>OZ024740.1:336746333-336881333 GCA_964016885.1 Eledone cirrhosa | reverse complement strand
TAATTATAAAGGAAAGCTGATTGCGCCTTTAGTTAACAAAAATGTGAGTTTAATTATTTCTAATGTTTTTAACAGCAGAAGAATTGATGAAGTGTAGTCAGAAATGTTCAGAGTTGTCTCTTTAGTTTACTCAGCCAAATAACATTAGCTAACCCACTAATATGTATTTTCCCCAATTGCCACATTAAATATGTGGTCAGCACCTCTTTATGGAAAATAGATGAGCTTCCAAAAGTTGAAAGAGAAAAAGGCTTTTCATGCATAATTGGCTCCTGTCACAGATGCCTGCTTAAATATGTTTCAAGTTTCACTATTAATGTCCATTGGTCAAGCACACACTGTCAGTACACTTTCTAGTGTGGTGCTGCAATAAAATGCCCACAGTATACTCTGTAAATTGATTGATAATTGAATATGGACAAAGTAGAGGAGAGAATACTCTTTAGTCATGTTGAAAACTTGACAACCTCTCTTGTGCTGGTGCCACAATAACTTCCACACAGTACACTCTGAAAAATGGTTGGCATTAGGAAGAGCATCCTGCCATAAAAACCATGCCAAAACTGGGACATATGAATGTGATGTGGTCCTCTCACCTGTCTAAGAAGGCAGTAACTCAGACTGTAATGACCATTCAAACCCATGTCAGCATGGAAAGTGACCATAAAATGATGATTCCTAGATAACAGTTGCTACAGTTCCAGTGAGCAAAGCCAAAACTATGCTTCTCTTGATGATGTCTAATAATTCAGAAATGTTCAGTGTTATCTTCCTGGCTTGTGTCAAAGACTACTGTTAGCTAACTTCTAATATTTACCACTTAGTAAATATTATTTTTCTTTGATCAGTATAACACACATAAATAGATGCTATGGTGGTGATCTTTCTGCATTGACTAAAAAAGCATTAAAATCTGGATGATGATGGAGATGGTAATAACAATGGTGGTGGCAGAGTTGATGAGGATTGTGTGTCTGGTTTCAATATTTCCATGAGTTTCTATTCTAGTTAGACATCAAATTAAGTTATAAATATATATATTCGGGTTTTTATGTGTGTGCATAATTGTATAAACCATTTATCTGGGTATATAATTGTATTTTTATTGTTGTTGATATGCAACCTAGGTCAAGCAGACTTACTTCTGGCATGTTTGTAGTTAGTTGAATGACAATTTGGACCAACAATTCTATGCAAATTCATTTACAAAAGCAATTTATATGCAAAGATTATTTCTTACCCTAAACCTAATGTAGATGGATTGTTGTAAATTAATTGTATCTAGAAGAATTCACCAGATCCCTTGGTCAACAAATCTATTGCTCTAGATGTACCATGACTCTGCCTAGTTGAGGATTACACTGCACACTGGTATGTAATGATTTATTGTATGAGATGGAATGTTGCAATTTTTCTAGTGTTTTTTTAGGCCTAAGGATGGGAGTGAGATGTACATGTATCGATAATACAAATTAACTCATTAGCATTTACTACTGTATTTTCATGGTAAAGGCTTTACCCTCACATAATTATCTCATATAATATCGACTCTATAAGATTTTGATATTATCTATTTTGAGAACAATACCTTAACGTTGGTATGAAAGACCGGTTATGGCCGGTTTGAACAGAAAGAGGTAAGAGAATTGTGGCTGGATATAGCTGGTTTAAATGCTAAAGGGTTAATTGGTGAATGTTAAAAAATGTTCAAGGGTTGACATCTAGAAGGGCATCAAGAATTATTGTCTTGAAAAAATGTCTCGTCTAACCTGTGATAGCATGGAAAAGTGGAGAGAAATAAAATGCTCGAAGGGAACTGAGGGTTTTTGTATGAATATCTACAACAGAATGAATTCTGAAGGCACCCAATAACCAAGTGGCAGTATTGTAGTTATTTAATTGTGTGTTAAGTAGCTGTGCTTTCTTGGTGTTTTGATACTGTTGAATGAGATAAAAATTGTCATTTCATAAATTTGGTGTAACTTTCCACAGCATTTCAATGTTGTCTTCCATCTTTTATTAGCATTTTATCAATTTAGCACACTTAGATAGTTTGTATCAAAGAGTGTGAAAGAGAAGGAAGAGATTGTGTGTGTGTCTATATATACTTATACACACACTAACACTCGTGCGTGTGTGTGTGTGTATATATATATACAGGTAAACTTTAAATAGATTTATTACTTGCAGTAAAAGAATGACGTGTGAAGTGTAAATACTTCCAACTATGATTCTATGTACAGAAGAACATTGCTATAGCAGTGCTATATGTCATACAGAATATAGAAAATACCTGAAATAGTTTAATTTTTATGATGTCCATATGATTGGTGACATAATTAAATAAATAGACATTTGTACTATGCTGTATTCTAGCATAAATCTCTCTCTCTCTCTCTCTCTCTCTCTCTCTCTCTCTCTCTCTCTCTCTCTCTCTCTCTCTCTCTCTCTCTCTCTCTCTCTCTCTCTATATATATATATATAAATATATAAATAGATATACTTATGGTAAAAATGTTAACTCATCAGGGTTGCGTATGCAACACACCAATCTTTGTAAGTCCTCTGCACGCAGTGCCCAGGTCTCGCTATCATACAACATTATTTGCAGTATTGGTAGAGGGTTGGACGCCATGCTTTCTAGCATAGTTACATCCCTTTACAGTCTGAGTTCAAATCCCGCCGAGGTTAACTTTGCCTTTCATCCTTACGGGGTCGATAAAATAAAGTACCAGTAATGTACTGGGTAATTGCTGGCCTTGTGCCTAAAGTAGAAACAATTATTTGTACATAAGTATCATACAATCTGCTTTCCATTTGAGTAAACCTTTTGTAGCTAGCAGCAGCAGTAACTCTCTAAACCTTTTCCATTCTGTTCTCACTCTGGTTACTATACTTTCAGAACACCCATCTCCACTGCTAATTTGATCACACAGGTAACAGAAGCTGTCCATTGCTTCTATGGAACCTGCCAAGAATTTGAAAGTGCTTGTTCCCTGTTGGTGTTTGTTGCTTACTGCTCCTGTGCAACAGCCACATGTAAAACCTACATTCTTTGCTAGCCTACTTGAGATCCACTTCCTGGTAGTGTTCTCTGCTCTCCCCATTCTGTCATTCTTTCCATGCATGTCTCATCTACTTTACTATTTTACCACCAAATCACTCTCCTTCTTCTGGAAGCCCTGCTCTAGTTACAGATCTTGTTTGTCACCTTCAGCAGGTTATTTTACAGGAACTCCCACTGCTCCTCTATATTGATTGTCTTCATTTATTTTTCCTTACTGTTAAGTGTCAAACGAAGCAAAATTCCTCTAAATTTGCTACTGGCTGAGGGCTCCTTCAACTTCCATATCCTTCTCTTCCAGGTTCCCCTGTCTTCAAGTTCGTCTAGCCATAACTATAAAGTCTCTAATTGCTATATTATGCTGGGAGGTGTATTCCTCACTAGGGAGGGACTGTTTACAACTGTCACTCTATTTTGTCTTCCGGTGAGGCATGCTCACCTGAACTATAGCTGATCAAGTGGTTGTCTGGTTTTTTGAAGTTTGTGTTACAGATAGATAGATCATTGAAGTTGCAGGATTCCAGAAGCCTAAAATCTTCCTTATTTCTTGCGCTAAACCCCAAACTTCCCTGGACCCTATATGTCCAACATGCCCTTTAATGTTGCCTGCAATAATTATGAAGTCACTGGCACTCATTAGGGAAGAAGTGTGCATTAGGGATTCGTAAAACCCCTCTTTTTGTTTGTCTGACAGTCCTAATTGTTACAGTGTACTATTTAATACTAGTCAAAGTTTAATGATTCTGCCGTTCACTCTATTTACAAAAATTACCGTCTCTACCTATTTTTCTGCTAACATAATATCTACTCCACTCAGCCGGTTGTCATTGTTCACCCAGAAAAATTTGTAGCACCGTTTTTTGCTCCAGTATCCCTACAATCTCTCCTGTTCTTCCTTTCATTGTATCTACATTGCTGGTGACAGCTCTGATGTTTTGGAGTTCACTGTAGGAGGGAGAAGAAGACGAATACTCGAGGAGAGGAGCAGGAGGTGAATTGGTGTTTGCTTTTCATGTCTGAAATAAAAAAGAAAGTTTACAATATATATGTTGTGTGTGTGTGTGTGTGTGTATTCATATGTGTATGTAATTACGCATATGTATAGCGTGTGTTATTTAGCTTGGTCAGAGATTATCGTTGCCATGACAATCATGTCTATTTGTATATATAGCATAACATTGTTCAATATGTTCTTCATTTTATGACAGTACTGTCTGGTTTGAAGGAGAGTTGGCTATTATTTTTAGCAGATTAAGGCACCATGGAAAGGCTCTGCCAATGTCTTGTGTATAGCACACGTAGCCTATATATGTACAAGCTAGTTTAGATATATTATTAAATTTGAGAGCTGAAATTTATATCTTAATTTTCTAACATCAATCTGTTTCATTTATATTCCCCCCCCTCTCTCTCTCTCTCTCTCTCTCTATATATATATATATATATATATATATATATATATAACGAAGGAGGTGTGGTAAGGAACCAGATGGACCATATATAGATATATATTTGTAGTTGACGGTTGAGAGATGGGAGTACTCAATATCAAAGTAGAGTTTTAATATTCATTATTATTATGGCTAAAGAGTGAGTCTTGTTACTCTGGAGTTTCTCCTGCTTATCACAGGGTCATCAGACCCCCCCCCCCCCAAATATATATATTTATGTGTGTGGGGGCAGTAGGCATGTAATTGAGAAAAAGAATGCTTTATGTTTATTAATGTTTATCACTCTTTTATTTCCTTGTCTCTGAACTACACTAACCTATTGCCAGGAGCAACAACCACTTGTGTTATTTATTTGTCCCCCCTTCCCAGCTAATTCATCATAATCATTATCAGTATAGTAAATAATTCTTATTAAATGCCTTCCATTTTTAATCCATGGATTATAACTTTTTTTGTGGATTATGATTATCTAGGGTCAGATGGTAAGGTTGGGATAATCTAAAAATAAAAAAATATTTCCTTAATCTGTATGGTAATTTAGATATATTCTATTTATGTATATATATATATATATATTATTAGTCATGCTTAGGATATAACCACTTCTCTAGTTCTGATGTCACAATAAAATGTGCCCAGTACACTCTATAAAGTGGTTGGTATTAGGAAGGGCATCCAGCTGTAAAAGCCATGCTAAAATTGGAACATACACACATGGCATGGTTCCTTAATCTGTCTAGGAGGATAGTAATTATGAATAATAACTAATTCAGACTGTAATGGCTCATCCAATGCATGCCGTCATGGAAAACAAACACATGAGGATGATGATGGTGGTGTTGATCAATCAGAAGATCACAGATCTCCTTCATATCAATTTAAGACAGTCTGTCTCAATTGGTCTTTCCCATTGCTGATACTATCTGTTGGTTGCAACTCCTGGCAGAAGTGTCACCATTTCTTTTTAGTGACAGGAGGTAGGATTTGAATTCAGAACTCACAGATATGAAATAGGCACCACAAGGTTTAATAATTCTGCTAATCTATCATCCCTGATAGGGTTCTGCAAGATTATTTGTTGTTTTTTCTATGTCATAAATTCTCCCTCTATAACACATTTTGTTTCATTTAACGTTTTATTAACCCTTTAACATTTACATTACTATTCAATTTTCATGGTAAAGGCTTTATCTCACATAAATGGAATCTATGAGAATTTGATGATGTTATTATTTATTTTGAGAACAATACCTTAATGTCAGTATGAGTGGCTGGTTATGGCTGGTTTGAACAGAAAGAGGTGAGAGAATTCTGGCCGGATATGACCAGTTTAAATTTTAAAGGGTTAATGTTATTTTTTTGAAAATTGCATAACTATTCTGCGATGAAATAAACAATGGTTCCCCAAATTTATTTCATCTCAGAATCATTACGCAATTTTCAAAAAAAAGGCGGATATTTTTTTCCATGCCTCCCTCCCTCCCAGTTGTTTTGGATGCCTTTTCTTGCTGACTAAATGATTAAAATAAAAGCATTGTGAAATATTTTCTTGTTGAATTAGATATTGATTATTCATTTCATGATTGTGAAGGATGAGAGTAAAATGAAATATGTAGTTGCTCAATTGACATGATGCTTTTCTCTGACTTAACCCTTTAGCATTTAAACTGGCCATATCTGGCCAGAATTCTCTCACCTCTTTCTGTTCAAACTGGCTGTAACTGGCCACTCATACTAACATTAAGGTATTGTTCTCAAAATAAATAATACATCTTCAAAATCTCGTAGATTCAATATTATGTGAAATAAAGCCTTTACCATGAAAATATAATAGCAGAGTATTGTAAATGCCAATGAAGGAGCATCTCTGTGGTTACTTGACCTGATCAAAATGGCAGCGAACTCCTGTACAGTACATACTACTGTCATGAAAACACAAAAACATTGAATAATAAAGTTCTAGATGCGCAATACTTTAAGAGTAAGGAGTGCTTGTGGCTGGAATGCTATTAACTATAAGTCCATGCATATAGTGTTGGCTAAAAATCTATAGATGTACTATGAAGTACAGTATAGTACACACACATACCTATGAAAAACATGTTCATTCCACATTCTTGCACACACACACACCCGTCCTGGTGCCACCACTCCCCTCTTCACTCTCTTTCCAATTTTCTCTTTTTTCTTTCTCCTAACTTCTTTCTCTTCACCTCTCACTCTCTATTCTATTTTTTTCTTTCTTGATGAAGGACTAAGGTTTGAAATGTTGAACCTACTCTTATTTCTCTTCTTTTCACTGTTAAACTCACAGCATTCTTTGTAATTTGTTCCTGATGTTTGTTTACATTGTTTTTAAGGTATTTTAATGTGTTACCTTTCACTATCTCTTTCCAATATAAAGCGTGAAACTAATAAGACTTTTTGTAGCTATGTTTGTTGTCTCCTTGAACTATATTACCCACACACATTCTTTATTATGTCTAAATAATGTCTTGTTACTCCTCTTGAGTGTCCCCTGTGTAGTATACAGGTGAAATCGCAGAGTAACAGACTCATCACATAGCCATAATAAAGAATATTTAAACTCCCCTTCAGTATTGAGTACTCATTTTCACATCCATCAACATCACGTGTATATATATATATATATATATATATATATATATATATATATATATACACACGTGATGTTGATGGATGTGAAAATGAGTACTCAATACATATATATATATGTATTAATGGAAACTGTGGCAGGGGTAGGTCCAGGAAAACATGGGGTAATGTGGTCAAGGTTTACCTCATGAAGGAGATGACACATGACTATGAATATAAGGAGTAGAATCCCGACCACGAGCCCTGCTGTTTCAGTTGTGCTCTTAAGCTTTCTTGGGAAGGCTGATGGTTGAAAAGGTATAACACTGTGCGAGTGTAACTTAACAGCAAATGACAGAATGTACTTACCCTCAAGAATGCTTAAGGGAACAAGCTGAAACTGCAGGGCTTGTTGTTGTGTTTCTACTTCTTCAGTATATGCACATTATCATACACACACACACATATACATTCAAGCGCATATATTTCCCAAGACAAGATTTATTAATTTCCTTAAATATTTATCTAATTTACTGTTCAAGTAAGTTCAAAGTTCATTGAACTTTATTCTCAGCTGTTTTTATGACATTTCATTACCATGTGTTATCTGAATACTGATCTCTGGATTTGGTGGTCATTGTGTTATCACACCATATATGTATATGTTTAACGTAGCGTGCGTGTGTGCAAGTGATAAAACATGGAAGAATGGTCGAAGGTTTCATCAAAACTTTTTTGACAGAATGTATTTCATTGTGTATACATTGAAACACACTTGTATACACTCAGTAAATTAATTATAAGTCTCTCTCTCTCTCTCCTCTCTCTCTCTCTATATATATATATATATAAATATATATATATAGGCAGTGAATTGGCTGTTCTTAGAACATCGGATAGAATGCTTTGCGGTATTCATTTCGACTCTCTGCTCTCTGAGTTCCAATCCCACTGCGGCCAACTTTGCCGTTCATCCCCCAAAAAGTACCAGTAAAGTACTAGGGTTGGTTCTTCCTCTATGTCTCTTTCTCACATCCACTCTCTCACTCTCTCTCTATCCTTCTCTGGAAGAGATCTGCTGTATTCAAACCTGGGTGGACTCTGCCAGATTTTAAAATGCCCTAGAAACACCATATGTCAATACAGCACCTCTACAACTCCCTTAGGAAGGAGTTACGGACAGGACCATGCATATATATATATATATAATACCTTATAGTACCCACTGGTTATTGAAATATATATATATGATGTAATATATTACTTCATGATATAATAAACTGAAGTTTAATATGAGGCATTCTTGGTGATTTTATACGGATGAAACAATTCTAGTCTTGTAGAAGCCATTTTTATATTAAATGTTTTATATATATATATATATATATATATATATATAATCTGGATAGAACCAGTTTAAACTAGTTAGACCATTACTCAACTGTGTACTCGATAGCTGTTGAAACGGCAAGAGCTATCTATACACACACACACGTCTTTCGGCTTCCGTAAGTTTTAACGTTTTTCGCACTTTTTTTACTGGAATTTTTAAAACATATAAGATATTTATTTGTATGATCGATTCTGAGGAATTATTCTTGCAGGAACATAATATTTTTCTTAGTCTAGCGAAACTGTTGGAAATCTATTAAATCTTATAGTATAAGAATAATCCTTGTTAATCTTTCGTTATTTTTTAAAATATATATAACTCGCATTTAAATTCCAACCACTTGTTGATACATAAAACGCTATTAATACAAACAGTTATTGTCTTTTAAGTGTCTGAATTGGTAGAGTAATATATATATTTCTATCTTGAAATGTTTAGAAAAATATATTTCAGAGTTTTATTTATTTGACTTGTGATTTGTATTGAAATTGTAACAATTACATTTTGGGACAATCATAACCATTTTAAAAACAAACATATAGACCATTTTTTTTTTTTTTACTGGTTTCAGTCATACACTACAGCCTGTTAGAGCACTGCCTTCAAATGGTTTAGTCAATCATATCATCCTCAGTATTTAGTTTTTCAAGTCTTGTACTTATTTTATTGATTTCTATTTGCTGAACTGCTAACTTAAGAGATGTAATCACAATAAACATAAGCAAAGACACTTATATCAGTACAAAATTGCACACAGATACACACACACACACACACACACATGACAGGCTACCAAATTTCATTCACAAGGCATTGGGTAACTTGAAATTATAGTAGAAGACATTTGCTCAAAGTGCCATGAAGTGGAACTGAATCCCCCAAAATGTGATTGCAAAACGAATTCCTTAACCACATGACCATGTTTGCATTTATATTTATATATTTTCTTATCTTATGAAAGTATTATTTATTAAGTGTTAAGTGTCAAAACTTTCAATGTGTGAACAGGTGCAGTGGAGCTGTCAGTGATCAGGTCATAGATGTACAACATATTTTGACACTTAATTATTAAAGATAAAATGTGGCCTAGTGATTGAAGGTGCCTTAGAGTGTTGGATTTGTTATCATAAGGTTGTGGGTTTGATTCCTTAATTTCACATTGTTTTTTATGATAAAACTAAAGCCCCTATCTTTAAAACAACTTCCAAAACCTATGTGAAGCATCATAGGAGGCCAGCTAAACCTGCATAGTTTGAGCTATAAATTTTATTTCAATTTTTCAATTTAACAGCATGTCTGTATTTTAAATGGCTATCATGTTTTTTCCACGATGTAATTGTTTTAAATATTGTCTACCACATTAATGCCTCTCATGATTTATAATTAATTCATCAACAAAAATGGCAGTCTCTGGTTATGCTAGCCATTTTCCCCAAAATAATTTGACATCAAATGGTTAAATTAACTAAAGATTCTTGCAATCATTATATCTCTAATTTTTGGTCAAGTTTTTGCTTTCGGCATGTTGTTATCTGTGTTTAATCTGTTTTCGAATTTTCACCATGAATTAATTTTTCTCTATCTTTTTCATATTCATTTAGTGTATTTATTTTTGTTTCGTCTTTGCTAATTTAAATCAATATTATATCACACACAAATCCATGTTAGTATTCTGAATTTGATGACGAGGTAATATTATTACTGCTGGTCTGGTGATAAACTAGAATGTAATAAAAGATAATTGAATTATTCCTCATGTGATATTTGATAACATCTTTGGTTTGGTTTATTTTTTTAAGGCTATGTTTGTTTTTATTGTCATTAAGTTCTCATTCTCTTTATCATCTATGTTGTAAATTCAGAAATGTATCAAGTGTGCTAATGTCAGCACCACCACCACCACCATCATTGTCATCATCATCATCATCATCATCATTTTTATGGCTGCTTTTTCTATGCTAACACGGGTTGAATGAAACTTTTTGAGGCAGTTTTTTCAACAGCTGGATGCACTTTATGATGCTAACCCATACTTTATAAGTATGGTATATACTGCTTATCTTTGTGAAACCATTATGCTGTTGAGCACAATAAGAAAATGCATGCAGTAAACTAATACATACATACTCACATATGAACTTCCTTAGAGTTTCCGTCTACTAAATTCACTAGCAAGGCATTTATTGATCAGCTTCAGGCTATAGTAGATACTTGCTCAAATTGTCATGTAGTGAGATGGAACCCAAACTAGAGTTTTATATAAAATTCATTCTAAAAAAAAAAAATTAAAATATGGCCACAGTGTTTAAAGAAAGATATTTCCTAAGCAACTTTGGTGTATTATAAACTTCTACTCATATAATACACTGTTTTTAACATGGAGTTCTTTCCTACTTGTTGACTATTACTTAGTACAGTGTACTTCTAGATAAATACCTTCTTGTCACACACATGAATACTGCAACATGACAGTTGGAATATCATGCATTTCTTTGTCAGTGGACAGTCTGAATATTTGTGTACAATAAAATCTTGTCTAAAACCTGATAAAGAGATGTAATAAAACTGTAAGAGAGAGGGTGATCAACTGATAGTTTTATAGTTTACTTGGGATTACAGCTGTGATAATTGATGCTTAGTTGTTCAAATTATCAACAACAGTGTTGATGTAAGCAATCATCTGTCAATGATTACCAAATATATTTTTAGGCTCTGTCAATGATTACCAAGTATATTTTTAGGCTCATTGTACAGTCTTAGTGGTGCCAATATAAAATGGTGGTATGATGTCAGCAAATCAAGTCTTCAGTGTAGATTTAATTTCTGCTTGAAATACTTTTTTTCATTTATTATATGCTATGTTATATTTGGTCATAGTTATTATCATCATCAATCATCACCATCATTTTACATCCTCTTTACATGCTAGCATGGGTTTGATGGGTTCTTACTGTCTCAGTCAGTTCTTTATTCGAAGTTATTGCCCTCCTAGACAGGTCGGAGGATCACGTCTCACCTATATGTTCCAATTGTTGCTATGGTTTCTACAAGTGGATGTCTTTCTTAACACGAACCATATAAGAGAGTGTATTGAGTGCATTTTATCATGGCAACAGCACTAGAAAGGTTATCATGTCTTCAGCAAGACTAATGAATTCTCTCTATCTTATGTAATCTCCTTTCATCAGTGGCTTTACAGTGGATATAGGGTACATTTTATTGTGGCATCTACGCTGAAAATGGATGAACTCCACCAGATTGATATAACTAAAAACTGGATAAGCTCTGGCCTGATGAATTTTTAGGCTCAAGAAAAGCTTTTACATGCAGACACCAAGTTAATCTTCTGCACACATCCATCTTCCATATACAACCTAGATACTCCACATCAGACATACCTTTCTATGAATAGTGACCTGGATTTAAACATCCACCAATGGGAACATACACATTTGACTTCAACAACAAATTACAGTTACTAATCACATCAACGTAGCAATATTGCACCACATTTGTTACACATGAAACACACAAACTAAAATCATCATGGTCACCACAAATTCCTGACCTCACAATCTCTTATGATATCTCATTGTGACTTTATACCATTGATAAATGGCACCAAAAAAGATTAAGCTTCCACTAAAAGGCCAGAAAATATTTGTTTTAAACAGCTGCAGATTTTCTATGAAGGCACATTGTTGTACATAAACTGTAATCTTTCTTTCTCAAATGCCATTGCCTTTTTTTTTTTAATGATGTTGGTTGTTTATTTTTCCTTTTGATTAAAACCATTTATATGCCCAGATATTATTTGTATCTTTCCAATTTTGATCTTTTCGCACAATTTGTTTGTGTAGAAAATGGCTGCTTTGTTATGGAATGTTATAAAATTCAATAATTATTGTTGTAAAGTAGTGGAGTTAACATAAGATTGACAGGACCCTTTTTTCCTCTTTAGTGCTGGTTCCACAATAAAATGTACCAATACACACTGTAAAGTAGTTGTTGCTAGGAAGAGTGTCCAACTGTAGAAACCACATAAAAAATTGGAATATACTAGTGAGATGCGGTCCTTTGACATGTTAAAGAGGCAGTAACTCTGAATAAGAACTGATGTGGACTATGACAATCGACCCAAGCTGTGCCAGGGAAAGTGGTCCTAAACTGATGATATTACTGCAAATTAGAGGCTAACAAATATTGATGCTGGTTACATTTTATAACAATACTGTAGTAATTAAAGCTGTATAAATTGTAATAAGCATTTTAATTACTGGTTCTACAATTGTTATTCAATCAAAATATTTTTGTTTCTTTTCTTTCATTTTTCTGTAATAATGGAAGAAGGTGCATCAAAGATATGATTATAGTGTTTGAAGTATTCCATATACAGTACAGTTTCACCATCATGGTAGAAAATTGACAAAAGACTTTGCGCTCTGAGTTGAAATGCTGCCAAGGTCAGCTTTGCCATTCATCATTTCAGGGTTAAGAAAGTACCAGTTCAGAGCAGTGAGCAGTAGATTGGTGTAATTATTAGTGTTAGAGGAGCTACCTTGCAGTATTTGTTCTCCCTTTTTAGGCTCTAAGTTTAAATCTTATGTTGGTCTACCAGGGTAGTAGGCTTAACTCTTTCATTGCCATATTTCTAATGAAAGACACTACCTCTAATTTTCAAATCATTTTGAAAATAATCATGGATTTTTTAGTAATATAGCTTCCTCATTATTAACCTAGTATTGGTAACATAACTTAAAGGTTTTAACATAAAATTACGATAGGTTTTTAGATAAATATAAACTCTTTAAAACAAACAGTTCCGTATTGTAGAATCTTGGGTGGTTTCAGATGGTTTGCAATCAAATGGGTTAATCAGTCATCTGATTTAACACCATTATCTGGTGTTTGGGTGCCTTCAGCAGAATTCACTTTGTTGCAAGTATTTCAGCCTGAAGAGAGTCATGGACACTCATACTCACACTGATTAAATAGAAGAAAAAAAATTGAAATGTTTACAGAAATTATGTCTTCTACTTTAAATCAAACAGTACTCTGTGGAAGACAGTACTATTTAGTTTTAGTTCAAATTCATATTTAAGCTGATTTAAGTATTAATATAGTAATGATCATCATTGAATGAAGATGAATGACAATAGCTGAAATGACCTATTAATAAATATTGTTCATTTGCTTGATGTTGTTCAGTTATTGTTTTCATGGGGTGTATTTATAATCTACTGCAAGCTGTGGCACACCACACCGCATCGCACCGCATCACACCACACCGCACTAATTTCAGTCAATTTCTTCACGAAAGGCTGCTTTGCATTTTGATGAAAAGCTCTGTCCAAAATAACAATCTCCATTTCATCACACAGCATGTCAACTTTTTCTGTTTTTATTTAACTCATTCATAACCATATTTATTGCCCAGGCACTTCTATCAGAAAGGTATTATGGGGATATGAGGTTGGTGATCTGCAGCATGACATGAGGCTTGAAGTTTAATTTTGATTCCTCTATTTTCTTCTGTTTTATTATATATATATATATCTATAAATGAAGGCACATGGCTTAGTGGTTAGAGCATTGGGCTTGCAATCGAAAGGTTGTGAGTTCAATTCTTGGACCAGGTGATGTTGTTTCCTTGAGCAAGACACTTTATTTCACATTGCTCCAATTTACTCAGCTGTAGAAATGAGATGATAGGACTGGGGTCCCTATCATTCCACTGCAAAGTGGTTGTGGAGGTGCCACGGCAAAAAAGCACCCAGCTCACACTGTAAAGTGGATGTGTAGGCGCCACAGAAAAAAAGCACCCAGCACTCACTGTAAATGAGGTTAGTGTTAGGAAGGGCATCCAGCTGTAGAAATCAAGCCAGAATCAGTTCCCATATGAGCAAGCCAAGGTCAGCCGACCGGACACTGCCCACAACAGGACAACCCGTCTAACCCATGCTAGCGTGGAAGAACGGACGTAAAACGGTGATGATGATGAATTAAAACAGCGACATAAACAGGTGCTTTGTTGGGTTCTGGACCCCAACTCATTCAGCCTGTCATAATAAAAATAAAAATCTCTGTATATTTTTTTTGAGCAATTGCTCAGCTTTATTAGAAACCCCCCCTCTCCATTAGCTAGATGTTTCAGGGTGACCTGGGATAGCAGTTATTGGTTTGTGGGAAGAAACACATCATCACATGATGCCTTACTTTATCTATTGCCACCTCCAATGACAAGGATTCGGTGTTGGACTTTAGGTCTTATAAATGCTAGGGTGGGAAATTTAACTGCTACAGGACTGGTTGACCAATGATAGATGTTTAAACTGACTTGGAATTAAGTGATAATAGATACCACTATGGGTTAGCAGTAAAAATGGTGGATATCTCAAAGTAAACAAAAACATACAACCTTATATATATATATATATATATATATATATATATATATATATATATATATATATATATATATAAAAGTTCTATTTAAATTGTTGGGATACAACAAGCAAATATTTTTATAACTGATATAAAGCACTCAACAAATAATTGGAGTAAAAATACGATATTAACAAATGGAAACTATATTTATAAAACCATATTTATTTCATTATACATTGGTGTCCTTGAAATATGTATAATGAAATAAATATGGTTTTATAAATATAGTTTCCATTTGTTAATATCGTATATATATATATATAACGTGGAAGATAGACGTTAAACGATGATGATATATATATAAATGGCTTGTACAAGACTGGAACTGTTTCAATCGAAAGAAATCATCAGGAATCTACTAATGTATTGAGTACTTCACTTACTGGGGTTACCCCTGATTGAACTCGGGACTAACACACACACACACACACACATATATATAATACACATTCACACAAATAGTCAATAGACATGATAATCTTGTGATGTGTTGGCTACGTAAAGATAAACGTTTCAGACAGAGACATCTTACTGAATTAACAAAAGAGCTAGATCATTAAATGAAATGCCTTGTGTTATTTATTCCACCTCCTAGTTGACTGCCAAGGTCAACTTTGCCTTTCAACCTACCGGGCTCAATAAATAAACTACCAGTCTATAGTGGTGGATTGGCAAAGTCATTAGAGCATCAGATAGGCTGTCTTGCAGTATTTCTTCTGTCTCTTTTGCATTCTATGTTCAAATCCTGCTGGGACCTCCTTGGCTCACCCAGTTTAACACCACCACCTGGCCCTTAGGTGCCTTTTAGTGTAGTCCTCACTGTTACGAGCATCCAATCTGGTTTCTAGTTTGAGAATCTTTTCCCCTCTTCCTCATCAGTCTGCCCTTTCTCTTGACTAAACATTAGATATAGTCTTACAGCACTACAACATAGATTTTGACAGTTTTTTAAAAGTTTTATTTTACCTGCTTTTCTACTGTCTATTAATGTGTTAGACATACCACTAGACATTTTACAACACACTCTAAAAACTGTTCTTCTTTGTACTACATGATGACAGATTTGTCATTTGCTTATCGAATTTTTTTTCTTTCATTTTATGTTTGAACAGTCAGCTGATCATGAGGAACTACAATCTATTCTAGTCCTATAAATTGAAACTCTCTTG
Organism: Eledone cirrhosa; assembly: GCA_964016885.1. Taxonomy (NCBI): domain Eukaryota; kingdom Metazoa; phylum Mollusca; class Cephalopoda; order Octopoda; family Eledonidae; genus Eledone; species Eledone cirrhosa. The sequence goes on along the minus strand of OZ024740.1, from coordinate 336,865,214 downwards.
ACATTAAACAAATCTATGTGAAGGACTTACACACTTGACCTTCAATGATAACACTCACACATGCACGCGCACACAACAACAACAACAACAACAATAACTAGTTAAACTGATCTTTGTTTAGATAGCTTTCTGCTTTACCTAAGGACTTTGATAAACTGTCTTTTTTTATGGTTTATATCTCTAAGCCTCAGAAATTTAGTCTTCACTTAAACTGTTTTAATGAAATCCATATTTAATACACATAGTTGTATGATTTTCATTTATATGTCAATAGGAACTTGCCGCTATTTTCTGATTTGTTGGTTTCAGGTTATTTTTTGTTTTACTGTTTAGTCAGAGAAGGAAGGGCTATGCCAGTGACTTACTTCAGGGAATCCAAGGAAAGGAGGAGGAAGTTAGGAAGTTAGGAAGGAAGGAGGAAGTTATCCTCAAATAGAAAGCTGGCCCAAATCCTTGCCACAGAGTAGACACTGCTAAAGGCGCCCAAGGGCCAGATGGTTGATTTAAACTGGCCAACTGACCACAGTGAGATTTGAACTGAGAATGCAAGGAGTTGAAAAAATAGTATAAAGTATCTAGTTTGATACTTTTAACAATTCTGTTAATCCACTGCCTTCAACCTCTACTATTGTCATAAATAGTTGTCTCCAATGTTTCATTGATAAATATGCAAATATATTGTGATTACTGATATGTTTTCTTTGTGACTTATTAGTCACTAACTAGTAACAGTTAATTATTAAATGAGATTCTATTTTAAAGCTTCATACACACACACACTGTGTGTGTGTGCGCGTGCGGTCATGTTCATATATATATATATATATAATCAATATCATCACCGTTTTACATCAATTTTTCCACGCTAACATGGCTTAGACGGGTTGTCCTGTTGTGGGCAATGCTTAGTCAGGTGACCATGTCTTGCACATACAGAACTGATTTTTGCATGGTTTCTACTGCAGGATGCCCTTCATAGCACCAACCTCAATTACAATAATATATATGATATACATGCACATATAATCTGTGTGTTTGTCCATTTTTTTCATGCTTGCATAGGTTGGATGAGAGCTTTTGAGGTAGAATCCTATGGTATATTGCCCTTCTTGTTGACAACCCTCACTCATTTAAATAAAACAGGGATCTTTGCACATCTAACTGCCTACGAAACTCACATTCATTTTACCAAAACATTATGTTAATTTAATTGGCAGTATCGGTAGAGGGTCGGACGCCATGCTTTCCAGCGTAGTTACGTCCCTTTACGGTCTGAGTTCAAATCCCGCCGAGGTTAACTTTGCCTTTCATCCTTACGAGGTCGATAAAATAAAGTACCAGTAATGAACTGGCTAATTGCTGGCCTTGTGCCAAAAAGTAGAAACAATTATGTTAATTTAATTCTAATTTACATATTTCTTCCTTCCATATTTATAACACTTGCATGATAATGTGATTTCACTAAGTTTTTATCCTTTGTATTTCAGCAAACAACAAAAGTATAAAAAAGATGATTTTAAAATAGAAACCTAGATTTGAAACACAGCATTTAACATGTTTTTCTTTTGTTTCATTTTCAGATATGATAAAATATATTTATCCTGATGGACAAAACTTACCAGAACATGATCTCTTTGGAGGTCAACTTAATTTCAATATTAAACAAGATCCAGAATTGCTGTCTGAAGATTTGGCTAATTCATTTAATTTTGTCAAACCCGAGAAAGAAGAAGCACCAAAGACTTCCCCTGTTGTTTCTAATGTAGTAACAGCAGTGATCCCACAGAAAACTGTTGACAATCAACAGGTCCTTGATGGGTTCATAAAAACTGAAGTAGCTCCTGCTTCTGATAAGAATCTCCCCGATTGCATCAACTTAACTGATGACCAGTTGTTGCTCCTTGCTAAGCTGAAAGCATCACTGTTACCTTCCCAACACAAAGATGATCTTAAAATACAAACACCAGCTCTTTCACAGCCTCAACCTATGGAAGTAACCAATGTGGTTAATACTGGTCCTATTGTGCAGACTCCACAGATTTTATCACCACCACCACAGCAGCAGCAGCAGCAGCAGCAGCAGCAGCAGCAGCAGCAGCAGCAGCAGCAGCAACAACAACAACAACAACAGCAACAACAACAACAACAACAGCAGCAACAGCAACAACAACATCAGCAGCAACAACAACAACAACAACAAAAACAACAACAGCAACAACAGCAACAACAGCAGCTAGCACAAGCTATGCTCATCAACCAAGCCCAGTTACAAGCAGTTACTGTAACATCTTCGATACAACAGCCAATTGTTAGCCTCACACAAGCTACATCGTTACAAAATACGCCGGTAAATTGCTACTTCTCATTCATTGTATTTTGTGTCTGACTAGAATTTTAGAAACATCTGCACCAGCAATACATGCTCATCACTGATTCTGAACCAATGTCAAAATAGTTTAACCCTTTAGCATTTAAACCAGCTGTATCCAACCAGAACTCTCTTACCTCTTTCTGTTCAAGCTGGCTGTAACTGGCCGCTCATACATACATTAAAATAAATAACATCAAAATCTCATAGATTCGATATTATGAGAGATAATTATATAAGATAAAACCTTTACTGTGAAAATACACTGGTAAATATAAAATAATGTAAATGCTAAAGGGTTAATGTGGCTGGTATCGAACTACTATCGGAACTATTATAGTTATTCCAACTAAACTTATATCTAATGTTTTAAACACCCTCTTCATCCTGTATCATATGATGATGGTATACACAGGGTGAGTCATATAAGTAATGGGGCAATCAACATTTATAATTCCAAATGATAATATTTACCAAATTTCTGGTTATGCAATACAAAATTATAAATAAATCAAACAAAAGTGGTTAAAAAAATATAATTAAAGTAAGTGTTTGAAAAGCTGACCCCATTCCTCAATATGAACCTTGCAATAAATATTGCATTGATTACCCAATTACTTAGGATTCACCCTATATGTTACAAAAACTACAAAGCTTAGTGATTACATGTTTGCTGAAACATTGCAGCCACATTGTAAAAATATGAATAATTATCTATATATAATACTCTATTTTTAACATTGAACTATTTCTCATGTGTGTGCTATTACGATCACCAGATCATCACCTAATATATACATCATCATCGTTTTTATGTCCACTCTTCCATGTTAGCTTGATTTGGATAGGGACTTTTTGACACAGTGTTTTTATGGCTGGATGCCCTTCCTAATACCAACTCTTTGTTGTCTCTTAGGACATGCAGGGATATTGCATAACTATTCTAGAAACAGTATAGATGTGCTAAATAGCACACCTCCCCCAACATACATGACTTATTAGCTGATAATATTAATTCTTGCAGTTGTTCAGGCAAGACATCCTTTTCTCATGACAATAGAGTATTCGACATAGCAATACCAAATAACGGCATTTACATTACTCTATGTTTACTAGTATATTTTCACAGTAAAGGCTTTACCTTACTTACTTATCTCAGATAATATCGAAGCTATGAAATTTTGATATTTATATTGAGAACAATACCTTAACAACAGCCAGTTTGAACAGAAAGAGTTGAGAGAATTTTGGCTGGATATGGCTAGTCTAAATGCTAAAGGGTTAGATATGAACTAAAAAGCCAAGGAACTAAACTGACTTAGCTGTTGAATTAATTCTTAACATTTGTTAATTCAAATATATATAGTGTGTTTTAAAATCTAAAAAAAACAAGACATTACGTTTGATACTCAATGGAAATGTATAAAAAGCAAGATGAGAAATAAGTGTAAAAGTAGAAATAGTGCCTAATATTCTAGTGTCATGTCATTTCTAAAATACAAAAATGTCAATGAAATGTCATTTGAAATGACTCATAGTCATCATCATCGTTTAACGTCCATCTTCCACGCTTGCATGGGTTTGGACGGGAATTTTCCCACTTGAGGCAGGATTGGTTGTCTTGCTTGTATAGGACTGTCTGGCGGGTTTTCTACGGCTGGATGCCCTTCCTACCACCAACCACGTTTACAGTGTGGACTGGGAGGTTTTTACCGTGTTACCTACACGACCACATTACAGCGTGGACTGTGTGTTTTTTTCGTGATACCTACACGACCTCATTTATTTCGGACTGGATGTTGTGGTACCAACATAACTTTACATCGAAAGGGGTGGTGTGGATGGGGTGGGGCTGCTGGAACGGGGGCTGTATTTTTGTTAGAGGTGCCTACTGACTGTAGGTTTCGCTTTGTGCTTAGGCAAGGTCTTCTGTATTACTGTGTAGCGGCAAAGATCTTGGTCCAGTGACATTGTCTTGGAGAGGTGTAAGTGTGTGAGGTCGGAATTTATCAAGTCGTCCCAGGTTTTTCTGGGTCTGCCTACTCCGTGGCTACCGTCTATTTTTATCGCCCTGCACTTTTTTATACAGCTGTCGTCTTTCATGCGCATCACATGACCATACCAACGTAGTCTTCTCTCGAGTAAACAACATCTGATTCCTCTTATTCCTAATTTCTCCCTTAGTTCATTTATGCTTTGCCGTTCACGTATATTACTATTACACATCCAACGGAGCATGCAAGCTTCGTTCCTCTCCAGTCTGCGTATATCCTCTGCACACAATGCCCAAGTCTCACTGCCATGTAACATTGCTGTTCGTATGCAGGCATCATACAGCCTGCCTTTCATTTTTAGAGAGAACCCTTTAGCGGCTAATAGTGGTATAAGCTCTCTGAACTTTTTCCATCCCATTCTGACTCTAGCTATTGTACTTTCAGAGCACCCTCCACCACTGCTGATTTTGTCACCCAGGTAACGGAAGGTGTCCTCTATTTCTATAGAACCATCTTTGCAATGGAATGAGCTAGTATTCTGTGGGCATAGTATCTATTTAAATTACCATATATACTCAAATATAAGCAGAGGAATATGTGATAAAAAAATTGATGGTAGAATGGGTGAGCTTATATTCAGGGTCAATATTTTGATGATTTTCACCAACTTCAAATTCTACATAAATAAGGTTTGGATGTTTACAAATTATTATATCTTTGAGAAATAAGCAATCTTTAATAAAATTAAAAGTAATGCTCCCAACTTATGCTCTCTATGTCTGGTGTGTATGTATGGGAAAGAGAAACCAAAGACTTCCTTTATGGTAGATGGAGAAATGAGAACCTAAAATGATCTCAGTATCAATCTTAGGCAGAATTCAAAACAATGAATAGCGATAAATGGAGGAAATATGTTCATGATATTTCATTATTTCTGCTGTACATGGGTGGGAATGAACACATTTTTGGTAGGCTTTGAAATTTTGCGTTTTGTTTTAATCTATTTGGTTAGCATTACTGTTTATTTTTTGTTGTATTCATTTATGATCTCCTTGATTATAGCAAATCAACCTGCTCCTTCGTCAACAACAACTTCCACAACAGCAGGCAGCTGCAATACCACAACAACAGCAACAGCCTCTTCAACAAATTGTACCCCAAGCAGTTGTTGCAACATCTCCACAAACAGTTGTACAGCCTCATCATCATCATCATCAGCAGCAGCAGCAGCAACAACTGCAGCAGCAGCAGCATCAACCGCCACCACAGCAGCCACAGCCACAACAACAACAACAACCACAACCACAACCACAACCACAACAGCCACTGCCACTGCCACTGCAACAGCAACAACAACCAACTGTGAATGTGAATGTTACATCAAATGGTATTTCTTCTCTACAAAATGTTACCACAACCAGCCCAGTTAATATGCAACAGTTACAACAGGTAACCATTGATTTTCAGTCATCCCTCCTGCTTGTTCTAGCATAATAGATAAGATAGGAAGTGTGGCTTGAGTGTGTGTCCTTGAAACATATACATATACACCAGGTCTGAACACAAAGGAACCAAACTCCCACTGTCACTGCCTCCATCTCTCCCGCTCTCTCACTATTATGAGCAAACAGGGGCCCATGCGCTGGCCGCCCTGTGGCCTGGGAACCAAACCCACAATGTTTTTTTTTTTTTTTTTTTTACTGTTTAGTCAGGGACTGGAGGGAAGTGCTCATGATCCTTTTCAGAGAATGTAAGACTTGTGGAAAAGCAGGAGGAAGGTGGGAAGGAAGGTCTCCTCAAACCAAAGACCTGGCCTAAATGTTTGCCACTGAGTGGACTCCACTCAAGGCATCAAAAAGCCAAGTAGTGGTATTTAACTGGGTGACAGATTAAGTCTACAATCTGTGTAGCCACAGTGGAATTTGAACTCTAACACAAAGGTCTGGAATAAATACCACAAATCCTCTTATTCAAAACCTTAACAATTCCTCCAATCCTCTGTTATGGGCTCGTTCGTTATTTCATTCCCCACGCAAATGATAAAATAGTTAAGAGAAGCGGGAGCAGTGCCGATGATATTTGCAGGTCTATCTATATTGGGAAGATTGTGATCAACATTCAGCTTGAATATCTGTAGGTTGACCTGTTGGAGAAAAATGTGGGCAGACGGGGAATTTTGTAGGATTACAGTTCTGGAGAGCGGTGACTGGGGAAACGTTTTAATGTAGTGTATGAGGGGGAGGAGACACAGTACAGTTGATGGGCGATGAGGAGAGAGTTGGCTTAAGTGGAGTGTGTGCGCAGATAGGTAGGTCAGCAATATAATAACAGTAATTGTATTAGAAAAAACTGAGTCAAGAAACTTTCTATCACTGGGTGTGTATTGGACAATTAGTCAATATTGGATATCACATTGGAAATTTTGTGTATGTAATGTTACCAGAGTTCCATATGTATATATATATATATATATATATATATATATATATATATATATATATATGTGTGTTTGCTTGTGTGTATGTGTATGTATATATATATATTTGTGTGTACCTGTATTATAATTTAATTTTTCATGTTTCAGCTTTTGATTCAGTCTCAACTGATAAAACCTCAAGAAGTTAATGGTAATGTTGTGGCATTGACCAGTCCACCAGCATCAAATTCTCTGGTGACCAATGGCAACACAATACTGACCACAAGAATTCCTCTGCAGATGGTTAGTGAAGGAGACAAACTGCCTATCAACCGTCTAAACAATAGCCCGCTGAAAAAGAATAGAGGAGAGAAAAGAACTGCTCATAATGCCATTGAGAAGCGTTACCGTCTTAGTATTAATGATAAGATAATTGAATTGAAAAACCTGGTTGTTGGAACTGAAGCAAAGGTACAGTTGTATGGCATGGAAAAATAGATGTAAAATGATTGTGATGGTAATATATGTATGTCACACCCTAACACCATGTTGACAGACCTCTGACATAAAGGTCCCACATTGGGGTTGGCTGTTATTGCATTTGATAAAGTTCATGGATAACATTGGACTGGTGTACATTTGTCTAGGTTCAAGTGAAAGCAATTGATTGTCTTAGTATATATATATATCATCATCATCATTTAACATCCATTTTACATGCTTTCATGGGTTAGATGGATTAGGCAAGTTGTTTACATTTTGAGACAATTTAGGTCCAGAGACCACTTCATGCGCATACAGATCTGCATTTTGATCTAGTTTGTACAGTTGGATGCCCTTGCTAAGCTAACCATGTTACAGTGTGAACTGAGTGCTTTTTATCGTGGCACTGAAACAACCACTTAACAGGGAGACTGGGTGCTTTTTTTTGTGTCACCCGCACTATCACCTTACAGGGTGGACTAGGTGCTTTTTCTCATGTGACCATTACAAACACCTTACAGGATGGACTCGGTGCTTTTGTTGTTGTGGCACCGAGTCAGCTTACAGGGTGGACTTTGTGCTTTTTGTCATGGTAATATATAAATATATATATATATATAAAATCTTTAGTCAGGGAGAGAAGGTTAGTGTCCATGGTACTTTTCAGGCCAACAAGACTACTAGAAGAGAGGGAGGAAGGTATCCTCAAAGCTGAGACCTAGCCTGAATGTTTATAGCATGGTGGACTCAGCTTAGGGCATGCAGAAGCCAGGTGGTGTTAAACCACGTGAAGGTTTAAGTCTGCCACTCAAGTAAGCCACTGCAGGATTTGAAATTATAATGCAAAGTGCAGAAATACAACATGGCATCTCCCCTGACACTAAAAATTCCACCTGTCCACCACTTTGAACTGATGTGGAGGTGCATGACTGGAATGCCTTCGAAGATAGGTCTGCTTGATCAGAGCTCGCTTCAGATAGTGAAGATGTGTGTCTTGAACATCGCCTTTCTTTATTTTCTTCTTCCAGTCATTTCTGTGTGCCAGCACACTTCTTGTTCTCCTCCTCTTTCAATCTTTTCTATATTTTATCTACCTGCCACCCACCTTGTGGATTGTCTCTCTGTTGACCACTGGTCTCTGTCCTCTGAGGCATTTTTACCCAATGCTGTCTTTGTCAGCATTTGGCTGTTTTAACGGCTGTTCTAGCAATGAGTTTTCTCATTTTTATATGTATATATATATATAGCACAGCTCCCATGACTTTCGGAAACATTTCTTCACGCTCAGAGTTGCTGAAGCATGGAACAAATTACCTGCATCAGTTGTTAGCTGTTGAGACATTGCATCCTTTAAAACTGCCATGCTTCCTGAGATTTGCCAACACTACACCTAATATTCCCCCTCCATACACACGTACACATGTATATCATGACTCATGCTCTATTCACTTCCCTGACATTTGTATATTATTCTATATACTATACATGCACCTTTGATGAGTTGTAGTGCACCTGAGCACTGTACACAATAATTTCATTATTATTATTATTAGAAGGGCGGTGGATTGGCAGTATCGGTAGAGGATCGGACGCCATGCTTTGCAGCAAAGAGTTACGACCCTTTGTGGTCTGAGTTCAAATCCCGCCGAGGTTAACTTTGCCTTTCATCCTTACGGGGTCGATAAAATAAAGTACCAGTAATACACTGAGATAATTGCTGGCCTTGTGCCAAAAGTAGAAACAATTATTTTCATAGTGATATTGGAAGAATAAGTTCAGGCAGGCTGTATACATCTTATACATCAGGTTCTGGCATGCAATGTGTTGGTAGCTTTTTGCCAAGAGGGTGTCTTTGTTCTTGGGGACTAGTAATGTTTGTTTATATGTATGTATGTATGTTCTTCTGGTTTTATAGTTTCACAAATGTTTGCCAATAGAGAGAAAGAGTCGGTTTCTAACATAGACACAAGACTCTCTCATTGATGCCTGTCCGAGATGCGCGTAGAGCGACGAAACCGTTGTGCACGCACTCGTTCAGTGCCCGAGCATTGCTATCTTGTGGAGCTATGTCGAACAGTTGCTGTCGCGTGTAGGACTGATCCGGTTATCGACTGAGTCCATTGTGCAAATGGTCTCGCCGTCTTCCTTCGAGGAGGAAGGGCAGGCGGTTTTCATCTGCCTGGTGGCCATGGCGAAAGAGATTGTGTGGTGGACAAGGTGGAAAGGGTTAAAGACAGACACTTTCCTCTTCGGCAAATCCCTAATTAACTTTTTCAAGTTTTACTTGAAGAGGAAAATCAGGGTGGAGAGGCAAGTGCTGCCCTCTAGCAAGTTTGTGGAAAGGTGGGTGAATGTAGCGAGAATGGTCTGAGTGAACGGGACCGCTCTGAATATACGCCTGTAGTTTGAGAAATGGAAAAATTGAGAGAGGGCGCTTACCCTGGTGGTCAGGGTGGCCGTGGTCTTTTGTGTGGTTTTCGCCACAAGTAACCCTCGGAGGTTTCCCCCCTATAAGGGAACTTTTCATTGTTTCAATTTCATTTTTATTGTTTGTATATATATATGTTTCTGTTTTTTTCTTTTCTTATATAAATAATAAAAATCTTTACACGAACAAAACCCACATCGTACCGTCCTGTGCCATCTGTAATGTTTTTCTTGATGTCAGCCCTTGCGGCCAATAAAGAAATCATTATTATTATTATTATTATTATTATTATTATTATTATATATTATATGTATGGCAGTGGATTGGCAGTATCGGTAGAGGGTCAAACGCCATGCCTTGACGCATAGAGTTACGACCCTTGCCATTCTGAGTTCAAATCTCGCCGAGGTTAACTTTGCCTTTCATCCTTACAGGGTCGATAAAATAAAGTACCAGTAATGCACTGGGTAATTGCTGGCCTTGTGCAAAAAGTAGAAACAATTATTATTATTATATATATAATGCTTTTCTAAAATAATTGTTTCTACTTTTGGCACAAGGCCAACAATCATTCCAGTGCATTACTGGTACTTCTAAAATAATAAAAGAGAGAATACAGGTTTAACAACTTAATATTAATAGACATGCACAAATATGTATTCTCCATTTCTTACCATTCCTATAGTACAATGTTCAACAGATTACTTATCAAACAATATATCATCTTTTCTTTTCTTTGCTGTAGTTAAATAAATCTGCCATCCTGCGTAAAGCTATTGACTATATTCGTTATATACAAAACACTAACACTCGTTTGAAACAGGAAAACATGGCTCTTAGGCTTCTAGCAAAGAAACAGAGTGAGTATTGTCTCGTTTTACTTCAGATTGCTTTGTTGAATCACCTTACTAATCTTTGTTTTGCCCAATTTAACATTTGATACTTTCCTACTTTTCTCTGATGATTTCTTCCCATCCTCTGTTTTCTCAGAATCTTCTAAAAAAATCTTAGATAACAGGTTGATTTTCAATGATTTTCCTGTGTAATTCAAGGAAAAAGAAAACAAAAAATATAAATAGCAGAAACAGGATGTAAATAACTATAAAAAATATATAGAAGTAAATATAAAATAGCGATTTGAATATAAAAATATCTAGCAAGAAATGCATGAACATCACAGCTATCTACTTCCCTCCTCCTATAATCATAAGGCTTCGTAAATATGTATAACTGATAAACTATTTCCCACAAAATAGATGTTGTGATATTCATGTGCTTTCCAAAGATATTGATGATGGTAGTGAATTAAAACATTTTAAACAATTTAAATGGAAAGCAATGTGATGCTCATGTGCTCACTATTAGATTTCCATTACTAGATCATACATTCCTGTCTATTAGAAATAATTATTTTAGATTTTCTTGCTCTGAAATCATAAAATAATCTTAACTGAAATCCATTCATAAAAGTTTTTAATCTAATGTTTTTTGAACTGAAAATAGAAGATAAATGAAAGTGTTTTAGTGAGAGAGGGGGTGCATGAATAGAAGATTAGCTTTATTTCCTTTTAAGTTGAGACAAGCACAGGCATGGCTGTGTGGTTAAGAAGTTTGCTTCACAACCACATTTCATCTACTATATAACCTTGAGCTCTCTCTCTCTTTCTCCCCCCCCCCTCCTCTCTCTCTCTCTACACACACACATATATATGTATACTCATATCATATAGCTATCTAAACTGAGTGTTTTCCCTCAGCATTAAACAAACAAGAAATAAATGTTATACACAAAGTTTGTACACTCACCCATGTTAGTAGTAACATTTAGACGTCATTCCAAATCATGTGGCCCATAACATTTGGTTGATACCAGTATTTCTAAATGAACAAATCACCATTGAGAACAATAAATACCATTCAGTTTAAAGAAATTACTCTTTTGACTGATTCTAGTCAATTGGCTATGCACTTACTGGGTCAATGCCATCCAATATTTAAATTATTAGTTTATCGTTTTTAAAGTTGATCATGCATCATAAAAACCTATAAGATTGATTAACAGTTGTGTTTCAAGAGATGCCACATGTACCTTGTATAGCTAAATAAATAAACTTGCATCTCTCTCTCTCTCTCTCTCTCTCTCTCTCTCTCTCTCTCTCTCTCTCTCTCTCTCTCTCTCTCTCTATATATATATATGGAGGCACATGGCTTAGTGGTTAGAGCATTGGCCTTGCAATCAAAAGGCTGTGAGTTCAATTCTCAGACTGGGTGATGTGTTGTTTCCTTGAGCAAGACACTTTATTTCACATTGCTCCAGTTAACTCAGCTGTAGAAATGAGATGATAGGAACTGGGGTCCCTATCATTCCACTGCAAAGTGGTCGTGGAGGTGCCACAGCAAAAAAGCACCCAGCACTCACTGTAAATGAGGAAGGGCATACAGCTGTAGAAATCAAGCCAGAATCAGTTCCCATCCCACCCTTGCAAGCAGGGAAAAGCGGACATAAAATGAAATGATGATGATGATATATATATATATATATATATATATATATATATATATATATATATATATATATATACATACACATATATATATATATATTTAACACATATACATATATATATATCTATATACACAACAGTTTTATGTCTATTTTACCATGTTAACATGGGTTGGATAAGCTTTTTTGAGGCAGAATCCTATGGTTTGATGCTCTTCCTAATGCTTTTAAGTAAGGTATAGATCTTTGCACATCTAACTCTATGCAGAATGTATAAAGATATTAGAGCCTGCACTAGTGATGTCATATGTGAAGAGAAAGATTCACACATGACAAGGCTTTGTACAGTTTCTCTGTACTAAATTCACTTACAAGGCATTGGTTCTAGTCGAAATCCCTTGCTCGAGGTACTGTACAGTAGGAGAGAACCCAAGACCATGTTGTTGCAAAGCAAGCATCTTAATTGCAAAGCCATGCCTGTGCATATAATATATATTATAATGTTAGTAAAATAATATCAGTTGGAGTGCAATAGAGAGTGGTGAGTTCAGATGTTTTGAAGGATTGAGAAATGTGTTGGAAGCTAGTGAATTCATTAACAGCCATCCAACATATATCTAATTCCTTCAAAGAAGCAGCATGCCAAAAATGTCTGAACTTATCTCTCTTCAAGGCGAACTTATATGTTTTTTACGAACTTATATGTTTCATCCGGCTCTAGTCTTCCCACCACTTTTACATACAACTTATATTTAACTATAAGAGAAATCTATGCCTTCTCTCCTCTTTTCATATACACCTCACTTATACACATTTGGCAAATGTTTTAATTTTATCTTAAATTTGATTTGTTTTCACAAATAATCTTGTTAAAAGATGAAATACAATGTGATAACCTGTAAAATGGAAATAAAATTGTGAAAAAAAAATCAGGTTATATTTATTTGAAAGCTTTTCAATAGTTAAATTGTCTTAATAAAGATGGTGATACATACATATATGTATATGTGTGGGTATATATATAGAAACATATATATTTGTTTGTTATTAACAACCATTTCTATAGAAGGGTTACAACTTAGGATATGAATCCACACCTTTAGTTGCTGTCAAAAACTGAATGAATTTCAATTCACTCAATTCTCTATAGATTTGGAAGATAATTTGGCTGGAACTCAACTGAAGAACGATCCTATTATGGTTCTGACCCCACCAGGCTCTATCACAGGTTCTCCTTCCCGCAGTCCCCCTACTGCTAGCAGTGACAGTGAAATGTCTTCTCCCCCAAGTCCACTATTTGATGACTCATCACAAAATTCTGGTAAGCTTGTCCTTTCACACTCGGTGTTGTCTGTATATGTTGTAACTCTGTTGTTCCTACCCATCTTAACTTATGCCTTTATAAGTTAGATCCTCGTATTATCTGTTTCTGCTCTGCTCACATTAGAAGCTATTTTGTCAATAGTACACATTCATTTCTCTTGTATGTTTATATATATGCTATGCTTATGTTGAGTAAAGATGGAGCAAGATATGTATATATATATATATATATATATATAGAAGTTCCTGGAAAAGCTAGCATCAAACTTTGGCTTAAGTATTACACCAATCCCTAAAGTGATTACCATTGCATAGTGCCAAAGATCTCACCTGTTCCATCCAGATACTGTATTATCTATGTGTTCAAAGGCCTGTAGTTTTTCAGTATCCTGCCAAAAACATGGTGTGGGTATAAATGTTTTCAGGAAATGCTTGGACAGTCTACTAAGATTTTAGATGAGTCTACATCTCAGCAAGAAACACAAATAGGGGCAGCAGTATAAGACTCCCTTATTCATCAAAAGCCAACCTGGGAAGTACAGTTATAGTGTAGTAACAGTGATGACAGCCTCAGTACGGTCACAGCTTCTAAGTTGGAACAGGTAAAAGTGTAAGAGTTATAGTGTGTAACAGAAGAGGTATGTTTCTGGCTATTTATGCTTACTAAACTTGGCAACAGAGTGCAAACACCAACTCTGTTCTTGCCTTGCTTTCTCAATGCAGAATTGATTTAATATCTATTTAATGTTTTCTGGGTTTTACTAATCTTTCTGTGACAGGAACTCAATCTCACACAACACAGCAGTAACATTTTAGTTCCTTACTTCTTCAGTAGTCACATTATTCTAACTTGTTTGTATGTAGATCATAGGTGGCAAATTGGCAGAGTCATTAGGACATCAGAAATAATCCTTTGTGGTATTTGTTTTGACGCTCTGAGCTCACAGTTCAAATCCTGCAGAAGTCAACTTTGCCTTTCATCCTTTGGGAGTTGATAAAGTACAACTAGTAGTGTATTAGCAGAATTGTGAAAGTGTTTGAGTGGTATTTGTTCTGGCTCTGCATTCTGATTTCACGTTCTACCAAGTGCATAGGAGTGGTTGTCATGTCTTTGACACAACTGAAGGGTCCTCACAACTCTTTGTTTGGCAAGCTTTCTATGGCTGGATGCCCTTCCTATCATCAACCACTTTACTGCATGTACTGGGTGCATTTATTGTGTAGATCACCAACACAAGAAAGGTTGCTGTACCATGGCACGACTGAAGGGTCCTCTCGCCTCTTTTTTTTTTCCCCCATGGAGATATATATGTCTATTATATATATATATACACTGCTGTCCAACCGTTTCTACCAGAGAAAACATATGTTAAATGATAATGATATTAGTGGCAGGTATAAATATTTCTTCATGGTAAAGATTTCAATGAAGTAGAAAGAATTCAAATTTCAGAATGATAATATATGAATATATAACAATACTTTGATTGGAATGATATGTGGAAAATAAATTGGGACACAGATATATTAAAATAAATATATATATATTTCATTTGACATAGATCCATGTTTCTAGTAGAATATATATGAAATCATATTTAAATACTTCACCTTCATCAGCAGGTAATAGATTGACTGGCATGAGAATGATACTAATCTTTCTAAATGCTGACATTGCCAGAATTTTAAAAACCACTGAAAAATTGAGAAAATTCAAGGACTATTTCTGTGTTTTAAATCTCAACTTTCAATATCAAACTTTAATAATTATATTTGGAAGTGAGAGAAGACTATAGTAATATTAGTGATAGTGTGTAGAGAATATACATTATTTTCAACATGTTACTCCATTTAAGCTATATACAATGTATGTGTGTATATATATATATATATATGGAGGCACATGGCTTAGTGGTTAGAGCATTGGCCTTGCAATCGAAAGGTTGTGAGTTCAATTCTCAGACCGGGTGATGTGTTGTTTCCTTGAGCAAGACACTTTATTTCACATTGCTCAAGTTTACTCAGCTGTAGAAATGAGATGATAGGGACTGGGGTCCATATCATTCCACTGCAAAGTGGTCGTGAAGGTGCCACGGCAAAAAAACACCCAGCACTCACTGTAAATGAGGTTGGTGTTAGGAAGGGCATCCAGCTGTAGAAATCAAGCCAAAATCAGTTCCTGTCCCACCCTTGCAAGCAGGGAAAAGCGAACGTAAAATGAAATGATGATGAAATGATGTATGTATGTATGTATGTAAAAGGTAAACAGAAATAACAACACAATCGGTAGAGTATATGGAAGGAATATATTAGGTTAATGCTTGAAATAGCAGGAAGAGGGTCTTAACGTTTCGGATGCTAGTCCTTCATCAGAAGAAAGAATGAGAAATAAGATAGATTGAAGGGGCGGGTGGGGTGGAATTGGAAAAAATGTCTTTAGATAAAAATAACAGGTCCGTTCATGTTGACATCCCTTTATGCACATACAAAATCACTCAAACACACATATACACAACTATTTTAACTATCTTATTTTAGGTGATGGCAAGATTTCCTGTGAGTTTAAATGATTTTATTAAACAAAGAAACAAACTAAATTACTAGCTTTAAATACTTCTAGCATTGACTCCTTGTTTGACCTTAAATAAACCCCCTTTTTGCTAACGCTAATCTGAACAGGTTGACCTTAATCCTTACCCTATTTTCCTGACTTTAATCCCTATCTCTGCCCAAGATCCTTTATACCCCAGTAGATTCAATTAATTTCCTCTTGTTTAACTTTTATTTTTCCTGTCTCTTCTATCTCTTTTTAACCTATTTCCTTTTTGCACTGCATGACCCCCACCCAACTCATCTACTTTTCTAACTACCTGCCTGCCTCTTTAATAATCTGCACGTTTTCATTATTGCTTGCTTTGCTTATGTCTCGTGTTTGTTTATGATATTGCATGATATTATTTACCCTTTCTGTTTATGACCAATAAAGTTTGATCAATCCATTGATTAACAGAATTGTTAGGGCATTGGATAAAATGATTTGTAGTATTTGTTCCAGCCCATTACATTCTCAGTTCAAATCTTGCTGAAGTTAGCTTTGCCTTTCATCCTTTCTTGGTCGATAAAATAAAGCACCAGTAACACACTGGGGTCGATTTAATTGACTTTCCCCCTTCCCCCAAATTGTTGGCCTTGGGCCTAAATCAGAAGCCATTATTATTATTATTGGCAGAATCATTGGATGGACAGACTAAAATGCATTGCAGTATTAAGTTACATCCCTTAAATATTTAAATTTCAAATCCATTTGAAGTTAATGTTGCCTTTCATCCTTTCACGGTTATTGAACTATGTGCCTGTTAAGACATCTATCCCTTTTCCTAAACCTTTATGGCTATCTAATAATGTTAAGAAGACTTATCATTGTTGTTATGTGGAAAAGGCAACTACTTTATACCTAAAACTATTGACTGCTTTCAGCATACTGCTGTAAACACTGTGACCTTCCGTACTGCTGTAGACATTGTGACCTTCCATATTACTGTAGACATTGTGACCTTCCATACTGCTGTAGACATTGTGACCTTCCGTACTGCTGTAGACATTGTGACCTTCCATATTACTGTAGACATTGTGACCTTCCGTACTGCTGTAGACATTGTGACCTTCCATATTACTGTAGACATTGTGACCTTCCATACTGCTGTAGACATTGTGACCTTCCATACTGCTGTAAACACTGTGACCTTCCATACAACTGTAAACACTGTGACCTTCCATACAACTGTAAACACTGTGACCTTCCATATTACTCTTTACATTGTGACCTTCCATACTGCTGTTGACACTGTGACCTTCCATACTGCTGTAAACACTGTTACTTTCCATATTGCTCTAGACATTGTGACTTTCCATACTGCTGTAAACACTGTGACCTTCCATACTGCTGTAGACACTGTGACCTTCCATACTGTTGTAAACACTGTGACCTTCCATACTGCTGTAGACACTGTGACCTTCCATACTGCTGTAGACACTGTGACCTTCCATATTACTGTAGACATTGTGACCTTCCATATTGCTGTAGACGTGACTTTCCATATTGTTGTAAACACTGTGACCTTCCATACTGCTGTAAACACTGTGACCTTCCATACTGCTGTAAACACTGTGACCTTCCGTACTGCTGTAGACATTGTGACCTTCCATATTACTGTAGACATTGTGACCTTCCATACTGCTGTAAACATTGTGATCTTCCATATTACTGTAGACATTGTGACCTTCCATATTGCTGTAGACATTGTGACCTCCCATACTGCTGTAGACACTGTGACTTTCCATACTGCTGTAAACACTGTGACCTTCCATACTGTTGGTGACATTGTGACCTTCCATACTGTTGGTGACATTGTGACCTCCCATACTGTTGTAAACACTGTGACCTTCCATACAACTGTAAACACTGTGACCTTCCATATTGCTCTTTACATTGTGACCTTCCATACTGCTGTTGACACTGTGACCTTCCATACTGCTGTAAACACTGTTACTTTCCATATTGCTCTAGACATTGTGACTTTCCATACTGCTGTAAACACTGTGACCTTCCATACTGCTGTAGACACTGTGACCTTCCATACTGCTGTAAACACTGTGACCTTCCATACTGCTGGTGACATTGTAACCTCCCATACTGTTGTAAACACTGTAACCTTCCTGTAACCTTCCATATTGCTGTAGACGTGACTTTCCATATTGTTGTAAACATTGTGACCTTCCACACTGCTGTAAACATTGTGACCTTCCATAGACCTTCCTTACTGCTGTAAATATTGATCTTGAGAATGATTAGTCTTAACATTGAATTAAGAGGTGTTGACATCAAATATATTGATGATGATGATGATAATATAGTCAAATGTAAAGTTTGCATAGAATGAGAATGTTCTGTAATATTTCTTCAGCATGCCCATTTGTATGACTAAGAACAACATCTGCATGGCTGATGCATATAACTTTACATTTAACTCTATTGATGTCCAAGTGATAGATGCATTTGAAAATGTCCATAAATTATTATATTACACACACATGCCACCCCTCGCCTCACATTTAATCTCACTGTGCAAAGTAAACAAAGTTGTTACGCCACAAATTTTATTTCTCTTTGAGTAGAAAAAAAATATGGCATTGATCTGATAAGTTTCTAATATTGGAAAATGGAAGAATATACATATAATATTTTTTCTTCAAATTTGCACCACCATTTGGTCCTTGAGTCCCACCTTAAGCAGAGTCTACTTTTTTGCAAGCACTCAGGCCTGGTGTCTGGTTTAAGGATACATTCCTCCTTGCCACTAGTCCCAGAGGCCCTAAATGCCTTGCGTATTGCTCTTCTTTCCCTGGCTAAACAGTAAAAAAAAAACTGACTTTTATTAACATTCCTGTTTTTTACATATTGTGTATGTGCTTTTACACATGTTGGAAATGTGTACCCATCTAAACAATATTGTGAAATGGAAATTTATTAATGCAAAGTGTAGGCATGTCTGTGTGGTTAAAGTGTTTATTTTACAACCACCAATGCCTTGTGATTGGAATTTGGTAGATGAAAATTGTAAGCATGCCCCACCTTTGTTTGTGTCCTCTAATTTAACAATTTGGTAAAAAGAAATTTATAAAATAGACACCAGTCATGAGAAAGTAACTATGATTGACTAAAAACGTGGAAGCCAACATGCCCACAGTCTAATGACTGAAACCAGTAAACGATTAATATATACAATCAGTTCACATTTTCTATATGTACTAACTCAACCTTTTGATACCAGCCAGCCAACCTGATTCTATTATATAAACCTTTTCTTTTAATGTGGACATATTTCAATTAAAACATTTCATCATAATTTTATCTAATTTTATTCTAAAAATCTTCTTAACCTTTTTAGCGATATTGCTCTTTTGGCTATATAATAAAAGATATAGGTTAACTATCAAAAACAATAGAAGAGCATTACACTTTTAGGTTGATATGTTGCCATTGCAGTGCTTTTGGCAATGTTATTGAGTCTGATGTATCAACCTAGTAGTTTCATAAGAGTTAAAAATTAAAATACATAGGCTATGTATTTTATTACAAATATGGTATGAATGGGTTAAGACAATTGAAAGTACTTGATTTCAACATTCTGATACCAATAAAACTTCCAAGTTGTGGGGAAAAAATGGTATGTATCTGAGTGTGTATGTGTATGGGGGAAACTGCTGCATTATATTGTTAATGTCAGATAGATTTTATCCTTATCAGACGACGTGACAGATGGACGGTCGTAAACACGAAAGCCTACTCTAGTGAGGAATGTACCTCCCAACATAGCTTAGTTGTCAGCGACCTCACGGTCAGAACTAGACGAACCTGGAAACAGAGGCCAACCTGGAGAAGAAAGATCTGGAAGCTGAAAGACCCCTCAGCCAGTAACAGATTTAAAGATATTTTACTCAACGCCTACGACAGTAAAGAAGAACAGATAGAAACATTCAATGGCTGTTCCTAAAAAATAACATACTAGAGGCGACGGATGAGGTCTGTGGCTGGAGTAAGACCACAAGCAGGAGGAGAGTGACTTGGTGGTGGAACAATAAGGTAGATGAGGCAGTTAAGGCCAAGAGACAAGAATGGAAGAATGGGGGAGCAGGGTACATTACATAGAGACCAAGAAGGAAGCTAGGCGACAAGTATACTTAGCTAGGGGGGAAGCAGAGGATAGAAAATTCAAGCATGTTTTGCAACGTGAGGACCAGAAACAGGAGGTGTTCAAGATTGCGAGGCAGTGTGTCAGAGAGAATTGTGATGTCATTGGAGAGAAGTGTATCCGGAATGATAAAGGTGAGCTTGCCCTCACAAGTGCTGAGAAGAAAGATGCATGGAAGAGCCATTATGATAGATTACTAAATGAGGAGAATGCATGGGAAGAAGAGACCCTACCCCAAGTAGACCCTATAGGGGCCAGCAGTACAAGTCAGCAGCAGCGTAGTAAGTAAGGCAATCAAAGATATGAAGATGGGGAAGGCAACCGGTCGATCGGGTATAGCTGCCGAGATGCTGAAGGCATCTGGGTCTGTAGGTCACACTATAACCACACGTATTGTTAACCAGGTAATACTAGAAGGTGTCATACCAAAAGATTGGTGCAGTAGCATCATTGTCAACTGCTACAAAGGTAAAGGTGATGCACTAGATAGAGGAAACTATAGAGGTATAAAGCTGATGGACCAGGTCATGAAAGTAACAGAAAGAGTTATAGCACAGTTGATTAGGGACCGGGTGAAACTAGATGAGATGCAATTTGGGTTTGTACCAGGAAGAGGCACCACTGATGCCCTCTTCCTTGTGAGGCAGTTACAGGAAAAGTACCTAGCTAAAAGTAAGCCACTCTACCTGGCATTTGTCGATCTCGAGAAAGCCTTTGACAGAGTTCCACGTGCTGTAATCTGGTGGACTCTTAGAAAACTAGGAGTAGATGAATGGCTTGTGAAAGCTGTACAAGCCATGTATAGTGGAGCAGTCAGCAAAGTTAGATGCCCATGGGAACTCCTGTATGCTGATGACCTCGCACTTATAACTGAATCTATGGTAGAACTAGAGAAGAAATTCCAAACTTGGAAGCAGGGACTAGAAAGAAAGGGTCTGAAAGTCAACATGACAAAGACTAAGGTCCTTGTAAGTAAACGAGAAAACAGAACCCAGATCCCCTCAGGGAAATGGCTTTGCTCAGTATGTAGGAAAGGTGTAGGTAGGAACTCCATTCTCTGCCCCAAATGCAAACAATGGGTACACAAGAGATGTAGTGGGATCTCAGGAAGCTTAATTAAGAATGTAGGCTTCACATGCAGCAGCTGTGCTGGGACAGCAAGCAGCAAACAGCCACAGGAAACAAGTACCACCAATCTCTGGGAGGGCTCTGTAGAAACAGTAGAGAGCTTCTGCTACCTAGGTGACCGAATTAGCAGCGGAGGTGGGTGTTCAGAAAGTACAATAACTAGGGTAAGAATGGGATGGAAGAAGTTCAGGGAACTACTGCCACTGCTAGCTGCAAAAGGCTTCTCCCTCAAAATGAAAGGCAGACTGTATGATGCGTGTATCCGAACAGCAATATTACATGGTAGTGAGACCTGGGCGCTGAAGGTGGAAGACTTACGTAGATTAGAAAGAAACGAAGCCTGCATGCTCCGATGGATGTGTAATAGTAATATACGCGAACGACAAAGCATAAATGAATTGAGAGAGAGACTGAGCATAAGAGGAATCAAATGCTGTGTGCAGGATAGGCGGTTGCGTTGGTATGGACATGTGATGCGTATGAAGGATGACAGCTGCATAAAAAGGTGCAGAGCACTAGAAGTCAATGGAAACCGCGGAGTGGGGAGACCCAAGAAGACCTGGGATGAGGTGATAAAAGCCGACCTTACCTAATTACACCTCTCCAAGGCGATGACACACGACCGTGACCTCTGGCGTCACGCAGTAATACAGAGTACCCGACCTCCCATGGGTACAAGCTGAAGCATATAGACAATATGCCCCCACACCCTCCCACTGCAAGGTGGTCATGGAGGTGCCAAGGCAAAAAAGCACCCAGCCCACACTGTAAAGTGGACGTGTAGGCGCCACGGAAAAAGCACCCAGCACTCACTGTAAATGAGGTTGGTGTTAGGAAGGGCATCCAGCTATAGAAATCAAGCCAAAATCAGTTCCTGTATGAGCAAGGCATGGTCAGCCGACCAGACACTGCCCACAACAGGACAACCCGTCTAACCCATGCTAGCATGGAAGAACGGACGTAAAACGGTGATGATGATGATGATGAAACCTCAAGGCATATCTGGAAACAAAAAAAAAGAAAAGAGATTGTGGTTCTGACTGGAATGCCTTTGATCATATGTCTACTTGATTGGAGTTGACTTGGGCTTAAACAACCTGTGACCACATGATTGCACTTAGAACTTTCATATGAAATCATACATATTTTCAGTTGCACATGCACACACAGATAAATACACTCTCACTACTGTTGACAAGGGAGAAAAAGACCTTTTGTTGTGCTTCACTGAAGAAAGCAACACTAGCAGGTGGTGATAGATAATGGGAAAGCTGTATCATGCAGCAGCTGACATTGCTAAGCATTGTGGGTGTATTGGGTTTGAATATTTTCTGCAATAGCTTGAAATACATGATTAATTATTGTTTATTTCAGAAATTAACGTTTATAATTTTTTTCTAAACGCTTCATTATCTCTACAGATTTCTTTAAACTAATTATTTTATCCTTTTATTTTATCAGGGACTGATGACCATATTTTCAACATCGGTATGCTTGACCGATCTCGCTTGGCTCTCTGTATGTTTATGTTTGGTGTTCTAGCCTTCAATCCATTTGGATTTTTCTTGAACACCAGAATGTATTCAAATTCTTATGGGATGTCTTCTCGACACGATTCTCGTTTTCTGCTTGAGTCAACTATGCGTGAGTATCATAGTTTTTATTACGTCATGTTATCCATTGTTTTGACTTACGATGAAAAGTGAATACATCATCATCTCTGCATTTAGATTATAACTTGTGTGTGTGCATGTATGTGTATATATATATATATATGTATATATATATATATATATATGCATGCACACACACAAGTGTGTATATATACACACACACTCACGTTGCAAAGTGCTGGTACAATGGTAAAATATATTCAGTATACTCTGTAAAGTGGCTGGTGTTAGGAAGGGCATTCAGCTGTAGACACCATGCCAAAATATGGAACGTATGAGCAAGACATGGTTATACAACCATGTATTGTCTTGGACTGTGACAACCTGTCCAACAAGCATGGAAAATGGACATAAAATGATTTTATATATATATATATATATATATATATATATATATATATATATATATATATATAATAATAATAAAATGTTTGCAGTACAGTGTAGTACTCAATGCATGTTGAGGTACAGAGTTGGTATAGTAATTCGTAAAATCCCAACGAAGGGCCCAATCCATTTTGGCTGGTCTGCAAGTTTACTGGCATTGGTTGTGCTGAGGCTATAGTAGAAATTTCTTGTCCAAGGTGCCATGCAGTAAGATCAAACCCCAAACCATGTGGTTGCAAATGGAACTTGTTAACCACATAATCATGGTTGACATCATCATCATCATTGTTTAACATCCATTTTCTATGCTAGATAGCAGTTGTTGGTATATGGCAGTCTGGAAGTGACTTAGTATTATTTCTGTTTATTTTCAGATGAAGAAAAGAGCTCATATTGGGCATTCCTGCCACAAGTCTTGAACAGTGTTTTCATATTAATCATGTTGTTAATGATGTTTGTGTATGGTGAACCTGTTAAATCTAAGAACAGTCAAGCATCAGTAGCTTACTGGAGACACAAAAAACAATCTGATCAATACATCAGCCAGGTGAGTGTTTAAATTTTATTTGGTTTGTTTGTGAGAAAAAAGTGGTTAAGTTGATCTGGAATATCTGAAGTAGAACAAGTGAGAAAGAAGAGCTAAGAAACTTGTCAGGAGTATCTGAAGGAAAATATTTAAGAGGAGAGCTGAAAGACTTGTGTAAGTTATGATTGTTTAATGGGCAGTGTAGGAACATTTATAATATCAGTTTGAAGAAGATTAAAGGTAAAGATAAATGGACCTCTGTTGGTTTTGACAATGTGCATTCCAGTTGTTTTTACCATATAAGTGTCTGAGTATTCTACAGACATGTTTACTCTTAATGTAATTCTCAGGAAGATTCAGTATGTGATACAGTGTGGGGCAAGATACAGTCCATCCAACAGGCTTCCAAACAGTTTCCATCTACCTAACTTCGCTTAGAAGGGTAGGGTTGATCTATGGCAATGGTAAAAGATACTTATCAAAGATACCATGGTGTAGAACTGAATCTGGAACTTCATGATTGTGAAGCAAAACCTTAATCATTTAGCTATGCTACCGTTATGAAGAAAATTCATAGGTATTTGAAGCAATTACACTGCTCACCATGGAACCATAAGTTCAAATATTACTACCATTTTTATTCGTGCTTTGAAGAAAAGCCTTTTATTCCTTGATTTAGGAAAGGCTAAATATCATTTAAGCTTCTTAGTTAAAGTATAATTTTATGTTATTATTTGTACAACCATCCAATCTATGGTATTATAATACAATAGAAAGTATTTGATATTTGTCTATGCAAGATTCTGTCACCCATCATCCCCATCATAATCATCATTTATATGTTCACTTTCCCATGCATGGGTTGGACGCATCCTCCCTAAAGCAGTGTCTTATCATGTTGCGTTCTGTTATTGTCTTTGTGAGCTTTAGACTCTTGAGATCAGCTTCCACTGCTTCTACCTATTGGAACCTGGTTGTTAATTGTGGAGTTTGTTTACTGACCAATTCACTTTATGTCCAAGTTGCAAGAATGGAACCTGGTCATTAAGTGAGCAAGCACTAGCTTTTCTCCATAGCAGTCAACAAACTTCCATCCACCCTAAAAAAACTGATTCTTAGTGAATTCACTCACTACAATTTATCTATTTATCTAGCTATGATTTGTTTACAATTCATCTACGTCAACTTATTTAAAAAGAAAAATCACCTACATAGATATTTCTTGATCTTCCTTTTTTGTAGCTTCTTTCCCCTTGAATATCCTGGCATCATATATATTATCTACCCATACTTACACAAAGGTAATATCGTATCTTCATTTTTTTTTGGAATTCACCATCCTCATTTATTACATTGTTCTATTACTAGGGAAACTATGCAGCAGCTGCTCAACAGTTACATCTTGGCCTTCTTGCTCTTGGTCGACCCCTTCCAGCATCTAAGATTGACCTGGTTGCCAGTTTGGCTTGGCATTCCTTACGTCAGTTTTTACATTACATCTACCTAGGAAGATGGCTAAGTAACAGAGCTGGTGGTCTATGGTCGAAAGAATTTGAGGCATCTGAAGTGAAACAGTCTGCTGTAAATGCTGCTCTAGCTTACCACAGACTTCATCAACTCCATCTTACTGGTAAGTGCTCTCTAGCAATTTCTTGCATAATATTTATTGAGAAAATCTGATGTAATCAGCTGTCCCCTCCTCAGAGTATGTGGCATTGGACTTTAGACTGTTAGAAATGATATATTGTCCTTTATTTAGTCATGATGATTGTCCACATAGTAGTACTGAAAGTGCAGTCTGAAGAGGAAACATTTTTGGAAACTGCATTCTTTGTTATATATATATATATATATATATACACACACACACATGTTGCCTCTCCCACCTTGAAAGTTAGGTTATTTTTATCTTTATGTCAAGAAGTAAACAGATCTATGAAATAAAATCGAAGACATAATTTATCTATATTATTTCACAGTCCCAGTGAATAAATTGTAGTAGCGGCTCCATTGGGCTGTGGATTCTAAAAAATATATATAACAGTAGTAGTGTGCAAGAGAGAAGACTGTGCTGGTAGGAACCTGTGATATATATAAATGGTGATTGTTGAATGAAGAAGTGTCAATAAATCCCAGTAGAAAGAAGCTGAAATGGTAGAAAATATAGGTAAAAATGGTGAGAGCTGATTTCAAAATATTGAACCTCACAGAAGAGTTGATAAAGGAACACAATGAATAGAGGTAAGCTATGGTGAAGAAACCCATCCAACATATGCAAACATGGAAAAACGGATGTAAAATATTGATGAATATGAAGAGGAGAAGGATGATACATCACACTTAATGTAAAATAATATAAATGTTGTGTGCATAATGGGTAATGTCTTTCAGTTTTGTTCCATAGTTAAACTATTACATGTGTTGACCATAGCAGAATTGATATTATAGTGGATATTTTAAATGAATAAAATCTTAATAAAAAGTGTATGTTGATTTAATTCATTATTTGGTTTAACATCACCATTAATTCCTTGTCATGAGCAGAGAAACTCTTTTAATTGAAGTTTGATCTTATTGTGACTGGATTTTGACTGAGGTTCAGTCCAATGTAGGCTCATATTACCATATATGTTTAGATCATGTTACACATTGTTACCATCTTCAAGGAAAAATAATCAAAATGCTATAAACTTGTTGATATTGGTATGTAGGTGTTGCCTCAGTCATAATCATACACATGACATCAGTAAAGCATAACAATAATATTCTGTATTATTGTTTTCACAATGCTAAATATTTACCTTGCATGTATCCATGTACACTTTTGTACTTGTATGTGCTCTGTGGTGCTGGTAATGGTGGTGTTAATACATGCACAGTCTTCTCTCTTATGTACACATATATACATCAGGTCCGAACACAAAAGAAACAAACTCCCATTGTTACTGCCTCCGTCTCTCTCGCATGCTAAGTATGTATTCAAAATTGAAATAGAATTTCTGTTTAAGATCATTCTGTGGTTACCTGACACTTATAATGCATTTAATATCTGCCTTGAGAATTATTTACTTTCAAAAAACATTTTTGCTCTTCATTTTTTTTCATAGATTTTCTCATTTGCAGAGATTTTTATTCCCCCCTCCCTCTGTTCTATAATCTTTATCTCTTTCTCTTACGTAGGTCACACTAGTGGCAGTTCAGCATATGGGATTAACTTGGCTCTGTGTGCTGTCAACCTTGCTGAAGCTGCTGGAGAAATGCTTCCTACTGCTACATTAGCTGAGATATATGCTACAGCTGCTATAACAATCCATCAGAGTGCTCCTTTTAATTTGAAATCTCTCTGTGTGAGTTGCATTTTACTGATCTTACTTGAAGATTTATACCAAATCACTAAGTAGATTAGGCCCCACTGTTCTTAAGCTAGCTTAATCTTCCCGGTTATTAATCTACTAATTGAAAACAACCATGCTCTGTAATAATGTCTAGTTGAGTATTTTAAAGTACAAAGAACATGAATGATGATAAACAAATGTATGTAGAGAATGTTAGGTTTAAAATCATTAATCTGAGATAATCTTTTCAATCGTAAAACTATTTCCCTGTTCATTTTTATTAGTCCTCAAGTAATTGCTTATCTTTAGAACAATTTCTTCATTGTGTATATATATATATATATATATATATCTATATCATCATCATCGTTTAACATTCATTTTTCATGCTAGCATGGGTTAGACAGATGATGATGTGTGTATATATATATATCATCATCATCAGTGATATATGTATATATATATATATATATATATCCACACTGTAAATGTGGTTGGTGTTAGGGAGGGCATCCAACCGTAGAAAACCTGCCAGATAGTCATATACGAGCGAGACATGGTCACCCGACCAATCTTACCTCAAATGGGACAATTCCCGTCTAACCCATGCTAGTGTGGAAGATAGACCTTAAACGATGAAGATGATGACACTCTGTTTTCAGTCATTAAACTATGGCCATACTGTTTATTTGCATATATAATTTAATTTTAGTAATAGCTATTGGAAGCTATTTCATGCTGTTTCCATCACGTTGTTGTTGGTAAATTCTGATGAAACATTAATTTCAATGTTCTACGGTCACTTTCTCATCTTCCCTTAATAAAGTCCCAGAACAATCAAAGTCTAAGCTGATTACATGATTTACAAAATACGAAACATCACCTTCATCATTTTTATCCCTGATTTACTATACTGGCATGGCTCATGTTTATAAGGCTGTGAGCTTGAATCTCGGGCTTCATGATATGTTATTTCCTTAAGCAAGGCACTTCATTTCATGTTGCTCCAATTCACTCAGATATAAATGAGTACCAGCAGCAGCTGGGAGGTTTAGAGATCAGAGTGAGTCATGCGATAGTTTGTACTCTGTCATTTAATGCCTATGAAACCGGGATAAACTCCAGGCTTCATCTAACTTATGCAAGCATGGAGAATCACATAAAACAATAACTAACTTACTATTTAACATCTTCTACTGTTTAATAATTCTTATTCAAGAATCTTTTGATACTGAAGCCAAAGTTAGAATTTTTTCAATTAAAGTTATGATTTATCTCTTCTCTTTCAGCGGTATTTCCTCCATAAAGTAAGCCATGCTTGTTCTCGCAGTGAAGGAAAAGTTCCAGCTTATATTCAGTGGTTAAGCCATAAAGATGGCTACCGATTCTTTGTTGACAGTTTCTGGGATATAAGCTTTGAAGAAAATTCTTTCTCCAGTATTGGGAATAATGGTAAGAAAAAAATGAAAATAAAAACATTTATTTTTTCATTCATTAAATATATTCTCAAGAATTACTTGTAGAGTGGTAATAGGAATGGCTATGTGGTTCAGAAGTTAGCTTCACAACCACATGGTTTTGAGTTTGATCCTACTATGCAGCACCTTGAGAAAGTATCTACTACCATAACTATGGTTCTAACAATGCCTTGTGAGTTAAATTTGGAAGACAGAAATTGTATGAAATCTTATTGTGTGTCTGTTTATTTTTCACCACTGTAAATGTGGTTGGTGTTAGGAAGGGCATCCAGCTGTAGAAAACCCGCCAGACAGTCCTATGCGAGCAAGACAACCACTCTTGCCTCAAGTGGGAAAACTCCCGTCCAAACCCATGCAAGCGTGGAACATGAACGTTAAACGATGATGATGATGATGATGATATGAGAAACTGATAAACCAGTATATTTAAGCAAAAATATTTTGTAGTATATATATAGCCCAAGTTGCACAGATTTCTTGTGTTACTCTCACCACCATAAATTGTAGTAAACCAATGATTAGCCCTTTAGAAACCTATAATCAACGGCTCTATTTTTCATAAAATGCATGTTATAAAATAAATGAAGTTAAATAAGCGGGATAAAAAAACTGGGATTATCAACAAAATGATAATATTGTTGCTTTTGAGCAACATAACAAGACTTGGTGCAGGACTGCCACAGGAATGGGTGGAGGACCAGGTGTATATCATTAGAGATAGGTAGCTGAGGTTTGTAGCTTGTTCTCTTAGCAAAGCCTATGGAACTTTGGACATTATGGGAGCAAACAGATGGAGAACTATCAGGAATAGCATGGAAATAGCAGAGAGGGCATCTAGATGCCTTTAGATGAAAAGAAGTGGTTGGTGGAGTCAGTAGTATGTACTTGGATACTGACTGAGGCATGATCAACTTTGGTTGTGTCACCTATATCAAGGTGTATGTTCTAAGACCTGAAACACTCAGTGACTCCAGAATATAACACTGATGATGTGTCAAAGGTTTTGCATCTATGGATGTATGAAGAACTTGCTTGGTTCTGTGGTGGAATCAATGTTTTAGTTACTTGGAAGGTTTCTACAGAGTTTTGATAAATGGTCTGTAGTGAGTGATATTGTCTGTTACACCAAATAATGGAAACCTATCCCTGTTTGAAGGTATCAATTTCTTCTATCGTCTTTTCTCAACACCATGAGTTAAGGGCCCATGATATTTAGGATCAGTATCCAATACATTGTCTACATAATTAGGGATCAAATGTTCTTGCCATCAAATAAAACCTACATTTCATTTTTTTTTTTTTTGCTAATTCTTTTTTTCAGTTGATCCCCTGGCTATTGTGACTAGGCACTTCCGCGAACACCTTTTAGCTAAGTCACTTGCTATCTTGAACAATCCATCTCAAAAATGGGAAAGGTACTGTATCAATCTTTGGCAATTTTAAATATATTTCTTTTTTCAAAATATTCAACATATTTTTTATAACCAATGTGGAGAGTTCTTTTAAATTTATGACCTTACACTCACTGACCAATTAAGATTTTTATTTCTTGTTGATACTTATCTAAATTAGACCATCTTTGCATCTGTGATACTGTACCTTTCATTTTAAAATGTTCATATTTTAATTAACACACCTACTAATGTGCTACTTAAGTTGGGAAATCATTACTTTTCTGAAGTTATGTCACAAATATCATAATCATATTTAAGCCTGCTTTTCCATACTGGCATGGGTTGAATGGAACTTTTTGAAGCAGTTTTTTATGGCTAAATGCTCATCCATATATCAACTATTTTAGTCATCTATTACGGCATGCAGGAATACTCTGTATCATCATCAACATCATTGAACGTCTATGTGTGTGATGACTAGGCTGTGTGCTACATGAGTGAAGGAATCAGTGCTATGGTCTGTCAGTTACTTCATGAGTTGCGGGATCTTTGTAGTATGGACCAGCCAGTGTGCTACATGAGATGAAATCACTGAGCTATATGAGCTGAGGGAATAGGTTTTGCTTTTCAGTTAATTTATCTAATTAATGTTCATGATGATGACATGAATGTCAAACAATCTAATTTCCAAGTGTCTTATAAATGTGAAGCTTTGTACTTGTGAAAAATAAAATTTTGGAAAATAAGAAAAATGTAGAAATATCTTGACTAGTACAAATAAATATGTGAAAGTTTTAAAATGCTTAGAAGTTAGAAACTCTAATCTTGCATCTATTAATTATCTTTGTTGTTTTCAGAACTAGTTTTATAAGTGAGGTGACACAATACACCCAGCTTTTGGCAGATTGTTCTTGCTTACAGTCTAAAGAATCAACAATTCTTATTCAAGACTCTGCAAAGCTGCCCAATCAAGGTAAGAATATGGTTTCTTTATATTTTAGTGAGTGAAAGATTTAGATTGTCTCAAAAAACTAGTGTGTCCCTGTGACTATGATTAAATTTTACAAAATTGCTGTCAGTTGTTTTGTGTTTCACCATCATTGTAACATAACCAATGTACTATAATGAGTGGAATAGGTGTGCTGTAATATCGTCCAGAAACACTGTATACCTATACATAAATAGTTTATCAACAAATTATCATCACTATTCTACCCAGGGCTGAGTCAAGTGTTCTATATATAATATTGTCAATCAACACAATGTCATCACCTCACTACCCTAGGGTGGGTGGGCAGATGTTCTATATATATATATATATATATATATATATATATATATATAATATGGTCTATTTGATACAATACTGTTACCAGTCCTATAATGTAACTGATAATATAACTGAAGTTTATTGAGTGAAAGGAGACAGTTTCACAGATCTGTTGTTTCTATTGTAACATGTTTAACTTTTTGAATTCTGACCCTCTACAATATGTGCAGATCTCAAACCTAGATGTTCACAAAAAATCACTGAAAAAATTATATTTGTCAATCATACTTGAAATTTGACATATACTTTACTGAAAACCTCAGACTAAAGCAATATTTACTGATTCATGAAGAAATTAGTGTAAATAACAGTAGTAAACAGAGGCGTGTGAATGGTATATTGAGCTGGTTGAGTACAATCAAACATTGTTGGGACTGGAATACTGGGCCAGCATGACCAAAGTATTAAGTAAGACATCTTTTGTTTTATTATCAGTGGTTCCTTCTGTGTTGGATGTTGATGAAATAGCTCGGTGGTGGTCAGCTATTGTCAATGTGGCAACTTACTGGTTCACTGGTGATTATGGAAATGCTGAACGAAACTTTCATCTTCTCGATGTTTTCCCCAAGAAATTTATTGGTGCAAGGTAAGAATTAACACTTTGTGTTTTGTTTTATGCGTGACTGATGACATGTTTCTATAATATTTCTATATATCTGTAGTAGGTGATGATGATGATGATGATGATGATGTGTCTGTGGGATAAGAGCTTATCTGTTTATACCTGTATATGTTAAAGCCTGGAACTTGTAAGCAGATAAAGTGGGTGTTCTGTATTAAAATTTATTTTTCAACTCTTTTCTTCCTTATGTCATTCAAGAATATGGTGTAGCTTTTTTAGGTGACAAATTGGCAGAGTTGTTAAAGTATTAAATTAAATACTTTGGTATTTGTTCTGGTCTTGTGAGTTCAAATCCCAACAATGGTAACTTGCTTTTCATCATTTTTGGGGTCAATAAATAAAGTACCAGTCTAGAGGCAGGGATTGGCAGAACTGTTAGAGACTGGCAGGATGCCTTATGGTATCTAATCTGGCTCTGTGCATCCTAAGTCTAAATCCCACCTCCTCCTTTTGCTAGAAGTTGTGATCAGTAGATATTATGAACAATGGAAAGACCAATAGAAATATAGTTTTCTTGGTCCAATCTGATGATCAGCTCCTTTCCTTTTTGAAGAAAACTAATATACATATGGTATGTCAATAATAAAAGCCAATAGAGAATGTTAGAATCAAAATTTCTATATCATTACAGCTTAGGTCATCATCATCATCATCGTTATCTGTCCACTGATTACTCTTCTTTGCAACAACCACAATCACCAGCCAATGAAGTGGATTTTACTTGGTCACTTAACCAACTAGAAATAGAAGCCAAATCTCCCTCAAATCACACCCTACTATCTTCAAAAAGGCCACATTGAATAACATAGTCTAGGCTACAGAAACATCATCATCATTCAACATCTGTTTTCCCTGTTAGCAAGGATTGGATGTGTTGTCAGAGACTAAGTCAGAACTTAATCAAAGCTATTGACTTTTCAGATGGGCTAAGGGAGTTGCATTTTGCTTATATACATTCCCTCACTCTACAGAGTGCACAAGGTTAATTTTATTGTGGCATCAGCGCTAGGCAGGTTGTCATGTTTTTGACATAATTATAGGACCCTCTCAACCCTTTGTTTAGCAAGTTTTCTATAACTGGATGCCTTTCCTTCCATCAACCACTTTACAATTTATCATGTCACCAACATTATAGAGGTTGTGCCCTCGACACAACTAGAGAGTCCTTTCATCCCTTTTTTTTTAGTATAGTTTCTAAAGCTGGATGTTCTTCCTGTCACCAACCACCATACAGGGTGTACTGGGTGTATTTTTCATTGCACCAGTACTAGAGAAGTTGATGCCTAAAGAAAAAACAGGATGATCATAGCTGGAACAACTTTGATCATAGGTCTACTAAATCAGGGCTAATTTGATGCTAGACAACAGAAATCACAAAGCACACCTAAAATCACGAAACTTGTTTTAAGAATATATTAGAAGATAACTTTGAGGAACAGAAATAAAGAGTTCATATTTTGAACGTATTCTATAGATTTGAATCTAAATCTTGTAAGGATTTTCTTTACTTCTTTATTGTGATATTTTTAATATATTTTCATATATGATCCTAACAATTAATTTTAAATTTCTTTATCAGTTTTTATTTTATTGTTCATTGGTTTATTCTATCCCATTTTATTTCTACAGTGATCCACTTCCTAAAGCTGTCTTCTTTGCCTACAAAGCTCGACGCCGATTCCTGTCCAGTACTCAAAATGTTTCTGACTCTAGCATACTCCGCCAGTGCGATCATGCTGGACGCTTACTTCGCGAAAGTCTTAAATTTGAAAAGAGTTCTGAACATGACGATATTATTAAAGTAAGCTGTAGTTTGGACTTTTATCTTTTCAATTAAGCAGATATTGTAATATTTTTCAGCTTTATTTATTACACTTGATGTGTATTGCTAATATTTGATAATTGAAAGAAGTTATTACTCAAACAAAAGGTAAAAAAAATGTTTCTTTATTAAACTTTAGTTTCATACCATTTCTTTGAGGTAATTACAATTTTTGTGTGTGTCATTTGATATACTGATACCAAAAAGTAGTGAATTGGCTGAGATGTTACAGCATAGGGCAAATACTTTACCATATTTTTTCTGGCCGTCTTTTCAGATCTCACTGAGGTCAACTTTAGCTTTCATTCTTTCAGGGTTCATCATCATCATCATCATCATTTAACGTCCATCTTCCATGCTAGCATGGGTCTGGACGGGAATTGTCCCACTTGAGGCAAGATTGGTTGTCTTGCTCAGGACTGTCTGGCGGGTTTTCTACGGCTGGATGCCCTTCCTAACACCAACCATGTTTACAGTGTAGACTGGGAGGTTTTTACCGTGTTACCTACACGGCCACATTACAGCGTGGACTGTGTATTTTTGTCGTGACACCTACACGCCTGGCGGGTTTTCTACGGCTGGATGCCCTTCCCAACATCAACCACGTTTACAGTGTATACTGGGAGGTTTTTACCGTGTTACCTACACGGCCACTTTACAGCGTGGACTGTGTGTTTTTTTGTCATGACACCTACACAACCTCATTTGTTTCGAACTGGATGTTGTGGTACCAACATAACTTCACATTTAAGGGGGTGGTATGGATGGGTGGGGGTAGTGGGACGTTAGAGGTGCCTACTGACTGTAGGTTTCGCTTTGTACTTAGGCAAGGCGGGTCTTCTGTATAACTGTGTAGTGCAAAAGCTCTCGGTCCAGTGACATTGTCTTGGAGAGGTGTAAGTGTGTGAGGTCGGAATTTATCAAGTCGTCCCAGGTTTTTCTGGGTCTGCCTACTCTGTGGCTACCGTCTATTTTTATCGCCCTGCACTTTTTTATACAGCTGTCGTCTTTCATGCGCATCACGTGACTGTACCAATGTAGTCTTCTCTCGAGTAAACAACATCTGATCCCTCTTATTCCTAATTTCTCCCTTAGTTCGTTTATGCTTTGCCGTTCACGTATATTACTATTACACATCCAGCGGAGCATGCAAGCTTCGTTTCTCTCCAGTCTGCGTATATCCTCTGCACACAATGCCCAGGTGTCACTGCCATGTAACATTGCTGTTCGTATGCAGGCATCATACAGCCTGCCTTTCATTTTTAGAGAGAACCCTTTAGCGGCCAATAGTGGTATAAGCTCTCTGAACTTTTTCCATCCAGTTCTGACTCTAGCTACTGTACTTTCAGAGCACTCTCCCCCACTGCTGATTTTGTCACCCAGGTAACGAAAGCTGTCCACTATTTCTATAGAACCATCTGTGCAATGGAATGAGTTAGTATTCTGTGGGCACTTGCTGCTACTTATTGCACCAGAGCACCGGCCACATATAAAATCTATATTCTTAGTTAGCTTACCTGTGATCCCACTACATCTTTTATGTACCCATATTTTGCATTTGGGACATAAAATGAAGTTTCTGCCTACTCCTTTCCTACACACTGAGCATGGCCATTTCCCAGATGGGACCGGTGCCCTATTTTCCTTCCTACAAACTAGAACTTTAGTCTTAGACAAGTTAACTTTAAGGCCTTTTGATTCTAGGCCATGCTTCCATGTTTGGAATTTCTTCTCTAGTTCAGCCATTGATTCAGCTATGAGCGTTATAAATAAATTATCGATCTAGAGTAGTGGATTGTTGGAAATGTTAGAGCATCTGATGAGATGCCTTATGGTATTTGTTCCATCTTATTGGTTCTAACTTGAAATCCTGGTATGGCCTACATGGATGGTAGACTTAATCCATAATCCAGTTTAGCACCACCACTTTGCCCTATAGTGGCCTCTGTTGCAAGCATTTGGACCAGGTCTCTGGTTTGAGGATATCTTCCTCCCTTCTTCTCTCCCACCAGTGTTTGGAGCCCTGAAAAGGGCCATGGGCATTGTCCTTCTCTCCTTAACTAAATGTTCTTCAATATATGATACTCCAAAACTTAAGAGAGTTTCAAAATATGCTGTAAATTACTGAGTTGCAAAAACAGCAGGTAAAAATAGATCAATTTGAAATTTTTAATGACATTAGGAATTACATTATTACAAAGTGACAGTGTTAGTGCCACAATGAAATGCAGCTCATGCACTCAGTATGTGGTAGTGCTGGTGCCACAATAAAATGCACCTGGTATACTCAGTAAAGTGGTTGGCATTAGGAAAGGCGTCCAGTCATAGAAACAATACCAAAATCGAACATATGAGCAAGATGTGATCCTCTGATTCATCTAGTCTTTGACTGTGACAAACTGTCCAACCCATGTCAGTATAAAAAGTGGACATGAAACGATGATGATGACTAATTTTAATCATCTTGAATAAATGAAATGACGAAAAGTAAAACTTTACACCTGTGTGCAAATAGTGTCTGTTATGGTGGCAATACATACTTAAACGATCTTTAATCAATATATTTTATGCCAAATTTACATGACTCATCATTGTCTTCATTGTTTTATGTCCAAGTTTCCATGATGTCATGGATTGGTTGAGATATTTTGAGGCAGTATTCTACAGCCTTTCCTGATACCCATCCTTATTTTTAAATATGGTATCTATTCCGAACGGCAAAGCATAAACGAACTAAGGGAAAAATTAGAAATAAGAGGGATCAGATGTTGTTTAGTCGAGAGAAGGCTACGTTGGTATGGTCACGTGATGCGCATGAAAGACGACAGCTGTATAAAAAAGTGCAGGGCAATAAAGATAGACGGTAGCCACGGAGTAGGCAGACCCAGAAAAACCTGGGACGACCTGATAAATTCCGACCTCACACACTTACACCTCTCCAAGACAATGTCACTGGACCGAGATCTTTGGCGGTACTCAGTAATAGAGAAGACCCGCCTTCCTAAATACAAAGTAAAACCTACTACAGTCAGTAGGCACCTCTAACAAAATACACCCCCGTCCCACCACCCCCACCCCATCCACACCGCCCCCTCCTATGTAAAGTTATGTTGGTGCCACAACATCCAGGCCGAAACAAATGAGATCGTGTAGGTGTCACGACAAAAAAAACACACAGTCCACGCTGTAATGTGGCTGTGTAGGCAACACGGTAAAAACCTCCCAGTCCCACACTGTAAATGTGGTTGGTGTTAGGAAGGACATCCAGCTGTAGAAAACCCGCCAGACAGTCCTATGTGAGCAAGACAACCATTCTTGCCTCAAGTGGGAAAACTCCCATCCAAACCCATGCAAGCGTGGAACATGGACGTTAAACGATGATGATGATGATTCCACTGATCTTCGCCTGCCTAACTACTGCATAAACATACGGCACCAATTGTTTTTAAACAGTATCAATATGGAGACAGACTCTCTCTCTCTTTCATGTGCGTGCACACAATTTCCTCACAATTTTCACATACTAAATTTCACTCACATGGCATTAATCAGCCCAAGGCTATAGTAGAAGACACTCACCCAAGGTGTCACACACTGGAATCAAACCTGATATGAAACTCTTAACCACATAACAATGTCTATGCCTAATCATTGAAATTGATCAAATTTAGATGCATGTATGTATCAATTTTGTAATCAATAACTTGTTTGGTATGGACATTTTTTCCAGCTTTTTTTTTATGATGGAAAGATTTTAGATAAATTTAGACATTTTGAAACAAATAGTTTTGTATCATAGAACCAGGGGCAATTTTAGGCACTTTGGTATGAAAAAGATTAAGCAATATATTTTGTACTAATTTTAAATGAATCATGAATCCTTGAACTAAATCAATAACGTTTTTATTCATTCTGTTCCAACTTTTAAAAGATAGTCATATATTTGCCGTTCATCCTTCCAGAATCAATTCTGCGTCTATGTTAAAAAAATCATCATTATTATTATCAATATCATATTACTAAAGACTAGGAATTTGGATTCATTTATGCCACATTCATCTTAATAACATCTGTTTATTCCCCTGTTGGGCCTTTCTTTAACTGTAGTGTCTCAAAACAAAGTCTTCCTCAAGCCCCTGTGGCCCATCAGGCTGGAGCTTATCCTGGTTTCATGTAGCATTAACTGGCTGAGAATATAAGACATACCAGCTTGGGTGGGATGCCAGTCTATTGCAAGGTTAACTGCTGTTACTCAATTTTTTCATTTGAGTGGACTGGAGCAATGCGAAATGGGTGGCTTACTCAAAGTCACAACACACCATCCAGTCTTGGGATTGAATCCACAACATAATGATTATAAAACCAACACCATAATCACCTAGCCATATAGGCTTTCACAAACTTGTTTTTATCAACTATAGTTGCAGTCCTTGTTGGGGTAAAAACAATTTTATTTTAATGACAGAATATGAAGACATTGCAGATGTGAGGTTATCAGTTGTCTCCAAAAATAAAAAAATATTTCGAAAAGTATTTATTTAAATTGATAAAAATAAAGAAAAGCAAAAGCAATAAAGAAGTACTGAAATGAAATTATCCAAAGCAAAAAAAAAACAAAACAACAAAAACATTGTTTCTGTGTGTATGAATAACAAAAGCTTTGTGTCAGAACAAAAACAGATCATGAGAGCCCATTGTATTGAAACTATATCCAGCTGCAGTTTCAGTTGCTACCATCAGTTGTGCTGCATTGTTTATTGTTTTCCTGCACCCCTGTGTCTGTCTACCATCCTGCATCTTACTGGCTAGCCTGTTTCCCGACATCACCAGCTTCAAATCTGTGTCTCCTAATGTTGATGTGGCTGCTTTTGACTGTGTCTGTTTTGCATTGTTAGTTGCATTGCATTAGCTTTGCATTATGCAGTGCATACACAGTGTAATCAGGGACAGTTGCTATCATCTAGCTCAATACACCAGACTTAGACGACAGCTACCACAGCCACTACGACGACCACCACCACCAATCACCACTATAGCCGCCACCAATACCACTACCACCACCATCACCACTCTAACATTTTTTCTTGCATTGCAGTGTGTATGTATGTATGTGTATGCATGAATATGTATGTATGTATGTAAGTACATGTATGTATTTCTACTGATATTAGTATTACTTTTCTAAGTGGATTGCAGTTTGTGTGTAGATGTATATATCTGTGATGTATGTATATTATCAGTGATTAGCAATGTGTGTGTATTCGGTATCTAGTGAATGTTTCTAGTATCAGTTGATAGAAAGAGAGAGAAAGAGTCATTGTTTTTACATGCTTGCATGGGTTGCATGAAGACCAAAGCTTATCTCGGTTTCATATCTCATTAACCTGTTTGTTAACATATTTCTAATGAAATACACTTCCTATAATTTGCAGATAATTTTGAAACAATAATCAAGAATTTGAAGGGATTTAGTAATATTTCTAATTTTCTCATTGTTAAATTGGTGTTTGGAGTATAACTTAACAAAGGGTTCAGTCTCTCAGTTCTATTATAGCCTCAGGCTGAACCAATACTTTATGAGTGAATTTGGTAGATTGAAACTATGAAGAAATCTGTTGTGTGTGTGTGTATATATATATATATATATATATGCACGCACACATATCAGTTGTTGCTAATGTTTTCATATTGACACCATCCTGAGAGGCAGGAAGAGTCGTGGTATTTGTTTATGTCTTTCACTAGCAGTTCTTACTGCAGTGTAGTGGTTTGATGAATGTCAGTGGTACTTACCAAACTTAAAATATAGTATATGTTGACACCAGGAAAGGCAGGAAAGCTACCTTAAAATATCTTGTCCACCCCATGCAAGCATGGAAAAAGAGACAAAAAACAACGATGATGATATATTGCATATGCAAGACCCTATCATATTTTGTATATTGAGATGTTTTAACTACTTCGAATGTGTATGTGGAAATAGTGGTTTATCTTTTGTATTCATGTCTACAGTATTTCATTAGGGGCACAATCTAATAGTATTAGTCATATTTCGCAGTTCCATAACATCTGATAATATCAAGAAAACAAACAAACGAAACAATTCTTACAAATTATGTTAGTGGAGTTGACAGAAATAATTGAATACTAGAGGAAATATCTTTATTTATCTTAGGTTCTGAGATAAATTCCAGAGTAGTCTGCTCAATTTCCTCTTTTAGATTAATAAAATAAGAACTAACAACAAACAGACTTTATCTATTTAGCCATGATCATCTTTTTCAAATATTGGTCTTATTCCCCAGGAAGAAATTATTACATAAAATAGGGAAGTGAATAATGCATTAAGCTGTTAATTTCTCAATCTACTGTCAACATTGTCTCTATGGGCAAGGTAACTACACTGGTTTTAGTCAAGATGGTAGAAATATGTTTAATTCAAAGCTCATTATTATAATAATCACCACCATCACCACTGCCACAATGATAAGTATGCTATGATGCAGTGGTTAAGTTTTTCATGTATCAAGTACATGACCTGATTTTTGATCTTCAGTTGGAACTGTTTTATTATTTTTGAAATAACTTTGGGAATGTATGAACACTGCAACTTTCTTTACCTTCCCATTAAATATCATGTGACTTTGTGTTGTGAACACTAAAAAATAATATTTGATATTTATAGAACTGTGTGAGGTCAGCTATCTTGTTTTGTGATCAGGTTACTCTTTTGTAACATATCACTTAACTGTTGAACAACTGCTATTTGTTCACACATATTTCATTGTTACCTGCTGATAAAGTATCAATCCAGAAATACAGGTATCAGCAATACAATGATCCTGTCTTACTTTCTAATTCAAACATTACATTATATATAATTATAAAAACATTAAAAATGTTGAAATTTGCCTCAGTTTTATAAACTATCTTCTGGGAGGTAAAAACAATGAGGCTTGCTTCCTCTCTCTCTCTCTCAGCTATTTTACATTTTGTAGAAAGGAATGTGGAGAACTACCTACTCTCTGAGTTATTCAATATATTATCTTTACAGTGTAATAGGCAACTAAATGGGTTGGTACTGGTAAATGTATCTGGCCTTAAAACATTGCTATGAAAAGGACTCCATAATTAGTATGAAGTCTATCATGTGGCCTGCAAGACTAACCCCTACTCTAGCAGAAAAAATGGCCTTAAATGCATAGGTTGAACTAAATAACTATCTTTGCTACTCTATATAAAGTTGTCAAATTAAGTTACTGGTTTGAGTTGTTTTAAGAAGATACTTTGAGAATTCTACTATAAAATAGTTTGTACACAACCTCTTATGAGTTTTTAATTTTCTATAAAGTTTTTTGAACTATTAACCTCGTCTTTTGTGTTGGCATTTATAAGACATTTTAATCACTTTGATTTCTGATCATTATAAAGATCATGTTCCTAAATATGTACATTGTCTCGGGCTGTATGTGAACTTAAGACTTTTATTTCTAAGAGAAGAATGTTAATCCACTGAACTACAAGCGTATGCAATAGCCATCATTTTGAAATCAAAGTTCTGAGTTTAGATCAAGCCTGTACCAATGTACATAGGAATATGACATTTGAGAATTATCAGAAAACAAATCTGAGTTTGAATCACTGGAAGACCCTTAATCTTAGATTTGCTAGTTCAGTGGCTGAAGAACAACATCGTGTAAATGGAAATGTTAAAATGACTTTAATAATTTGAGATATGTTCATTATCATAACTTAACTATGGTGGTGGATTGGCAGTGTCGGTAGAGGGTCGGACGCCATGCTTTGACGCATAGAGTTACGGCCCTTGCCATTCTGAGTTCAAATCCTGCCGAGGTTAACTCTGTCTTTCATCCTTACTAGTGAATTCCTGAAAGCTTGGGTTATATTTTAGTTACACTTGCACTCACTATAAGTGTTTTGTCATTACATACTGCAAAAAAAAAAACAGCGGATCAGTGCCCATTGTCTAGGCAGACCATTACATATTGGTAAGGTCAGTCGTTGATATTTAGCCTGAAGTTGATACTTGTAAGGGGAATTAGCAGGAGAGGAGTTTAGCAGTTGTAGGGATGAAGGATTAGTTGAAATGTTTAGTGCAGGAGGGTTTGAGAATTAAGACACTGTAAGGATGGTGGGAGAAGCACAAGTTGATGGGGGTGGGCTTCATAGGGTTGGTGATATCTGCTGGTTAACTGAGAGAAGCAGAAAATGTAGTAGCAATGAAAACACAGCAGAGAAAACACATGGTGTAGAATTGTAGTGTATCTTGGTTTGTTAATTACATCAAAGAATTTTTTCATAAAAATATTTGTATGAGTAGGAGCTGCTTAATTCCAGATATTTTATTTGGGACAATGTTTCTATTACAAGAATAAATACCAAAAGTAATATGACAATTGACATCTAAGAAGTAAATGAAAACCATATGTTTGGTTTCCTTTCAACCTGTCTTAACATTTGATATTTGAACTAACAACTGTTATATTACTACAGGGCATCCAATTGTTGACATGTGATTTCCTTCTTCGTACTCGTCGAGAACTTTGGCAACAACGCCAGAGCCAAGATCCAAGTTATACCAGACCATCACACTTGCAGATTATTGCATTCCAGCAAGATTTATACTGCCTCCGTCGTGTTACTCATACCATGAAACATGCACTGCAAAAGGTGAGGTTTTTTTTTTCTTATATTCTAGTATAACATACAGAGTTGACTTGTTTTAATTAGAACCACTTGTTTGATTGTTCAAAGTAATAAGAATTATTAAAGGTGTCATACTAAAAGTCTGTATTTAAAGAAGAGCTTTCAAAACGTTTTACTCTAGTGGCGAAAGTATTTTTATGACACATTAATTAAGTTTTGTTAGTGACCTGAAATATCATATCAATCATATGTCTAATTATATGCAGAGTTAGCAGATCTCAAATATTTGCAAAACTTTATCTATTTTTGATTTAATTTTGTGATACACCTAAAGATTATTGGAGATACATTATAGTGTTGTGACTCACAGTTTGGGAAACCCTGATTTGAAGTAACCTCATGACAACCACTATTGACCTTTTGGGAGTGGTACAATTGATAGCCGTACTGTTCCTGTGTCTCCCATATCCTCCAGTCAGTCACAACACAGAACACATATACATAGAATATCGAGAAAATATTTTTTATTAAGATGCAAACTCTTTGTTGGATTGTCTCCTCTTTTTCTCCTTAAGCAATCAAAACTGTCATTGTTATTAATTTGAAACATACAAGTGGGGCAGAAAACTATACATTACAGCATCTTGTCTGTATCACTACACAGTAACCAATAATCTAACAAGTTTACTACTGAATTATTTCCCTTGTTAGTTTTATCACCTAATATTAAAGTTCCTTTATTTGTTGGACTATCTGTTGGACTTGCCAAATGTTTTTTAATTCTAGTTAACATATTTGATGTCCTCCGTATTATATATGTCAGCGGTAACCTAACTGTTGTTTTTTCATGCAACTAGTGTTTAAGAGTTTTTCCATACCTACAAAATATCATACATTTATTTCTTGCTTCTCTGATGTCTAAACTACACTAAGTTATCTCACAGACTTGCCAAATGATGCGAAACACTATTTTCTTCACTGCATAATTATTTCTAGTTACCATGTTTAGTTGTTGCTGCATACTCAAATATGTTAGCAGTAACTCAATT
Organism: Eledone cirrhosa; assembly: GCA_964016885.1. NCBI lineage: Eukaryota > Metazoa > Mollusca > Cephalopoda > Octopoda > Eledonidae > Eledone > Eledone cirrhosa. The sequence goes on along the minus strand of OZ024740.1, from coordinate 336,821,536 downwards.
ATTGTATACAAAATACCCTAACAGTCACACTTTTGTTGATCTTGCTTGGTAATATAAAGTTATATTCCTGATTAAAAAATATCTGACCTGAATCTCAGGTTCATTCTCAAATATCTAATCTTTGAACCCTGTAATATCAGTAGACTGACTATACATAGTACTGTGATATGAATGGACTACGACAACATAGTATTGTGATATCAATTGATAATGACTATACAGACTATGACTATAGTATCTATGGACTATGTATATCTACAAACATGCCAAACAAGGAGTCGAAAGGACTCCTCAGTCATGTCAAAAGACATGACTACCTCCCTAGTGCTGGTGCCATGATAAAATGTACTCAGTATATTCTGTAGAGTGTGGGAATGTATGTTAATGAGATGCATCCCCAGGCCTATCTGAGAGTTCAGTAGCACTGATCAAGTATTGACTTGGTCTGTGACAACCACCCACCCTTACATGATAACGATATGACTACATATAGTAATGTATATCTACAGACAATGGCTATCATCATCATCATCATCAATTAACGTCTATCTTCCACGCTAGCATGGGTTAGACGGGTTTGTCCCATTTAGAGGCAAGTTGGGTCAGGTGACCGTGTCTCGCTCATATAGGAGTGTTTCTAGCTGGTTTTCTACAGCTGGATGCCCTCTCTAACGCCAACCACATTGACAGTGTGTACTGGGTGCTTTTTGCTGTGTCTTTTACATATCCACTTTACATTGTGGGCTGGGTGCTTTTTGTCGTGACACCTACACGATCACTTTACAGTGTGGGCTGGATATTTTGTGGTACCAGCATAATATATACATATATATATGTGAAGGCGCATGGCTTAGTGGTTAGAGCATTAGGCTTGCAATCGAAAGGTTGTGAGTTCAATTCTTGGACCGGGTGATGTGTTGTTTCCTTGAGCAAGACACTTTATTTCACGTTGCTCCAGTTTACTCAGCTGAAAATGAGTACCAGCAATAGCTGGAGGTTTAACCCTGCGATGGACTGGCGTCCTGTCTAGGGGGGAGTCTTGTACTCTAAGTCGCTACACGCCATGAAACCGGGATAAGCACCGGCCAAATGACCCTTCTGGCTCAAGAAAGACATTAGACTTTTTTTTTTTAGATATATATATATATATATATTTATACACACATGCATGCACATATCATGATAATGATATACACACGTATATATATGTAATATACATACACATATCATACATATACATACACACTTCACATATATACACAAATAAATATATCATCAACCTCGTTCATTAACGTCCATATATGGCAGGTATATTAATATTATGTGAATAGACTAGTTAGACTGTTTTTTTTTCCTTCACTCTTTAATTGAAAACACTACCAAAGAATGGAAGACTTGTATAATATTACTTTGTGTCATGATCTTTCTGTCAAATCTAGTTTTCCCAGTTGAAATTATTAAATATTCATAAATATTTTGTTTTTTCCTGTGTAATTTCAGGTATTTCTATATGAGGCCACAGCACGCATCATGGTTGGTGCTAACCCATATCGTACTCAACAACTTTTAGATCAAAGTCTTCGAAGACGTGCTGGCAAAGGAAAAGAAGGTATTTTATTGCAAATCGGTCTTAATTAATGGCAGTAGATTGGCATAATTGTTAAAGAGTCAGATAAATGCTTTGCAGTATTTGTTCTGGCTCTTTACATTATGCCCAGGTCTTTGCCTCTTGTTCATCCAGGATAAAAAAAAAAAAATGAAGTTCCAGTCAATTACATGAGGCAAATTTAATCAATTGCCCCTTCCCAAATCTGGCATTGTGGCTATGTTAGAAGCAATTTATAGAAATGTTTGAATGCTGCACTAAGTTACCTAGGGGCATGTGGCATATATATTTTTTTTACATTCTAAGCTTAAATACCACTGGTTGATTTGCTGTTTGCCCTTTTCAGGTCATGCGGAGTAAATCAGTTATACTCTTCCACCAAAATATGTACTCTTGTGTCAAAGTTAGAAATTTACATTATTATTAGCATCTATATTCATAGCCACCAACATGGCTGTGTGGTTAAGATATTTGCTTCGCAACTGCATAGTTTTGAGTTCAGTTCCACTGTGTGATGCATTGGGCAAGTGTCTTCTACTATAGCCTCTGGTAGATCAGTGCCTCGATTGAAATTTGGTAGATGGAAACTGAAGAAGTCTGTCATGTCCCATTGCAAGCATAGTAAAACAGATGATATTGTGTGTGTTTATATTCTGTAACTTAGTGGCTTGATAAAAGGAGATTGATATAATAAGTATCAGACTTAAAATAGATAAGTACTGAAGTTGATGTGATTGACTAAATCTTTTTAAAGCAGTGTCTCAGAATGGCTACAACCAATTGACTGCATTCAGTTAAATAGTAAAAGAATTAGAATTAATTTCAATTGGAATCTTCCAGTTTCCACACGCTACAAGGACAATCAGTCTATTTTTAGTTCAGAAAATACTTGCTAAGATATATTTCAATCTAACATTGACAAGTCAGTGAATGTTCAATGATATCATACAATCTCTAGTTTCCCTTAGATGTGATTCTAGTTCATTACTAGAAAATTTTTGATCATAGGCATGCTTAACCTTTTTACTCCTAGGAACAACAATAGATCTTTAAGTTGTTGATGTGGTGATGATCAGCTTGAACCTCTGTACGGGGGTGGGGGTTGGAAACATTTTGTAGGAAGAGAGATATGTGTATTAAGTGGGAATATATATGTATGCACGTGAGTGGTTGTAATGTGTTGTTCAGCGAAGGGTCTCTTATCAGTCAGATCACTTTTTAAAAACCGAAGTATGTGTGGTTAAGAAGTTTGTTTCATGTCCATGTAGTTTCAGGTTCTATTCTATTGTGAGGTACTTTAGGCAAGTGTCTTCTACTATAAGTGTTGGGTTTCTCAGTGCTTTGTAAACAAAATTGATAATGGAAATTGTATATATACAGGGTGCGGACGATATTTTTTCGCAAGATTACTGTCTAGGAAAAAATAACACAGTAGTTTTATTTTTTAAGATATATTTATCAAACTTGGGTCAGTTTGTCTTCATGACTTGTTCTTTCGATCTCACTCGATAAACTCGCTATTGGTTTTGATGACGGCCTCGGAACCGGTTACAGGCCCTCGTCACTGTCCCCCGACTTAGGCACTTGTGATCCTAGCTTTCAGATCGTCTTTCGTATTGCAGCTAGATCTGTTGGTGTCTCGTTCCACTGTACCCACACAAAGAAGTTGAGGGGGTTGTAGTCAGGCGAGCTGGGAGGCCATATGTCAGGTGTAGTGTGGTCGACGATGTTCTCTGACAGCCAGGCTTGGGTCTTTCGGCTAGTATGGCAGGGCACTGAGTCTTGCTGCCACACGTACGACCTACCTGCAGCTACCTGGTCGATCCAGGGCTTTACTACCTCGCTCAGAACGCGGATGTAGCCATCGGTGTTCAGCTTGAGGCCCTCAGGGAAGAAGTGAGGTGGCATGACGTCACCTTGACTGCTGACGACACCTAAGACCAATGTTGTCGCTGGAAACTTTGTCTCCATGACTCTGAGCACGTCTTTGGATGAGACAGCAAGCCACCTGTTATTCTGGGAGTTGATCTTCTGGTCTTGGCAGAAGTATTCCTCGTCGAAGAAAAACCACAGCATGTCTGGCTCCAGTGGGTGTTTCAACTTGTTGATCAGCTTCTTTGCGTGATTCAGTCGCTTTTCTTGCATCACTTTTGACAAAAATTGTCCTTTCCTCATCTTGTATGAAACGTAGCGAATGTCTTCATGTACCACCAGCCTAATGAGCTCTTCATCCACGCCTTTCTCCCTTACAATGGTACGCATCGACTTGCTAGGTTCATTGTTGATGATATCCTGAACTTCAGCGACAAACTCGGGCATTCTGAAGGCGTCAGATCGTCGATCATGTGTTTTCCTCTCTGAAGTTGCTTCGTAGTCAAATCCTGAATCTTCCAATTCCTTTCTGACCTTTTCCACCATTCTCCTGCTGACGCTGAGAAAGTCTGAAATTTCCTTATTTGTCCTCCCGGCACAGATTCCAAGAAGAACTCCGTGTCTCTTCCACAAATTTGTAGGTTCAAAATTATTTATAATCAATTATTCTGAAAATAAATAATGGAAATATAGTCACTGTTTTTATGAAGACAAGAGTGACAACGGAAGTAAAAAAAATTTGCATAAAATTAGCAGTTGAAAATTGCGAATAAATATCGTCCACACCCTGTATATATTTCACTGGTTCCTTAACTTGTAATGGAGTCGTAAGAGCACTGTCTTGGGCCTTTTAAAACTTAGTGATGTCCATTCCTATCTTGGTTATATATGAGGGTTGGCTGAAAAGTTCATAGGCTGACTAAGATACTCTCATGGAATGACCAAATGAGGTTTATTTTTCAACATAGTCCGCTCGAAAGAAATAATGCAGTTATTAATAAGAGTTGAAATTAATGTATGCAAGATTTCACAACTCTCGCAACACTCCTTCATAGTCAGCCTATGAATTTTTCAGCCTACCCACGTATATATCATCATCATCATTCAATGTCTATTCTCCATGCTTGTATAGGTTAGACAAATTGTCATGTACTGAGGCTGGACTGATCAGATGACCACGTCTTGCTTGTAAGTTTGGTTTGGTTTCGACTGGATACCCTTCCTAACACCAGCAACTTTACATGTACCGGGAGCATTTCAACATAACTCCGGCAACAACAACTCATAGAGTGGACTGAGTGTTTATGTTATGGCACCAGCATTACCACTAACTGGGTGCTTTTCATCATTGCTTCAAATTTTACATCACTTGTGATGTTTGTTTATGTCTGCATAAACAGAAGTCTCATTGTTCAGACTGTCCCCCCCCCCCCACACACACACACGCAGACCCAAGTGAAAGTTGGTATTGTGAGAGCATATGGGGATATAATTCTGCCTCAAAACATTTCATGCAACCCATGCCAGCGTGAAAAAAATGGATATAAAAACGATGATGATGTTGATGACTAAAATGTTTATTTTATGTAATTTCTTTACTGACCTTGTCGCTTTGAATAACTAATAAAAGTAAGTTTTATTTTTTAAAAATCTATTTCTTGTCCAGATGAAAACACTTCAAATCATGATAATAAAAGTCATATTGGCAATCACGATGAAGCCTCAGCATTAATCCTAGCCAGCTGTCACTTACCAACTGCCACATCTACATGTGAATCAATTGGTGGCCACAATCGAAGTCGCAGACAGATGGTTGAAGAAGCTGCACATCTTTATGGCACATTGCAGGACAAACGTGCTGTAAATATGTGCCAGAGCCTGTTAAAAACTCTTGAAGAACGTCAATGTAAACTGGACTTGGTTCCATCAGCTACACAACTTTCCCAATATCCTGTACCACAGGCTGTCATGTGCTGATTTCAGCATTCTTATGAAGGGGTTATTTATGATCTAACTAGATTCAGGCACATTGCCACAGTTTCACAATATCACAGAGTTTACTTGAAACAACTTCTACTTTGATAATAATGGCTAAAAAAATAAACAGCAAATAATTTTATTTTTACACCAATGGTTAGGTTTATAAAACTGTGTTTTTCTGTAGAGTCCATATTTCTTGTGTACTCTATTTCGAACGTGTGTGTGTATTTATATATATGGAAAAGTATATTTTTAAATATATGTATACATACATACAAATTTATGTACTTGTGTCTGAATGTATATACATACAAATTAAACAAACGTATTCACATACTACATTCACAATCATATGTGTGGATATAAATATGTGTGTGATATTTTCATTTTTTTTTAAAACGTGTAATTGGTCCAGTTCTGAATGTATTAACCAATTCTTAAAACACTAGAGATTTCATTTTATCTTTGCTTTAATCAATATTTGCATCCAAATTATTTGATATTTTCCTTTAAAACTTGATTTTTAGATTTTTTAATTTAAAAAATTTTTTTTTTTTTTTTTGGTTTGAAAGTTTCACTTAGAAATGAGCTAATTCTTCAATCTTTTCTCTGTCAGCCTCACTTTTTGATACACTGTGATGTGAAAATAAAGAAAATTGGCTTTATTTCATTGTAACTTTCGTTGTTTGAAAATACTTTCGGGATTATTTCAAAAAGTAATCTTTCCTTTTGGGCATTGAAATGAGAAAATATGTAGAATTTACTTTGATTGACAGTGGAGAATTTTCACTTTAGAAACTCAATATTGTGCTGTTAATTCTAAATTCCTGTAATCTTGTTTATGGCAGTTAAATATCCTCTTTTCTCTTATCATTTCAACATTTATCAGCAAGCCATTTATCAGCTATCTCGTGATCTATGATGCTGGAGTTAGATCAAGTAATATTATAACTCTATTGCCACCACCATCTCAACCTCTCCAAATATTTCTAAACATGATATTTCAGTTTGTAGGTAAATTATATATATTGTTATATAGTTGAACCTATGCCAGCATGGAAATCAGACTTAAATAATGACAATATTGTACTGTGTCACCATCACAACAGTATGGTGTTGATTTTATAGACTTTTAATTAGTTTCAATATATGGCTTAGGATTGGGGTGGTGGTAGTGGTGGTGAAAAGTACAGTGGTACTTATTCTAACAGATACATTGTCTTTATTTGTCTGTGCCATTTGCAAATATCTGTGCCTTAAAAACAATCGTCCATAAATGAGTGTATCATATAAATGACATACATAAAACCGTCATTGCAAATAAATTCCATGTGTAACCAGCTTTAGAACAGGTTTCCTTACCACCGTAGCTAATTTTGTGTATATTGCTGCTATTAGCATCAACATTTAATTTCTCTCTTATGTATTTATTTGAGACATTTTCATTAATTATTCCCCCAAAGTAATTTTTATTATGATACAAGAACTTAAAACCTAACACTTATTTATACATAATTACATCATGACTTTGGGTTGTGTATTTTGTTATTGGTTAGTTTCAGAGCAAATCTATAATTAAAGGCATTCCAGTTGTGACCATTCTGTATTTCTTTTCTTCAAACATAGTATAAGAATCTTTAAAAAAAAAATAGCAAGACTCATTAGATGTGTATATAGTTCATCAGAGATGTAGCTTCAGCTACTAGACTACTTTGATGTGCTAATTTCAAGTTACATTTTTAAATCAAAACTCTATGAGCTTAGAAGTAAGTAAAGAAAGTCTTCAGCTGTCTCATGATGTGAAAGATCATTGACAGATGTTATAACTCTCTTGTCACCACCGGCACAATCTCTCCAGATATTTCTAACAAAAAACATGATATTTCACTGTAAGTCTATTTCCTACATCTGTTTGGATAGCTTGATCTAAAGATATTTCATTGTATCTGCTAAGCTGAGAGACATGTGGTAGCTACATTCTTCTAACTTGTTTTATATTTCTATTAGTTAGACTACACTGCTTCACCTGAAAGGTGTCGTTGATATTTAGAGAATTCCAGACTGATGTAATAAATGATGTTTGGATTGAAATTTCTGCATATAGTGTAGTTTTATTAGAACACTAAAGTGTTATTAACAACTCAATGTATTTTGGTTATATTTGGCACTTACCAATGTGACAGTTACAATATATTCAGATAGTTCTGACTTATACTCACAATCTCATTTCATTCTGTAAAAGAACTCATCAAATTTCAGGAAGGAGATGTCCTTCAGCAACATAACTGGTTACAAACCTACTAATTAGTTAGTATTTGGTCCATCTAACATGACTGAATCAATATTACAGTACTACCTCTTTATTTCTATTTGGTAGTAATATAATTACATATGTGATCATGAAGTTATTCCCATCTATTCTTGTTGAAATGTCTATGTAACATCATGATAAAGTTACATAGATATTTATACTTGGCTAAATATTATAAAGTGTTTCAACAAAGAGATTTATGGTTCATGTGATATATAGATAAACCCATATGTATTTCACAATAGGGTACTTAGATGTTGGTTGATTATGGCTTTGTTCTGGGATTGTGACATAGTTTTTTGTTTTGTCATGTAATAAGCAGAAATATGGTATATAGATACTTTAATGGAATTCTAAACTGATAAACGCAAGAACATGTTCTTTGCAATTGTCTTTTGTGTTGACCTAGAAATCTGTTAATTAGCTGCTTTCCTGTCCCACCCTTGCAAGCAGGGAAAAGCGGACGTAAAATGATGATGATTTCCTCACATCAGACAGCTAATCTGAATCATTTACAGATTAAAGAAATGTGAAAGCAATAGCAGTTTTGTTGTTGCTCACATATAGACCATATTGGAAAAAAATGTCACTCAAAAGATTTGTTGTCTTAGGTTTCTGTGTTCAAATGTTAGAGAGTTTTAAGTACCAATAATTCTTTTGGTATTTAAGTTTAAGGTATAAATTTTACATCCCCTCTCTGGGATATATTGGTTAATTTCACTAAGACAATGTTGAATAACAGCTCTTTTTTTTAGTCTCTCTGCTAAACATCCCTGGCATCTCTTCTCTTCCTTGTCAGTAAATTCTACTCAAAGATAAGGTGACTTGATAACATTCTAATAGGAAAAAGTTATGCGTCTCTTGACATGCTAGATGAGTTCCAGGCATATGTCATTTTTACAAATCTATCTTGATTGATATTTTAGGTGATGGAATTATTATTTACAAAATTTATGAATAATAAAACTTAGATTATAATAGAAACGTTATCTTTACATAGGTTTTAATTTTCACACCCTAATATATGTATTTATGCTTTATATATCTTGTAATCGCGAATGTAAAATAATTTTAAATAAAACTTATTCTGTATATAAACATTTTAATTCAAAAGTATTTTAAATTTGTATTTATTAAACATGTAAAAGATATTTCACATATCTCTTTCTTTCAAGTTAAGAAAATGAAAATTGAACCAACATTAATGAAATTTTAAAAACACTTCATAAATAGTTGAAACACTGAAGAGAAAATCATTTGTGGAGTTCTAATTAAATGATAAAATGGTCAGAAAGTGATGACTTTTTTTTTTTTTTTTTACTCATGGAGAGATGATCATCCATGAGCCATGTGGTGGTGTTAAACCAGGTGACAGATTAAGTTTACTACTGAAGTAAGCTATAGCAGTATTTGTATTTAAAATGCAAAGAGCTGGGAGAAACATTTCAAAGCATCACGTCTGACACATTAACAAATTCTGCATCTACTATCTTAGATTAGTATTTTATCTTATCACCCCCGAAAGCATAAAAAAGCAAATTTTACCTGGGCAGGATTTTATTTCAAAGCAGAGAGAGCTGGAAAAATACAAGGCATTTTACCCTGCACTTTAAAACGTGCTCTAAAATTTATAGAAAAATCTCATGCACTCACTAATATTTGTTAAAACATTGGATACACACAGCATAACTCATAATAATGATTTCTAAATTTGGCACAAGGCCAGCAATTTAGGGGAAGGAAAGTTGGTTCTATTGACTTCAGTAATTGATTGGTACTGGATTTTGTCAACTCGAGAAGGATGAAAGGAAAAGTTTTACCTAGGCATGATTTGAACTCAGAATGTAAAGAGCCAGAACAAATACTGCTAAGTATTTGTCTGATGCTTCAACAATTCTGCCAATCGACAGCCCTAGTATAAATCACAATAATAGAAAGTAGAAATATTGCTATTAACCCCTTTTTTCAAAGCCACAGCTCCATGCAAAGCATGTTCAGAAATTCCAGTATTTCATACATAAATATAACACAAACAAGCAGGTCCACAAAACCACCCAGCCTCATATTGGCCCTCCATGAAGATTACCTCACAACTGAAAAAAAATAGAGCTTGGCTGGTGGGGCCATGTAACAAGATCCAGTAGTCTTACAAAAATTATTCTACAATGGTTTGTGGAAAGGGAGAGGAGGAGTAGACAAAAGAAAAGATGGACAGATAATATCAAAGAGTGGACAGCATAATCTTTAACAGAAACCTGAGCTTGAGATCTGGCACATAAACCATGACATGGAAAAGACTGGTGCCCAGAATGTCAATGTCACCCCTGTGACTCTTTGTCAGGAGCTGAGGGGCCAAGCAAGCAACGTGATTTTAGTTTTGTGCAACTAAAATACTCCTAATTGTAAATAACATTTACATAGAACTAATATATGGAACAGTACTACAACACAGAACATCTCTAAATACTAAATCATCATCATCAAGTTTGGCAGCTCCCAGCAGGTTGAATGCAGTTACATTTTGGGGCTCCAGTCTCTTCCATAATAAAAAGTAGGCCTTGGTGTGATTTGAACTCAGAATACATAAGGTCAGAACAAATACTGCAAGACATCTCGTCTGGCACTCTAGTAATGGTTTCTAATTTTGGCACAAAGTCAGCAATTTGTGGGGAAGGAAAAGTCGAATATATCAATCTCAGTATTTTACTGGTACTTTATTTTATTGTCTCTGGGAATGATGATAGGCTTTTTTAACTCAGAAGGTAAAGAGTTGGGACAAATACTGTTTAGCATTTTGTTTGATGGTTCTAACAATTCTGCCAGTCTACCATCCTTATCTGACATTTATTAGGTATAAAATTCCACCCTGACTTGTGAGAGATAGTTTGTAACTAAAGCAAACAGTAACCCTCATATTCCCTGCTATTATATTCCCAATCACTCCTAAACAAGCACTTCCAACACTCCACAACACAACAGTCAAGACACTAACACACGTGAAAGTTGTTAGATTTCCATCAGTTTTAATCATTAGTGTTCTAGTTGTGCAAGATGTTAAGCATTCCACAGACACATGTATGCATAACGTAATTCTCAGGGAGATTCCGCACACCACAGTGTGTAATAAGGTTGACTTAGAATTACCCACACAATTCACTTCTAGCTGAAATAGAGTGTCTTGCTCAAGGACACAATGGACTGCCAAGAATTGATCTCATGACCTTACAATCATTAACCAAAGCCAAACACCCTAACCACTAAGTCATGTGCTTTCACAAGACACTCGCACAACATCTCAGAACACTATTACTGCCATCCTGTCTGGACAAACAAACAGTTAAAATGAATGCAGAATCAATAGATTGATTAACAATAAGCCCTGTACTAAGATGTTCATCTTCAATGATAGACTCTAAGGTTTAGCAACTGTTGCACTGTAACTAAATCTACCTTGCACCACATCTGCTTGCTGTGGTCATCACCAGTACAGATGAGTCATTGAGAGCCTCTACCTGATTGCTTGACTTTAGAATAATACCTTACCATCTTACAAAAACATGAATTCACATCAAATAATGTAATCCTAGATACAGATGCCTGAGAGAGAAAAAAATATAAAATGGTCAATCAGAGCTGTCCTGATAACAGGAATACAGACATATACTAGACAGTGAAGAGGGTGCAATATGTCCAAACTGTTACACTGTACCCCACCATAAACCACTGTTTATTGGAATATGCAGTGTGATCTTCAGCTAAACTGAGACAGGGAATATCCGGAACAAGTCATTTGATAGTGTTATGGGTCAGTTTGATCAGAGCTGACCTGAGACTACACAATAACAAACTACAGCTGCCTCACATAATCGAATATGACTTGGTAGTATATATTATGTTTTGATTAAGGGTTTTAGGTGCCCAAACAGTTACAAACACCTTCTTAGCTCTCCCTCCCTTGATCCACCAGCACATCCAGAATGTAATAGAAGAGAAAAGGGCTGCACTAGCACTGGGCTGTCACTTTCTTTATTCACCCTAAAAAGATGAACAGCAATGTGGATCTTGGCAGGATTTGAACCCAGAATGCAGATCTGGAACAAATGTCCAATGTTTTAATGACTCTGCCAATTGATTGCCTACAGACTATAACAACAGCAAGTAGAAAGGATCTATTGCAAAAGTTTATTCTGAATGTAATCTTGGATATCAACAACGAAAGGCAGAATACTTTCATAAATGAGAGTAGTTCTCTCTTGTGGAGTGTATTTTATTTTTACTGTATTTCAATGGATGCACATGGCTTAGTGGTTAGAGCATTGGGCTTGCAATCGAAAGGTTGAATTCTCAGACCGGGTGATGTGTTGTTTCCTTGAGCAAGACACTTTATTTCACATTGCTCCAGTTTACTCAGCTGTAGAAATGAGATGATAGGGACTGGGGTCCCTAACATTCCACTGCAAAGTGGTCGTGTAGGTGCCACAGCAAAAAAGCACCCAGCACTCACTGTAAATGAGGTTGGTGTTAGGAAGGGCATCCAGCTGTAGAAATCAAGTCAGAATCAGTTCCCGTCCCAACCTTGCAAGCAAGGAAAAGCGGACGTAAAATGATGATGATGTATAGTCAGGGAGAGAAAGGCAGTGTCTGTAACTCCTTTTATGGCCTTTGAGACTGTCCAGGCTAGGGGGATAAAGGTATCCTCAGAGAATTGGCACAATTTACTTGCAACAGAGCAGACTATGTTAAAGGCACTAAATGGGCAGGTGCTGTTATTAAACTGGGCAATGGATTAAGTCTAGTATCCAAGAAGACCACTGCAGAGACCTCAAAACACATATAGTTGGAACTAATAGAAGATATCACGTCTGATGTTCTACCAATCTCACATCACCAACTGCTATGTTATTTTATCAATTACAAAAGGATGAAAGGCAAAATTGATTTTGGTTGGATTAGAGCACTTTAACATTTGTAGCATCAACAAATATCAAATTGTTCTTAGTCCTGAATGGAAAATTAAAACCCCTTCATATAAGTTCAACAAAGCTAAGTGAGTGAGGCTTCTAGCAGAGCTGAGTTAAGGTGTATATACTGAAGGATCTCTTAAGTTGTGGTGTTTTAATGAAAACTTTAGATATAATTCTTGGTATTATAATGAGGACCTGTGGACCATATTGAGTACCTGACAACATCTCTAGTGCTGGTGCCACTATAAAATAGACCGAGTACACTGTAAAATGGTTAGTGCTCAAATGGAGACAATACAGGGTGGGGAGGGGGACTTTTCAGTCTGGTCGAGTATTTGACAACCTCTCTAGTGCTAGCGCCACATTGAAATGCACAGCACACACTGTAAAGTGGCAGTGCTGGTGCTATGATAAAATGCACCCAGTAAACACTGCAAAGTGGTTGGTATTTGGAAGCTGTAAAAACCATGTCAAATATGGAAGATGTGAGCAAGATGTGGCTTCTCCAACCGACCTAGTTTCGGACCACGAAGGTGAACATAAAAAGATGATGATGATGATATAAACTACCAGATTGTTGGATTTCTCTAAAGGTTATGGTGAAGAAGATCATTGGTAAAAGACCATTGATCTGACATTAGCTCCTGATATTAATGGATAATGTGTGAGATTTTGAAGATTAAACTGAAATATTGTGTTGTCTGTATAGAAGTTAATGGACACTGGTAGAAGGTCATCAATGAAGAGAAATAAGAAAACTGGGTTAGGACATTTTTTAATTATATTAGAGCTAATGGGGTGTTTAAAAATGTTAAAGTCTTTATTGAAAGTATAAGTTCATTAGACTGGAACTTATCCTGGTTGTATGTGGAATTATCCCTTTTAATACTAACCAACCCAAAACTGGCTCTTCTTTTATGAAACAAAAACCCCTATTTTAAAGGGCTCCTATTTAAATTAAAATCTTCCTACAATTTTATATAAAAAACATGTTAAGTTACTATCTTAGTAATGAAATAATCAATAATTTTAGTAAATCCCTAAAGATTCTTCAGGATTGACAGTATCGATAGAGAGTAGGACACCATGATATGCAGTGTAGAGTTACGGCCCTTTACGGTCTGAGTTGAAATTCCGCTGAGGTTAACTTTGCCTTTCATCCTTATGGGGGTCGATAAAATAAAGTACCAATAATTCACTGGGATAATTGCTGGCCTTGTGCCAAAAGTAGAAACAATTAATTAATTGAAATAGTGTGTATTTCTTAAGAAATATGGTAATGAAAGGGTTAAGTGACAGATTACAACATTCTTAGACAAGACTGTCAGAAGGTTAACTCCTAGTTGTCATTAATATTCATATCTTCAGTTGAGTGGACTGGAGAAACTTGAAATGATGTGCCTTGCTTAAGGTTGCAATGCACTTCCTGGTCCAGGAGTGAAACCTTATGATTATGAGACTAACACCCTAACCACTTAGTCATGTGTTTTCACCTCTTTACAGGGGTGGTTGAAGTGTGGAGTGGTAAAAGCTATTGATTCTTATATACAAATGATTTGTTCTTTCATGTTTTAGATATATGGTGTTGTAATCAAAACTGTTGAGTTTAATCACTGTATAACGAGAATTAGGGCCAGATGGTAAGTTAATACATGGCAGGACTAGGAGTCCTTGATCAGGGAATTTATATAAGCAGAAAAGGGGCAGGTGATGCAATACTAGTTTTAAGAACCAGTAATTATTTGGGTAATTTGGTTTAAGATATAAATTGCACCTTCAGTCATTTTCATGGTGTAGGTAAGTTAACTTTACTAAGTCAAAGTTGAATTACAAATCTTCTTTACTAATCTTTCTGTTAAAGATCTCTGGTATTTCTTCTCACTATCAGTAAATTGTAACTCTTTACTGTTTATCAGTCATGACTGAGTAGGTACAAAGTTTGCTTCAGAATCCCAGTGGGAACCTTGAACAAGTATCTTTACCATAACCTCTGCTTGACTCAAGCCTTATGAGTGAAATTTAGTTGAAAGAAACTGTGCAGACTTAGTGAATTGATTGCAAATGTAATTCAAAAGTCTAACCTTATGACATATTGTGTATTGCTGATTCGAGTTGGAAATTTTGTTAAAAAGATTTGTGTGGAATACTCAGTTATTTTAATTTAAAGTAGGATGCTGATTGAACAACCAAATGCTTAATGTCGGAACCAATAAAGGATCCCTCATATTGTGTTCCTAATGTAAATTATGGATACACAAAAGTGGTTAGAGCATCCAGCCATGGAGGGCTTGCCAAACAAAGGGTTGGGAGGACCATTCAGTCATGTCAAGGACATGCCAGCTTCTCTAGTATTTGGTGACCTACACTATAAACACACCCAGTAGATGTTGTAAAGTGGTTGGTGATAGGAAGGGCATCTAGCCATAAAAGGCTTGGGAAGGACACTTAGCTGTGTCAAAGACATGACAGACTCCTGTGTACTCGGTAGAATGTAAGACCATACATAAGCAAGACATAGATCCCTGGCCTGTCTGGGAAATCAGTACTGACTTGGTCTATGTAGACCCGTGCTACTCTTGCTAGCAGGGAAAGCAGACGTTAAAATGATGATGATGACAAAAAGTTCTATGAGATTTCAGGCAGGCTGACAGACAAGAACTTAGTATGCAACTGATGCAAGAGTAGTTAGCAATAAGATAATTCATGTAATGCATTCTTTCATTTAACCAGAAGGTCCTTTAAAAATAATTAACAGTTTCTGTTATATAGATGACCAAATCAGCAGGGGAGGTGGGTGTTGAGTCTAAGGTACTATCACCTCTCTTGGCAATAAAGATTTTGTCTCTCTGAGAGAAGTGCAAGTTGTATGATGCTTATGTGTAAAGTATAATACTGTAAGATAGCAAGACATGAGAACAGATTGTAGAGGATGTACAAAGACAGGAAAGAAATAAGGTAAGCTTTGTTGGGTGTGTATAAATGATGGAGAACAGATGAGCTGAGAGGAAAAAATGGGTAGTAGAAGAATCAGCAGTCGAAGGTAAGAGAAAACACTGCACTAGTACAAACACGAAAGAAGATAGTTGGGTGTAGAAGTATTAAGTTATTCAAGTAGGAGCCTGTAGACTAGGAAGTCATGATCTACACATTGGGCAAGTATCTCCTAATTTAGCATCAACTGCTCTGTCTTGTGAGTGTATTTAGTGGATGGAAACTGTAAGGAAGCCCATTGTATCATCATTTAATGTTTTTCCATGCTTGCCGGTTCTCTTCCAGCACAGCATCCCTCCATCTGTTGTTCTTTTGTATTCTTCTCTGTGAGCTTCCTTATTATTCCTCTACAGCAGTTCTGGGATTTCCTGGCACTTTTTTTCCCAACAATCATCATCGATATGCATCACATGTCCATACCAGCATAGCCTTCTCTTTTACATACTACATCTAATTCCTCTTATACCTAGTTTTTCTTTCAGCTCATCCATGCTTTGTTTTTCACACACATTAATATTGCACATCCAATGAAGCATGCTTGCTTCATTTCTCTCTAGCTTTAGCATATCCTCTACATTCACAACCATGCAACATTGACAGCCAGGTAGTAGCTCCCTGAACGTTTTCCTTCCTGTTCTTATTCTAATTACTATACTCTCAGAGCAACCTGTCATTGCTAATTTTGTCATCTAGGTACCAGAAGCTATCAACACATTAATGTCACATTTTGCTGCTGTTTTGAGCTACTCCAACATACCCCTCACCCTCACCAATAACTTTCATGACCTGGTTCTTAAACTTGATGGCCCTATAGTTTTCTCTGTCCAATGCATCTCATTTGCCCTAGACGCAGTTAACTGGGTATGTTTCTATCCTGTAATAACTGATTCAATATCTGCATGACAAGCATGTGTTCAATCATCTCAGCACCTTGGCAAATATCCCCAATTGTCAGCACCCTTGCCTATATTCATATCCTTGATTACCTTACCTACCAAACTGCTGCTAATCTGGATAGCCAGTCCTTCAGTTCAATCTACTTAGGGTAGCCTCTCCTCCACCCATACTTTTCTTCATTAAACAGTTTTTCACACAAGCCTAATAGATTTTATCCTCACTAGAAATTGGAACAGACTGATGTCCTAAATACAAAATTGATCTCTGGTGAAGAATATACTACCTAACATTACCTTGTAGTTAGTGATCTTAGAATTAGGCCGAAAGAGCTCTCGGCTGAGGACAAATTCAGAGAGTTGTTTGATGCTTATTACAGCAAGGAAGAGAATTAGAAACCTACATCATAGACGAAAAGCCCTCAACCCCACCTTTGGACCAATCCTCCTCCCTCACCTTCGTCTTACCTCCATTCACATCTCTGCCCAACCAATCCCAACATGGAAAGATGGATGCATCTCCACTATACTGCCAAATGCCGCTCACTCACTCTCTCCAAGACCAACCTAATGACCCAACACTTTCTCTCCCCACTACACACTCTGCAATTCAATCACCCTACCTTACCAACATGTAAGGCCATGTGCACACCACAATACTGCCAGATGTTTAAATCTGCTTCTCCCTTCCTCAGGAAACAACAGGTAGCCTAGCCCCTGTTCTCATTCCCCCACCCCCTATCACTACCCTCACAGCTTGGCTGAGGACACAAATGTCTTAGTGTGGAAATATAGTAGAGTTGATGCCATGATAAAATGCACTCAGTCCATACTGCTAAGTGGTGGTGCTGTGATAAAATACACTCTGCCCATTCTGCAAAGTAGTAATGGTGGTGCCATTATAAAATGTGCTTATTTCACACTGTAAAATGGTAGTGCTGGTGTCACGATAAAATACACTCAGCCCATACTAAAAAGTGGTAGTGCTGGTGCCAAGATAAAATGCACCCAGCACATACAATAAAGTGGGGGTGCTGGTGTCATGATAAAAAGCACCCAGTCCACCTTATCAAATGGTAGTGGTGGTACCATGACAAAATGCACTTGGTATACACCATGAAGTGGCTGGTGTTAGGAAGGATATGCATCCATAGAAAACATACTAGAATGTAATGTGTGAGTGAAATAGCCATCTGGAAGCATAGAAAATAGATGTGAAATGGTGATGATGATGTATATATGGGTGTGTCTGTGTATGTGTATCGCAGTCACTGCAAATGTCATATCAACACAGTTTATAAAAAAAAAAAAAGCTAGTAATGGTATTTGTTTACATCTTCCATAAACAAAATAAACCCCACAGTTTTGCAGTTTGACAAACGTCCACTGAATATACCATTATTTAAAACTAAGGTATGGCTTGACATCAGAAAGAGTATCTGGTCAAAGAAAAACTTTGTCAAAAAGCCTCACTTAACCCATGTAAGCATATGTGTGTATGTGAGGGGAGCGAAGACAAGGGAAATTACATTTAAGAAAAATATTTATCTTCAAATTATGAGTAATATATTCCATTTCAGTAGTTATTGTCAAATGTTAAATTTATTCGATATATTTTGTTGTATGTATGTGATTAAGTAATGTATAAACTTTGTATGTGAGTGTGTATCATCATCGTCACATATATATATATAATAAAAAAGAAGAGAGATAGTTTTATGAATACAACCTGTTTATTATATAATACCGTTATGCACACATTTCAAAGACATTAAAGTAGTTGCATAGTAATCGTTTGATGTGTTGTCATCAGACGGGTATTGTTGTAATATTATGTTTTTGTTTTTTATATGCTTGCCATAGTACGGAACACAATGATAGCAGTCTGGTTATAAGCGAACATATGATGTACAAAATGATGGTGATAGGCAAGCAAGTGTTGGGAGATACTACTCTAGGATATTTTGTGGCTGGGTAGGTCACTGAGCTAAGCTGTCAAGTCAGTCGCTTCAATTTACAAGAGATAAAAGTAGGCTGGTAAATTTAGTTATTTATTTCTTATTTTTACAGCTCAATTGGGGGCAGCTTTGATATTCAACTGCTGGCACTGAATTTAAATTCCAAGAAGTTTGTCACGCTTCTCTGTGGTATGTTAATAGGTAGAGTATACAGAGATTTATGTGACCATGTGTTCGAGGTTTAACCCTTTAATGTTCAAACCAGCCAAAATTCTCTACCTTTTTCTGTTGAAACTGGCCACTCAAACTGATGTTAAGGTATTGTTTTCAAAATAAATACTTTTTTAAATCTCATAGATTCAATATTATGTGAGATAATTATGCGAGGTAAAGCCTTTACCATGAAAATATAATAGTATATATAGAGTAATGTGAATGCTAAAGCGTTAAAAAAAGATGTGAAGCTGTACGCTCACACGTACACCTAGACAACATGTGCAAGTTCACATGCATACAAGGGTATATATAAAAAGAATATATATATATATATACATCATCATCATCATTTAACGTCTACTTTCCAAGCTAGCATGGGTTAGATGAGAGTATATTTTAATCAAAGACATGTCTACATGTAAAGGTTATGTCAAGTACAAGAGAGGAAGGTTGCATAGCCCATTCATCATCATTTTACGTCCACTTTTCCCTGCTTGCAAGGGTGGGACGGGAACTGATTCTGGCTTGATTTCTACAGCTGGATGCCCTTCCTAACACCAACCTTATTTACAGTGAGTGCTGGGTGGTTTTTGCCGTGGCACCTACACGACCACTTTGCAGTGGAATAATAGGGACCCCCAGTCCCTATCATCTCATTTCTACAGCTGAGTAAACTGGAGCAATGTGAAATAAAGTGTCTTGCTCAAGGAAACAACACATCACCCGGTCTGAGAATTGAACTCACAACCTTTCGATTGCACGGCCAATGCTCTAACCACTAAGCCATGTGCCTCCATTGTTAAATGCAGGTACACCATGTATTCTGCATGCTTATATGGCAGATGTATTAGTCATAGGTATCTGTGGGTGCCAATATTTTTCAGAATGGGTGGATAATGTTTGGCGACTAATGAATTGAAGTGTTATGAAAGGAGTAGTATAGCTGTCTAAAGGAAGTGGCAGGGCTGGGCTATTGAAAAGAAGGAGAGGCAGGTGTATCAATAGATAGTCAATTAGGTTAAAAAGTGGAGTACAAGGTTAAAGTTTAAGAACCAAGCTACTATAAGGAAAGTTTTAGATATTGTGTGCATGGAGGTGAAGCAGAGAAGGCAGTGTTAGACTCGAGAGGGATTATTGGGAAAACTTGTAGTTTGGATTTGAAATATTTTTTTTGCAACCCCAGTCGTTTCTTTTCTGACACACTTTGTATATATTTACATATATACACACTTACATATTTACCCATATCTATGTATACATTTATACACACACTCATATATCATATACAAGTTCATGTGTGAGAGAGAGATGGGTGATGTCCAAAACAAGTAACTTTGGAGAAAAAGTGTGAATTTGAGTAAAAGGTAACCCTGATAACTTTGCATGTTAGAGTCATCCAAAGTGTCACACTGAATAGCATACAATTTATAAATGCATGTTAGAGTCTATGACCTCGGCTGGTCTTGTTTGGGGATCCAGCTGGAGTAATTAGAGACAGTCACTTCTGACAGAACCCACTGGAAGGTGTGCTTAACGATCCTCCTAAGAACAAGAAAAAAGTACTAGTAGTTATAGTGTGCAGTATGACTCTCAGCTAGGCAAAAGAATGATATGAGGTACATTGAAGTTGTAAGAGTTTTTCTTTTCAGGCACTTTTAATTAGCCTACATAACTGTCACTCTAATACATATTTGATATGGTTATAATAAGCTAACATGCGAAATCTTTTTTTCTCCAGGTTGAAGGTTCGGTCTGCTACAGCACTTTAAACACAGGGAGCAGGTGTGGAACGACGAGTGTTATGGCAGGAAGAGGGACATCAGCACGCCAAAGTTGGTTGACAAAATTCGCAAATTTCTGGACGAAGATCGTTGTGCATCTCTTCTGACAATTGCCAAACAATTTGAAGTGGCTGATGGTACTGAGCATAGAGTAATTCATGACGAACTGAACATGTGCAAAATTTGTTCACAGGGTGCTCAATGAAGATCAAAGGCAGAGGCACATTGATGACAGCAGGTCCAGTGGATCGCTTCGAATTCAAGTGACAAACTACTTGGTTGATCAAGACTGTCCCTTATTTTCCCTACAGCGAGACCTAGATGTTCCCAAAGCTGAAGAAGTTCAGGGGTATCTGCTTTGAGGATGTGGAGGAGATGAAGGAAGCTGTGACAAGCAGGCTGGGCCCCTTCACTTTGGAGGACTACAAAGAGGCCTTCCAGAAGTGGCTGGAGCATTACCACAAGTGCATTGAAGGAGGATCTTATTTTGGGAAGACTAGAGTTTTGTGTTGATCTGAGTTAAATAAATATTTCTCTTATAAAAGTCTCAAAACCTCTTGAATAACAGATCTGTGGATTGTGCCTAGTCATTTAGCTGACTACCTCCATACCATAAGCCTGCTAAATCAAAACTAGCCTAAGGCTACACATTCGAAGTTGAAACCTCTGCTGATGTTATTTGTAGTTAGAATAGTTCAGACGATTTTTTTGTTTTTACTTCATCATTAAAAAAAAAAATCATTTATCTTCTGTGTAAGTTTGTGAGTAGTAATGTCATAGTCTGGATCCATGTTCTAATTTGGAGGGGTGAGAGTGTGAATTAGAAATGTCATGGATGAGTCTTTCTACAGTGCTTGAGAATGTTAAAGACAGTGATTGGACTCCATGATGTTACTTCACTTGTTGGCTTTAAAAAAAGAAAGAAAAGTTGTGATATTATCTAAATTCCAAGATTCTGAGAACTGGACAATGTGGGTAAGAATAGTTACAGACATGGCTGGATTTACCATTGTGCTTAGGTCTGCTTAAGCACAGGGCCCCGTTGGCTTGGGTGGTGGGGGTGGGTGTGCATCTTCCTGCAAAACAAATTTTTTACAAGTAAGGGGTCTCATGACTTAATTAGTACAGGCCCTCATTTGTCCTAAATCTGGCACTGGTTGCAGATATTAATGAGTGCTGTAATTTAAGTCCTACGTTTTAAGTGTTCATGGTTTTATCATTTCTTCAGACTGTTCAGTTTAGGGATTTCTCTATAGCCTTTTCAGAATCAGATTTAATATGACAAAGCAAGAAACTAATGAAATAGATTATTTCCTGACTCTGTTCTATACATTGGCTGAATACTGTAAATCTAGAGCTTTACATGATGAACTGATTAGGAACAGATTAGTAGTCAGAAAGGTCATATTTAAAATAGACATTGGTACTGATGTGACTGTTGTCTTTATGTTGAATTTAGTATTAACTCTTTTATGACCACATTTATAATGAAATACACTTCCTTTTTCATTAATTAATGAAGAATTTGGATGGATTTACTAAAAAGTTCTCATATTAAATTATATTGGAAGATGGTAATTTAAATAGGATCCCTTTAAAATAGGTGGTTTTCTTTCACAGAAACAGTTTTGTGCTGGTTGATATCAAAAGTGATAAAAAAGTCTCTCCAAAAACATTAAGTGGTCACTACTAGGACCAAACTGCTCTCCACTGGATGTCCTAGAGGTCTCAAACATCATGCTACAGAAAGTGGAGACAGCAGATACAAGAGGACATTAATGAGATAAGGAACCAGCCTATAATGTCACAAGGTAGACCAGCTGTCATCAAGCTGACATTGGTCGCATAAATCAATATCACAGACCTGACACACTGAAAAACAGTCATCCAAATCTGGGCAGTGGTCTTACCTTTATATAATAGCCATAAACCATCAATTTGAAACCTGGGAGTGGAGTTGTTCTCATTTAACCCTTTAGCATTTAAACCAGCCATATCTGGCCAGAATTCTCTCACCTCTTTCTGTTCAAACTGGCCATTCATACAGATTATTAAGGTATTATTCTCAAAATAAATAATATCAAAATCTCATAGATTCGATATTATGTGAGATAAAGCCTTTACAGTGAAAATACAATAGTAAATACAGAGTGAATGCTAAACGGGTTAAACCAGCCATATCCAGGCAGAGTTCTCTCACCTCTTTCTGTTCAAACTGGCTGTAACCGGCTACACATATTGATGTTAAGGTATTGTTCTCAAAATAAATAATATTAAAATTTCATAGATTCGATATTATGTGAGATAAAGCCTTTACTGTGAAAATAATATCGTAAATATAGAGTAATGTAAATGCTAAAGGGTTAAGACGCTGTGATGGGCACCATATAGAGGGGATAAGAGTCATCAGCTGTGTGGAAGAAGCCATTAAATGCTTCTCACAAATGGTATAATTAGCAAAGGAGATCCTTGAATGTGTTGATCTCACATAACTAAACAAATCAGGGTGTATAAAAAAACACTGCCATAGGTAGAACATATTCAAGGTCATTAACAGATGCTCAGGTCTTTAACAAATTAGACACCAAGCTGGGTCTCTGGCAGATTCCTCTAGCCAATTCCTTGGCTAAACAGACAACCTTTATTATTACATTCAGATGGTATTAATTTAAAGGATTACAATTTGGGATTAAAGTAATCTTTGATCCTTCAGATAGTGTAACTTACACTTAAAAGTACTTGAAAAACTATTTTTCTTTTATGATCTTGCTTTCTTGACATTTGTACATTATTCTATGTACTATACATGCACCTTTGATGAGTTGTAGTGCACCTGAGCACTGTACACAATAATAATTATTATTATTATACATTTTACTTCAAGATACTCCATATAAATCACTTTAATATTCCTTTTTCTTCTGATTCACATTTCACTGGAATTTCTTCCCTGTCTAATCAATGCTAACATCAATTCAAATATACCAATTACATATAAGAACACCTGAGAAAGTTATGGCTAGCATCCTTTATATGAGTGTCTGCCATAACATATCTCAACTATCATATATCAGACTTTTATATTTGGTTCAATTATTTCCCTTGACACGCACAGTTTTCTTTTGGTACGATACCCAACCAGATAACTTCACCCATTTATTTCATCACATAATCAGACTACCAAAATTATGTCCCTTGTATGGAAAAAAACCACTATCTTTTATTTTACACACCAAAGCCATTAAGCATTTGCTTGACCTGTTAGAAATACTAACCAAATCCAACAATATTAAAAAACAAAAAAGCTCATCGTCAATGTAGTTGTGCATTTACAAAAAGATGCGATGGTTGCAGTGGGAATGTCTAAGATCACAACTTTGATCAGGGTAGACCCAAGGAAGAAAACAAAGATGTTTTTGAACTTTGGTTTCTGAATTCATGTTTCATATCAGATGATATTTATTTCTCTCCCCTAGTTTTATTAAATCTCCAGTTTTCATCAGCACACATAACATGTTATTCTACATTGGGAATCAGAAATCTACAACAGTGTATGTGTGTGTGTGTGTGTATTTCATGGAAAAAAATATACAACAGAAGTACAGAATACACATATAGCAGGGAAAGCAGATATTAAATGATGATGATTATAATGAGTAGAAGAACTCTACCCAAGGTTATCATTCTTAACCACACAGCCATGTCTGCACTGGAGAGCAGTACTGTTGTTTAAAGTGCCAAAACTGTCAACAATACAGCAGTTGTTGAAGCAATATGCTTGTTTGTGTCTGTTTTTGTCTATCTCACCTTTTTTACAATGTCTTGTGGTGCAATATCTTTGTACATACACACAGGATGATGTCATACTCAATGACTGGTGCAATAGTACTATTGTAAACTGCTCCAAGGGCAAAGGAGACAGACTAGAGAGAGGTAACTACATAAGCGTCAAGTTGATGGACCGGGTTATAAAAGTTACTGAAAGAGTTATGGCACAAGTAATTAGAGACAAAATCAAGGTAGATGTGATGCTGTTTAGTTTTATGCCCTCTTCATTGCATAACAACTGCAAGAGAAATACTTCGCTAAGAGTAAGTCACTGTACCTGGCATTTGTAGATCTGGAGAAGGTTTTAGACAGAATCTTCTGCTCTGTAATCTGATGAATGTTAAGGAAGCTAGATGTAGACAAGTAACTTGTAAGGGTTGTGCAAACCATATATAGAAATGAAACGATCAAGGCGAGAGTTGACAGTGAGTACAATAATGCATTTTAAGTGTAGGTGGGAGTCCATCAAGGCTTAGTCCTCAGTCCACATCACTTTATCATTGTCCTTCAGACCATAACTGAGGAGTTTACAACTGACACTTCATGGAAATACCTGTATGCTGATGACCTAGTCCATATAGCTAAATCTGTTGAAGAGTTAGAGGTAAAATTCCAGACATGGAAGAAAAATGAATTATCAAAATGCTAAAAAGTAAAATTTGCAAAATGGCCTTAGTCAATATGTTGAAAAAAAAGGATGGGCAAACATTCCATAAAGTGCATATAGATGTAAGGATGCAAAAGAGATGTAATGGGATTGTAGACTGGCTAACAGAGAATATACACTTTATGTGGTGCATGCACAGGAGAAGTAGGCACAAAGAGTTTATATGAAATATATTCCCTAGAAGTTATTGACAGCTTTTGTTATCTAGGTGACCTAATCAGCAGTGAGGGAGGATGTTCTGAAAACATGGAAGTCAGGGTAAAAAGAGTTTGGAAGATGTTTAGAGAACTAGCATCTCTGCTGACAACAAAGGGCTTCTCTCCCAGAGTGAAGGGTAGACTGTATGATATCTGTTTGTGAACTGCAATATTACATAGCACTGAGGCATAGACTTTGACTGCAGAAGGATAGAAAGAAATGAAGTGAGTATGCTCCAATGGATGTGAATGTTAGTGAGCATGAACAATGAGGCATAAATGAGCTTAGAGAAAAACTTGGTATAAGAATTAGATGTAATGTGCAAGATAGAAAAATGCATTGGTATGGACATGTGATGAGTATGGAAGATGGCAGCTGTATAAAGTGCAGAGACATCACAGTTGATAGGGTTCAGGGAAAAGGTAAACCTAGGAAGCCATGGAATGCTGTAATGAAAACTGACTTTAGAAAGCTGAACCTTATGGTAGAAATGACAAGGTATCACATGGACTGGTGACATGCAGTACTGTTAAAGACTTGCTCACCAGCATTAAAGACGAGACAGTCCGTTTACGACCCCTCCTCTATTACTCCTTAGTAGCTATTCTTACCATCACTGCATACCCAAACCCTTACTCTATACATGATTAATCTCTACCCCAGTCCTACTCTATCCATGACCACCTCTAAAATCTTGATAAACTAGTTATAACCCTTTAGTAACTGTTATCATCACAGTACCCCCCCCCACTAATACAGGTCACCCCTTCTACTCCTCATTGTCAAATCCCACCACACTTATATGTCCATGACACTATACTTACTCCCCGCCCCCTCTAGACATTGCTGATCAATTTCAAGTCCAGCTGCTCTCATAAATTCTGTAGTGGGAAATTGTTAGTGCTATTGGCATGATAAAATGCACTCAGTATATTCTACAAAATGCTGGTGCTGTGATAAATTGCATTCAGTACACTCTGCAAAGTGGTAGTGCTAGTGCCATGATAAAATGCATCCAATACACTCTGTAAAATGCATCCAGTACATTCTGTAAAGTGACTGGCATAGGAACCATACCCAAAATGGAACCGGTTTAGAGTTGGATCATAACAACCTGTCTAACCTATAGCAGCATGGAAAACGTGTAAAATGATGACAATGAGAGTTAGTTTAATAAATCTCTGTAGATCTTTCATTTCGTTACTCTAGCTACTAAAGCATCTTTACAACTAGTTTCAAAACTAAATTGGTCACCATGGTAATATCAACTACTACTGAACCATCTGAGTAGTTCATGGATGTAATTGTAAGGGCCTGTAACTCCTGATAGCATATCTGAACACAACCAATTTCTTCCAGAGAAGGAATGAGGAGAAGTGAGAAAGGGATATAGAAGAATCAACCCGAGTATTTGAGTGGTGCTTTTTTTTAACAACCTTGAAAGGATGAAAGGCAAAGTTTAACTCAATGGGATTTGAACTCAAAGTGTGCAATGAGCTGGAACTAATACCCCAAAGCATTCTATCTGGCTTTTTTTAATAATTCTCCGTCTTCATAGTCATACTCATATTTGTACAACTTTATTGTAATATTCAAGGTTGGTTTACTGCAAGTAGAAACTATGACGTGAGCTAAGTTGTTTCCCTTGACATCAGCAAATCATGCAACTGAATATAGCAGGATAATCTTCGTTAAAGTTGTATGTCTGTCCTACCCAACACTATTCACTTGTCAATTTGTTCCATTATACTATGGGAGGGGTTATTGTTGACCTACTCTATCATACCACATGACCTTCAGGTTCACTTACCTCTTTTGTAAACTTTTTTTTCTTTCTAGTTTTTTACCTACTTATTGACTATATACACACAACTAGGCAAGAACACCACTCATTCATGTATAACCCCTTCAGTACTGCACTGTCCACTATCCAAGCTAATGCTCAGTTAATGAAAATGCCATGCAATTTAAAATAAGGATTCTTCTTTTTCGCCCACTTGTTCCTGGGAGGGTCGTGGGGGCAGAGTCTTCAAACATTCCTTCCAGTTCTGTGGCAAAATAAATATGAATTTTTTTTACTTGGATAGCAATTATAAAAACAACAGGCACTTTAGGGACATTTTCTCAATTAAAACAGGGGTTAGCTTCATACTCCTCGTGGAGTCTTTTGGGAGGCAAAATTTTACAACTGGATGACCTTTCTGTCACCAACCTTTTTAGTCGCCTCTAGCAACACACACAGATAAGTTTTTATTTGGATCTTGCTGTTAATTTGATCAAAGATTTCACAGTGAAAAGATTAAGTATACAAAACAGTATAGAACCTAAATATCTCCTGCCAGCCATTTCCAAAGATCTCAAATCTTTTCTATAATTACGTATGAAAACAACCTTGTCTCATTCAACAACAAAATACATTTCAAGAAATCACACAACACTTGCAATATATTCTATCTATGATGAGCAATTATTAATATTAACCTCGTCAAACCCATGCTAGCGTGGAAGATAGACGTTAAACGATGATGATGATGATGATGATGTGCCATTGAAGACTTGGTTTTGCTTCAGCCAACTACTTAACAATAGCATCTATTAATTCTCTGTAGATTCTTATTAAAAAACAAACGATAAAGCCCTGAGGTGTAAACAATTTCTTTTCTGTCAGAGAAAGGTTCTTAATTTTTTATACAAACTTACTCATCAAGAGTGCCTCATCACTTTGTATTTGGTTTTTATGCTAGCATGGGTTGATGTTCTGAGTAAATTTATTTTGATTTACTGCTATTTTAGATGGGATAGAGACCACATTTCATTTGTATATTTCATTTTTGACATAGTATCTATGGTTGGGTACCATTCTTAATACAAAAAGGTTTATAGAGTGTACTGGGAGATTTTTTATCATAGCACCAACAATAGAAAGGTTGTCATGTCCTTAGCAAGACTAAATGGTCCTCTCAAAACTGTGTTGTCACTGCTCATTTATCAATCATTTTTCAGTGTGTACAAGGAGCATTTTATTCTCATACAAGCAATAGAGACATTGCCTTGTACACTGCAAGATTAAGGAATTTTCACTATTCATCATGTACCCTTAAAATGCTTGGTCCTATCGTATGCGATGACCTTTTATTTATGATCAAACATTCTTCATGCAGCCAATAATAAGTTATCAACAGTTCAAAACCATACACAGATTGTCCTTTTCCTGTTTCTTCTACTACTATTCTTTCAGTTCCAGAACTTAATAAATGTAGAATAATTCCTGCTAAACTAACTTAACCCTTTAGCATTTAAACTGGCCATATCTGGCCAGAATTCTCTCATCTGTTTCTGTTCAAACTAACCATAACTAGCCACTCACAACTGATGTTAAGGTATTGTTCTCAAGATAAATAACATCTCATAGATTTGATACTATGTGAGATAATTATGTGGGATAAAGCTTTTACTGCAAAAATACAATAGTAAATATAGAGTAATGTAAATGCTAAAGGGTTAATGCACTCTGTTGTCTTAATATCCTTTCCAACAACAGAATCTAACCACCATCTCCCTTCAGCAGACTGAATAACACAAATTATTCTAATGCTATCCATGGTTAATCATGAATGGTGGCTAGTAGATTATAGCAGGATTTGAACTCAGAATATAAAGAAGGGGAACAAATGCATCAAGGCTTCTCATCTGGCATTCTAATGATTCTGATAGTCATGACTCTAGATCAGTACAAATATCATCTTAATAATAGAATAATTAATAATTTTAGTAAACCCCTCAAAATTCTTAATTAATTAATTGAAATGCAGCGTATATCATTAGAAAATATGGTCAAGAAAGGGTTAACACTGTTACCTGGTCATGGGTGAGTGGTGGCTTTACCAGAGTTCATTTTACTAGAAACATTCAAACTGATAATTCACTGCTGCATAGATCTTACCAGGCTTTGGTGACCTGCAAGGGACATAAGCAGTGCACCTAGTCTTTTGACTAACTTATATCATCATCATTGTTTTACATCTGTTTTCCATGCTTGCATGAGTTAGACGGGTTGTCATATTACAGATCAGATGACCATGTCTTGCTCATACGATCTGCTTTTGGGTTGGTTTTCTTTGGCTGGATGTCATTCCTAACGTCAACCATATGCACTGGGAGCTTTTTCCAAGGCAACAGCACTACCACCCTACTGGGTAGAATGGGTGTTTTATACACACACTCACACATATATAATAATAATAGGTATAAATCGAAGTTGTAGCCGCAGTATAGCAGATATATATACAAACACATTATCATCATCGTCATTTAACATCCATCTTCCACGCTAGCATGGATAGGACGGGCTCTCCCTTTGTGAGGGATCAGGTCAGGGGACCATGTTTCGCTTACACAGAACTGATGGATGCTCTTCCTAACGCCAACCACATTTACAGTGTGTGCTGGGTGTTTTTTATTATGTCACCTACACAACCACATTACAATGCGGACTGGACACTTTTTGTCATGTCGCCGACATGACCACTTTACAGTGTGGATTGGGTGCTTTAGTCTTGGAACTAGGAAGGGAGAGGGAGGAAGTTTGAGGAAATTGTGGACGTAGGTAATAGGGGAGGGATGGTTATCGCATAGGGAGGGGAGAAGGTAGAGGAAGGTATTTCCTATTAGATATATGCCTCAGCTCAAGTACATGGGAGGGCGGGTCTTCTGTAGTACTGCACAGTGCCAGAGATCACAGTCCTGTGTCATTGCCTTGGTGAGGTGTAATTGTGCAAGGACAGCTTTTATTACTTCATCCCAAGTCTTCCTAGGCCTGCCTACTCCACGGCTACCATTAACTTTGAGTGCTTTGCACCTTTTTATACAGCTCTCATCCTTCATATGCATTACATGTCCATACCAACGCAATCTCCTCTCCTGCATGCAACAACTGATCCCTCTTATGCCTAATTTCTCACACAATATATTTATACTTTGCCGTTCATGTATATTGCTATTGCACATCCAGTGAAGCATGGAGGCTTCATTTCTTTCCAATCTTCGCAGGTCCTCAGCACAGAGTGCCCAGGACTTGCAACTGTGCAACATTGCTGTTCATATGCATGCATCATACAGTCTGTCTTTCATTTCGAGGGAAAAACCTTTTGTAGTTAGTAACGGTAGTAGCTCCCTGAACTTTCTCCAACCCGATCTCACTCTGGTTACTGTGCTTTCAGAACCCCCTCACCCACTACTGATTTGGTCACATATATATATATATTTTTTTAAAATATCCATGTTAGATCTTCACAATAAAAAACTGATTTAAAGAAATCTACTCTGTCATTTCATTTACATATATATAAATCAGTATATAGAGAGAAGTACACATAAAGATATGTGTTCAATCATAGAGGATAAAAACCCACCAGAGTGAAAGGAAAGGTGAATACTAAACAAAAGAATAAATTATTAACTCTATTTTTTTATTTGAATAACATGAATCTGGAAAGACAAATACTAACCAGTATAGCCTGGTTCGACTCGTATCCCCTTGTGTGAGATTCAGCATTTTGGGATCAGTTCTCACCACCACCTGTCCAGGTCTTCATTTATTGTAGCTTCATTCAACTGGCATCACATATCCACACCAGTGCAGTCTTCATTCTTGCACGCTACATCTGATTCCTCTGATGCTTTCATAGCCTTCGTGCTTCATCGTTCGTGCACGTTAACATTACACTTTCAATGGATCATGTTTGCTCCATTTCTCATCAGCCTTTGCATATCTTCTGCATTCACCGTCCATGACTCACTGACATGCAACATCGCACTTCTGAAGCAGGCATCATACAATGAACTCTCCACTCGGAGAAAACACACATATTTTATATATATATATATATATATATATATATATATATATATATATATATATAGAGAGAGAGAGAGAGAGAGAGAGATTGTGTACTGGTTTCCTTATATTAAATATATACTTTTACAGGACTAGTTGTTTTTGCTTAAAGAATTCGTCTCATGGATAATTCTTTAGGAAGAAAAAATAAGTAGTCCTGCAAGAGTCATTTATTAAATAAATATATTCTATTTGATATACCTTACTTTAATTGCGGTCCCTTTCGTTCTAAAGTGGAATATATATATATATATACACATACACATATATAAACTTTGATAATAGTATAAAAGAATTTCTTAGAAGTTCGCAAATTCAAATTAAAAACAAGTATTATTATGTTTATAAGATACAATACTTATATCGAAAGTTTTCAAAACTTGTGACAAATTTGAAACACTTTACTGGGTAGAGGACTAGACTATATCTAATTTAAAATAAAAATTTCTAATTGTTCCCAATGTTTTTTAAAGGATTTTTAATTACATTCATGTTTCAAGTTGCTGCTACTTCCGTCTGTCAAACTAATTATTAGTTTGAAACAGCCCCGAACACACGTTGACCGTAGAATAACCGAAAGTACATATTAAGGAAATATGTTTAACCAACGAGAGAATTCTAAAATTAAGTATTATAGTAAAGAAAAAAAGATAAGCAATATGAAATTGCATAAAGTAATATATGTGTATTTATAAAAATGAATGAGTATGGGTTTATATACTGTTAAAACTTTTTAAAACTCACTTCGACTTCAGAAAGAATTTTGACATTTCTTTAATATCCTTTTTGAGTAGACTAATAATTTCCAAATATGTTCAACTGTCACCAGAAGTGTCTTAGATGTAGATGTTATTGTTGTGAAAAGAAAACCTCTCCTTATCACTCTAGAGCACATGCTACAAAGCTTGACGGCGCACCTGTGAGTTAGTTACCTCCCTTGTTTCTACCTCTCCACTCATCGTCAACAATGGCTGCTCACCGTCTCTCCAAACTGACTCACTCTCTTTATCTCCTCATTATATTTTAATTAACTCTCGTCCCATCTCTACAGCCCTACCGTACAAATAACTCCTGGATGTTTACTTTCTCTGCAGGAAAGAAAATAATATCGGAAGAAGGAAGACAAAGGCCAGTAAAATAATCGATTATAACAACATTAGTTTTGAAGAAAACAAAAAAACAAAAAAAAACGAGGAAGAAGAAACGTTAACGAAACGACGATGGGAAAATTTGGACGGGAAGAATGTGAACCGATTGTTGATTTAACACCTAAAATATTGTATTTGATGTCTATCTGGTGTTACTGTTATTGTTTAGAGTTTGGTAGTGGCCGTAAAACCTTGTAGGGTGTTACGCTCTCTTTTAAAGATCAACACTGAATCTATTGAAAAGACTGAGCCAAGTGAATATTTGCCTAATCTTTTGTTTCTGACACGAAACCCTATTGAAATCTTTCTAAATCATTTATTTACATGTCTACAGAAGTGGAACAATTAAATACAACACAGCAAAGAAGTTGAAAACAGTAACTCTACTTTAATTGTCCAACACCGCCACCACGACGCCATATTGTGTATGTGAATGCGAGAACTGAGTGTGTTTGTGTGTGTCTGTGCGGTTGTGTGTGAATATGGATGTGAGCGTATAGATATCACTATGTGACTATCTGTGTGAGTATATATATATATATATATATATATATATATATATATATATATATATACATATTTATAAATATGCGTGTGTCTGTTTGTTTATGAAACCAAGTGGATGTGAACGAAAACAAATGCACATCTCCACTTATTCTCCATCAACAACAAACAATATAGAAAAAAAAAACAACAATGAAAACACGCAAAACTGTCGTTAAAGACCTCAGGTAAATGTTTTCTAATTTCTCAATAATTGTTGTCTCTTTCTCCTGACATTCGGTTGTTTCGCCTCTATCCACTGATATTATTTGATCTTCTGTTTAAAACAAAGCACTGAAAACCGACCAATGTAGTTTAATCGCCCTAGGAAAAACACAATCGACCAGTGCGACCTCCAGAATTGAACACTGATCACCTCTTCTGGCTCCACATACCAAACAAATCCATACATATAAACATCTTCTGGGTTACTCAACAGTGCAATCTCCCCTCCCTTCCATCGTTCTCAATTGAATTGATATTTACAAGTGTGAAACACACGTCCTATGAGAGACTTTACCAGGATACCCTGATCTCCTCAAATAACCGTTTCCTCTTATTTTTGAAGACTGATTTTATTTATATCACATCTTCCCCCGTTTTTTTAAAATTCTCTGCTAACGTGCTATATAGTTCATTATATCTCTCAAGTTGTTGGGAGAAAGACTAGTGTTTATATGTCAGTTCTTTTCTGATTCCTCTCCGATATAACCTGTCTTTGAACCGATCTCACTTAATCACGGAATAAATCAAATTCACCCACCACCACCACCACCGTCACCATCACCACTACTAGTAGTAGCAACAGCAATAAATAAATAAACGTCCCAATATGAGAAATTGACTAAATGAAATTTAAAACTGATTAGTTGCTTCAGCTGACCTTAAACCGGAAGTAAGACCACAATCAAAAGATGATGGTTTTATAGTGTCTGATTCGGACACGAAACATCAGCAGTAAATTTACTGTAATTATTAACGTCCCCGGTCGATCAAAGTCGTTGCAACAGACCCATCACTTCTATTATATTGGTATACTTGAACAGGATTGAAACCTGTGCCCACCAGCTACATCGACATTGGGTTTGTTTTGAATCCATCCAATTTGTATTTGTAGCCAATTCTTTCTTACCTGTTTCTTTCATCTACCTCCTGCTTATACACTTATGTTTCTTTTGATAATTATGGAAGCACAACAGAACATAAAACAGATCGCACACTTTAAACCTTTCACTTTTTAAATCATTACTCAGGAGATTACTAAAAGAAAGAATTTCTGATTGAAATTCTTGTCTAAATCCATAACAAACTTTCAATAAATTATACACATGCTTGTATCAAACTATTTTCAAACTTCCAAGGAACAGAAATTTGACTAGAATTACGCTGACGCTTCCTTACTGCTATTCTTGATTTATTTCAATCGGAAAAAAAACGAAACAAAACAAAAAAAACAAACCCAAACAACCAATTGTATATATTGGTGACATAACTTTTAACTATAGAAGTCTGAGAAGTGCCAAGTATAACAATACTTTCAACAGATATTTTCAAAAGTTCAGCAAGTGAAAATTGTCTTTATGCTATTAACGAAGTACAAGTTTTGGGGCAGTGTCAGCAGTTGTGTTTTTGTTATCAATGACAATTTTGGGGACCAATTTGATGGAATTACCATAGCAGGAATACTAAAAGATGGTTGTTCAAGATGTAGTGGCATGTAGCAGAAGCGATGTATTGAATCGCATGATGAACGGCGAAATTCCAAGTGTTCCTATTATCACATTGGCAGGAGTGACAAGCCTTACAGACTTACTGCCTGAGCTTCCCCTGCCAACACCTCTCTCCCCAGCTATGCACAATAAAAGTCTCCTCTTTAATCCGAAAATTGCTGATGACGCTCGTAAAATACTTAAGACACATGATGAAACTCTAGCTCAGCAGCTTGCTCATGCTCTGAAACAAACTTCTACAGATCATATTGAATTAAAAGACAGTTTAGCAAGTGATGCCATAGAAGGAGATATACCTGATCTGTTAAAAATGGTTCTTCGACAGAACCCCAGTGTTTTTCATACTAAAACTAACAATGCTACCACCACTACTGCTAGTGTCGGTGGTAACATTACTACAACTACTTCCACTGCCAGTAGTAGTAGTAGTAGTAGCAGTAGTAGTAGTAGTGGCAGTGGATTTGATGTTCGAGGTTTTGACAGTCGGACACCCCATCAGAACTTATCGCAGCAACAGCCTGCAAACTTTATTCAAACCAGGCAGCAGCAACACTTACTTCACCCACAACCACCCCATGAACTTATTCAAAGCCAGCAAACCCCTCTTCCACAATACCATTCAGGTCATTTTGCCATGCCATATCATCTAAATCAGAATAATGCTTCGCCCCGACTGCAACATATGCAGTCAGATCCATCATCTCGATACCCAACAAATTCTCAGTATTCACCTCATGCTAATTTTCTTTCACCAAATATGTATCAACAGCAGCAACAACAACAACCACATCACCAGCAGCAGCAGCAGCAGCAACAACAGTTTCAACACTTTGCTCAAAATCAAAGATTTGATCAGAATACTGTGTCACCCCCTCTGGCTGCAGTGGCTGAACACATCAACTTAGATGTTTTATCTCCACCTGAATCTGCAGGGTCTGCTTACTCCTGTAAGAGGCGAACCAGTAGTACCAAATCTACCTCAGTACCGAAGCGCAGCATCTCTTTTGAGAACAAGCCTTCCACTGAGTGTATGAACATTTGTCAGGACATGTCTGGTCGCAGAAAGAGTGGATCAGATAGCCTGTCTCTGCAACAAATGCCACATGGTCTACGGAGAGATTCCGCCTCTGTTAGTGGAGAATTTCACCAGAGTATCAGATTTCCTGCACCATTCACGGCCACTGCTAGTTCTTCCTGTGTAGAGGCAGA
This sequence comes from Eledone cirrhosa, assembly GCA_964016885.1. NCBI lineage: Eukaryota > Metazoa > Mollusca > Cephalopoda > Octopoda > Eledonidae > Eledone > Eledone cirrhosa. The sequence continues at coordinate 336,785,745 of OZ024740.1, read as the reverse complement.
TATGGAGCTGTGTAAACGACGAACACGCAACATGTCTTCGGAGAAAACAGATAAATCAAAGCAGTGTCCACCCTTCTCTATTGTTCTACCGGAGGATTATTTACTGCAACAACAACAACAAAGGCAAATGAAACCAGAAGATGTCGAAGAGATATCTTTTAGTAAGCAAGTTGACCTTTTAGTTGCTAAAAATTCTAAGCCTATTGTGGTGTTAGAACTTTTAGATCCCAAAACACTTCAGTCTGTTGTCTCTGGAGGAAGAATTAGGACAGATTGTGACACTATGAAAAAAATAAAAAGTACAAAAAGATTGTATTCAAGTGATGAAGAAGAAGAAATGGATGAATCAGCACGGAAAAAACGTCGGAAACGACACAAACGTATGAATCAGCGAGCATTAAGTTCTGAGGAGTTATTTGATAGTCCAACATTTAGAAAATTTGCTCAGGCAGTGGAGTATGTATTTGATAGTGCGGAGGAGATTGATTTTGGATCTCTTGATCCAGATGATGATGATACAGAATGTCCACCGGAATCATTGATTGCAAGACAGGTACTTGCCGAAATCTGTGGAGAAGCTGCAAAACTGAAAGCCCAAAAAGTAACAAATCAAATTCCCTCCGATAAACTTGTGAAGCTACTTACAATACTTCAGTGGAATGTACGAGATGGTGTAAAGCTAGCACCAAATATAAAACCTGAGGAAGATGAAGATGAAGACGATGAGGAATCTGTAATGTGGCGAGAAATGATGATGGAGAGAGTGATGAGGAGCGTGGATGCTTCTCTGGCAGCTCTTTACATAATGACTGCCCCAGAAATGCCAAAGCAGGTGTATTTAGATGATGTTATTGAAAGAATCATTCTATTTGGTAAGTGGCAGCTTCAGAATACAGTTTACCCAGAGTTTGATCCGGTATATAAAATAGATCCTCATGCGAAAGGAGGTTACCAAGGCAACCTGAAATCTAAACGAGCTCGTACTCAATCAGTTAAGCACAAAGCTACAATAACTTTATATAATAAACTTTGTGAGCTCATCAAAGCTCTGAGTGAGTTATTGAGCATTCAAGAACTGACAGACACTGTCATTTTGCAAGTGTCTACATTAAGTGTGTCTCCTTTCTTTGTTGAGAACATTAGTGAAATGCAGTTAAATTCAATGAAGTTGGTTACAAATATTTTTTCTAAGTATGATAAACACAGGCAACTTATTTTGGAAGATATTTTTGCCTCACTAGCTCGACTACCATCCACCAAACGGAACCTTCGCAACTATCGCTTGAATGCTGATGAATCTATACAGATGGTAACAGCTCTTGCCTTGCAGCTGATCCAATGTGTTGTTAAATTGCCTTCAGCAAAATCTATTATATCTGAGATTTGCATTGATGAAAAACCTTTAATAGATAAAAGATTATTGGGGGATAGAAAAAAGCATGTAGATGGTGATGTCATGATTGTAACATCATATGAGACAGCAATGAGAACTGGTTATAACTTCCTCTCTGTCTTTCTTAAGAAGTGTACAGCCAAAAGTGAAGATGACTATCGTCCTCTTTTTGAAAATTTTGTTCAGGATTTACTATCTACAGTGAACAAACCAGAATGGCCAGCTTCAGAACTGTTGCTTAGTCTTCTCGGGAGAATCCTTGTACAGCAGTTCAGCAATAAATCTACGGACATGTCTTTGAGAGTTGCATCATTAGAGTATTTAGGCATAGTTGCTGCTCGTCTTCGCAGTGATGCTGTCTCTAGTCAAATGAACCCAGACATGATCGAAGAGATTATTTCAAAAATAGACAATGAAATGACTGAAGAGAATGATGTAAAGAAGGAAGCCAATAAAGACAGTGTAGATGAAATTAAGCAGACAAAAAGTTTGCAAAAAGCCATGCTGTACTATTTGGCTGAGAATGGACAAAGTGATGCTGCACTGCTGTTTGCAAGACAATTTTATATTGCTCAGTGGTATCGGGATATCACTGTTGAAGCAGAAAAATTACAGAAGAAAATTAAACAACTAAAAGAAGAAGAAGAAGATGAAAGAGTTGAAGAAGTGAACCATGCCTTAGAAATAGCAGAGAAAGGGAAAGCCTTTTTAATTTCAATAATTGAAATCCCGAGCAAACCAATAAATAACATGAGACAGTCACAATGCAGACTAGATACTGAGGACTCTTGTCTTGTAGCACGCTATCTTAGCTCTAAGAGACCATTTGCCCAGAGCTTTGATGTATACCTGACTCAAATTTTACGTGTGCTCAGCGAAACAGCTGTGGCAGTACGAACAAAGGCAATGAAATGTTTAACAGCAGTTGTAGAAGCTGACCCTGGAATTCTTGCTCGTGATGATATGCAACGTGGAGTGCATGGAAGGTTTCTGGATCAATCAACATCTGTTCGAGAAGCAGCTGTAGAACTTGTTGGAAAGTTCATACTGATCAAACCTGAACTGATCCCCAAATATTATGATATGTTATGTGATCGGATTCTCGATACAGGTATTAGTGTAAGAAAAAGAGTGATAAAGATTTTCAAAGACATTTGTCTTGGACAACCTGATTTTAACAAAATACCTGAGATGTGTGTGAAAATGATCCGTAGAGTAAATGATGAAGAAGGTATAAAAAAACTAGTCAATGAGGTTTTCCAAATGATGTGGTTTTGTCCTTTACGTGACAGAGATTCATCCAGACTTCTGAGACGTGTTGTGAATATTACAGAAGTTGTTGCTGCGTGTAAAGACAGTGGCTTGGAATTCTTTGAACATTTGCTAGAAAATTTGTTAAAGAAAGATGATGACGGTCACTATAATAAGAGTGCTTTGCTGGCTTCTCAGCAAATTGTTAACTGCCTTGTTGAAAATGTCATGAGTTTAGAAGAAAAATTAGTGGATGGTGATAATACTTCTCATCCACAGCGCCTGATAGCATGTTTGACCACACTACATCTCTTCAGTAAGATTAAACCTGATCTCATGGTTCAACATGCAATTACACTTCAGCCATATTTAAATATCAAATGCAACACGCAAGGTGATGTTATGGTGCTTCACTTTGTTGCACGTATTCTTGAGGTGGTGGTGCCTCTCATGGACCATCCAAGTGAAACATTTCTGGCACAACTTGAAGAAGACATGATGAAGTTGATTCTAAAGCATGGAATGATGGTTTTACAGAGCTGCGTCAGTTGCCTTGGTGCTGTTGTTAACAATGTCAGTCATAATTATCGACTAGTTAAAGATTGCTTCCAGAAATTTTTTGGCGTTCTTTCTAAGTTAATGGCTGACCACAAAGAAAACGCTAACAATCCAACCCTTCAAAAGAGAAGACCTACATTGTTGAGGTCACTTTTCACTGTGGGCCTTTTGTGCCGCCATTTTGACTTTGATTCGAAAGAAATGGGAGAAACAAAAGCAAAAGTTCCTATAAAAGATCGAGTATTCGATGTTCTGTTTTATTTTATTGAACATGAAGATGAAGAAGTGCGTGTAAAAGCTTTGACAGGACTTGGCTTCATGTGTGTCCGTCATTATGAATATATGCTTGGGAAAACATTGAAAGGACTCTATTATTATCTATTTACAAACAGTGGTGCAGCTGTAAAGCTGAAGATCCAAGCATTGCGGAACGTGCACAGCTATCTAGTTGAGGAAGAAACAAAAATGATCATAGCTGATGCTGAATGGAGAAAGCAATGTAAAGGGGAGGATCTACGAGATATGGGTGATTTACAATCAGGAATGGCAAGCACCATCATACAGGTGTACCTGAAACAAGTTCTTGAGTCTTTCATTTGTGCCAATTTCCAGGTACGACAGTCTGCTCTTGATATTATTCAGCTCGTACTCCGCCAGGGTCTTATTCACCCAGTACAGTGTGTGCCCTATTTAATAACAATGGGAACAGAAACGGATCCAAGTGTGAGAGTGAGATCAGATCAACAACTTCAAGATATTGATAAGAAGTATCCTGGGTTCATTCATATGAAGGCTCTACAAGGTGTAAAGATGTCATATAAGTTCCAAAGTATCATTCAAGATTCTTCAGAGCCAGTTCGAGGCCTTAGGACCCAGGATGCTGTCAATCTTAGTTTAAATGCATTCCTTTATGCAGTTCTTCGGGCCAATCGAACCTATCGAAGAGCGCTAATCACTTCTCTTTTGAATCTATTTGATGATTCAGCACGCGCATCACTTGAGCAACTTCTGTACATAGCTGATAACCTTGCCTTTTTCGCTTATCAATCTCAAGACGAACCATTATTTATCATTCATCAAATAGACATTATTGTCTCAGTATCTGGCTCTAACCTGTTACAGTCTTTCAAAGAATGTCTTCTACCAAAGAAAGATACTGATAGAAAAAAAGGAGAAACATTTGATGATGAAGATGATGAAGAAATAGAAAGCATCATGGAAAGATTACCTGAGAATGTGGTGCCGCTGCAGGAGATATGCCGCATCTCTCAAGGATGTGTACTGCTTCTTGTCCTGAAACAGCATCTGAAAGAGTTATATGGCTTCACCGACACAAAAGTCCATCGTTATTCACCAGCAGAAGCGGCTAAAGTTTATGATAAGCCTTTGGCAAGGAAATATTCAATAGATTTTAATCCAACATCAACTATTGAGTTACTCAAGAAAAAACCATCAGATACTCTTGATGAAGAAGGGAAACGAAAATTAATTGAAGAATTCCTTGATTTCAAACAATTAATGTTGAGTATTGACCCTCCAGATGACGATGATTCTGATGACAATGTCAAAATCAATCCACAAATAAAGCACTCAGTTTCTGAAGGAGCTAAGAATCATGTTGAGTCTAAAGGTGTCAATGAAGTGGTCATTACCAATAAAGTTTCCGACGGCTCTGATGGAATCAAACCCCGAAGTCAGCATCAAGCACCATTTCATCACCCTCATACGCCTCGTAACCAACATTATGCTGCTTTACTTGAAAAGAAAAAGAAAATCAAACCATCACCCAAGTTAACTCCAAAACCTCCTCCTAAGAAGAAGATGCGCAAGAAACGGCGTCGTCTCAGTGATAGTGAAGATGACGCCGATAGTGATGAAGACCCTGATTTCATCGTTTGATTCATTGTTGTTGATAAGTAAAATGAAAATCTTTAAATCAGGGGAGGGCGAGAAGAGCAGCAACAGTAAAAGTGGCTTGGGTTAATTAGGGTTACAGGGATGAAAGTGGACTGTTGGGATGGGATGGGTTGATACATTCTGAACTGTTTAATTTTCGTTCATTGGAGGCTAAAACACTACAAAACTTTGTAAAACAACCAATGCTGAATGCAGAGATTATAAAATAGTCTATGCTAAATTATATATATATATATATACATACACATATATACATATATATATATATACACACACATACACATTATATAAATATATACATATAATGTAAAAAGATAACAGCAAACTGGTTGAAAAGATGGGAAAAAAAGTTATTTTTGTGCTAAAATTTTGAAAACAAAAATAAAAAAATTTTATTGAAATTTATTTCCTAACATTGGAGATGAAAACGACTATTTAAAAAAATAAAATTAAAATATATAAAAAAAATAATAACAACATCCACATTTAACTAATTCAATGAAACAGTAACAACCACAACTTGACATTTCATACTGTGTTGACTGGGGTTTATTTTTCATCAAAAAATCATGGTTATCAAACCCCAAAACACACATACACAATGACAAAAAAAATATTCAACGCTCATTGGAGTTTCCATTAACTCCATACAATGCCACTACCACCACCACCACCACCACCACACCACAGCTTATAATAATAATAATAATAATAATAATAATATAAATAAAAACATAAAATGGAACAATGAATAAAACTAATAAAACATTTTGCTAACAATTAAAAAAATGTTAAGTTTACTGTCATTTGCAGGGTTGTTTTAAAACATTTGTATTTCATACAGAAACACATGCAGGCACATATACACACATACATATGCACAAACTTTCAAGTGGTTGAAATATATAATTTTTTTCTTCATATTTCTCAATAAAAAAGAACAACAACAATAAACAAAGAAAAACTCAAACAAAACCTGCAAGACACCAAACCTTTCCCCATTCCCCAAACATTTGTCCTCAAAAACTGAAAGATTGAATTTGAATTATATTATATATATATATTGCAGGGCTTGGTTGAGTAAATAAAAAGTGAGAAAGTAACATTATACATACATACACAGACACACAATATTTCTTTAGTTCTTCAGACCAATGTTCTGAGATTGGTATATTGGTATATTCTTAAACACAGTTCCATCTCAGAATTGAAAAAAAAAAGTTAAATAAATAAAAATAAAAGTGAAAACAATAACAATGATAATAAAAAAAAGACATCAAACATTTTCCATTGAATTCCTGGACGTGCCTGGATTTTTTTTATGTGAGTGCAGTCCAACTGAGTTGGGACTTCTCACTGTTGTCATGGCCTCTCTTGTATCCTATGATCTATTTATTCAGTTAAACAACACACACATAAATATATATTATATATATATATGTATATATATATATATATATAATATATATATATAGATATATATATATATATATATATACATACATACATAGATATATATGTATATAAATATATGTTTATATATATATATACAAATATGTATATAGATATATATGTATATAAATATATATGTGTATATATATATATATATATGATGTGTGTGTATGTATATTTTGTTTCATTCTTTTTTCCTTTTAGTTTTCTACTTAAAATTATTTTTTATTTACTAATTTCTCACCTCTTGCATTCACCTTTTTACTTGTGCACCTGTAGATGAATGCATGTGTACATTGTGTTGATGTATGTATATGTATCAGTATAGTTTGCATGTATACGTATGTGTAGATACATGCATGTGTCTATACATATAGTCGCACATACATTTTCATGTATTTCTGTATGTATCTCTCTCCATATATATGTGTGTGTATGTGTATATATATACATATATACACACACACATACACATGCTTACAAGTCCACATCTATGTATGAACACATACTTCATCATCATTATATATATACACGGAAATGTATGTGTGTATTTATAATATATATATATATACATATACACACACAGTTCAACTCATACAAGCATGGAAAGTGGATGTAGAATGGGGATGATATAATCACAACACACATACATGTACCCATACATACACAAGCATATGTGTATGTATGCTCACTGCATCACATGTTCAGTTCATGTATATGTTTTCTTATATATATTAAGTGTTTCTATGTATATGTATACATGCACAATCATCATCATTATGATATATATATATACAGCAATGTATGTGTGTGTGTATATATGTACATATATGTATGTATATATATGTATATATATATATATATATATATGCATGTATGTATTTATATGTGTATCTATATATATGTAAATATATATATATATTATATGTATGTGTGTATGTATATATGTATGTGTATATGTATGTATATATATATATGTATGTGTATATGTATGTATATATATATACATATGTATATATGTATATGTATGTATGTATATGTATGCATATATGTATATATATATATATATATATATATATATATGTATGCATATATGTATATATATATGTATATATATGTATATATATGTATGCATATACATATATGTATATATATATATATATATATGTATATATATGTATGCATATATATATATATATATGTATGCATATATATATATACACATGCACTCATATATATATATATATACACACATGTATACATATTTAAATGAATGTCTGTATGCCTACACTATATTTGTACATTTATACATGTGTGTACTCCAAATGGCTATTTCATTCTAATTTTCTCTACACATTTTTTGCTTACCCCCCCCCCCAACCTTGATTCCCCCCCACCCCTTCATTTGTTATTATTTACCCCCCCCCCCCCCCTTCTGTTCCTGCACATTTTTGGTTTACCATTTATTATTATTCTTCTCTCTGCCAGGTGCTGTTTATTTCTGTTTTTTTTGTTTTTTTTCTTCCTTTAGAGGCCAACCCTGTGAAAGTTATTTTTGTAAGTTGTGCAAATATTAGAATATAATGATCCAGTTTTGAAAAATCTTATAATTGTTGTCTTGTTCAGTTATTATTATTATTATTATTATTATAAAATTTGTTTGATTTTTTTTATTTCTCATATATTTCATTACATTGATTTTTTTTGTGTTTTTGTTCTTTTTTGTTGATCCTATAGGCAAAAAAAAAATCTTTGGAATTTTTTTCATGCCTTTATTTAGCGACTATGCCTTTTCTTTTTATGTTTATCATTTTTGTTTAAGTATGTTTGTGTGGGTTCACAATCTCTCTCTCTCTCTCTATATATATATATACATATATATACACTAATAAAAAGACGATTTATGTCTTCATCATATTTATTGAATAGTGTTTCGCGATTGATCAGCTCAATGTTCAATCTATGATTCTGGCCCGATTCTGGAATCAAAAGCTCGTCACTACTCAATAAACGTAATGAAGTCCTAACAAATCATCCTTTTTATTATTAGTATTACACTCTGCTTAGTACTATACCTTTAAACTTGCTGGAAACTACGCATTGAGTGCTCACTCTGGTGAACCTACAGTAACTGGATGTTACAATCCCTAAATATATATATATATATACACACACACACATCTGTGGAAAGTTTGTAGTTTCTTAAAATTTTACATGTTTGAATGATTATTCCGTATTTATCGATAAAACCAGAATGATCTCACAATTTCATGAAATTTTGAGTACCTATGTGTATTCAGCTTTTCTAAACATAAACATCATCGTTATCATCATTTTATGTCTTGTTTTCCTTGCTGGCATGGCTTGGATGGATCATCATGATCTGATTCAACTCTTATTTGAAGTTATTGCTCCTCAGATGCAACAGGGATCACATCTTGCTTGCATGTTCAATCCTATGGCTGAGTACCCTACTTTACATCAATCACTTAATCCTATCATGACTGCATTTCTAATGAAATATTCTCTATTATAATTAATTAATGAAAAGTTTTGAGAGATTTACTAAAATTATTAATTGTTTCATTACTAAGATATAACTAAAATTATGTTGGAAGATTTTAATTTAAATTGGAAACTTTTAAAATGGGTGGTTTTATTTCATAGAACCAGAGTTGGTTTTGGCCGGGTTGGTACCTGAAGGGTTAATAAAGTTTACTGGGTGCATTTTATCATGACACCAGCTTCAGAAATTGTCAAGTCCTCCAGAAAACCAAAGGATCCTCTCTACCCTATGATCTTCAACCACTCTACAGTGTGTACTGGGCTTATTTTATCATAGCACAAGCTCTATAGAAAATGCCTCGTCCCTTTTCAAGGCTAAATAGTTCTCTCTACTCTAATTTGTTTGTGTTTGTTCAAAGCCAATGTGACCAAGAGAGTAAATAGAAGAAACTTCATATATATGAGTGTTGTGGATGAGACAGAGCCACCAGTTGGTACAGCAGAATATAATGGAAGAGTGACATTTGTGGGCAGCTATATGCTAGGTAGAGACAGGGTGATGAAAAGAGGAATATTGGGAGTTTGGGAGAGGGACATAGGTAAGCAATTAGTGGAGTGACCATTGTCTAGAAGAGGGGTTTGTAATATAGAGAGTAAGGGTTGAAAAATAGCAACAGGTGAATGTTTGAGAGAGAGGGAAAGTAATGGATAGTAATAGAGAGGTCCCCACAGCTAATTAAACCATCTAGTTAAAAGCTATCAACTATCTGAACATTTGAGAGAGCCTATTTCATATGTGCTCTCATTGCTCATGTTTTTATTTATTCAACCTTTCACCAACAGCCAACATGTAGCTCCATCATTTTAACTACTTCACATAACCTATATCCTTATTGGCCACAACCCTCTCTTCTCCATTCTTGATCACATTTTGTCTTGTAGCAAAGTAATCCCTTTGAAAGTTCCACTTTACCCACTGAAACTCTAGATATCTCTGTTGTTGGTTTCGTGCCATGATGAAATACACCCAGTACATTCTGTAAAGTGTTTAGTGTTAGAAAGGGTATCCAACTGTAGAAACTTCCAAAACAGTTGTATGGGCTATTCCGATACGGCCACCTTTCTAATGTTAGTGCTGTGATAAAATGCACCCAGTACTCTATAAAGTGGTTGACATCCAGTCATTGAAACCATGCCAAAAATGGAATGTATTAAGGGAGATGAGGTTCCCCAACCCTTCTAGTAGGAGAGTAGCTTCGTTTAAGTACTGACTTAATCTTTAACAACCCAACAGTCCTTGCCAGCATGGAAGACATAGAATGATGATAACCAACAACAAGAAGCATTTTAAGGCCACCTCCCACTATTTTTGTAGTACCCATCCAGCAATCATACATTTAATGGAGTAAAATGATGATGATGATGATGACGATATATATATATGTGTGTGTGTGTATATATATACATATATATATATGTATATGTATGTGTATGTATATATGTATGTTTATATATATATGTGTGTGTCAGGGGCTAGCCTCAGTTATAAAAGGTACTCAGTACATTAGTAGACTGCAGGACTGTTTCATTTGTATGAAATCATCTGAAATGTCCTGATATTGCTGATGATTTCATACAAATGAAACAGTTCTAGTCTTGTAGAAGTCATTTCTATCTTAAATATATATATATACAAATAACATTAAGAAAGATGCTGATGTTACATGTAACATCAGCATCTTTCTTAATGTTAGTCTTATACTGAATCTCCATCATAACTACACATTATGAATGTAGAGAGCTTTCTCCTGCTTACTCCTATTTTTACCAAAACAACTATTGAGCATATATATATATATATATACAAGCATGAAAAAATTGACGTTAAACAGAAATGATGATGATATATATATATGTGTGTATATGTGGATGCTGAATGGTTAATTAGTTTGCTTCGTAATTGTTACATCCCAGGCTCAATCTCACGGACTGGCATCTTAGGCAAGTATCATTTACCGTTGCCTTGTGAATGGAATTGGGTAGATGGAAAATGTTTGGAAGCTTGTTGGGTGGACTATACCTGTAATTCAAAGTTTAAATCTCACACTCTGTACCACTGTGTATCTCCCTTAGAATTATGTTAACGATACATATGTCTGTGGACTGCTCACCCACTTACACATTAATTTCATGAGTAGGCTGTTCTGTTGATTGAACAACTGGAACATTCATCATTGAAACAGTTCCTTCATGTGTGTGTGTTTGTTATGTGATATGTTCCATTGTATTTTTCCAATTTTAACACTTGATGGGTTTACAAATGCAAACATAAACCATTAAATAGAAGTATTTGTTGTTCTATTATAGTTAGGTGTAATAGAATACACCAACAACATGAAAGCTGGGAGCAGATCTTGTTTATATATTTATTTATTTGCTGATATAGGTTTCTATATAGATTGAGGTAAGTAAGATGGTGTGTGTTGTCTAAGGTTTTAATACCAAATACATCATTATAATCATTGTTTTTATGCCGTTTCTTTTTTTTACCATAGGCTGCATGTTACTCTTTAGTGGCAGCATTCTATGGCCAGATGCTCTTTTTGACACCAACACTTGCTGAACTGCTAGATCTTTGTTTATGTTGGACATAAACAAATGTCACCACTTGTGGTAGTGGTGTCAAATGTGAAGTGAAGACACATACATATATATCATTATCATCATTTAACATCTGTTCTTCCATGTATAGATCATTACAGACAAATTCAGTATTTAAATCAGAGCCACTGTCCTCTCAGATGGGTCAGGGACCACATCTCAATTACATACATTCTGGTTTTAATATGGTTTCTAGAGTTGGGTGCCCATACACACATATAACATCGTAATGTAGTTGTTTTAAAACATGTACAGGCTGCAAACATCTGATACAGCTCTCTATATGTATAATAGCAGTTACTTGCAGTACAAGTTTCACCTAATGGCTGGTCACAACATGCAGTTGTGATCAACCATTATATGAAAGTTGTATTGCAAATAAAACCACTTATTGATATAAAATAATTATATATATATATATATATATACATATATATATATATATATATATATACATATATATATATATATTAGAAAATGAGTTTTTTTTTCCAAAATGAAAAATAAAAAAGAGATGTCCTACACGAGTGAAAGATGAAATCGAAAATGCAACTGGAGTTTTTTTAAGAATATTTATTTGGTTCCTTTACCGGTTTCGCAGTTCTTATGCTTTTCAAAAGTAGAATTGAGATGGAGGGTTTGTGGTTTCTCAAAAGAACTACGAAACCGGTAAAGGAACCAAATAAATATTCTTAAAAAGACTCCAGTTGCATTTTCGATTTCATCTTTTTTCCTTATACTTTCACTCGTGTAGGACATCTCTTTTTTCCTTATATATATATATACATGCATACACGTACAATGTTTATGAAAATTGTTGATATTAACTCAACAGTCTCCAGCCAACGCCTCGCCCACTCAATAACTCTGTTAGATTGCAGTAATGCTACTGCAACTCATAGTTCAGGGTGCACATATTTTAGTTAATAGCAAGTACGGTGGCTGTGTTTTGATATATATATATATATATGAGGTCTGTCAAAAAAGAATCTGATATATTATTTTCCGTGGGAAGTAATAACGTTAGGGAGACAAAATGTGGGTACAGTTGGGGTTGCATACAATCATGCACATCAGACAGCCAGCATGTGAGATGCTTGACTACCTTGTCGCATTTTCATTTTGCCCGATACTGCTAACAAGGATCCTGAGTTCCAGATACTCTGATAATTAGAAATGAGACATGGGTTTATAAAAATGATATAAATAGGAATAAATAAATAAATTAATAACTTAGTAAATAAAATGTGAAAAGTAGAATATATAGATCAGAGGTTCTCTAACCCCCCCCCCCCCCCCCCCTCCCCCTGTTTCCAAAGAGACCTGCCTACACACAAATTGTAAATATACAATAAATTAAATTGTTAATTTATATATAATAATATAATATATACTATGTATAAATAAATATATATTTTTTATTTTCATATATTTATATATAATTGTTTCTACTTTTGGCACAAGGCCAGCAATTACCCAGTACATTACTGGTACTTTATTTTATCGATCCCATAAGGATGAAAGGCAAAGTTAACCTTGGCAAGATTTGAACTCAGAATAGCAAGGGCCGTAACTCTATGCTGCAAAGCATGGCGTCTGACTCTCTACCGATACTGCCAATCCACCATATTATATATTTATATATAATATCTATCATTTGATATTTATTATATTATTATATCATCTCTACCCCCACCCGCACCCCCGCCAGGATCGGGGGTTGGTAGTACCCACTTTGAGAACCTTTTATATATATAATTGTCATCATCATCCTTTCTATAACCCATGCTTACATGAATTATATAAACAGCTGAGTAAAGGTGAAATATGAGGACTGTGGCACCAATAGAGTCACCAAAAATGAACAAGGGTTTAGTAAAATAAGTTTTCTCATAATTAAGATTTTGTGGCTTATGTAAGGTAACTTCATGCACCCCCATCCACATTGTCTACTTCGATTTTCAAAAACAGCTCAGTTTTATGCCTCTCAAGAGACAGCTCTGAGCCCTCAGTAGCTGTTTAGTTAGCCTAATGTTAGCACCAGCTTTGTGTGTATACATTACAAAATATATATTCTCTGTCTATGAAAAATCTTTAGACACTTCCCGTATACATTACAAAGAATAAGAAGTGGTTGATAGCTTCTGCTACCTATGGGACTTAATTAGAACAGTGGCAGTAGATGTTCTGAAAATATTGTGGATAGAATGAGAACTGAGTGGAAAAAATTCATGGGAGTTACTACCCCTGCTAGCTACAAAGGGTTTCTCCCACAGGATGAAAGCTTGATTGTATGGTAATTGTGTGTAAAGTGTAATATTGCATGGAAGTAAAACTTGGGACTTGATTGCAGAGGATCTGTAACAATTGGAAAGAAATGAGGCAAGCATGCTCTGATGGATGTGTATAACAGTGTGCATTAGCAAACTAAAAGAAAAGTTGAGCATAAGCGGAATTAGAAGCAATGAACAAGAGAGAAGATTATGTTGGTATTGGCACAGAGGATAACAGTTGTGCATGGCACATAAACTTAATTGAAATTGTGGAAGTAGTAGACCAAGGAAAACTTGGGATGAAGTGGTAAATGTTGACCTAACAAATTTGAACCATATTAAAGAGGTGATACAGGATCAGGTCATCTGGCAATATGCTGTACTACAGAAGACTCACCTTCCAAGTGAGCAGGATGAAACAAACAGGAAGAAGATGGTGATAAAAGCAGAGAGGTGTAACAATATCTAGATCCCAACCTCCTGCCAAATATGCCCCCTTTCATTTCCTTACTTCATTATCTAACCTCTGTCCCTCACACAGTCATCTTCCCCTGTATACATTACAAAACAAGATAGTGTCTATGTAATGATGACATATACTCTATTACAAAATATATGTTCCCTTTCTGTCTGAGATATCTGTAGACACTTATGTTTATATAACAAAATATACATTTTCTGTTTATGAGATATCCTTGTATACATTAAAAATATACACTACCTCTCTATCTGTGAGGAATCTATACACAAACCTGTATATATTACAAAATATATACTCTCCTTCTGTTAGTTGGACATTATTATATACACTTTTATATATTACAAAATATATATTTTCTCTGAGAAATATATATATATAATGCCCCTGTATACATTACAATTTATATGCACAGTACAGACCTGCCTTCTCCCATGCACGAGTTGAAGCATACATCTAGTGTATACCTCCACCTCCCTTGTCCTAACACCACACCCATGCCCAAACACCTCACCCATGTCCCTAGATCTACTTCAATCCCACACTGTAAAGTGGTTGTGTTAGTGATATGACAAAAAGTGCCCAGCCCACACTGTAAAGTGGTTATGTAGATGTCACAACAAATAGCACCCTGTTCACATTGTAACATGGTTGGTGTTAGGAATGACATCCAGCTGTAGAAACCAAGCCAAAATACAGATCCGTATGAGCAAGATATATTCACCTGATCTGACTTGTCTCACAATGGGGCGACTCGTCTAACCCATGTTAGCATGAGAAAATGGATGATAAACAGTGATGATGATACACCACCTCACAGTTTTTTTTATCTCCACTTGTCATAGACTGTAAGACTATTTGTATGTATACACTTCATGCAAAGTACTCCCCTGGTGTTTTTTCACCTTTACCTTTTGTTGATACGTAATTAACGCATAATTTATATATTTGTATTTGGCCATTCTAGTCTAACCAATTTGCATTGTGCCAAAAAGACTTGTATCAACGAAGGCTATAGGAATTTTCTCCCTTGCTTGCATCTCATCTTCTGAAGGGAGTATAATTCTTGGAATTCCCTGTAAATTGATCTTTATAAATATATCATATTTTCAATTTACAAAGAAATTCATATTTTTTTGGCATGTTTACATGCTTACATATTAGATATGTGTATATTTATATAAACATTTGTGCAGTTTTGGTTACATACTCTCTATTTATACAGATTAAACTTTATCCCCCCCCCCCCTTTTCTATATATATATACATATACCTTTTTTGAAACCTTTTACTGGTTTCTGTCATTGGACTGCAGACATATTGCAGGACCACCTTGATTTAGTCTACCATATTGACCTTATCATCATCATCATCATCATCATTTTATGCCTGCTTTTCCCGATTTGCAAGGGTCGGGTGGCTCCTATTCAGCACAGCATCTCTCCACTTATTTTCCTTCAAGTCTGGTACTTATATCAATTTCTTTTTTGTTGAACTTCTAAGTTACAGGACATAAACATAGGCAAAAACTTAAGCATTGGCACGAGAATATGCATGTACATATGCATATACATACATATACATGATAGGCTTCAGTAGTTTCTGCCTACCAATTTCCACTCATAAGGCATTAATTAACCCAAAGCTGAAGTAGAAGACATTTATCCAAAGTGCCACACAGTAGGACTAAACTCACGACCACACAGCTATACTTTATAAATATACACACATAGCTTTTGTATATTAGATGGTGTCTGATATTTGTTGCAGAAATTTTGAAACCAAGGTGAGACTACTCAGTAAATTTGTGTATACACAACATTTTCGTTTCTTTCTCTCATCTGATGTTAATGCCATATTCCCAGTTATATGGT
Source organism: Eledone cirrhosa (assembly GCA_964016885.1). Lineage (NCBI taxonomy): Eukaryota > Metazoa > Mollusca > Cephalopoda > Octopoda > Eledonidae > Eledone > Eledone cirrhosa. The sequence goes on along the minus strand of OZ024740.1, from coordinate 336,769,383 downwards.
ACAAGATGTACAGTGACTAATGCTAAGGGGCTGTTTGTAGATCAAATGGTTGCCAAGCCTAGTCAAGATACGTAATTCTACTTGTGCTAATTCAACTGAAATCCTTGACAATCAAGGTAGTAAACGATAGGAAAGGTAATCACCATCCATATTAGAGTCAACAAGTGAGTTTCTACATGGCTACATGATTTGCTAGAAATAGCAGCCAAATCTCTCTGAGAACATATACTACTGTTTTAAATAAGGAAAGGACACATTGAATATTGTACTCCTAGAAATACTTCTAAAACAATGGAATGGTCGTAGCTGGTACTTATTATCATTTCTTTTGCTAACTCCAAACAAGGCAATAAAGCCATTAAAATTACTGAGAAATGGTGAAGGACAAGACACAGAATATAATTCAAGAAGAGAAATGATGATCGACAATTGATGTTACTTTTGAATTTTTGCAAATTGTAGTTGTAAGAAAAGCAAGAAGCTGGAAAAGAATTCCATAAGTGAGATGTGTGAGGGAAGAAACTTTCAGAATAGAATTTGTGATTACATTTAGGAACTTCAACTGCAAATTGATGAGACCTAACTGCCAATCTGGTGCTTCATTTAAACGCTTGAAGACAAGGCAACAAAGAGGAAAGCTGAAGGAACTTGATAATATGTTCAAGGACACAATATGCCAACTGGTTGGGAATTGAACCCATGACCTTACATTTGTGATCCTAAAATCTTAATCATTGTTAAAGTAACAAAATAATCTCAAGCCAAGCAATTTGAAGTTGAGAGGATATTGTTAATGAAATATGTAGAAAAATAAGTTATGAAGTTATGTCATTAGGTAATATTATCAATCTTTGAATTGGTAGAGTGTCGATTCAATGCCATTGCAGTATTTGTTTTGGCTCTTTGCATTCTGTGATCAAATCTTGACCAGGTCAACTTATCTTTTCATTTTTCTGGGGTCGATGAAATAAAGTACCAGTCAAGGGGTTAATATAAACGTCTTTGTCTTGGCCTTGTTCCTATATTAGAAATCAATATGTATTTTTAGGGATAGAATTATTTTTTAAATGATTTGTATGGTTTTTGTAACTTGGCAGACTGGGAATAACACACTCGTGTGGAAAATGGACGTTAAATGGTGATGATGAAGATGATGATGATATAAAGCTACATACAGCCGACCATTGTGTGACCTTTCCACCAACGGTCAGTCATACAACAATAAGAATAAGATGCTCCATACTTTCTTCATTCTTCATTTCAAAAAGCGGTTCTAACCTTGAAATAAACTATTGTTTTGTTTTATCAGTCTTACACTACTCTACTCTTTTTTCAGCATTATTCCTATTCGCATTGTATTTCTCATAAACAAAATAAATTCGCCTGAGGAGTGGCAGTTCCCATAGCCATCATAACTTCACTTATGTTCTAATATCCTTCACTGTGAAACGGAATATCCACAACTGTATAAGAAATTATCGGTGTTTCACCACTGTAGGAAGTTCTTTAATTATATGAATTATTTTTTTCCCTACACACAAGCTTTGGTCACTATTAGATATCATTAATCTTACATAAAAAAATATTACCGAATGTTAAAACTTCCCTTTTAATATAAATGATTATACAATTCGATAGCCAGAGCCTGAAGAGTTATCTCCCTTAGTCAAATAAATTTCTATTCACACGCGTCTCCGTTGCCGTCCTCCGTGGAAACGCCTTCTCCATTCTGTCCGCCGGGGCTGTGGGGATAGAAGCCGATTATATTACGAATTCTGTTGAATAGTCTTAAATACGTCTACTTGAGTCTAGTATATATACATATATATATATACACTATGATTTGGTTTCCTCTTTCATTAACAATTCTTTGATATATATAATGTATTTGTTTTGGGAAAAAATAGAAAATAATTTTCATTGAAAATTACCAACCTTTTATTTTTTCATATACTCACATAGAAATACACTTTATATATTACTGCAACTTTCATACTCTGTAACTGTCAATGTATCAGACACAGGATTTACTTCCCTTTGAAAGGTGATTCATCACAAAATACAGCAATTTACACACTACCTTTGCTTCACGACAAAAGTAACTCCAATCTCTAGCTAATAGACTTTAAAGAAAAAAGAAGTAGAAGATACATTTCTCCTTGCCTATCTGTATTTATCTTGTTAACACAGGCTCTGTAAGGTGACTGATTATTGTGTAGCGGGTAAGGTTTCTGAAGGTGTTAAAGTAAAGCTATAATATGATTTTAATAACAATAACTGTTATATTTTGTTTCTTTTAACATCTTGCAACGATTTAGCAAAATATGTCTAAAAATAGGTTTGTTAATTTAAAGGTTTATAGTATATTTATTAGTGAACAGATTGTTATGAAAATTTGAAGTATTAAAGTAAAGACTAATTTTTAATGTGATGCAGTCATAATGTTGTTTTATATTTTCCAAGAATGTCTTACTAATGTAACACAGAGTGTTAAATAAGTTAACTATGGAATAAAATTGAACGTAAGAACACTTTAGCTAGTTGAAAATGATATTCCTTAAGGTAAATAGTCTGATATCTTAAACTACTGCATCTCTAGAATTTTAATCCTTGTATTATACACATTCTGAGTGATTGACTTGTTATTAACCCTCCCTGGCCGTATTTCTTATGAAACACTCTAATTCAGTTAAGTAATGAATTTTGAGAGATTTACAAAAATTACTAATTATCTAATCACTAAGATAGTAACATATCACATGGTTCTTATATAAAATTATTTTGGAAGATTTTAATTTAAATAGGAACCCTTTAAAATATATGGTTGTATTTTATAGAATCAGAGTATGTTGGATTAGTATCAAAAAGGTTAATGTAGTTACAACAAAGTTAGTAATGGTTTGGTACCATGATTTCCAGGTTCAACATAGCTCAATTCTGTTCCTATTTCTACAGGATTGATTAAATAATAACCAGACCAGTTGAGAGAAAGAGAGGGAGGGAGGATGACTTAAATGTTGGGATGGTAAACAGTCTGGTGGTTCAGTTATGTGCTGCCTCATGATTAGGACATTTTATAGAAGAGTTTGATTGGTGTTGTAGAGAATATATATTTACAGGCAGGAAACAGCTGTTGTTGTTTATCCTCATCCCTAATCCAATAAGTACATAATCATACCATCTTTTATTAAGACATTATACCTAGGTCTACTTTATTCAATGTATCATTTTTTAAAGATAGTACGGTGAAATTTCAAGGAGACTGAGCTGCTATCTCTAGCAGGTTTAGTGACAGTGTAGAACTCTCCATTTTGGTTTATGCAACTGTTGATAGTCAAACAGTGAATTAAGCACTTTACAACTGAGGAGGCTGTAATCTTATCCTTCATATAGCAATACTGACATATATCATACTTCCATTTGGCTGGCATATACTTTCAAGTGAAACAGTAAAATCCAAGGAATCTTATGATGACAAATAAAAACAAAAACAGAACACAGAATAGAATCGGTTACTAAGAGAACAGGTCTAATGTTTTGGACAGGACTCTTTGGAGTGGACAGGACTCTTTGGAGAAGCTACATATATTTCTTACTCTTCTGATAAAAGGCACTGCTTAAAATGTCTTGGCGAATTAACTTATTATTTTTATATATTTTTTAAATTTCTAAATCTGAGGGTGAATATCAGTACTCATGACCCTTTTCAAGGTCGTTGAGACATGGAAAGTATGGAAAAGTTATCTTCATATTGAGGACCTGGCTTGAATGTTTGAAACTGAGTGAATTTTGTAAATGTATCATCCAAGAGTCAGTCCCCTTTGCGAAGTGTTTGTAATGTTCACTCATCAATTTTATACCATTGCTACTGCTTACTGTTATGAGTATATATATATAAATAGAAAAAATGAAACTAAGAGTGAGAAATGTGTACGTATACATACTTATATATATATATATATATATATATATATATATATATATATATATATATATAGTGTGTGTGTGTGTGTGGGAAAAGTAAATGGAAAAAACACAACAGACGATGAAGTTCAATAAAGATATATATTATTTTCACGCTTAATATAGTACAAATACACACACAGACAAACACACAAATATATATGTATGAATCATTTGTCATTGTTTGCTTCTGCAATCAAAATTGGTGTGGGTTTGTCTGGCTACCATTGGAACAGCAATTAGTGGTGTAACTGGAGGTGTTACTGGGATAGTAGCTTCCAGAACCATGACTTAAGGTCCTGATGTTCTATGTCCTTTCTTTTCTTTGCTTCTTTAGTTCTTCAAGCCCAAAGGTCATCAAGCTGCTCTTGCTATCACAGCTATAATGATCATTCTTTTTGCCCTGCACCATCAGTCTCATTCATTTTGATTCAGCACAAAGAACAACACACAACTCTGAAGTAGCCCCGTAGTCCTCTGGCATAACAAGGACTTGTAAATTCATGCTGATTCTGTCCAACCATCATTTCTTGTTACTTATGTACTTATGCACTCATACTATACTACAAAGGTGAAAATGTACATGGGGGTTAATGTCACTTGCAATGCTCTTAACTGTTACCTTTTTATTATGTTGCCCCATGTACTAGGGCAGGAGCTTATGAGCAAGTTTTCAGTGTAAAATTTCTTTCTGCTACTGGTGTTGGTGTCCCAGGTAGATGGTGCTGTGACAAGTTGCTAGTCCAGATATCAGTTAAAGCTTTCCTTATCTGGTACGGAGAAGGCTCAGCTTCCCTTTGTAAGGTAAAACTAGGTAAGTTTTCTTGTTTCTTTCTTTTGAATAAAATATTGAGGCAAAGAGACAAATTCCTTCTTAACACAATTTAACAGTTCTGATTTGGATTGTGCTTTGTCTATATCCAGGCAGCAAATTAACAGAATTGTTTGGGAATCGGATTAAATGCTTTGCTATTTGTTCTGGTTCACTTCACTCTGAGTTCAAATTTTGTAAAGGTCAACTTTGCCTTTCATTCTTATATGGTCGATAAGTAAAATACAAGTGCAGGAGCAAAGATAAGCAAAATGGTTAAAGAGTCAGATGGAATGCTTTGTGATATCTGATCCAGTTCAGTGCATTCTAAGTTCAAATTCTGCCTCCTTCAGCCAGGATTTATGACTAACATAGTATCAGCAATGGAAACCTAGTTAATTGGACTGATCTGACAATCTGCTTTTTTTTCCTCTTGTCTACACCCAAAGTTTCAGTGCTGGTAGCAATTTTGGCAAAACTGCCTCGATTTGTGCATCTTTTGCTTTGCAAATGATGAGTCTGGGTTAGTAGCAATGTTGTTTTTGATGTTGCTATTACTTAGTAAATTCCTAAAACCACTTAATATGCTACTAGTTTTTTTTTGTAGAAAACTCAATGTTTTCTCCTTCCTAATTATGTGCATTCTGCTGCAAAGTAGGCTGTTTCACATCTTTCCAATTTGCATCTTCAGAAATGTTTGTTTTCTTCTTGTTTTTTTAGCTCTAGAAGGTATTTCTTTTTTGACGTGTCACTATTGTGAATGAAGATGAGCTAAAAGAAAGTTTAAAATGTTCAATAAAATTCCTTTCTTCTTCACAATGCAGCAAAAATCAATTAAATAAACTTCACTTGCCTTGTTTAAACTGGGTTACATGACCCGACATGTAAAAATTTAATCCAATTTCTGAAAGAAACCTGTAATATCCAACAACATCAAATAAGAAAAAAATAATTTGCTCAATAAAATTCCTTTCTTTTTCAAAATTGAGTGAGAATTAATAAAATAAACCTCATTAGCCTTATAAAGAGGTTTAGACATAAAAATATCATTCAATCTTTGAAAAACATAGCAATATCCAAAACGAGAGAGAGGGAGAGAGAGAGAATGTAGAAATAAACATGCCCCCACTCAATGAATGCCAATGATAATAAGAACTGTTTCGAATTCAGCCACAAGATCAGAACATTGTGAGGCAAGTTTAATTGATTAAATTGACCTCAGTATATGACTGGTACTTTATTTTATTGATCCTGGAAGGATGATAAACAATGATGACCTCAGAGGAATTTGGTTAACATTAACTATTCTGCTAATCCACACCCCTCAATGACAGTGACAACAGTAATAATAATGGTTTCTGATTTAGGCACAAGGCCAGCAATTTTTGGGGAGGGGAAGTCGATTAAATCGACCCCAGTGCATTACTAGTACTTTATTTTATCGACTCTATAAGGATTAAAAGCAAAGCTAACCATAGCAGGATTTGAACTCAGAACATAAAGGGCCATAACTCTATGCTGCAAAGCATGGTGTCCGACACTCTACTGATACTGCCAATCCACCAGCATAATAATAATAATAATAATAATAATAATAAAACGATCAAGTGAAGGTGCTGTGGTATTTTAGGATACAGACGGACAAGAAACTGGAACACAATAGACCTGACCTGGTGGTTGTGGACAAAGAAAAAAGATCGTGCCTGATTGTGGATGTGGCCTGCCCATTCGACACGAGAGTGCAAGAGACGGAGAGGGAGAAAATTAACCGATACCAGGACTTAAAGTGGGAGGTAAAAAGGATTTGGAACTGCCATGAAGTCAAAGTGGTCCCGATTGTCATAGGCGCACTAGGTACTATCTCAAAAAGTTTCCAGGGATGGTTAAAGAAAATTGGCCCTGCCACGCTTTTTGGAACGCTTCAAAAGGTATGCTTGCTGGGAACAGCAACAACCCTCCGATACGTCCTGAATATCTGAGGCTGCAGGTAGTGGCTTGGTATTCATTTCAACAAACTTTCCAGTTAACTAACATCAATGACTGAGACTCAAAGAACAATAATAATAATAATAATAATAAGAAGAAGAAGAAGACAACACTAAGAATGAGCAGAGTTGAACGACTTGTGAAAATAAATATTTCTTCTTTTGTATTTTAATAATTTAAAGGAAGAATTAGTTACTTTTATTTTGTTTGTTGGCTAAAGAGTTGTTAATAGACATTAGTCAGTAGTTCATGATATCGATAATCTCAGCACCTTGTTTGGGCTCATTCCTTTACCATAAATGCAAGCATGGTTGTGATATAAATAATCTTAACGCCTTGTTTTGGCTTGCTCATTTTCTTTACACTTTTGGATGTTGTTTTCAATAAAGTCCAGGACACGGATGATATCTCCTCGCTTTTCTTCTACCAGTATTGAAAGCCAGCCACCTTCATTGGAGAAACCCATACTCAGCAAATTATCCAATGCCTCTGCATACCGGCGAACTGAAACAAATTCAGAAGAGATGTTTTGAATCAACTTAAGACTAAACATATTTCACTATTATCACTTTTTAAATACTGTTATTTCAACGAGGGGATGACAGTACCCACGACCTTTTTCAGGGCCTCTCAGACTGATAAAGGGATCAATGTTTTACAATTTGGGGGCACATATCCACCACACGTACGATGTTCTCAACTTTCATAAATGTTAAGACCCTCTTCTTGCTATTTCAAGCGTTAACTTAATATATTCCTTCCCTATACTGTACCGATTGTGTTGTTATTTCTGTTTACCTTTTACACACATATATATTTATATTTATATATATAAGTAGAGTAAAAGAAGAAAGGAATAAGAACGAAATAAGTGTGCCAACATCTTGTGTGTGAAGCTATAGAGAATTATACTTTCGCTCCAAGGGAGATAATCACGAGGCCACTCTTTGTTACTTGAAAATTTTGCTAATACAAAAATTGTGATTAATGGTGGCACTATGTTGATTTACATGGAATAAAAAAAAAAAAAAATTGTAGGGCTTCCCATGACAATAAATATATATTCTCTACATATTGGAATTATTAATATATTTTGTCTCTGTTGCTCTTTATATATATATATAATATAATATTTATATAATCATCACCATCATGTCAAGAGCAACAGAGACCAAATATATTAATAATTCCAATATGTAGAGAATATATATTTATTGTCATGGGAAGTCCTACAATTTTATATATATATGTATGTAAAAGGTACACAGAAATAAAACCACAATCGGTACAGAATATGGAAGGGATATATTAGGTTAACACTTGATATAACAGGAAGAGGGTCTTAACGTTTCGGACGCTAGTCCTTCATCAGAAGAAAGAATGAAAAATAAGATAGGCTGAGGGGACGGGCGGGTTGGAATTGATAAAAATAACAGGTCCATTCATAGGATTGGATGCATATAGCGGGGAGAGGATGGAGGAAGCGTTTGAGAATAGAATGGAGCTGGCGGATAAAGATTTGAGATTGGACATATTGAAGGTACAAGGGTGGGAGTGAAAAATAGACGGGTGAGAAGAAGAAGGTGGTGTAAGAAGATTGTAGTAGAGGAAAAGTGGTAGAGAGTTGTGGAATATTAAATGTAAGAAGCAAAGAAATTTCAATGATATGAAAGATTTCCTGGTGGAAGTTCAGATGTACTCTGGGCTGGTATCCAGTTTCGGGGTGAAAATCCAATGAATTTTGAGAGGTCCATGTAAGCGTTGATATTATATATACAACAACATCATCACACATACATACATACATATATATATATATATATATATATATATATATATATATATATATATATATATATATATATATATATATGTGGTTAAGGAGATTGCATCAGGTTCAGTCAGACTGGGAAGCACTTTGTGCAAGTGTCTTCTCCTGTAGTGTTGGGTTGACCAATGCTTTGTAAGTGGAATTTGGTAGATGGAAACTGAGAAAGTCTGTCTTAAGTACCCTCCATCAGGCATCTACCATACTCTGAATGCCTTGCTTCACTGGGCATGGATACATTGAAGCTCTGACGTCTGGAACTGACTTGGTAAACACCCACAAAATTATTAACCATCTTGCCAACAACAACCCTGAGCACCTTTTTGAATTCCATGTGTCTAACACGTGTGAGCATGTCTGCAAAATCAGAATGCAGTACAGCTCCCATGACTTTTGGAAACATTTTTTCATACTCAGAGTTGGTGAAGCATGGAACAAACTACCTGCATCAGTTGTTAGCTGTCGGGACACTGCAGCCTTCAAAACTTCCATGCTTCCCAAAATTCGCCAACAATACACCTGATATCCCCCTCCATACACATGCATGTGTGTGTATATCATGACACTGTTCACTTTCCTGACATTTGTACATTATTCTATGTACTATACATGCACCCTTGATGAGTTGTAGTGCACCTGAGCACTGTACACAATTTTCATTATTTTGCAGTTTCCATCTACCAAATTCTATACGCAAAGCATTGTATCAATTGTGTTGTTATTTCTGTTTATCTTTTACATACATACATATATATATATAGAACAATATTTGTTTCGACACACGATTTCATATAAAAAACCTCGCAAAACTAATATATATATATATACAGGGTGCGGACGATATTTGTTTGCAAGATTACTGTCTAGGAAAAAATAACACAGTAGTTTTATTTTTTAAGATATATTTATCAAACTTGGGTCAGTTTGTCTTCATGACTTGTTCTTTCGATATCACTCGATAAACCCGCCATTGGCTTTGATGACGGCCTCAAGGCGATCTCGGAACTGGCTACAGGCCTTCGTCACTGTCCCCCAACTTAGGCCTCTAAAGGCACTTGTGATCCTGGCCTTCAGATCGTCTTACGTATTGCAGCTAGATTTGTTGGTGTCTCGTTCCACTGCGCCCCACACAAAGAAGTCAAGGGGGGTTTCAGTCAGGCGAGTTGGGAGGCCAGATGTCAGGTGAAGTGTGGTCGACGAAGTTCTCTGACAGCCAGGCTTGGGTCTTTCGGCTGGTATGGCAGGGCGCTGAGTCTTGCTGCCACAAGTACGGCCTACCTGCAGCTACCTGGTCAATCCAGGGCTTTACTACCTCGCTCAGAACGCGGATGTAGCCATCGGTGTTCAGCTTGAGGCCCTCAGGGAAGAAGTGAGGTGGCATGACGTCATTTTGACTGCTGACGACACCTAAGACCAATGTTGTCGCTGGAAACTTTGACTGCATGACTCTGGGCACGTCTTTGGATGAGACAGCGAGCCACCTGTTGTTCTGGGAGTTGATCTTCTGGTCTTAGCAGAAGTTTTTCTCGTCGGAGAAAAACCACAGCATGTCTGGCTCCAGTGGGTGTTTCAACTTGTTGATCAGCTTCTTTGTGTGCTTCAGTCGCTTTTCTTGCATCGCCTTTGACAGAAATTGTTCTTTCCTCATCTTGTATGAAACATAGCGAATGTCTTCATGTACCACCAGCCTAATGAGCTTTTCACCCACGCCTTTCTCCCTTGCAATGGCACGCATCGACTTGCTAGGTTCATTGTTGATGATATCCTGAACTTCAGCGACGAACTCGGACATTCTGAAGGCGTCAGATCCTCGATCATGTGTTTTCCTCTCTGATGTTGCTTCGTAGTCAAATCCTGAATCTTCCAATTCCTTTCTGACCTTTTCCACCATTCTCCTGCTGACGCTTAGAAAGTCTGAAATTTCCTTATTTGTCCTCCCGGCGTGGATTCCAAGAACTCCGTGTCTCTTCCACAAATTTGTAGGTTCAAAATTATTTATAATCAATTATTCTGAAAATAAATAATGGAAATATAGTCACTGTTTTTATGAAGACAAGAGTGACAACGGAAGTAAAAAAAATTTGCATAAAATTAGCAGTTGAAAATTGCGAACAAATATCGTCCACACCCTGTATATATATATATATATATATATATATATATATAATTTAGCAGTTCAATAAAGATAGGATCGATAAAATAAGTACCTTACTTGAAAAACAAGTACTGGGGTCAATATAATTGTCTAAATTAAGGCAGTGCCTCATCATATATATACATATCATCATCATCATCACCGTTTTACGTCCGTTCTTCCACGCTAGCATGGGTTAGACGGGTTGTCCTGTTGTGGGCAGTGTCTGGTCGGCTGACCATGCCTTGCTCATACAGGAACTGATCTGGCTTGATTTCTACAGCTGGATGCCCTTCCTAACACCAACCTCATTTACAGTGAGTGCTGGGTGCTTTTTCGTGGCGCCTACACGTCCACTTTACAGTGTGGGCTGGGTGCTTTTTTGCCGTGGCACCTCCACGACCACCTTGCGGTGGGGGGAGTGGGGGCATATTGTTTATATGCTTCAGCATGTACCCATGGGAGGTCGGGTACCCTGTATTACTGCGTAACACCAGAAGTCACGGTCGTGTGTCATTGACTTTGAGAGGTGTAGTTGGGTAAGGTCGGCTTTTATCACCTCATCCCAAGTCATCTTGGGTCTCCCCACTCCGCGGTTTCCATCAACTTCTAGTGCTCTGCACCTTTTTATGCAGCTGTCATCCTTCATACGCATCACATGTCCATACCAGCGTAACCGCCTCTCCTGCACGCAGCATTTGATTCCTCTTATGCTCAGTCTCTCTCTCAATTCCTTTATGCTTTGTCGTTCACGTATATTACTGTTACACATCCATCGGAGCATGCAGGCTTCGTTTCTCTCTAATCTACGTAAGTCTTCCACCTTCAGCGCCCAGGTCTCACTACCATGCAACATCGCTGTTCGGATACACGCATCATACAGTCTGCCTTTCATTCTGAGGGAGAAGCCTTTTGCAGCTAGCAGTGGTAGTAGTTCCCTAAACTTCTTCCATCCCGTTCTTACCCTAGTTATTGTACTTTCTGAGCACCCACCTCCGTTGCTAATTCGGTCACCTAGGTAGCAGAAGCTGTCTACTGTTTCTACAGGGCCCTCCCAGAGATTGGTGGTACTTGTTTCCTGTGGCTGTTTGCTTGCTGTTTCAGCACAGCTGCTGCATGTGAATCCTACATTCTTAATTAAGCTTCCTGAGATCCCGCTACATCTCTTGTGTACCCATTGTTTGCATTTGGGGCAGAGAATGGAGTTCCTACCTACACCTTTCCTACATACTGAGCAAGGCCATTTCCCTGAGGGGATCTGGGTTCTGTTTTCTCGTCTACTTATAAGGACCTTAGTCTTTGTCATGTTGACTTTGAGGCCCTTTCTCTCTAGTCCCTGCTTCCAGGTTTGGAATTTATTTGGAGTATATATAAATATATATTTATATATACTCTTTTCTATGGCTAAATGATGAATCTTGTTACTTCAGAGTTTCCCGTCTACTTTCACAATCATCAGACAAGACTGATGATCCTCTGAGTATATAGGTGAAATAATAGGAATTATTATTAGTGGAAAATGTTTGAATACCTTTAAATAAACATGAAATCAGAATTTTTATAATTTTTAAATTAATTCCTTTTTAAAAGATGAATTAAACACATACCCTCTTAGGTGGGTATGAGGGTCAAACTTCCACTTCAACACCTTTTAACAAGGAGTTATGCCCCCTGGGTAGTCCTATGTAATTTACATTTGCATTGATCAACACATTCAAGCATTAAGAACAGAGTTATATTAAACTAGTAGGCTTAGATTACACCGTGTAACAAAAAGATTTTTTTCTCTGTTCCTGGCTTGTAATCACTTTTATTGTGTTGCTTAGGTCCCAAATAAATAAAAAAAGTGCTATTAAACAGTTAAAAGTTTGGGTTTGTAAAAATTCTAAGCAATTCACTAAAATTATTTGTATGCTGGATTTTACGTTGTATGTAAGTTTAATTTGTTTATGTTAAATGATTTTTTTTTATATATGTTTCAGGTTAAATTAAAATTATAAAATGAAGAGTAATACCTAAAGAAAATTATAAAAGTGCAATAAAGTATAAAATTGTTAAAAAGTGGATTAAAGAGATTTATTGATACTGGATTTTCGCACCCTGAATAAAGGGTAAGTTGTGTTTTAAGCACGAATTTTCATTAGTATGATTAGTGTTCTTTTATATTATTTAAATATGTATTTCCCTTTCCAATATTTATTTTGTATTGCATATCAAATTTATTTTCCATTTCTGATGAAGAGGTGGAGATGGATGCTGAGGACTTGGATTACCTGCCTGAGGTACCAAAAAAGTTCCTCACTTCCCAAACCAAAAAGAAGTCAATGACTTGGTCAGGGATATGGGTCTGACCAAGTCCAATACGGATGTATTCATTCTCCAGGATGAAGCAGTGGAACTTGGTCAAGGAGGAAGTGCAGGTGGCAAGTCAGAGAAGTCGACACAAACCTTTCTCAGGCTTAGGGATGGCCTTTGCTTTTGCCATGACGTGTCTGGACTGTTTGACGTTATTGGGTGCCGTTTGCGTCCAAGGAGTGGCGGCTATTTATAGACAGCTCCACCACAAGTTTGAAGGTTGTCCTCGTCCACAATGGAAACAAGTTCCCGACACTGCCCCTAGTTCATTCAATCTGCCTAAAGGAAGATTACTACAGTGTGAAAGTCCTCGTTTATTTAGGACTGGATGTTGTGGTACCAACATAGCTTTACATCGAAAGGTGTGGTGTAGATGGCGGTGGGGGTAGGGTTAGTGGGAGGGGAGTGTATTTTGGTTAAAAGGTGCCTACTGACTGTAGGTTTCGCTTTGTACTTAGGCAAGGCGGGTCTTCTGTATTACTATGTAGCGCCAAAGATCTCGGTCCAGTGACATTGTCTTGGAGAGGTGTAAGTGTGTGAGGTCGGATTTTATCAAGTCATCCCAGGTTTTTCTGGGTCTGCTTACTCCGTAGCTACTGTCTATTTTGATCGCCCTGCATTTTTTTTATACAGCTGTCATCTTTCATGCGCATCACGTGACCATACCAACGTAGTCTTCTCTCGAGAAAACAGCATCTGATTCCTCTAATTCCTAATTTCTCACTTAGTTCATTTATGCTTTGGCGTTCACGTATATTACTATTACACATCCAGCGGAGCATGCAAGCTTCGTTCCTCTCCAGTCTGCGTAGGTCCTCTGCACACAATGCCCATGTCGCACTGCCATGTAACATCGCTGTTCGTATGCAGGCATCATGCAGCCTGCCTTTTATTTTTAGAGAGAAACCTTTAGTGACCAATAGTGGTATAAGCTCTCTGAACTTTTTCCATCCCGTTCGGACTCTAGCTACAGTACTTTCAGAGCACCCGCCACCACTGCTGATTTTGTCACCCAGGTAACGGAAGGTGTCCACTATTTCTATAGAACCATCTGGGCAATGGAATGAGTTAGTATTCTGTGGGCATTTGCTGCTACTTATTGCACCAGAGCACCGGCCACATATAAAATCTATATTCTTAGTTAGCTTACCTGTGATCCCAGTACATCTTTTATGTACCCATACTTTGCATTTGGGACATAAAATGGAGTTTCTGCCTACTCCTTTCCTACACACTGAGCATGGCCATTTCCAAGATGGGACCAGTGCCCTATTCTGCTTCCTACATATTAGGACTTTAGTCTTAGACAAGTTAACTTTAAGGCCTTTTGATTCTAGGCCATGCTTCCATGTTTGGAATTTCTTCTCTAGTTCAGCCATTGATTCGGCTATGAGTGTTAGATCATCTGCATATAGAAGTTGCCATGGGCAGCTGGTCTTGAACTCCTCCGTTATAGCTTGGAGGGTGATAATAAATAGGAGGGGGCTAAGGACAGAGCCCTGATGAACACCAACTTTTACGCTAAACTCTTCACTATATTCGTTGTTAATTCTAACCTTGCTGACTGTTTCTTTATACATGGCTTGTATAGCTCTCACAAGCCATTCATCTACACCTAGTTTTCTAAGAGGCCACCAGATAATGGAACGGGGACTCTGTCAAAGGCTTTCTCCAGGTCTACAAAAGCTAAGTAGAGGGGTTTACTTTTAGCTAGGTACTTCTCCTGTAGTTGTTGTACAATGAAAAGAGCGTCTGTGGTACTTTTACCTGACACAAACCTGAACTGCATTTCATCTAGATCAATTCGCTCTCTGATTAGTTGCGCTATAACTCTTTCTGTGACCTTCATGACCTTGTCAATTAATTTAATGCCTCTATAGTTTCCCCTATCTAGGGCGTCTCCTTTACCCTTGTAGCAGTTAATGATGATGCTGCTACACCAGTCCTTTGGTACGACTCCATTCTGTATAACTTGGTTTACTATTCGGGTGACCATAGTGTGTCCTACCGTTCCAGATGCTTTCAGCATTTCAGCAACTATTTCCGAAGGCCCAGCCGCCTTGACCATCTTCATATCTTTGATTGCCTTACTTATTATACTACCTTCAACTTGCACTGTTGGTCCCTCTATTGGATCGATGTGGGGGAGGCTGTCTTTCTCCCATTTATTCTCCTAATTTAGTAGCCTTTCGTAGTGACACTTCCAAGCTACCTTCTTATCAGCGTCAGTGATGGCAAGTACACCATCATCATTATGGACACACTTCTCCCCGACAATATCACGGTTCTCCTTGACACATTGTCTAGCAATCCTGAACACCTCACGTTTTTGGTCCTTGTGTTGTAGAACATGCTTGAATTTTCTTTCCTCTGCTTCCCCTCTTGCAAAGTACACTTGTCTCCTAGCCACTTGATAGTCTTCTCTACTTCTCCCATCCCGCCATACTTTCCAAGCCTGCTTTTTGGCCTTGATCGACTCCTCCACCTTACTGTTCTACCACCAAGTTACTCTCCTCTTGCCTATAGGTCTGCTCCAGCCACAGATTTCATCTGTCACCTTCAGCAGGTTAGCTTTCAGGAATTCCCACTGTTCCTCTATATTGTACGACTCTAATTGCTCTTCCTTACTGTCAAAAGCATCAAGTAATATGCTTTTAAATTTATTACTGGCTGTGGGGTCATTTAACTTCCATATTTTTCTCCTAAGGATAGTCCTCCTCTGTTGTCGAATACGTCTCGTCCTGACTATGAGGTCGTTAACTATGAGGCTATGTTGGGAGGTGCATTCTTCATGGGGGAGGGATTTAGTGTTTACAACAGACACTCTGTCTCGTCTTCTGGTAAGGATATAATCTATCTGACTGGCATGTTCCCCTAATCTATAGGTGATCAAGTGATTGTCTCGTTTTTTGAAGTTTGTGTTACAGATATGTTTCTTTATTAGCCACAGGGGCACAAAAGAAGGGGACAGATAGTTAGATTATTTGCGTCACAGAATTCCAGGTATCTGGAGCCTTCCTCATTTCTAGTACCAAACCCATAGCCTCCATGGATTCCGTCATAGTCGTCACAGTGTTGTCCAATGTGACCATTTAGGTCACCAGCAATAATTATATAGTCACTGTCAGTTATTTGGGAGGTAATGAGCATTAACGACTCATAGAATCTGTCTTTTATAATGCCAGGCAGTCCGGGTTGGGGTGCATAAGCAGATATTATTGTCAGTAGTTCTATTGAGGACAAGTCTTATTTTAATTATTCTGTTGTTCACTCTATTTACATCTATTATCTTATCTGCCCACTTTTCTGCTACCATGATTCCTACTCCACCCAGCCCATTGTCATTTCCCACCCAGAAAAGCTTATAGCATCGTTTTTTACCCACAATGAATCTAGCAGACCCACCCCTCCACCTGGTCTCTTGAATACAGCAAACATCAATCTCCTTACGTTCAAGCATCTCTACAACCTCGTTAGAGCGACCTTTTAAGGTACCTACATTCATGGTGCCAACTCTGAAGTTTTGGATTGCGTTTGGTGGGTGGGAAGGACAGGGCGCAGGGAGGGGTGAGGGGGATGGGGCTATGTTAGCCGTCCGCGGCCTAAATAAAGAGGAGGAGTCCTTGCATTCTCTTCTGGCAGCATGAGGTGAATTTGTCATTATCTTTGGCATTGTCACTGAGTGTCCAGATTTTTCAGACTCTCCAGAATTCCGTAGTCCATCCATCATATCGAAAGGCAACCAGGTCTAAACTTAAGAAGTGATAACATAGGCTGCTGACTTATGATTGGTCCAAATAATAATGGTGGTGAGTGGGGCGGGGGTAGTTAGCGAGAAGGTTATAAAATAAAATCCACAAAATTTTGGCCCTAATCGAACGAGCATATAACTGTAATACGGGAAGAATTATGGGATTTTAAAATACAAGAAGATTATTTTGAACGATCAGACAGAATTATCGAATAGCATTGAATGTACATGCATATATGTGTATGTATATATGGGCCTGTAACCTGTGGTGGAGTCGTAGGAGTGCCCAGGTGACATACAGTATTTTTTAGAACCTGGTGAAGCCCAGCTCCTCTCTATGTCTGAACACGATTTCTTCTAGAGAAGGAGAGAAAGTGATAGACAGGAAATGAGAAAGAGATGTTGAAGAAGAATTGACTCAATATTAGATAGGTTTTTTTTTCATCGACCTTGAAAAGAAGAAAAGCAAAGTTGACCTCAGTGGGATTTGAACTCCGAGCACAGAGAGCCTAAACGAATACTGCAAAGCATTCTATCTTTTCTAACATCTCTGCCAATTTACCACCCATGCATACATAAGTATATAAAACATAGATACACAAATGCATACATACATACATCAATACATACATACATACTTGCATAAATGCATGCATACATACATACATGCATGCTTGCATACATGAATACATACATACATACACATACATACACACACATATATATACATACATTACATACGTACATACATACATACATGATGGCTGCCCCCTTGTTATTGAGTATGGCCATTGCACTAAAAACAAAAAACAAACACTTATACATATGTATACATACACACATATATATTAATAATTAATGGTGCTGCGATCGAATGTAGCTTTTTAGCCCAGCCAATGATCTAAAATGTCTGGCACAGAGTTGGCAACCATGATAAAAACATTCACAGGCAAGAGCCGGCTGTGGTTGATCATCATGTACTTTTGCATACATACATGTAAACGTTCATGACTCAAAGTTTTTACCCTCTCTATCATTCTAATATCTGGTAAATATAAGGGAGACTCTGCTTCACATATTTTGGTCTGGAGTTATCAGTGTCCCTTCTAAAGACTAAATTCATCCCCCCTCACTTATATATTTAACTACACATTGGATTAATACTAAATGTTTTATCTCCTTTAGTGTTTCAAATGAGTGTCTTTAGTGGAGTTTATTCTGTTGACCACATCTCAAGTCATGTGTCTAGTCCTTCCTTCCCTGACTAAACTTACCCCCACTTTTCTTTCTATTGCTTATGCTATATTGTGAAGGTGTGTGGGTTAGTGGTTAGGGTCTTCAGCTCATGATGGTAAGTTTGTGAGTTTGAGTTCCAGTGGAATGCAGTGTTCTTGAGCAAGTCACTTTATTTCATATTGCTCCAGACCACTCAGCTAGGAGAAATGAGTTGTACATATAATTCAGTGTCACACTGAATTTCTTTAAGAACTATATTTGTATACATGTGAATGCTCAGCCACTTGTATGCTAATTTCAGAAACAACTGGAACACTCATTCTCGGAACTGATGGAACTTTGAATCACACATACACACTCTATATCACTTTGTGTTGTTTATCAAAGAAATATTATTTAGAATACTCTGAAGATTTCCTTAGTTCATTTTTAATATTAACTTTTTTTTATACCAACTTGCCCCAAACCATCTCTAATTCTAGGAAGCAAAACCATCCATTATAAAAGGTTCCTATTTGAATTAAAATCTTCCTGCATAATTTCATATTACACATGCAACCTTAATAATGAAATAGTTAATATTTTTAGTAAATCCTTTCAAATTCTTCATTAATTAATTGAAATACATTGCATTTGATTAGAAATAAGCTTATTAAGAATAAAACATTTACTTTCCCATGTGAAATCTATGAAACAATATATATGAGAAAATGTAAAAAGTGAAATGTTTACTTTTAGGGTAGTATAAATTGTAGTCAACTGTTGGCATAGGTTGGTTTGTGTCTTCTCCGGTAGCTGGAGTTATGTCTGCTGTAGATTCAATGTCTTCTGTGTCATTTGATGTTATCTCATTGCTTCTGTTCTCTTCTCTTGTATCAACTTCATACTCTTCTGTGGTGTTAATACCAGTATTAACTGTAGTATTACTGTCGTTACTATTAACATTTGGTGTGTCATCAGAAATATCATTTGTAGCGGAATATTTTTTCTCAGAGTGTTCTTGTGTAAAGGATGTAGTAAGATTAGTCAGTGTTAAATTGTCAGGTGATATATCAGCATCAATGTCAGCACTATTTACAATGCTTGCAGCCAGTGTTGAGTCAATTTCTCCCCTTGATTTGTCTAATATATCTGAAGTTTTAGATATCAGTTGAGATTGGGAATAAGATCTTTCTAGACTTTCAGAAAATTCCATGAAAGTAGCTGAAGCAAATGACTTCTCCACTGTCATAGGTTGGTTTGACTTAGGTGATGAATGTTTTTCTAGGGTCAAATTACCAGAAACATTTGATGATAGCATAGCAGTTTCGGATTCTTTGGGGTTTGGATTAATGCTTGCTAAAGGTTTCTCCTCAAATTTCTTATCTTTTGGACCAGTGCTTGCTAGTAATTTCCCTTCAGATTTGTTGGGTTTCACCTCAGATTTCGAATGTTTTGGCGGCTTTGATGATTTGGTGAACCAAAAAAAAAAAAAAACGAATTAGGATACAGATATAAGTTATTTGAAAAATATTTTTTAAATTGTTGTTTATTCTTTAAGTTTTTGAAATATACACAACAACAACAACAACAAGAATTTTAAGGCTATTTTCCCTGGCTTTGTGGACCCTGAAATAGGCTTTATACTCCTCAATGGGTAATTTTTAAGGCACCATTATACAGTCAGATGCCTTTATTGGAGCTAACAAATTCTGTCACCTCATACAACATGTAGGGTTATAGTGTATTTATTCCCAGCCAAATACATACAGAAAATACATAGCAAAAAAGAACAACCAAAAAAATAACCTGAGAAAAGGGAACAAAGATAAATAAAGCACCCTCTCTCTACACCTTCAGTTAGACAGCATATATTAGTGATACTCAGTGCCAGATTTACCATTGTACTTAGGTATGCTTAAGCACAGGGCCCTGTTAGCCAGGGGAGATCCCATCTTCCTGCCAAACATTTTTTTTATGATCAAGTAAGGGGCCTCATAACTTAACTAGCACAGGGCCTCATTTGTCCTAAATCCAGCACAGGTGATACTCCATAGATAAGCTGGTAAAAGCATTGACATAAGGAATAACTGTGTGATACCCACTGCATCATCTATTTCACCTTACAGGGCTATTTCCTTAGGTGTGTGTAGCAAGTATTAGTGGGAAGACAGGAAAGTTAAGTGAATATCTGAGACACAACACTTCACTTCCAACAAGACTTCTACCATGACAAACATTTGAAATAAAGGAATTTTTTAACCCTTTAGCATTTACATTATTTTATATATACTATTGTATTTTTGTGGTAAAGGCTTTATCTCACATAATATCGTATCTATGAGATTTTGATATTATTTATTTTGAGAACAATACCTTAATGTCGGTATGAGTAGCAAGTTATGGTCAGTTTGAACAGAAAGAAGTGAGAGAATTCTGGCCAGATATGGCCAGTTTAAATATTAAAGGGTTAAGGTCTAAATCTAAACTAAAGAGAATTAGCTGTGTGGTCAATAAGTTCTCTCCACAACCATATACTCTTGGATTCTGTCCCACTGCATAGTCTCTTGAGCAAGTTTCTTCTACTATAACCTTGGGTCGACCAATGCCTTGTTAGTGAAATTGGTAGATAGAAACTGTAAGGAAGCCCATTATATGTATGTATGTATGTATGTATGTAAGAGCAAAGGAGCTCTTAAGAGTCAATGGCCATCCAAAATCACCGCGAGAGATGACCCCTTAGCCTTTGTCAAGGCAGAATTCTAGGAGAAGGAAAATTCTGATATAACACCTGCAACCCTGATGGTATCCAATGATGTTGACTTGTTCTTCTTTTTGGTAAATATCATCTTGGTTAAGAGAGTGGGACTGGCTTTGTGCAGTGCCTTTGCTCACTATAAAAACTTCACAGCACAGGCATTGCTTTATATCTGGAGATCTCTCTGCACTTGTCGTCACATGGTACCATGAGCCCAGCACTATGTGTCAATAATTGTCACAAGTGCAGTGTTTGTACCAGAGTTTTCAAGTCGCTGGCTGGACTAAAAAGTCACACTCATTCAACGCATTGGTAGGGGTTCTTCTACATGGATATAAAGTAGTGGCCGTACTCGAAAACGAGCTGGCAGCCACCATGTATGTATGTATGTATGTATGTATGTATGTATGTATGAATGTGAGGGTACATAAGAATGACATCCCACAAACTGACCCAATAAATAGAGGGCACATCTTTTGTCTGTCACATTTGTTGCAGACCATGCAAATCTAAAGCTGGACTTAAAAACCATCTAAGAGGCTATGAACGGACGTTTGGAGTTGGTGACGGTTGATGGGGGTGCATAGGGAGATGGCAATCATCTGCAAAGATGAAGCAATTACCATGTATGCGTGCATGTGTATGTTTGATTGTCTCTTCGCTTCTTTTTGTATTCTATCATAGGTGAAGATATTTCTTTATATTTCATGTAAAAAGAGATCCTGTGGCTCAGCAGTTATACGTGCAAAAATCTGTATCTTACTTGACATGAGGAAGGGCATCTAACCATAAAATTATGCCTCAAAAAGTCCCATCCAATCCTTGCCAGTACGGAAAAATAAGCATAAAACCGATGATAATGATGATGCTGGTGTGTATAGTGGTAAATTTCAATATGAATTTAAAATCATGAGACATCTAAACAAATTCTATACTGTCTGTGCCAGCTCAATAAAATAATAAAATTATGAATGGGGAAAGGTGAAGTGATTGTTTTATATACAGTAATTAAGATAACATTACAATAAATTTATGACAGAAGTCAGTATCTTTAAATGGTGTGTGATTATCTTTTTAAAATGTTTTTATGACATTTTGATTGTATTAAAAACACAATTATTCATTTAATAATTTAGTGAAATCTGATGTAAGATGTTGCTAGAGAGTGAGAAATCTGACTAGGTCAAACATAATGAGAAATAAAATACAGAAGATTTCATCATCATGGTGAGTTTGATCATAGATGGTAGCTAGGAAAGATATAAATCATAGTGGTATCAGTATGTATAACAATGAACATCGACTTAGTGATTCTTTCAATATTACTTTGGCAAATACAGGGAAGTCTAGGTATCACTGATGAGCTCTAATAAAATGTGTGTGTATACACACACACACACACACACACACACACACACACACATATATATATATATATACTCACATACACAGAATAACATGAGTGACACTTTTGTGACTATATTTCTAATGAAAGATACACTAATGTAGAATTTTAAGGGATTTACTAAGATTATTAATTATTCTATTACTGAACCACCCATTTTAATGGGTGGTTTTATTTCATAGAGCCAGAGCTGGTTTCAGTTGGTTGGGTAATAAATTGATCACAATGGCAGTCAAAAGAGTTGAAGCTCTATAATATACTACATAAGATAGTGTGTAGTTTAGTATAAGGAATTACCAAGAAGCTGATGTGTGTTGAAAGCTTCTGGTTTGATAATGTATAAATCACAAAAAGATCTTAACCTATTCTCAAACATTGTTTCAACTTGTGCCATCTGCTAAGGGCTGTAGTCATCGACATTATCATCAACTCCACTAATGCAGTGGATTGGCAGAATTGGTAGAGCATCGAACACCATGCTTCGCAGCATAGAGTTACGTCCTTTTACGTTCTGAGTTCAAATCCCGCCTTTGAACCTTATGGTACCAGTAATTAACCCCCCCCCCCCCTCAATTGCTGGCCTTGTGCCTAAATCTGAAACCATTATCATTAACACCACTACCACCATCACTGTTTAATGTCTATTTTCACTGTTTGCATGGGTTAGACAGGCTGTGACTTTATAAGGTCAGACAAGGTCATGTGACCATGTCTTACACATGAATACTGTTTTGGTTTTTTTTTTTTCTGCTGAATATTCTTTCTAATACAAACCACCTTACAGTGTACATTGGGAACTTTTTTGAAGCATCAACACTACCACTTTACAGGGTGGATTGGTGTT
>OZ024740.1:336565621-336740621 GCA_964016885.1 Eledone cirrhosa | reverse complement strand
CCTGTGATCCCAATACATCTTTTATGCACCCATACTTTGCATTTGGGACATAAAATGGAGTTTATACCTACGCCTTTCCTACACACTGAGCATGGCCATTTCCCGGAAGGGACCGGCGCCTTATTTTCTTTCCTACAAACTAGAACTTTAGTCTTAGCCAGGTTAATTTTAAGGCCTTTTGATTCTAGGCCGTGCTTCCATGTTTGGAATTTCTTCTCTAGCTCGGCCATTGATTCAGATATGAGCGTTAGATCATCTGCGTATAGGAATTCCCATGGGCAGCTGGTCTTGAACTCCACTGTTATAGCCTGAAGGGCAATAATAAATAGTAGGGGGCTAAGAACAGAGCCCTGATGAACACCAACTTTTATGCTAAACTCTTCACTATATTCATTGTTAATTCTAACCTTGCTGACTGTTTCTTTATACATGGCTTGTATAGCTCTCACAAGCCATTCATCAACACCTAGTTTTCTAAGAGCCCACCAGATAATGGAACGGGGGACTCTGTTGAAGGCTTTCTCCAAGTCGACAAAAGCTAAGTATAGGGGTTTACTTTTAGCTAGGTACTTCTCCTGTAGTTGTCGTACAATGAAAAGAGCGTCTGTGGTACTTTTACCTGACACAAACCCGAACTGCATTTCATTTAGATCAATTCTCTCTCTGATTAGTTGCACTATTACTTTCTCCGTGACCTTCATGACCTGGTCGATTAATTTAATGCCTCTATAGTTACTCCTATCTAGGGCATCTCCTTTACCCTTGTAACAGTTAATGATGATGCTGCTACGCCAGTCCTTCGGAACAACCCCATTCTGTATGACTTGGTTTACTATCCGGGTGACCATGGTGTGTCCCACCGTTCCAGAGGCTTTCAGCATCTCAGCAACTATTTCCGAAGGCCCAGCCGCCTTACCCGTCTTCATATCTTTGATTGCCTTACTTATTATACTACCTTCAACTAACACTGCTGGTCCCTCTATTGGGTCGATGTGGGAGACTGTCCTTCTCCCATTTATTTAATTTTTATAATTTTCTTATTTTACGTCTTTCATATAATTGTTCTGCATCCCCTTGCATTGAACCACAAAATTACTAAGACAAAACCTATATATTTGCTAGCATAGGTATGCATCTGTATATATATGTTGGTAGATATACTAATTCTTTATAATTATCTCCAAATTATTTTGTTGAGCAAAAATTTGCCAAAACTATTACTATAGTTCATAGTAATAGTCCGGCTACTGTCTTATTAACACCCACTCCTCACTGATTAACCTCAATGTCATGTAATTGATTCTTTTGAATTTGCCACCGACCAAGTAGGCAGTGATTTTTTCAATGTCCTGGAATTTAGTCCTCACTTGCTTTTTTCCATCCACTGAATTCTTTTTGTATAAGTTCCCTGTGTCCACGCATCGCCTGGGAACTTAGCTGAGAATTGACATCCTGATGATGAAAGGTATTCTCCATGTTCCATTCAGAAACCATGTTTATTCCCTTTCAGAAACTAATTAGTTGGAGTGAAATTTTAGTAAGTAAGTTAATTTTTATAATTTTCTTATTTTACGTCTTTCATATATAAGTATATATATATAAGTATATATATATAAGTATATATATATATATAAGTATATATATATAAGTATATATATATATATATACATGTAAAGTTATATTTAAAATTGTTGGGTTACAACTAGTAAATATTTATAACTGATATAAAAGCACTCGACAAATACTTGGAGTATATTTATAATATTAAATAAATGGAAAACTATATTTATAAAACCATATTTATTTCATTATATATATTTCGGGGATATCATATTGTTAATCATAGCATATTGTTAATATGATATCCCCGAAATATATATAATGAAATAAATATGGTTTTATAAATATAGTTTTCCATTTATTTAATATTGTATATATATATATATATATATATATGTATATATAAGTATATATATATATATATATAAGTATATATATATATATATATATATATATATATAAGTATATATATATATATATATATATATATATAAGTATATATATATATATATGTATATATAAGTATATATATATATATATATGTATATATAAGTATATATATATATATATATATAAGTATATATATATATATATGTATATATAAGTATATATATATATATATATGTATATATAAGTATATATATATATATATATATATATATATATATATATATATAAGTATATATATATATATATATATATATATATATATGTATATATAAGTATATATATATATATATATGTATATATAAGTATATATATATATATATATATATATATATATATATATATATATATATATATAAGTATATATATATATATATATATATATATATATATATATTTATGTCAGGTCACCAGTTGGTGCTACTGGTAACATGTATCCCAGTACAACCTGTCCCATGGTCGGGTCGTTGGCGACTAAACTGGCAACCCCACCAAGGTTTCTTGGTGAGGAGGGTGACTTTGGACATCCTGCAGGACTAAAAACAAAACCTGTCAAAGGGCAAAGGAGCTCTTAAGAGTCAATGGCCATCCAAAATCACCGGGAGAGATGACCCCTTAGCCTTTGTCAAGGCAGAATTCTAGGAGAAGGAAAACTCTGATATCACACCTGCAACCCTGATGATATCCAATGATGTTGACTTGTTCTTCTTTTTGGTAAATATCATCTTGGTTAAGAGAGTGGGACTGGCTTTGTGCAGTGCCTTTGCTCACTATAAAAACTTCACGGCACAGGCATTGCTTTATATCTGGAGATCTCTCTGCACTTGTCGTCACATGGTACCATGGGCCCAGCACTATGTGTCAATAATTGTCACATGTGTAGTGTTTGTACCGGGGTTTTCAAGTCGCTGGCCGGACTGAAAAGTCACACTCGTTCAGCGCATCGGTAGGGGTCCTCCTACATGGATATAAAGTAGTGGCCGTACTCGAAAACGAGTTGGCAGCCACCATATATATATATATATATATATATATATATGTATATATATATATATATATGTATATATATATATATATATATATATATATATATATACATATATATATATGTAAGTGTATATATATAAGTATATATATATATATATAAGTATATATATATACTTATGATATATACGTATATATATATATATATATACTGTATGATGCGTGTATCCGAACAGCAATGTTGCATGGTAGTGAGACCTGGGTACTGAAGGTGGAAGACTTACGTAGATTAGAGAGAAACGAAGCCTGCATGCTCCGATGGATGTGTAATAGTAATATATGCGACCGACAAAGCCTAAATGAATTGAGAGAAAGACTGAGCATAAGAGGAATCAAATGCTGTGTACAGAAGAGGCGGTTGCGTTGGTATGGACATGTGATGCGTATGCAGGATGACAGCTGCATAAAAAGGTGCAGAGCACTAGAAGTCGATGGAAACCGCAGAGTGGGGAGACCCAAGATGACCTGGGATGAGGTGATAAAAGCCAACCTTACCCAATTACACCTCTCAAAGGCGATGACACACGACCGTGACCTCTGGTGTCACGCAGCAAATACAGAGTACCCGACCTCTCATGGGTACAAGCTGATGCATATGGACAATATGCCCCCACACCCCCCACTGCAAGGTGGTCGTGGAGGTGCCACAGCAAAAAAGCAACCAGCCCACACTGTAAAGTGGACGTGTAGGCGCCACGAAAAAGCACCCAGCACTCACTGTAAATGAGGTTGGTGTTAGGAAGGGCATCCAGCTGTAGAAATCAAGCCAAATTAGCTCCTGTATGAGCAAGGCATGGTCAGCCGACCAGACACTGCCCATAACAGGACAACCCGTCTAACGCATGCTAGCGTGGAAGAACGGACGTAAAACGGTGATGATGATGATGATATATATATATAAGTATATATATATATATATAAGTATATATATACAGTTCCTGTATGAGCAAGGCATGGTCAGCCGACCAGACACTGCCCACAACAGGACAACCCGTCTAACCCATGCTAGCGTGGAAGAACGGATGTAAAACGGTGATGATGATATGATGATGATGATATATATATATATATATATAAGTATATATATATATATATATATATAAGTATATATATATATATATATATATATATATATATATATATATAAGTATATATATATATATATATATATATATATATATATAAGTATATATATATATATATATATAAGTATATATATATATATATACAAACCACCGCTGAGGTACGGAAGTTCCCTGTGGATTAGGTTAAGTAAGTATAGGCCAACCAAACCAGTGACCTGCGCCGAGTCACTAGACCCCATAGTAATGTCGAAGTTGTTTTGCGTATCCTTGCGGGTCCATAATTGGTCCTCAAAGGTGATTATTGTTTTATGGGCCGCAAGTATGACATCAATCTGGGGTCTAGTCAAGTCACTATTGTCCATGGCCATTATAAGTGCCTTATTTAGTAGGATAGGAGAAATAGAGGTGTAGTAAGAGTTGATATCAAATTGAATACATTTTTTATCCTTGTTATCTATGATATTTTTGAACCATTCAATCACTTCACCCGTATTTCCCCATTGCTTAAGGTAAATCTTGTGTTTAATCTGATTTGGTTGGCCTATACTTACTTAACCTAATCCACAGGGAACTTCCGTACCTCAGCGGTGGTTTGTATCGCGACGATGCACTTCTACTTATAGACTATAAAAAATTCAATATAGAAAGGAGTAGAAAACTATTGCACAAAACATTCAAAAACTTTAACCTTAGTATTACCATGGACAAAAACACCATAAACGTCAACTTCCTAGACGCCACACTCTACTTAGACTCAATGATATATGCACCTTTCCACAAACCTAATGAAAAACTCATCTACGTAGATACCAAGTCTAACCACCCTAAATCTATATTGAACTCTATCTCTAAGGGAGTATCTAATAGAATCTCTAATCTATCCCATGACATAAACACATTTAACAATAACTCGCAGTATTATAATCAGGCATTAGCTAGATCAGGCCATAATACAGGGATAGAGTTCCTACCTACAAAAACACATAGCTACAACATCATTTCACACAACATGTGCATGGGAAAATTTAATAATAGGAATAGCAACTGCACACACACTAATAGGGATTGTAACAACAAGAGTAACCCGCACCACAGAAATGACCATAGGAACATTAAAGGAAACAAATCACCAGGCATAAAACACAGAAATAGAAGAAGAAATAATACATTTTTCAACCCTCCTTTCAATTTAAACGTCTCTACCAACCTTCCTAGGGCTTTCTTCTCACTACTAGATAAACACTTCCCATCCGGCCACAGGTACCACGGCCTTTTAAACAAAAACACTATTAAGATCTCATACTCTACTACGCCTAACTTAGCATACCACATAGCTAGTACAAATAAAAGAAAAATTAATTCTTACTTCCAACAAACTAAATCACAACGGTCGATAAACCTTCAAAATAACATTCAAAATAACAGTCAAAGTAACATTATAACAAATAACCGTAATATCAATGGAAATAATAGTAATAGCACTAGTGTAAACATTAACGCTGCGTACCACAACCCGCATAACCATAACCCTATAGCTAACCTCCAAACTTCTACACAGCATAGTAACCGGCAGACTAGCACCCAGAGTAATTGTAACTGTAGATCAAGTAGAACCTGCCCTTTAGATAAAAAATGCTTAACCAAGGATATCATATACTCATGTACAGTCACAACTAACAGCTCTTCTGAAACCTACATAGGCTCCACTTCTAACTGCTTCAAAACTAGATACAATTCGCACCTCCACTCTTTCAAAAAACACAGTCTAGCCAACTCCACTTCACTATCTAGCTACATACACTATCTAAAAACTAAAAATAAAATATATACACTTAAATGGGAAGTGGTAGGTAGTGCAACATCGTACAAACCACCTGATAAATTTTGTAACCTCTGTCTACTAGAGACCCATACTATCATCTTCTCTAAACATAATCTCCTTAATAAAAAATCAGAAGTGTTCGCAAATTGCCAACACCGCTTCCGACACTCGTTCCAAAACTTTAAACCCTATATATAATAATGTCAGACTGGAACCAGCACCACCCCTAGCAATTAACATCAGTA
Organism: Eledone cirrhosa; assembly: GCA_964016885.1. NCBI lineage: Eukaryota > Metazoa > Mollusca > Cephalopoda > Octopoda > Eledonidae > Eledone > Eledone cirrhosa. Next base: position 336,734,418 of record OZ024740.1, on the reverse strand, counting down.
GCACACCTTACACCTCACATCCACACCCATCTCTATACTCTAAAGATAATACTGACAGCATTTTAGTACCACCTACCCTGGGAATACCCCCTTGTACCTCTAATACTGATATCTCGACCGTGGACTACTTATTCTGCATTGCACAAATATAAGATTAGTATAAATTGGGGACACGGTACTGGTTGCGATAGCATAGTCCTGTGCATGGATTACCACCAAGAGATAGATTGATGATTAGATAGATAATCGTATTGTTAAGTGATTATATACTGTAAACGATCAGTTCATTGAATTATGCACGTAATCATCTTGATGTGGACTCCTTTAATACCTATTAATAGACTCCACTCCAACTTGGAGATGTGATACATAATTGATTTATATTTGAGACGGGGGTTGTCTATTGCTTGATGGCCAGACTAGTGCATTTATATGAGAGATTGGATCTCCGGACCATACCGAAGATTTACTGGAGATGCAGGCAAGCAATGACCCGGAGCCTACCGGGTGGCATATATAATAGTGGGACCATACCAGGTCCTACTGTTATATTACATTTGCATGGAGCAGTGACTTGAGAGTCTGACTCCTCTTATAGAACGTTCAGATATGACACCCCTTAATTAATGGATGGTAATCATCCTAATATATACACCCTTGTACTTCTTAATGGACAACTCTCTAACCTATAAATGGGTAACATACTCTAGATATTAGTTATAACTTCACATGATAGGCACGTATTTGAATCACCATTAATGTAGTTTAGCATAGTAATGTAACTAAGATAACTAGCTAGTTACCTCCCCTTACGCATTAATTCCCCTTAGTCATTCAGGCACTTCCGGAATCTGGACAGCATGATATATTAATTAAGAACCGACTGGATACGGTTTATAGCTTGACTATATGCTGAACCACTGCGAATTATACGATAGACGCGTGTTCTCTATATATATATTGCGTCTCATGGATTATGTGAGTGGTGGTGTGAGCAAGGACAGTGGTACGACCTTGCATACGATACAATAAGGTTTATAGTATGTTGAAGGTTTTTGATATTTTGGTGTTTCCCCGCATCCGAGACTGTATATCATACAGATGTATGAGAATAAATGACTTAATAATTCAGCCTATATAATAAGATCGATTGCCTGCTTCAACTGCCTGACCCTGCAAATATCATTCTGATGCACTCTAATCATGTATAGATAAGACACGCGTGCATGCTACACGGGAGATTGTTTCATACACTGACTACTCTAAGCTTTCCTCTTGCTTTATCTTCATAGACTGCCAACGCTTCATGTTTATCTTTATTTTCACTCTTATTTTCACTCTTGTTTTTATTTTATTTTATTTTTATCCTGTAACCTTTATATGTAAATTGCCATGCTATATCATTTGATGAATGTCACCCCACTGTTGATCAATATGCGCATATGTTTTATGTGTCTCTTGGGTTGAAATGGAGGTCAAGTATGTTATAAATAGTTGCTCCGAAGAATCCAAACCTCGGTTTGGAGGAAACAATTGTAAGCAAATAAATGACTTAAACTGAACTTTGATTACTGTAATCTCTATATAACTGCTCTGTAAAACAACTGATGTTATTACATTGAGCTATTTATCTTACTGGTAATAGGATAGTAATTAATGACTATCTCTCACTATTTAGGGTCTGTGTATATATAATATATTACCATCAAAGGTTTTATTGCATACATAACCATAAATAGTACCCTTAATACTATATATATATATATATATATATATATATATATATATATATATATATATATATTTATCACGATACATTAACGGAGCCATAGACTCTCGCTGTTCCCTGTAAATAATGTGTTCAAAGGAGAGGAAATCCTGGGCACTTTAAAATACAATATGTTGAAAAGGTAACACACTAGAGAGAGATACAGTGCGCTATCAATAAAACAGGGAAAATTTATTGATAGCGCACTGTATCTCTCTAGTGTGTTACCTTTTCAACATATTGTATTTTATATATATATATATATATATATAAGGGATATATATATTATATATATATATATAAGGGATCAGATGTTGTTTACTCGAGAGAAGGCTACGTTGGTATGGTCACATGATGCGCATGAAAGACGACAGCTGTATAAAAAAGTGCAGGGCAATAAAAATAGACGGTAGCCACAGAGTAGGCAGACCCAGAAAATCCTGGGACGACTTGATAAATTCCGACCTCACACACTTACACCTCTCCAAGACAATGTCACTGGACCGAGAGCTTTGGCGTTACACAGTAATAGAGAAGACCCGCCTTACCTAAGTACAAAGTGAAACCTACTACAGTCAGTAGGCACCTCTAACAAAATACAGCCCCCGTCCCACTACCCCCACCCCATCCACACCACCCCTTTCAATGTAAAGTTATGTTGGTACCACAACATCCAGCCCGAAACAAATGAGGTCGTGTAGGTGTCATGACAAAAAAACACACAGTCCACGCTGTAATGTGGCCGTGTAGGTAACACGGTAAAAACCTCCCAGTTCCACACTGTAAATGTGGTTGGTGTTAGGAAGGGCATCCAGCCGTAGAAAACCCGCCAAACAGTCCTATGCGAGCAAGACAACCACTCTTGCCTCAAGTGGGAAAACTCCCGTCCAAACCCATGCAAGCGTGGAATATGGACGTTAAACGATGATGATGATGATGAAGTGTATATATATATATAAATACACACACATATATATAGGAAGTGAAGTTACAGTTTAACAGGTTTATTTACTCTTAGCATGTGTATACAAATCAATGTGTTTGTAAACATCTGAAGAGCTCATTGTATTTGAATCAAAACCACAAGAAATTGTTTAAATTTTAATTATCTAATTACAATTGGCTTTTGTGATGATTCTTCAGTTATGCTATAGACATGGCAAACTCCCTAGTGTTAGTGATCCACACCATAAACGGTCCTCCACTATACCCCTGAAATGGATTGGTGAAAGGAAGGGCATCTGGCCATAGAAAAACTTCCCCCAAAAGTGTTATGAAAACTCTTCACCTATGCCAAATACATGACAACTTCCCTAGTGTTGGTGCCATGATAAAATGCACATGGTAAAGCACAGGATCATATTGGAAATATTTCTTACCGTTACAAGTGGCATCCAGTGGGTAGTTGGATTTGGAATTCTGATGACTGCATGTTCTAAATGGACTCTAAGGTTCTCACAATCTTCACACAGTTCATATTCATGACATATTAGACATTTATAACGATTGCCTCGAACTTGTGTACCACAATTGTTACATATAACCCCTGGATGAAGTTCTCCTTGACTTTTGGACTTTTCTGGAAAATAAGAAGTGTTTGAGTGTCATTGATTATTGTAACTGGATCAAAGATATCTTTACCAACATCTGTTTAAAATAGGAGAACCTCAGAAATTCAAATGGAACATCAACTGCATCAATCTTTCCTGTCTAAAGACTTTGTAATGGTCATTGTTACTGTTCCTCCTATTTAGCATAATAAAAAAAAAATATATATAAGGTAATACCTTTGACTGATACATGCACACACACACACACATGCGCAGGCGCACACGCACACACACACATATATGCCCTCTACCTAAAAGTTCATTTTTATACTATTTATTTAGAATGAAGTTAGTCTAGGTTTTCAATGCTAAATGTCTTAGGGAGTGATAGCTTATGAACCAATGGCATCTGTGTTCAGCAGAGGGATCTCTCTGAACTCTAGTGACCCCAGGACATTGACTAAGTATAAATACAGAACCAGATAATACATAGGTTACTTACATAGGGTGAGGAGACATGACATATAGAAGAAAGAGCTCCAGGTGTCTAGTTGCTGATAAATTATGGTGGTATGGTCATTTGATTGTAGCTACAGAAGAGGTAGGTGATGCTAGTATGATCACTTGATGGTAGCTATAGTGGTGGTAGTGGTATAGTCATGTGATGGTAGCTACAGTAGAGGTAAGTGGTAGTGGTATGGTCATGTGATGGTAGCTACAGTAGAGGTAGGTAGTGGTGGTATGGTCATGTGATGGTAGCTACAGTAGACGTAGGTAGTGGTGGTATGGTCATGTGATGGTAGCTACAGTAGAGGTAGGTGGTGGTGGTGGTATGGTCATGTAATGGTAGCTACAGTAGAGGTAGGTGGTGGTGGTGGTATGGTCATGTGATGGTAGCTACTGTAGAGGTAGGTGGTGGTATGGTCATGTGATGGTAGCTACAGTAGAGGTAGGTAGTGGTGGTATGGTCATGTGATGGTAGCTACAGTAGAGGTATGTGGTGGTGGTATGGTCATGTGATGGTAGCTACAGTAGAGGTAGGTGGTGGTGGTATGGTCATGTGATGGTAGCTACAGTAGAGGTAAGTGGTGGTGGTATGGTCATGTGATGGTAGCTACAGTAGAGGTAGGTGGTGGTGGTATGGTCATGTGATGGTAGCTACAGTAGAGGTAGGTAGTGGTGGTATGGTCATGTGATGGTAGCTACAGTAGAGGTAGGTAGGTGGTGGTATGGTCATGTAATGATAGCTATAGTAGAGGTAGGTGGTGGTGGTATGGTCATGTAATGGTAGCTACAGTAGAGGTAGGTGGTGGTGGTATGGTCATGTGATGGTAGCTACAGTAGAGGTAGGTGGTGGTGGTATGGTCATGTGATGGTGGCTACAGTAGAGGTAAGTGGTGGTGGTATGGTCATATAATGGTAGCTACAGTAGAGGTAGGTGGTGGTGGTATGGTCATGTGATGGTAGCTACAGTAGAGGTAAGTGGTGGTGGTATGGTCATGTGATGGTAGCTACAGTAGAGGTAGGTAGTGGTGGTATGGTCATGTAATGGTAGCTACAGTAGAGGTAGGTGGTGGTGGTATGGTCATGTGATGGTAGCTACAGTAGAGGTAGGTAGTGGTGGTATGGTCATGTGATGGTAGCTACAGTAGAGGTAAGTGGTGGTGGTATGGTCATGTGATGGTAGCTACAGTAGAGGTAGGTAGTGGTGGTATGGTCATGTAATGGTAGCTACAGTAGAGGTAGGTGGTGGTGGTATGGTCATGTGATGGTAGCTACAGTAGAGGTAAGTGGTGGTGGTATGGTCATGTGATGGTAGCTACAGTAGAGGTAGGTAGTGGTGGTATGGTCATGTGATGGTAGCTACAGTAGAGGTAAGTGGTGGTGGTATGGTCATGTGATGGTAGCTACAGTAGAGGTAGGTAGTGGTGGTATGGTCATGTAATGGTAGCTACAGTAGAGGTAGGTGGTGGTGGTATGGTCATGTGATGGTAGCTACAGTAGAGGTAGGTGGTGGTGGTATGGTCATGTGATGGTAGCTACAGTAGAGGTAGGTAGTGGTGGTATGGTCATGTGATGGTAGCTACAGTAGAGGTAGGTAGGTGGTGGTATGGTCATGTAATGATAGCTATAGTAGAGGTAGGTGGTGGTGGTATGGTCATGTAATGGTAGCTACAGTAGAGGTAGGTGGTGGTGGTATGGTCATGTGATGGTAGCTACAGTAGAGGTAGGTGGTGGTGGTATGGTCATGTGATGGTGGCTACAGTAGAGGTAAGTGGTGGTGGTATGGTCATATAATGGTAGCTACAGTAGAGGTAGGTGGTGGTGGTATGGTCATGTGATGGTAGCTACAGTAGAGGTAAGTGGTGGTGGTATGGTCATGTGATGGTAGCTACAGTAGAGGTAGGTAGTGGTGGTATGGTCATGTAATGGTAGCTACAGTAGAGGTAGGTGGTGGTGGTATGGTCATGTGATGGTAGCTACAGTAGAGGTAGGTAGTGGTGGTATGGTCATGTGATGGTAGCTACAGTAGAGGTAAGTGGTGGTGGTATGGTCATGTGATGGTAGCTACAGTAGAGGTAGGTAGTGGTGGTATGGTCATGTAATGGTAGCTACAGTAGAGGTAGGTGGTGGTGGTATGGTCATGTGATGGTAGCTACAGTAGAGGTAAGTGGTGGTGGTATGGTCATGTGATGGTAGCTACAGTAGAGGTAGGTAGTGGTGGTATGGTCATGTAATGGTAGCTACAGTAGAGGTAGGTGGTGGTGGTATGGTCATGTGATGGTAGCTACAGTAGAGGTAGGTAGTGGTGGTATGGTCATGTGATGGTAGCTACAGTAGAGGTAAGTGGTGGTGGTATGGTCATGTGATGGTAGCTACAGTAGAGGTAGGTAGTGGTGGTATGGTCATGTAATGGTAGCTACAGTAGAGGTAGGTGGTGGTGGTATGGTCATGTGATGGTAGCTACAGTAGAGGTAAGTGGTGGTGGTATGGTCATGTGATGGTAGCTACAGTAGAGGTAGGTAGTGGTGGTATGGTCATGTGATGGTAGCTACAGTAGAGGTAAGTGGTGGTGGTATGGTCATGTGATGGTAGCTACAGTAGAGGTAGGTAGTGGTGGTATGGTCATGTAATGGTAGCTACAGTAGAGGTAGGTGGTGGTGGTATGGTCATGTGATGGTAGCTACAGTAGAGGTAGGTGGTGGTGGTATGGTCATGTGATGGTAGCTACAGTAGAGGTAGGTAGTGGTGGTATGGTCATGTGATGGTAGCTACAGTAGAGGTAGGTAGGTGGTGGTATGGTCATGTAATGATAGCTATAGTAGAGGTAGGTGGTGGTGGTATGGTCATGTAATGGTAGCTACAGTAGAGGTAGGTGGTGGTGGTATGGTCATGTGATGGTAGCTACAGTAGAGGTAGGTGGTGGTGGTATGGTCATGTGATGGTGGCTACAGTAGAGGTAAGTGGTGGTGGTATGGTCATATAATGGTAGCTACAGTAGAGGTAGGTGGTGGTGGTATGGTCATGTGATGGTAGCTACAGTAGAGGTAAGTGGTGGTGGTATGGTCATGTGATGGTAGCTACAGTAGAGGTAGGTAGTGGTGGTATGGTCATGTAATGGTAGCTACAGTAGAGGTAGGTGGTGGTGGTATGGTCATGTGATGGTAGCTACAGTAGAGGTAGGTAGTGGTGGTATGGTCATGTGATGGTAGCTACAGTAGAGGTAAGTGGTGGTGGTATGGTCATGTGATGGTAGCTACAGTAGAGGTAGGTAGTGGTGGTATGGTCATGTAATGGTAGCTACAGTAGAGGTAGGTGGTGGTGGTATGGTCATGTGATGGTAGCTACAGTAGAGGTAAGTGGTGGTGGTATGGTCATGTGATGGTAGCTACAGTAGAGGTAGGTAGTGGTGGTATGGTCATGTAATGGTAGCTACAGTAGAGGTAGGTAGTGGTGGTATGGTCATGTGATGGTAGCTACAGTAGAGGTAAGTGGTGGTGGTATGGTCATGTGATGGTAGCTACAGTAGAGGTAGGTAGTGGTGGTATGGTCATGTGATGGTAGCTACAGTAGAGGTAGGTAGTGGTGGTATGGTCATGTGATGGTAGCTACAGTAGAGGTAGGTGGTGGTGGTATGGTCATGTGATGGTAGCTACAGTAGAGGTAGGTGGTGGTGGTATGGTCATGTGATGGTAGCTACAGTAGAGGTAGGTAGTGGTGGTATGGTCATGTAATGGTAGCTACAGTAGAGGTAGGTAGTAGTGGTATGGTCATGTAATGGTAGCTACAGTAGAGGTAGGTGGTGGTGGTATGGTCATGTGATGGTAGCTACAGTAGAGGTAGGTGGTGGTGGTATGGTCATGTAATGGTAGCTACAGTAGAGGTAGGTAGTGGTGGTATGGTCATGTGATGGTAGCTACAGTAGAGGTAGGTAGTGGTGGTATGGTCATGTAATGGTAGCTACAGTAGAGGTAGGTAGTGGTGGTATGGTCATGTGATGGTAGCTACAGTAGAGGTAGGTAGTGGTGGTATGGTCATGTGATGGTAGCTACAGTAGAGGTAGGTGGTGGTGGTATGGTCATGTGATGGTAGCTACAGTAGAGGTAGGTGGTGGTGGTATGGTCATGTGATGGTAGCTACAGTAGAGGTAGGTGGTGGTGGTATGGTCATGTGATGGTAGCTACAGTAGAGGTAGGTGGTGGTGGTATGGTCATGTGATGGTAGCTACAGTAGAGGTAGGTAGTGGTGGTATGGTCATGTGATGGTAGCTACAGTAGAGGTAGGTGGTGGTGGTATGGTCATGTGATGGTAGCTACAGTAGAGGTAGGTGGTGGTGGTATGGTCATGTGATGGTAGCTACAGTAGAGGTAGGTGGTGGTGGTATGGTCATGTGATGGTAGCTACAGTAGAGGTAGGTGGTGGTATGGTCATGTGATGGTAGCTACAGTAGAGGTAGGTGGTGGTGGTATGGTCATGTGATGGTAGCTACAGTAGAGGTAGGTGGTGGTGGTATGGTCATGTGATGGTAGCTACAGTAGAGGTAGGTGGTGGTATGGTCATGTGATGGTAGCTACAGTAGAGGTAGGTGGTGGTGGTATGGTCATGTGATGGTAGCTACAGTAGAGGTAGGTGGTGGTGGTGGTATGGTCATGTGATGGTAGCTACTGTAGAGGTAGGTGGTGGTATGGTCATGTGATGGTAGCTACAGTAGAGGTAGGTGGTGGTGGTGGTATGGTCATGTGATGGTAGCTACTGTAGAGGTAGGTAGTGGTGGTATGGTCATGTGATGGTAGCTACAGTAGAGGTAGGTAGTGGTGGTATGGTCATGTGATGGGGTGGATGGTAACTTCAGTAGAGGTAGGTAGTGGTGGTATGGAGATTGTGATAGTAGCTACAGTAGATGGAGGTGAATGGTAGCTTGTGGTAGGAGATGGTAGATAAGAGTAGGTGATAGTGGTTGATGATAGCTGTTGGTATGGGGTCGTATTTGGAGATAAGTAATACTAGGGGCCACTAGATGATTGTAGATAATGGAAGTGGATGGTAGCTTGCAGTAGGAGATGGTAGATAAGGGTAGGTTATAGTGGGTGAAGTTATTTGGTGTAATTTGATGGTAGTGCAGGCCAGGAAAGTTATGTAATGATATAATGGAGATAAAACAATCATATTACTTCACTGCTCTGAACATGTAAGGCTGTTGCTGCTGCTCATGATGATGATAATGATAATGATAATGGTGATGATGGTGATGATGGTGATGATAAGGATGATGATATAAACTTATGTTGATAATAATGATGGCAATGTCTATGGTGGTAATGATGATGGTGATGATTATGATTAATGATGGTGATGTTGACGAAGGTGATGGTGATATGGTGATGATGGTATGTGATGGTGTTAATGATAAGGATAATATAAGGCTGATGATGACAATGATGATAGTGATTATCATGATGATGGTAATGATGATGATAAGGATGATATCAGGCTGATCATAATAACAATGATGCTGATGATTATGATGATATTGATGATGATATTGATGATGATGATGATGATGATTATCATAAAGATGATATGAGGTTGATGATGATGATAATGATATTGCTACTGCTGATGATGATCAAGATAATGATGAAGATGATGTAAATGATGATGATAATGATGATGATGATAGAGATGCTGCTGCTGCTGATGATAATAATAAGATGAAAAGTGGGGCGGAGTAAAAGATAAAGTGAATAAAAAAAGACATGCATATGTCTAAAGAAGGAAACAGAATTGATTAAATATTTTTCAAGTAAAAAAAACAAAACACCACAAAACAAAACAAAAAACATAAAAAATCCAACCTTCACGAAAATCTCAAAGTAATGAATTTTGTAATAGATTATCAATTATCTCCCCTTAAATTTCATTTTTTTTTTGTATTTTCTCAACTTTTTCCATCTTGCTTTTTTTACTTTATTCAATCCACTAAAGAAGCATGATATGAAATCTTTTTTTCGTTAAAAAGAAAACATAAAACCACAAACTTTTCATTAATAATCATTTGTTTTTTCGTTATCAGAATAACGTTATTATGTTTTCTGTCTAGAAATGAATCCACAATCTTCCATTTTTCTTTCTTCAAAAGACACCAGGGAATAATACTTTTGAGATTTAATTTTATCTAAAAAATAAATATTTCTCTGTAAATGTTTTTCCAATTCATGTTCTTCAAATATAGCTGAAAGTGTTAGAGAGAACAAAACTGCCATCATATGATCTGAATTTTCTCTGATTTTATTTTTTTCATTCCTTTCTATCTTCTTTTTGTTACTGGTTGACTTCAGTTATTAAACTGCATTGTCATCACCCTAGTAATCATCATCGTTATCATTGTCGTCAACATCATCATTATTTAATGTCTGATTTTTCATGCCAGCATGGGTTATATGGATCGTCATAGTCAAGGTTAATATTGAATCAGAGCTATTGTATTTCTAGACAAGCTAGGGGCTACATCTCGCTTACATACTTCTGGTTTTGACATGGCTTCTACAGCTGGATGTCCTTCTTATCACCAACCAGTTTACATTTGTAATGGGATCATGGCACTAGCAGTATAAAGGAGGTTGTCATGTCCTTGACATAACGGAAGAATCCGCTCTACTTTTTGTATGGTATGGTTTCTATAAGCAGGATCTCCTCCTTAACACCAAACCCTTTACAGAATGTATTGTGTTCATTTTATCATGGAACCGACATTATATAACAATACTGTGTTTGATATTACATAATACAAGCATCAATTTGAGAAAGAAAAAAGCAATACCCCACTGATGGGACACAGATCAGTGCAGACAAATTGGTAGTTGTTAGAGTATAGAACAAAATGCCTTGTGGTATTTTTTCTCACTTTCGGCGCTCTGAATTCAAATCTCCAAGGTTAGCATTGCCTTTCATCCTTATGGGGTCGATAAAATAAAGTACCAGTCATGTACTGGGGTTGATTTAATCGACTTTTCCCTCCCCCCCAAATCACTAGCCTTGTGCCTAAATCAGAAACCATTAATTAAGTCAATTTTCAACAAAAAAAATCTTATCATACTGGAACAAAATGTTAAAAAGAAATTTTAACAACAAAATATATTTACTTACAAATATATATTTTACAATTCTCAATATACACGACTATGTCACTTTTGTATGTTTGTTTGTTGGTTTTGTCACACTGTAATAATGTCTCTCTCTAACACATCACAAACCACCACCACCACCACTACCACAACTACCATGACCACGACCACCAATGCCACCACCACCACCACCAGAACTACCATGACCATGACCACCAACACTACACCACCACCATCACCACCACTACCACCATCACCTCTACCACTATCACCACTACTGCTGCTGCCACCACAACCACCATAACCACCATAACCACAATGACACCCCCTCACCACTACTACCACCGTTTCTGTGCCAACCTTTCCATGCCAACAGGAGTTGGACCGGACTTTTCGAGGCAGTGTCTTATGGCCAGAAGATGCCTTTCCCTATTAGTTGCCTCTTACAACATCTAGACATATGGTGTACATATTCAAATACATGGAGATACACATGATAAAACTGGTGCTGTAATATCTGAATATCATTTACATTAAAAGTCTTAGCAGTAAATTCCTAATAATCTCTCTGGTTTAACAATACCGAAATGATCAATTATTAGAATTTGTTAGCAGACCAAGTATATAACTTTCTATCTGCTTCCAACAATATAAATCTTGGTTTAGCTGTATTTAAGTGCTGCATATATAATCAATTAATGTTTATTAATTTAACGAGAAGGGATTTTATAAATTAATCACTTTAGTAACTAACATAATATAGGATTTATCTTTATCAATAACTTAAGGAATTACATAGAATTTACTAAATTAATACTGGAATATTTGTGAAGATTTACCCGTGTTGGTAGTAGTTGTATGGTAGGGATGACTATAGTGGTGGTGTGGTAGTGATGATGGTGGTGGTGGTGTGGTAGTGTGGTAGTGTGGTAGTGTGGTGGTGGTGGTGTGGTAGTGTGGTGGTGGTAGGGTGGTGGTGGTGTGTGGTGGTGGTGGTGTGGTAATGTGATAGTGTCGTGTGGTGGTGGTGTGGTTATGTGGTAGTGTGGTGGTGGTGGTGTGGTAATGTGGTAGTGTGGTGGTGGTGGTGGTGGTGGTGTGGTAATGTGGTAGTGTGGTGGTGGTGGTGTGGTAATGTGGTAGTGTGGTGGTGGTGGTGTGGTAATGTGGTAGTGTGGTGGTGGTGGTGTGGTAATGTGGTAGTGTAGTGGTGTGGGAATGTGGTAGTGTGGTGGTGGTGGTGGTGTGGTAATGTGGTAGTGTGGTGGTGGTGGTGGTGGTGGTGGTGTGGTGGTGGTGGTGGTGATGTGGTGGTGTGGTAGTGTGGTGGTGATTGTGACTATAGTGGTGTGGTGATTGTTGTGGCTATAGTGGTGTGGTGATTGTTGTGGCTATAGTGGTGTGGTGATTGTTGTGGCTATAGTGGTGTGGTAGTGTGAAGGTAGTTGTAGTGTGGTGGTGATTGTAGTGGTGTGGTGGTGGTTGTAGTGGAGTGGTAGTGATGGCCATTGTGGTTTGGTTGGGGTTGTAGTGGGTGTAATGATGTGGTAGTGATAGCTATAGTGGTATGGTAGTGGGTTTGGTGATGTGGTGATGAGGGCTACAGTGTTATGGTGGTACTTGTAGTGGTATGGTAGTGGTGTGGTGGTGGCTATAGTGGTATGGTAGTGGTGTGGTGGTGGCTATAGTGGTGTTATATTGATGGTTATAGTGGTGCAGTGTGCTGGTAATGGTTGTAGTGGATGTGGTGGTAGGGGTAGTGATGTAGTTATGATGGCTATAATAGTTTCTGATTTTAGGCACAAGGTCAACAATTTTTAGGGGAGGGGAAAGTCGATTAAATCGACCCCAGTATGTTACTGGTATTTTATTTCATCGACCCTGTAAGGATGAAAGGCAATGCTAACCTTGGCGGGATTTGAACTCAGAACGTAAAGGGACGTAACTCTATGTCACAAAATATATTTTCCAATGGCCAACCAATACTGCCGGTTTTAATGGTGTAGTGGTGGTGTACTGATGGCTATAGTGGTGGTTGTAGCAGTGTGGTGGTAATGGTTGTAGTGATATAGTACTGATGGCTATAATGGTGTAGTGGTGTTGTACTGACGACTATAATGGTGTAGTAGTGGTGATTGTAGTGGTATGGTGCAGAGATGTGTTGCCTGGGTGGGGAAGGCAGTGCCTCTCTTGATTAAAATTATGAATATTAATTATTGAATATCAAATATAAAATGTTTGTAATGAGTACTCAATCACAACCAGCACCACATCCAGCACCACCACCACAACAACAACAACAACAACGGCGATGACAACAACAACAACAATGCACCAGGCCCCCTCCACACAAGAACAACAACACGCCAAGTCCCACCACCACAACAACAAGAACAACAACAATGATGATAACAACAACAACAACAACACACCAATGCCACCACCACCACCTCAAACGCAACAACATCATCATCATCACACACACACACACAGAGATCGTTCATCTCAGCCCAAAAGATATTCACTTCAATTTCCTACCTTGGACAAACACTTTAAGTACTCCATCTACAACAGTTCTAAGAGCTTCAGCAAGTTCTTCATTAGATGTGAAATGAATCAAGTCACCATCATTATCTGGAAAATAACAAAACAGAATTATTGATATTATTATAAATATTATATGGCGGTGGATTGGCAGTATCGGTAGAGGGTCGGACACCATGCTTTGACGCATAGAGTTACGGCCCTTGCCATTCTGAGTTCAAATCCCGCCGAGGTTAACTTTGCCTTTCATCCTTACGGGATCGATAAAATAAAGTACCAGTAATGTACTGGTTAATTTCTGGCCTTGTGCCAATAGTAGAAACAATTATTATAAATATTATGGAGGCACATGGCTTAGTGGTTAGAGCATTGGCCTTGCAATCGAAAGGTTGTGAGTTCAATTCTCAGACCGGGTGATGTGTTGTTTCGTTGAGCAAGGCACTTTATTTCACATTGCTCCAGTTTACTCAGCTGTAGAAATGAGATGATAGGGACTGGGCTCCCTATCATTCCACTGCAAAGTGGTCGTGGAGGTGTCACGGCAAAAAATCACCCAGCACTCACTGTAAATGAGGTTGGTGTTAGGAAGGGCATCCAGCTGTAGAAATCAAGCCAGAATCAGTTCCCGTCCCACCCTTGCAAGCAGGGAAAAGTGGACGTAAAATGAAATGATGATGATGATGATTATATGGCGGTGGATTGGCAGTATCGGTAGAGGGTCGGACACCATGCTTTGACACATAGAGTTACAGCCCTTGCCATTCTGAGTTCAAATCCCGCTGAGGTTAACTTTGCCTTTCATCCTTACGGGGTCGAAATAAAGTACCAGTAATGCACTGATTTAATTCTGGGCCTTGTGCCAGAAGTAGAAACAATTATTATAAGTATTATATACATCTGTTCCACCAATAAATACCTCCACTACACTGCTGTATAAACCACTTTCCCACCAATCTATACTGCTACACTAACATTATAAATCTACACACCACCACTCTATACTGTCATACCATTACTATAAACCCTTACTTGCCACTATACACATAGTATCGATACTAATACACACACACACTTCACTTTCCATTCCATCTTTGTCTTGTTCCAAGTTTGTCTTGTTTACATTCTTTATTTTCAATGTTTTTTCTTTACTTGGACTCCTTTATTTCTGTATCTCCTTTGTGATCCTGTCTTTAATTTTGTACTCCTGAAGAAGGGCTAAAGCCCAACACATCGAACTTTCTTTCTCCTTTTCCATATAAAGCGTGAAACTAATAAGACATTTTGTACCTCTGTTTGTTGTTTCCTTGAACTATATATATATATGATATGGATGTGCAATGTAAATGTGAGACAAAGGCAGAGCTTGGACGAGCTGAGAGAGAAGCTGTGTTTAAGGGGTTCCTAAATGGTGTGTAGGAGAGAAGACTGTGTTGGTATGGACATGTGTTGCGCATGGACAATGATCGATGAGTGAAGAAATGTCAAGAAATCCCAGTGGAAGGAAGCCACAATAATAATAATGAAATTATTGTGTAAAGTACTCAGGTGCACTACAACTCGCCAAAGGTGTATGTATAGTACATAAAATAATACACAAATGTCAGGGAAGTACATGTGTGTATGTGTTAGCTGTAGTGTTGGCAGATTTCGGGAAGCATGGAGGCCTTAAAGGATGCAGTGTCTCGACAGCTAACAACTGATGCAGGTAGTTTGTTCCATGCTTCAGTTTGTTTGTTCCATAGAGGGCGACCAAGAAAGACCTGGACAGAGGTTGTGAGAGCAGACCTTAAATCACTAAGGGTGGCAGAGGAAATGACAAAGAAATGCAGCAAGTGGAGAGATGTTGTGCTGAGAAAGACCTGTCCAACCCATACAAGCATGGAAAAGCAGAGATAGAAACGATGAAGATGATGATAGCAAGGAAAACAGACATTAAATGAAGAAGATGATGATATATGCTATAATATATGTATATGCCCCACTGGAAATACACCCTGTCCACTCTGTATGGTGACATTACTGGTGTCATAATAAAAAACACCCAGCCCAATATATACAATAGTAGTGCTGTTACCATGATAAAATGCACTCAGTCCTCTCTGTGAAGTTGTAATGCCAGTGCTATGATAAAATATACCCTGTACACAGTGTAAAGTATTTGGCATTAGTGAGGGTATCCAGCTTTAGAAATCAGGCCCCAAAAAGCATCATATAAACAAGTCGTGGTCATCCGATCTGTCTAGTCAGAAAATGCGACAACCCATCAAACCCACACTAGTGTGGAACATGGATAAAAAAAGAAACTGATATATATCTGTTTTTCAATGGTATGAGTAGGACAGGTCATCACGAACCGTGATAAGATATGGTCAGATAACCAAGTCTTGTTCACGTTCCATATTTTGGTATAATTTCTACAGCTACATGCCCTTCCAGTGTACAGGGTGTGTTTTAACATGGTACCCACTTTAGAGAGGTTATCAAGTCCTTGATAAAACCAAAGGGTCATCTTGACCCTATAGTAACTCAGTTTGTTCATTTGCCAGGTCCATCTTCTGTCTAAATATTGTTCTACTGTGTTAGTATCTGTGTGTGTATATATATATATGTAATTATGCATAGAGCGAGAAATAAAATTCTAATTTTATTTTTAATTTTCGGCAAAGCCAGCCGCAACTCCCTTGGTATGCAAATGAGGCTACTTAGCTGATATATACTTAAGGAAATACTATATATTTTCAACCATTCAACAGACTGGCAGAAGTATACAGTCCCGATGAAGGGTAATGACCCAGAAACATGTTGATTGTTCCTGAATGCCAGTCTTGAACAAATGGATGACGCTTGGTCATCCGCACCACACAGCTTTAAATCAGGCCGTTTGTTTACAAACGAATCAAATATTATTATTATATGTTCGATATAACTCTTGCGTACATATGTGTGTGTGTGTGTGTGTATGCATACTTACATTTATGTATCAGCTGTGCTTGGGCAAGAAATAAAATTCTAATTTCATTTATATATATAACCTCATTATAATCTCAGCCAGCAGCCAGCAGCTAAAGAAATTGTTTACATTTAAAAAAAATTGGAAATGATGCCATTATGTATAGAAAAGCTATGTTGTTCAACTACAGAAATACAATGTCAAACCACCCTAGCACATTTTTACATATTTATTTGTATGTGTATATATATTTCCAGATGGTGCTATTAAGTTAGACATAGCCTGGGCCAATACTGGCCCAAACCTATCAAAGTTATATTTTTTTTATATATGTATATATATATGTATTTTTTGATATGACTGCATGGGTAGTAGTGTATATTTGTATTTTTATATGTGGGTGTGTATATGTATGTATGTGTGTATATGTATGTGTATATGTATATATATATGTATATTTATATATATGTATGTATATATATATATATGTATTTGTATATATGTGTATATGTGCATATGTATTTGTATGTGGTTATATATGTTTTTATGTATGTTTAAGTGGGTGTATATCTCTCTATATATACGGGTATATATTTATGTGTGTGTGTATATATGTTATTTATGTACATATAAGTGGGTGTATATCTATATATATACGTGTATATACTTAAGTATGTGTGTATGTAGGTAGATATGAATGTATGTATATATATGTATATATATATTTCCATGTATGTATATATCTATATTTGTATATATGTGTGTGTATTTATGTATATGTTTATGTCTTTATTTTTTCCTTCTTATCTTTTTTAATATTTTTTAGCAATTTTTATAAAGTTTATATTTTTCTCTTCTTATATTTATCATATAAATAAAAAAAAAAAATTGGTATTTATAGTAAAAATGTAAACAATTTCTTTAGCTGCTGGCTGTCGCTTGCTTTGGTGAGATTATGAGGCTTTATTATTAAATAAATGGCGGTGGATTGGCAGTATCGGTAGAGGGTCGGACACCATGCTTTGACGCATAGAATTACGGCCCTTGCCATTCTGAGTTCAAATCCCGCCGAGGTTAACTTTGCCTTTCATCCTTACGGGGTCGATAAAATACAGTACCAGTAATGCACTGGGATAATTGCTGGCCTTGTGCCAAAAGTAGAAACAATTATTAAATAACTGGTTTTGAAAAGTCCCAGGAAGGGGATGAAACGTTCGTAAATCAGCATTTATTGTATTAATGTATTTGGTGTCTATTTTAATGAATAATTTATTTCTAATGTAATTGATATTTTTAGCACAATATGATTTTGTATACATGCTTTTTTGGAAAATTCTTTCTAAGGGGTATGATACATAGCCTTTTGTATTGCTTATAATAAATTACTCTATTTTGAGCTGTCTTTAACTTCTCCACCTATCTTTATAATTTTTTTAATATTGTTTATGTAAAAAACGATATTCATTTCATAAACATATTCAACACAGGACAAAGTCTATGGAAAAAACAACGGAAAAACAGTCAGTCCCATTTCTTCATATATATATGCACACATCCATAGCACCACTCTATAATTCCACCCACCATGATATACATCCACATGATGCTCTAATGATTTCAGTTTAGTCTTACAGAACTCTAAAAAGAAGGGTTGGTGGTCATGAGTGGAATGTCTTTTATCATAGGTCTGTTCAATAAGAGTTGACCAGGGGTTAAACAACAACAACAATCTTTACACTTCTCCTGGCTTACTGTTATATTACTTTTTAATGTCCCCCCATCACATCATATATATTGTATTGTATATATGTATATATAGGCATTGGTGATGATTTGGCAGAGTTGTTAAGGCCCAGATTAAAAATACCTCAGTATGTGCTCTGGCTCACTGCGCTCTGAGTTCAAATCCTGTTGAGTTCAACTTTGCCTTTCATCGTTTTGAAGTCGATAAATAAAGTATCAGCCCATTACTGAGGAGAGGGGTGTGTTATTGATTCTTTTTCTATATCTGCTCCGTCTCTCTCTCTTTGAAAGAAACCAGCTGTGTTTAGACCTGGAGAAGGCTGGGAACCACCAAGTTTTAAAAATCTACTGACAGTACCCTTACAACACTATCAGGAGTTATGAATCCATGGCTATTGCCATGAGTATATGTTAGATGCTGGAGTACTAAAATTAATAGAATGGTGAAAAAACATGCTCCATCCACTGAGGAAGGGCATATGGAAGTGTATACATTGTTTTTAAAGCTGTGTATGAGGAATAGAGACAACTGGAATTGGTGCACTATATTTCTTCTCACAGAATGGTACCACACTAGGTAAAAGTGTACTAAACTGTGGGAGAACTAACTTGGACATTCCCTAGTAGCATCAATGCAACCTGTAACTATTGGAAACTGCTGAAATCATTGTATTCCCCAGTCATCAGCTATTAAAGAGAATGGCTAGCAGTGCAAGCTGTATGTAAAATAACAGTTACCATATATATACTGTAAGGTGGTGATGTTGGTGACATGACAAAAAGCACCCAGTCTACATTGTAAGGTGGTCATTTCGGTGCCACAATAAAAAGCTCCCAGTTCATATTGTAATGTGGTTGGTGTTAGGAATGGCTTCCAGCTGTAGAAACGAAGCCAAAATACAGATCCATATGAGCAGGACAAAGTCCCTGCACCTGACTTGTCTCATAATGCGACAACCTGTCTAATCCATACAAGCATGGAAAATGGACATTAAATGACGATGACGACGATGGCAGTGTGTGTGTGTATAAGTTCCATCAGTAGATTAGTTGCACCAGTAGATAAGTCACACCAATAGGTCACAGTGGTAGATAAGTCACATCTTCAGTTTATATACAATAGCTACAATGTACCAAATATTTTGAATTGAGGTTTTGTAGGTCCAGTAAATAGGTCGCATGCTGGTTTTTCATGTATTTTTGTGGGGAAAAAGGTATGACTTGTACACGAACATATATGGTATATATATAAATATAAAATTAAGTTAAGAATTACACCTGTCACAGACAATGTAATGTCAATCTTAAGAATTTAATAACCTCATAATGTGAAAACCAATCACTCAATCAGTGTCTTCTCAGATAATTAACTTTCAAATATACAAATGATAAATGATAAATGGTTTTCATTTAAATGTTAACTCGCTAAAGTTCATTAATTTGTGCTAATGAGTATATTATAGTGTGGTGGATTGGCAGATTTGGTAGAGTGTCTGAAAAAAGACCTTTGTATCATATAACTATGACCATTTCAATCTGACTCTAGGTTAACTTTATTTTTCATCCTTCCTGGAGTTGCTAAAATAAAATACCACCCAAGTGGTATTTTAAATTCTTGTCTTTGTCTCTCTAGCTCTCTTCACTCTTACTCTGATTTGGCTATGTTGTGCTGTGAGAAGGACAAGGAGGATTACTGATTGCTATATCTTCTCAAGAAATGTAGATGGGTTGAATGAGAGCTTAGCAGCTTCTTGTTATATATAAACTGATAAGCTAGTGGAATCTTCCAAGGATGGATTGATGCGCAGTACAGCTTAGAGCAGAAATAAAGAAGAAGTTAGAACTAAATTATTTAATGTGTTGAGTTAAAGTCTATTCCATGTCCAGAGGCTCATTAAACCAGAACATATCCTGGTTTCCTTGGCATTAAGCAAAAGAGAGCACAAGACTCCAGTTTGCTGTAGAGTTAACTCTCAGTTGTTGTTAGTGTTTATTTAATTTCAGCTGAGTGGACTGGAGCACTATGAAGAGAAGTGTCTTTCTCAGGGATACAATGCTCCACTTGGTTCAGGGATACACAACCTCATAATCACAAATCCAACACACTAACCCCTAGGCAGCACACCTTCACTATCCTTATTTAAGATAAAATATAATTCCAGTCAAGTATTAATGTTTGTAAACGACTACAGCTGCAAATCTTGAACAAATCTTACTAATGCTACTTGGTGTTTTAATCCTGTCAATACTACTTTACAGAATGTACTAGGTGCATTTTATCATGTTACTAGTGCTAGAAACCACTGAAGAATACTCTCAATCCTTTTTTGGCATGATTTCTACAGTTGGAAGCCATTCCTAACACCAACTACTTTATAGAATGTACTAGAAAGGTTGTTGGTCATTGACTCATCTGAAGCACTTCCTCTACACTATGGGTTGGTGGGGGGATGATGACTTGTCTCAAATGAGATGCAATTGTGGGAGGATAGGATGGGGGAGGTATGAGGGATAATAGGCATGATGTCATAAGAGACAATAGGTGGGAGGAGAGAAGGGAAGATGAGAAGTTTGATGCCATATGTGTATGGGAGAGAGGAGAGGAAAGAGGTATGATTCCAGGTAGAAATGGAGTACAGTGATGATAAGAATAGCTACTGAAGAGCTATGGCTGGTGTGTTAGGATTTAAGAGCGGTGGGAGTGATTCTAGATAGAGTTATGGGTGCAGTGATAGTGAGACTGGTTATTAAGTAGCAATGGTGGGGGTGGGAGGCACAAATGGGTCAGGTCACAGTCACCTTTGTATATTGGTAAGTGAGTCTTCTCTAGTACCACAAGTTGCCAATCCTTGTGATTCTTTGTCATCTCAGTTGGGAGATTCAGCTTCCTTGGTTTACCTCTTCCATGCATTCCATCCATTGAGAGTTCTTTTCCATTCTTTATACAGCTGTTATCTTCCATATTCACCACATGTCCATACCAACACAGTCTTCTCTTGCACACTACGTCCAATTCCTCTTATGCTAAATTTTCTCTCAGCTTATGTTACATTGTTCATGCAGATTAACATCACACATCCACCAGGGTATACTTGTTTCATTTCTTTCTAGCTTTTGCAAATCTTCTGCAGTCAAGGATTATGCCTCACTGCTATGTAGTATAACAGTTTACATGCAAGCATCATACATTCTACCTTTCATTCTGAGACAGATGCCCTTTGTTGCTAGCAGGGGTACTAACTCTATAAACATCTTGTAAACTGTTCTTACCCTCGCTACCATGTTTTCAGAGCATCCTCCTCCACTGCAGATTAAGCCACCCAGGCAAGAAAAATGTCAACATCTTAAGAAAGCCTCCCAGGGAATTGAGGGAATCTATTTCATGTGTGCTTTTAGTACTTATTACTCCTTTACATCTTCCACATACAAACTTTATCTTCTGTTACCCACTACATTTCTTGTGCATCCAAAGATTACACTGTGTGCATCTTGTAGAATTTCTGCTTACCCATTTTTGATATATTGAACAAGGCAATTTCTCTGACAGTATTAGAATTATGTCTTCTTTTCTACTTATTAATATTTTAGTTTTTGTTAAGTTTGCTTTTAGGGCTTTTGATTCTAGATTTTTCTTCTATGTTTGGAATTTCACCTCTAGCTCTTCCATGTATTCAGCTATAAGGACTAGATCAGTATACAAGAGCTCCCATGGAGTACCAATTTAGATGGCTATGTTATGACCTGAAGAAGAAGGATAAACAGAAGTGCACTGAGGACTGAGTCCTGGACTCTTACCAGCACTTCAAATTCATTAGTGTACTCAATTCCAACTCCCACCTTGTTGCATGACACTCACAAGCCATTCTTCTATATATGTATGCTCACCACATTACATAGCGGGGTGTCCTGTCAAAGCTTTTGGTACAGAAATTCTATTATCAATAGAATCTGTGTTACATCCATTTTATGCTGACACTATCAATAGAATCAGACATGGCTGAATAGCAAAGAAGTCTTCTTCAAGACCATGAAGTCTCAGGTTTGATCTCACTGCATGGAAGGTTGATCAAATATCTTTCCCATTGTCTCAGTACTACCCAAGCCATGTGAGTGAAATAGAGTAACTGGAAACCATAAAACCCTGTCAGATGGATTGTATCTGTAATTCAAAGGTCAAGCCTTGTTAAATATTGTCATGCTGATTCTTCTTGTGAATTTCATTAAGGGTATACATGTCTGTGGAATACTCAATCACCCACAAGTCAACAGAAGAAAAAAGTCCATTAATTTGTGATAGTATGGATACCATAGTCTGTTAATTGATAGAACATGTGACAAAATAACATTGTAGCATTTCATTGCATTCATTTACATTCTGAGTTTAAATCCTGCCTGGGTTGACTTTGTATTTTATCCTTCCACATTTGAGAGAATAAGTTAAATACTAGGACCGACATAATCAACAGTTTTATTGTAAGCTTTTAGTGTGCTTCAGAATAACAGAAAAACACACATATTGTGTAATATAGTAGAGAAATGTCTTAGAGATTCTCATCTCATAGATACACTTAATAGATTACTGATATATAGTTAATTAACATATAATGGAAATTAACCTTGTTACTGAAATAGCGTAAAGGCGTTGTTGTTGTCTCTGCAGTCACCATTATCGTCATCCTTTGTCATCTCCTGAGTGTGGCTCAGGATCCTGAAATCAGTTTTTATCTTCCTCTGTTTACCTCTTCCACAACCTCAGCCCTCTTTGAAGGCGCTACACTTCATAATATAGCTTCCATCTCCCTACACATTAAATAACTACTAATGCAGTCTTTTCTCTTGCATGCTATATCTGATACTTCTTGTAAGCAGTTTTTCTCTTAATTCACTTGTATTTCGTCATACATGTACACTAACATTACACGTCTAGTGGAGCATGCTCACTTCACTTCTTTCTAGTCTTTGTAAATCTTCTGCACTCAAAGACCATGTCTGACTACCATGAACATCACACTTAATACACAAGCATCATATAATCTGCCTTTCAATGCAAAAGAGAAACTGTTAGTTACCAGTAGATGTAACAGCTCCCTGAATTTTTTCCAACCTGTACTTACTCTAGCTACTATGCTTCTGGAACAAGCAACCCCACTGATAATAAAGTTACCTCAGTAACAAAAACTGTCAACTGCTTTTAGGGAATCATTCAAACATTTGAGAGAGCTTCTTTCATATGTGTTCTTACTGCTTACTACTTCTGCGCATCTGTCACATACAAAGTCTACCTTTTCTGTTAGCCTACCTGTGATCGCCTACTATATATTTTGTGCATTCTCAATTTACACTGGGTACATAGTATGGAATTTCTACCTACTCCTTTTCTCCATATTGAGCATAAACATTTTCTTGAGGGCATCAGTGTCTTGCTCCCTTTCTTACTAGGACTTTAGACTTTGTTAATTTTACTTTGAATCTCTTCAATTTCAAGTTAGGTTATCATGTCTGGAATTTCTTCTCAGTTTTATAAATGAATCTGTAATAAAGTTGGTCATCTGCATGTAGAAGTTTCCATGAACAGTCTGTTTTAAACTTTTGGAGAGGACTGAGGACTGAATCCTGGTGGAACCCTACCTACCTGCATGCTAAATTTGTCATTACACTAATTGCTAACTCTTATCTTTCTAACTGCACCCTTGTACATGGCTTGAAAAGCCACCAGAAACTATTCCTCTACTCATACTTTACTTAGAATCCTTCAGATTACAAAGCATGGAACTTCGCTAGAGGCATTTTTCAAGTTGATGAATGCTAGCTATTGAGGCTCATTCTTAGCTAAGCATTACGGGGGTTCTCTACAGGCAAAAACCTGAACTGTTTCTTATGAAGGCCAATTCTGTTCCTAATCAATTTTACTATAACTCTTTCTGTCGTTTTCATATTATTTTACCTGTGTCTACAGATTTTAAACATCTTAAGTTTCTAAAGATCCCTATAAGTTTCTTTGCTTAAACTTATAATCTAATATATATGTGTTTGTGTATATATATGCATATATAAATAAAATGTACGTTACAGTTTAGCAGATGGTAACAAGACACCAGTAGAGATATTTATTTACTATATACATACAGATCTGCACAAAGATGCACACACACACACACACACACATACACAGACATACATGTAATACCATGTGTGTATATATGTATATATCATCATCATCATCATCATCATTTAACATCCGTTTTTCCTGCTAGTAATATTATATATATATAAACATATTATATATATGTACCATAGCTGGTCACGTGATTGATAGTACAGATGTTATTAAAACTACTGTTGGTGGTGGTGATGGTGGTAGCAGTTCTGGTTGTGGAGGTAGTAGTGCTATAGGTGGCAGTGTTACTGGTGATGTTGGTGATGTTATTGGTGATGGTGGTGCTGGGGTGATGAGGGCAGCTCTAATGGTTATGTTGTGTTGTTGCTCTTCTTGGTGTGGTGATGATGTTGTTGGTGGTATTGTGTTGGTGATGGTGGTGTGGTGATGGTGTTGGTGGTGTAGTGTTGGGGACAGTGGTGTAGTGTTGGTGGTGGTCGTGTGCTGTTGGTGATGGTGGTGTGGTGATGGTGTTGGTGGTGGTCGTGTGCTGTTGGTGATAGTGGTGTGGTGGTGTAGTGTTGGTGATAGTGGTGTGGTGATGGTTTTTGTGCTGTGGTGTTGGCGATGGTGGTGTGGTCGTGTTGTGTTTGTGATAGTGGTGTAGTGTTGGTGGTGGTGGTGTGCTGTTGGTGATAGTGGTGTGGTGGTGTAGTGTTGGTGATGGTGGTATGGTTGTGTTGTGTTGGTGATAGTGGTGTTGGTGGTGTAGTGTTGGCTATGGTGGTGTAGTGTTGGGGATAGTGGCATAGTGTTGGCTTGGTGGTGTAGTGTTGGTGATAGTGGTGTAGTGTTGGTGATAGTGGTGTAGTGTTGGTGGTGTAGTGTTGGTGGTGTAGTGTTGGTGGTGTAGTGTTGGTGGTGTAGTGTTGGTGGTGTAGAGTTGGTGTTGGTGGTGTAGAGTTGGTGTTGGTGGTGTAGTGTTGGTATTGGTGGTGTAGTATTGGGGATAGTGGTATAGTGTTGGCTTGGTGGTGTAGTGTTGGTGATGGTGGTGTAGTTTGGTGTTGGTGGTGTGGTGATGGTGTAGTGTTGGGGATAGTGGTGTAGTGTTAGTGGTGTAGTGTTAGTGATAGTGGTGTGGTGATGGTGATGGTGGTTGCTATTGGTGATAGTGGTGTGGTGGTGTAGTGTTGGTGATAGTGGTGTGGTGGTGTAGTGATGGAGTTGGTGGTGTAGTGTTGGTGGTGTAGTGTTGGGGATAGTGGTATGGTGGTGTCGTGTTGGTGATAGTGGTGTGGTGATGGTGGTGTGGTCGTGTAGTGTTGGCGATGGTGGTGTGGTGGTGTTATTGTTGATGTGGTGTTGTTGTTGGTGGTGTGGTGTTGTTGTTGGTGGTGTGGTGTTGTTGTTGGTGGTGTGGTGTTGTTGTTGGTGGTGTGGTGGTGGTGTTGTTGTTGGTGGTGTGGTGTTGGTGGTGGTGTGGTGTTGTTGGTGATGGTGTGGTGTTGTTGGTGGTGTGGTGGTGTTGTTGGTGGTGTGGTGTTGTTGTTGGTGGTGTGGTGTTGTTGTTGTTGGTGTGGTGTTGTTGTTGTTGGTGTGGTGTTGTTGTTGTTGGTGTGGTGTTGTTGGTAGTGGTGGTGTGGTGTTGTTGGTGGTGTGGTGTTGTTGGTGATGGTGTGGTGTTGTTGGTGGTGTGGTGGTGTTGTTGGTGGTGTGGTGTTGTTGTTGGTGGTGTGGTGTTGGCGATGGTGGTGTGGTGGTGTTGTTGTTGGTGTGGTGTTGTTGTTGGTGGTGTAGTGTTGTTGGTGGTGTGGTGTTGTTGGTGGTGGTGTGGTGTTGTTGGTGGTGGTGTGGTGTTGTTGGTGATGGTGTGGTGTTGTTGGTGATGGTGTGGTGTTGTTGGTGGTGTGGTGTTGTTGTTGATGGTGTGGTGTTGTTGTTGGTGGTGTGGTGTTGTTGGTAGTGGTGGTGTGGTGTTGTTGGTGGTGTGGTGTTGTTGGTGGTGTGGTGTTGTTGTTGGTGGTGTGGTGTTGTTGTTGTTGGTGTGGTGTTGTTGGTAGTGGTGGTGTGGTGTTGTTGGTGGTGTGGTGTTGTTGGTGATGGTGTGGTGTTGTTGGTGGTGTGGTGGTGTTGTTGGTGGTGTGGTGTTGTTGTTGGTGGTGTGGTGTTGGCGATGGTGGTGTGGTGGTGTTGTTGTTGGTGGTGTGGTGTTGTTGGTGGTGTGGTGGTGTTGTTGTTGGTGTGGTGGTGTTGTTGTTGGTGTGGTGTTGTTGTTGTTGGTGTGGTGTTGTTGTTGTTGGTGTGGTGTTGTTGTTGGTGGTGTGGTGTTGTTGTTGGTGGTGTGGTGTTGTTGGTGGTGGTGTGGTGTTGTTGGTGGTGGTGTGGTGTTGTTGTTGGTGGTGTGGTGTTGTTGTTGGTGGTGTGGTGTTGTTGTTGGTGGTGTGGTGTTGTTGTTGGTGGTGTGGTGTTGGTGGTGTGGTGTTGGTGGTGTGGTGTTGTTGTTGGTGGTGTGGTATTGTTGTTGGTGCTGGTGTGGTGTTGTTGGTGGTGGTGTGATGTTGTTGGTGGTGGTGTTGGTGGTGGAGTGGTGTTGTTGTTGGTGATGGTGTTGTTGTTGGTGTGGTGTTGTTGTTGGTGTGGTGTTGTTGGTGGTGTGGTGTTGTTGTTGGTGGTGTGGTGTTGTTGTTGGTGGTGTGGTGTTGTTGTTGGTGGTGTGGTGTTGTTGTTAGTGGCATAGTGTTGTTGGTGGTGGTGTGGTGTTGTTGGTGGTGGTGTGGTGTTGTTGGTGGTGGTGTGGTGTTGTTGGTGGTGGTGTGGTGTTGTTGGTGGTGGTGTGGTGTTGTTGTTGGTGGCATAGTGTTGTTGGTGGTGGTGTGGTGTTGTTGGTGGTGGTGTGGTGTTGTTGGTGGTGTGGTGTTGTTGTTGGTGGTGTGGTGTTGTTGGTGGTGGTGTGGTGTTGTTGGTGGTGGTGTGGTGTTGTTGTTGGTGGTGTGGTGTTGTTGGTGGTGGTGTGGTGTTGTTGGTGGTGGTGTAGTGTTGTTGGTGGTGTGGTGTTGTTGTTGGTGGTGTGGTGTTGTTGGTGGTGGTGTGGTGTTGTTGGTGGTGGTGTGGTGTTATTGTTAGTGGTGTGGTGTTGTTGTTGTGGTGTTGTTGTTGGGGGTGTGGTGTTGTTGGTGGGGGTGTGGTGTTGTTGGTGGTGGTGTGGTGTTGTTGTTGGGGGTGTGGTGTTGTTGTTGGTGGTGTGGTGTTGTTGTTGGTGGTGTGGTGTTGTTGGTGTGGTGTTGTTGTTGGTGGTGTGGTGTTGTTGGTGGTGGTGTGGTGTTGTTGGTGGTGTGGTGGTGTTGTTGGTGTGGTCTTGTTGTTGGTGGTGTGGTGTTGTTGGTGTGGTGTTGTTGTTGTTGGTGTGGTGTTGTTGTTGGTGGTGTGGTGTTGTTGTTGGTGGTGTGGTGTTGTTGTTGGTGGTGTGGTGTTGTTGTTGGTGGTGGTGTGGTGTTGTTGGTGGTGGTGTGGTGTTGTTGTTGGTGGTGGTGTAGTGTTGTTGTTGGTGGTGGTGTAGTGTTGTTGGTGGTGGTATGGTGTTGTTGGTGGTGGTGTGGTGTTGTTGGTGGTGGTGTGGTGTTGTTGGTGGTGGTGTGGTGTTGTTGTTGGTGTGGTCTTGTTGTTGGTGGTGTGGTGTTGTTGGTGGTGGTGTGGTGTTGTTGGTGGTGTGGTGTTGTTGTTGGTGGTGTGGTGTTATTGTTGGTGGTGTTATTGTTGGTGGTGTGGTGTTATTGTTGGTGGTGTGGTGTTGTTGTTGTGGTGTGGTGTTGTTGGTGTGGTGTTGTTGTTGGTGGTGTGGTGTGGTTGGTGGTGGTGATGGTGTTGTTGGTGGTGTGGTGTTGTTGGTGGTGGTGTGGTGTTATTGTTGGTGGTGTGGTGTTGTTGTTGTGGTGTGGTGTTGTTGGTGTGGTGTTGTGTTGTTGGTGTGGTGTTGTTGTTGTTGGGGGTGTGGTGTTGTTGTTGGTGGTGTGGTGTTGTTGTTGGTGGTGGTGTGGTGTTGTTGGTGTGGTGTGGTGTTGTTGGTGGTGGTGTGGTGTTGTTGGTGGTGGTGTGGTGTTGTTGTTGGGTTGGTGGTGTGGTGTTGTTGGTGGTGGTGGTGTGGTGTTGTTGGTGTGGTGTTGTTGTTGGTGGTGGTATGGAGTTGTTGGTGTGGTGTTGTTGTTGTTGTTGGTGGTGTGGTG
Organism: Eledone cirrhosa; assembly: GCA_964016885.1. Classification (NCBI taxonomy): domain Eukaryota; kingdom Metazoa; phylum Mollusca; class Cephalopoda; order Octopoda; family Eledonidae; genus Eledone; species Eledone cirrhosa. The sequence goes on along the minus strand of OZ024740.1, from coordinate 336,705,918 downwards.
TTGTTGGTGGTGGTGTGGTGTTTTTGTTGATGGTGTGGTGTTGTTGATGTGGCGTTGTTGTTGGTGGTGTGGTGTTGTTGTTGGTGTGGTGTTGTTGGTGTGGCGGTGTTGTTGTTAATGTGGTATTGTTGTTGGTGTGGTGTTGTTGTTGTTGGTGTGGTGTTGTTGTTGGTGTGGTGTTGTTGGTGGTGTGGTGTTGTTGGTGGTGTGGTGGTGTTGTTGGTGGTGTGGTGTTGTTGGTGGTGTGGTGTTGTTGTTGTTGGTGTGGTGTTGTTTGTGGTGGTGTGGTGTTGTTGTTGTTGGTGTGGTGTTGGTGGTGGTGGTGTGGTGTTATTGTTGGTGGTGTGGTGTTGTTGTTGTGGTGTGGTGTTGTTGGTGTGGTGTTGTTGTTGGGGGTGTGGTGTTGTTGGTGGTGGTGTGTTGTTGGTGGTGTGGTGTTGTTGGTGGTAGTGTGGTGTTGTTGGTGGTGTGGTGTTGTTGGTGGTGGTGTGGTGTTGTTGTTGGGGGTGTGGTGTTGTTGGTGGTGGTGTGGTGTTATTGTTGGTGGTGTGGTGTTGTTGGTGTGGTGTTGTTGTTGGGGGTGTGGTGTTGTTGGTGGTGTGGTGTTGTTGTTGGTGGTGGTGTGGTGTTGTTGGTGTGGTGTTGTTGTTGGGGGTGTGGTGTTGTTGGTGGTGGTGTGGTGTTGTTGGTGTGGTGTGGTGTTGTTGGTGGTGGTGTGGTGTTGTTGTTGGTGGTGTGGTGTTGTTAGTGGTGGTGTGGTGTTGTTAGTGGTGGTGTGGTGTTGTTGGTGGTGGTGTTGTTGTTGGTGGTGTGGTGTTGTTGTTGGTGGTGTGGTTTTGCTTTTGGGGGTGTGGTGTTGTTGGTGGTGGTGTGGTGTTGTTGTTGGTGGTGTGGTGTTGTTGGTGGTGGTGTGGTGTTGTTGGTGTGGTGTTGTTGTTGGTGGTGGTGTGGTGTTGTTGGTGCGGTGTTGTTGTTGTTGTTGGTGGTGTGGTGTTGTTGGTGGTGGTGTGGTGTTGTTGTTGGTGGTGTGGTGTTGTTGATGTGGCGTTGTTGTTGGTGGTGTGGTGTTGTTGTTGTTGTTGGTGTTGTTGTTGGTGTGGTGTTGTTGTTGGTGGTGGTGTAGTATTGTTGGTGTGGTGTTATTGTTGGTGGTGGTGTTGTTGTTGGTGTGGTGTTGTTGTTGGTGTGGTGTTGTTGTTGTTGGTGTGCTGTTGTTGTTGGTGTGGTGTTGTTGTTGGTGGTGTGGTGGTGTTGGTGGTGTGGTGTTGTTAGTGGTGTTGTGTTGTTGTTGGTGGTATGGTGTTGTTGTTAGTGTGGTGTTGTTGTTGGTGTGGTGTTGTTGTTAGTGTGGTGTTGTTGTTGGTGTGGTGTTGGTGTGGTGTTGTTGGTGTAGTCGTGTTGTTGTTGGTGTGGTGTTGGTGTGTTGTTGTGGTTGGTGTGTGTTGTTGTTGTTGGTGTGGTGTTGTTGTTGGTGTGGTGTTGTTGTTGGTGGTGTGGTGTTGTTGGTGTGGTGGTGTTGTTGTTGGTGTTGTTAGTGTGGTGGTGTTGTTGGTGTGGTGGTGTTGTTGGTGTGGTGGTGTTGTTGGTGTGGTGGTGTTGTTGGTGTGGTGGTGTTGTTAGTGTGGTGTTGTTGGTGGTGGTGTGGTGTTGTTGGTGTGGTGTTGTTGGTGTGGTGTTCTTGGTGTGGTGGTGTTGTTGGTGTGGTGTTGTTGTTGGTATGGTGGTGTTGGTGTTGGTGTGGAGGTGTTGTTGGTGTGGTGTGGTTGTTTGTGTGGTGATGTTTGTGTGGTGATGTTGTTGGTGTGGTTGTGGTGTTGGTGGTGTGGTGTTGGTGTGGTGTTGTTGTTGGTGTGGTTGTGTTGTTGGTGTGGTGGTGTTGTTGGTGTGGTGGTGTTGGTGTGGAGGTGTTGTTGGTGGTGTGGTGTTCTTGGTGTGGTGTTGGTGTGGTGTTGTTGGTGGTGTTGTTGGTGTGGTGGTGTTGGTGTGGTTGTGTTGTTGGTGTGGTGATGTTGTTGGTGTGGTGTGGTTGGTGGTGTGGTGGTGTAGTTGGTGGTGTGGTGTTGTTGTTGTTGTGGTGTTGTTGTTGGTGGTGTTGTTGGTGTGGTTGTGTTGTTGGTGTGGTGTTGTTGGTGTGGTGGTGTTGTTGATGTGGTGGTATTGTTGTTGGTGTGGTGTGGTTGGTGGTGTGGCGGTGTTGTTGGTGTGGTGTTGTTGGCGGTGTGGTGGTGTTGTTGGTGGTGTGGTGTTGTTGTTGGTGGTGTTGTTGGTGTGGTGGTGTTATTGTTGGTGTGGTGTTGTTGTTGCTGGTGTGGTGGTGTTGTTGGTGTGGTGGTCTTGTTGGTGTTGTTTGTGCGGTGATGCTGTTGGTGTGGTGTTGTTGTTGGTGGTGATGTTGGTGTGGTGTTTGTGTAATGGTGTTGTTGGTGCGGTGTTGTTGTTGGTGTGGTAATGTTGTTGGTGTGGTGTTGTTGTTCCTGGTGTGGTGGTGTTTGTTGGGGTGGTGTGGTGGTGGTGTTGGTGTGGTGTTGTTGTTGGTGTGGTGGTGTTGGTGTGGTGGTCTTGTTGGTGTTGTGGTGGTGTTGTTGGTGGTGTGGTGTTGTTGGTGTGGTGTTGTTGTTGGTGTGGTGTTGTTGTTAGTGTGGTGGTGTTGTTGGTGTGGTGGTGGTGTTGTTGGTGTGGTGTTGTTGGTGGTGTGGTGTTGTTGGTGTGGTGGTGTTGTTGTTGGTGTGCTTTCGTTGTTGGTGTTGTTTTTTGGTAGTGTTGTTGTTGGTGGTGTGGTGTTGTTGGTGGTGTGGTGTTGTTGTTGGTGTGGTGTTGTTGTTGGTGTGGTGTTGTTGCTGGTGGTGTGGTGTTGTTGGTGGTGTGGTGCTGTTGTTGGTGTGGTGTTGTTTGTGGTGTGGTGGTGTTGTTGGTGTGGTGTTGTTGTTGGTGGTGTGGTGTTGTTGGTGGTGTGGTGTTGTTGTTGGTGGTGTGGTGTTGTTGTTAGGGGTGTGGTGTTGTTGGTGTGGTGTTGTTGGTGGTGGTGTGGTGTTGTTGGTGTGGTGTTGTTGGTGTGGTGTTGTTGTTGTTGGTGTGGTGTTGTTGGTGGTGGTGTGGTATCGTTGTTGGTGGTGTGGTGTTGTTGGTGGTGGTGTGGTGTTGTTGGTGTGGTGTTGTTGTTGGGGGTGTGCTGTTGTTGTTGGTGGTGTGGTGTTGTTGGTGGTGGTGTGGTGTTGTTGGTGTGGTGTTGTTTTTGGGAGTGTGGTGTTGTTGGTGGTGGTGTGGTGTTGTTGGTGGTGGTGTGGTGTGGTGTTGTTGTTGTTGGTGTGGTGGTGTTGTTGGTGGTGGTATGGTGTTGTTGTGTTGTTGTTGGTGGTGTGGTGTTGTTGTTGGTGTTGTGTTGTTGGTGGTGTGGTGTTGTTGTTGGTAGTGTGGTGTGGTTGGTGGTGTGGTGTTGTTGTTGGTGTGGTGGTGTTATTGTTGGTGGAGGTGTTGTTGTTGGTGTGGTGTCGTTGTTGGTGGTGTGGTGTTGTTGGTGGTGTGGTGTTGTTGGTGTGGTGTTGTTGTTGGTGTTGTTGGTGGTGTGGTGGTGTTGTTGATGTGGTGTTGTTGGTGTGGTGTTGTTGGTGTGGCGTTGTTGGTGATGTGGTTTTGTTGTTTGTGTGGTGTTGTTGGTGTGGTGTTGTTGGTGTGGTGTTGTTAGTGGTGTGGTGGTGTTGGTGTGGTGTTGTTGGTGTGGTGTTGTTGGTGTGGTGTTGGTGGTGCTGTTGGTGTGGTGGTGGTGTTGTTGGTGTGGTGTTGTTGTTGGTGTGGTGGTATTTGTGTTGTTGGTGGTGTGGTGTTGTTGGTGTGCTGTTGTTGGTGTGGTGTTGTTGTTGGTTGTTTGGTGTTGTTGGTTTGGTGTTGTTGGTTTGGTGTTGTTGTTGAAGGTGTGGTGGTGGTGTCGTTGTCGGTGTGGTGTTGCTGTTGGTGGGGTTTTGTTGTTGTTGGTGTGATGTTGTTGTTGGTGTGGTGTTGTTGGTGTGGTGGTGTTGTTGTTGGTGTGGTGGTGTTGTTGTTGGTGTGGTGGTGTTGGTGGTGGTGTTGCTGGTGGTGTGGTGTTTTTGTTGTTGGTGTGTTGTTGTTGTTGGTGTGGTGTTGTTGGTGTGTTGTTGTTGTTGGTGTGGTGTTGTTGGTGATGTGGTGTTGTTGGTGTGGTGTTGTTGGTGTGGTGTTGTTGGTGTGGTGTTGTTGTTGGTGTGGTGTTGTTTGTGTGGTGTTTTTGTTGTTGGTATGGTGTTGTTGTTGTTGGTGTGGTGGTGTTGTTGTGGTTGTGTTGTTGGTGTGGTGTTGTTGTTGGTGTGGTGTTGTTGTTGGTGGTGTGTTGTTGTTGGTGGTGTGGTGTTGTTGGTGGTGTGGTGTTGTTGGTGTGGTGTTGTTGTTGGTGTTGTTGGTGGTGTGGTGGTGTTGTTGATGTGGTGTTGTTGGTGTGGTGTTGTTGGTGTGGCGTTGTTGGTGATGTGGTTTTGTTGTTTGTGTGGTGTTGTTGGTGTGGTGTTGTTAGTGGTGTGGTGGTGTTGGTGTGGTGTTGTTGGTGTGGTGTTGTTGTGGTGTTGGTGGTGCTGTTGGTGTGGTGGTGGTGTTGTTGGTGTGGTGTTGTTGTTGGTGTGGTGGTATTTGTGTTGTTGGTGGTGTGGTGTTGTTGGTGTGCTGTTGTTGGTGTGGTGTTGTTGTTGGTTGTTTGGTGTTGTTGGTTTGGTGTTGTTGGTTTGGTGTTGTTGTTGAAGGTGTGGTGGTGGTGTCGTTGTCGGTGTGGTGTTGCTGTTGGTGGGGTTTTGTTGTTGTTGGTGTGATGTTGTTGTTGGTGTGGTGTTGTTGGTGTGGTGGTGTTGTTGTTGGTGTGGTGGTGTTGGTGGTGGTGTTGCTGGTGGTGTGGTGTTTTTGTTGTTGGTGTGTTGTTGTTGTTGGTGTGGTGTTGTTGGTGATGTGGTGTTGTTGGTGTGGTGTTGTTGGTGTGGTGTTGTTGGTGTGGTGTTGTTGTTGGTGTGGTGTTGTTTGTGTGGTGTTTTTGTTGTTGGTATGGTGTTGTTGTTGTTGGTGTGGTGGTGTTGTTGTTGTTGTTGTGTTGTTGGTGTGGTGTTGTTGTTGGTGTGGTGTTGTTGTTGGTGTTGTTGGTGTGGTGTTGTTGGTTTGGTGCTGTTGTTGTTGGTGTGGTGGTGTTGTTGTTGTTGGTGCGGTGTTGTTGTTGTTGGTGCGGTGTTGTTGATGTTGGTGGTGTTGTTGGTGTGGTGTTGTTGTTGGTGTGGTGTTGTTGTTGGTGTGGTGTTGGTGTGGTGTTGGTGGTGTTGGTGTGGTGTTGTTGGTGTGGTGTTGTTGTTGTTGGTGTTGTTGGTGTGGTGCTGTTGTTGGTGGTGTGGCGGTGATGTTGGTGTGGTGGTGTTGTTGTTGTTGGTGGTGTTGTTGGTGTGGTGTTGTTGTTGGTGTGGTGTTGTTGTTGGTGTGGTGTTGGTGTGGTGGTGTTGGTTTGGTGTTGTTGTGGTTGGTGTTGTTGTGGTTGGTGTGGTGTTGTTGGTGTGGTGTTGTTGTTGTTGGTGTGGTGTTGTTGGTGTGGTGCTGTTGTTGGTGGTGTGGCGGTGATGTTGGTGTGGTGGTGTTGTTGTTGTTTGTGTTAGTTGTGTTGGGATGTTGGTGTTGTATTGTTGTTGGTCTGCTATTGATAGTGGTCTGTTGTTATTGTTGTTGGTATGGTGCTATTGTGTTGTATTATTGCAGTTGTTGTTTAGCTCTAGATCAGCTCTGATCTAGTATAGTTATCATGAAAACATTCCAGTTGTGACTATCCAAGTTTTTATTCAGACATAATGTATCAAGGACTAGATTATCCAATGTGTCATTCTATTTTTTAAGATGGTAGGATAAGATTTAAGGGATATTGATCAGTTATTCGAAGCAGGTCAACTAACCAGGTTGTTAGTTTGGGGCAGTTGGTGTCACAGTGTTGTTGTCAGTGCTGGATTTATGATTTTGCTTAGGTATTCTTAAGCACAGGGCCCCGTTGGCCAGGAGTCCCATATTCCAGCCAAACATTTTTTATGATCAATTTTTCAAATGTTTGGGGCCTCATAACTAACACAGGGCCTCATTCTAAGTCTGGCACTGGTTTGTGTTGTTTTGTAACTGATTTGTTTTTGTTGGAGTTGTTGGAAGTGTAATATTGCAGTTGGTTGTATTACAGATGTTTTTGTTTAACCCAAGGTTAGCTCTGATCCAGCTAGCATATTTTTAGTAGGTTGAACAACCATGTAGAGGTCTCCTCATTGACTCGCGTTTGTAGTGTATATGTTGTAGCTCTTGTTGTTAGTCTTGTTACTGGTGTAGCCTTGGTCATCCTTGACCATCCCATCTTTTACTCAAATGCAGTAAACCTATGGCTACATTATCCAATGTGTTCTTTTTTTAAGATGGTAGAGTGTGATCTGAGAAAAAATTGGCTGCTAATTTTAGCAGTTTAAACCACTATGTTGAGCAGTCATGGGCAAACTGCAGCCTGTTTGGCTTTCTGAATGGCACACATAATTTTAAAATTGCCTTGACTATTTTAGTAATGCGGCTTGCATTATTTTGATCCACAACCTACTGCTCGAAAAAGGTTGTCCATGCCTCATGTAGATAATCCCTTATTGGTTCACATTAGTAGCGTATGTTTTGACGACATTGTTGTTGTTCATGGTCTTATTATTAGCGTGTCTGTTATTGGTGTTGTGTAGCCATGGACAACATTAACTCATCTTTTATTCAGACATAGTAAATCTAGGAGTACATTATACAATATGTCCATATATGTTTTAAAATAAGTAGGGTGTGATCTGAGAAAGATTTGGCTGCTACTTTTAGTAAGTTGAACGGCCACGTAGAGGCCCCCATATTGACTCACGTTGGTATTGTATATGTTGTAGCTCCTGTTGTTAGTTTTGTTATTTGTGTAGTCTTGGTCAACATTAACTCCTCAGACATATGGCACATTTTTAATTTTGAATGACTGAATGCAGTTAACAGATGAAGTGCTCGTGATGTGCACCAATACCTCAGAGGCACAAACAACCATACTCTGCATACTGACATGCATTAGTTTATCTAATAGAGTGCGATGTTATAGCCTGGTGGGTGTTCTCCACTGATAGACCTTTTTTGTATGTCTGTATGTTTTGGTTACAGTGTTGTTACCGCTGTTGTTTTAGCACTAGGTCAACCCTGATTGAGCAGACATATGATCAAAGGTATTCTAGCTGTATCTCTCACTATGTCATCTTTATTTATCAGATAAAGTGTATATAAAACTACAATAACCCAATGAGTCCTTTTTGAAAGACAGCAGGGTGTAATTCGAAAGAGATTTGGCTGCTATTTCTGCCATATAAAGGTCCTTTCCAGTTATACCTGTTGTTCTTTAGCTCCAGGTCAGCCTTGATCGAAGCTATTTCAACCCTGATCATCCCATCTTCATTTTTTTTTATAAACAATCCCTCCAGGTCCTATATTCAATGTATCTTTGTGAAAGATAATTGTTTCTACTTTTGGCACAAGGCCAGCAATTACCCAATGCATTACTGGTGCTTTATTTTATCGACTCCGTAAGGATGAAAGGCAAAGTTAACCTCGGCGGGATTTGAACTCATAAAAGATAATAAAGTGCAATATGAGGTAGATTTGGCTTCTATTCCTATAAGGTCTAGTAACTACATAGAGATTTCCTCATTATCTTCCTTTGGACACTATATAAGTGGACAAGGTGGACTTAGCGCATGACAGTTGTTCTTCAGAATTTATCATTGGCGGTGTTCACCTTAGCATCGTTAAAAAACAAAATAAAAAACAAACAAAGTAAAACAAAACAAATCAGTCTTTGTGATTTTAAGCGATTGAGAGTACAAGACCCCTCACCCACGCCTCCAAACAAAACGCCAGTCTATCGCAGGCTCAACCCCCTTCAGCTGTTGCAGGCTCTAAAAACGGTCGTTAAATAATGATGATGATACGCGCGTGCGTGCGCGTGTGTGTGTGTGTGTGTGTATGTATGTATGAATGAATGTATGTATGCGTGTGTTCATCTTATGCACATGCATTCATCGCTTAGACACTCCTACATACATGAGAAAGGTAGAGAGAGGGGGGGGGAGAGAGAGGAGAGAAGTTTTGATTGTTTCCCAGATTTGCTAAAAATTCTATTGGAACCATTACATGTCTCCTGCAATAACAGTAATGGCATGAACCAAACAGATGTCTACTCTACTCTTTTTATTCCATTTGTATTTGGTTTTTCTGTGTGAGTTATTTGATGTTACAGCATCGGTGTTTAATAAAAAAACAAACATCAACAACTCAAACAAGCACATACAGACATATATACAACCACAGGCGTTATCACACCTACACATACTCATATATACCAATACATCACTGCACACTAACACATACAAATAAATACATATCAACACACTTACATAATACACACAATCACATTTACACACCAACGTACATACACGCATGATCATATTTACACAAATACACACACACAGTCATATTTACACACAAACATACACAATTGCGTTTACACACAAACATATACACCAATGTACACACACACAGTCACATTTACACACAAACACATACACCAATGTACATACACACACGATTATACTTACGCACAAACACATACACGCCAACATACACATAGTTACATTAACACACAAGCACACACGATTGCGTTTACACACAAACACATAGACCAATGTACACACGATTATATTATTTGCACACAAATAGATACACACAAACATACACACACACTGTCACATACAAACATAATACACAGCATCGTTTATATACACAAACAAAACATCAACTTTACAATCAGTTCTGTTCTCTTGTGGTTACTATGATGTGTTCATCCGTTCCAAAAACTCCGTCCTTTGGGATATGAACACAAATCGTAAAATCGCCTCTTATCTTCTTTTTTCTATTTTTCTGTCTCTCCATTCATTCTACTCTGACATCGAATAAAGTGATGTAATATATCTTCCAGACAAACTCCCCACCGCTTCACACCTGTCCACTCTTTACGGACGACTAAAACCAATTAGATTTTACTTCTAAACTTTGCTTGGACAGAAAAACAAAGTTTCGGAAAAGAAAGAAAAAAAAATCTACAAAAAGGACGGCAGTGAAGCTGAGATGTCAAAATAACTTACCCTTCCAGTGTAAATTGATACCAGTTCGATTCAGACTAGGGAACACTTCACATACTTTATCCTGAAGCCCGTGGTAGTTCCTGACAGTATTCTCTGATGCAGTAAATCGTCGTATCTCTTGGCAGTCAGTCTTCGATCGACCTGACAGGATATATGCCTTGATCGTCAACGACATATTACCGACCCTCTCCGTTAAATTATTATTGTTGTTATTCAGAGAAATCTCGCCCGTTTACCTCTCTCACTTCGTGTGAACTTCTTCGAAAGATTACTGGTCTCCGACGTAAAAAAGGAATCCACTCAACCAGCCAGTAATCATTGCTTTAATCATTTTGTGAAATCTAACAGAAACTATCACATAAAACTTCACACAGGGTGGCTACGAGCCCTTAGATCTAGCCAGACCGAATCTGCTTTGAGTGCTGGAGGCGGGGGATACCAGAAGTCGGTGATGTATGAATTAATTAGTTACAAATATTAGTGAGGAAGAGTTGAAGCAAACGAAAGCCCATTCGAAATTTCTGTGGGTGGGTATATATATACATATGAACAAGTCACTTCTAATGAGAAGCCCTCGCAGATTCCTATTTGGCACTGTTCTGGCAAGCAGCTAGCGAGATGCTATTTATGACAGCTACAATATAGTTTCCACTGACGTCATGTTTCTAGCTTCCACTCTATTTTAAAACAGGTACATGTTTAACCAGTAAATAAATATGTGAAACTTCTCGAAATAATGATTTCTCGCTTTGACTTAAAGCCAATTTATCGCAGGAAAAAGTTATACCAGACTCATTCTACCACAGAATATTACTGGTATTTTTACGTACTTACAAGGGAACTGCTTTATGGTCGCTCGACCAGCTAAAGAAAACAGCCAAATCTCCTTGAAATTAGTCTCTACCGTTTTGTTAAAATATATATATTGGATAAGGTGACCGTAGACTATATCTGAAAAGCAACGAAAACAAAAATATAAACAACCCTCTCCCTTCACCAATTAGGAATGGTCATGGCCAGAATGACTTTTCATCATGTGTCAGCTTGACCAGAGCTGACCTCGGACTAAACACCAATACCAACTGGTACTTTTATACACGCGGACGAAAGAGCATCTCTCTACACGGTCATTCAGGCGGTTAGAAATAGCCAAATTTTTCTGAAATTACCTTCTACCCCAGCCTCTGTCTCTCTCTGTCTGTGTCTCTCTCTCTCTATATATAGGTAGAACACTGGAGGGTAATATCCGTAGTAGTCGAGTACTCAGCCCATGGGACGAGTTTGGTAGAAGTAGTTACACAACAGTTAGTTCACCATATTTGTTCTCGGTATGGTGAACTAACTGTTGTGTTACTACTTCTCTCTCTCTCTCTCTCTATATATATATATGATTTAGGTGTCGCAGAAACCCTTTATTGGATTATACCATCAATTCCAGGGGTCCAGGTAAATATTCTTTTGTTTGACCTGTTTGGCCTGCTTCGTTTTTTGGCTTAGGTGGTTGATAGCTTCTTGATCACCATTCTCAGTTGTTTGGCCTCTATAACCTATGTTTATTGCTCTGGTCTTTTTTTTAGTCCATGGAGTGCTTGCCGCATAACTCGGATATTGCGTTTCGCTTTGTTTTCGACCACTGCCGAAATTCGATCTTGCGGAAATTATATTTATATATATTTATTTATTAAAATAACAAAGTAAAGTTTAAGCAAAGAATCGCTGCTTTCACCCTTAACGGGATCTTCTGAAACTACAAAAAAAAAAAACAATCTGTGAACGCAGAAGTAAATATTTCAAAAAACGTTGCAACCGAAGGAAAACAGGAAGACGATACTTTGGTTCGTGAAGACGTTCCCTGGCAATGAACGGAAAAAAGCGAAGATAATACGTCGTTATATGGATCACTGAGAACAAATACACGCAAAGACAAAACCACGTTTATGGTATAAATGGAGTTATTAGACTAATATTCTATTTAGGAAACCGAATGATTCTCAGCTTAGGAGTTAAGAATAATTGTTTCTACTTTTGGCACAAGGCCAGCAATTACCCAGTACATTACTGGTACTTTATTTTATCGACCTCTGTATGGATGAAAGGCAAATTCAGGGATTTGAACTCAGATCGTAAATGGACGTAACTATGCCGGAAAGCATGTCCGACCCTCTACCGATACTGCCAATTCACCGCCCGGAGTTAAGAATAATGTAAATAAACTAGTAGAACGAAAATGACAGAGGTTATTAAAATCATAAAAGTAATAATAGACGCGCGCCATCATCCACTTTTCTAAAAAAACAAATCATACACAAAACGCCAGCACCAACAGTTTTGCAAGAAATGTCAACATGAATGAACCTATTATTTTTATCTAAAGACATTTTTTTCCAATTCCATCCCGCCCGTCCCCTTAATCTATTTTATTTCTCATTCTTTCTTCTGATGAAGGACTAGCGTCCGAAACGTTAAGACCCTCTTCCTGCTATATCAAGCGTTAACCTAATATATACCTTCCATATACTGTACCGATTGTGTTGTTATTTCTGTTTACCTTTTACATATATACTGTGTGTGTATATATATATATATATATATATATATATATATATTTATTAAAATAACAGATTAAAGTTTAAGCAAAGAATCGCTTGTATGTATGTATGTATGTATGTATAAAGGTTCGAACATGTTGAAAACTGCAGTGCTAGATACACAGATGATGGGAGAAAGACCGAATTGTCGTAGCTAAAACGCCTTTTATCATAGACCTATAACACTAGGGCTGACATATACAACTCAGGTGAATGAGTGATAATGTTGATAATCGTAACAGAATTTGAGCAAATAATAGGTTCTGATTTAGGCACAAGGGAAGCAATTTTGGGGGAGGGGAAAGTCGATTAAATCGACTTCAGTGCGTAACTGATACTTTATTTTATCGACCCCGTAAGGATGAAAGGGAAAGCTAACCTCGTCGGGATTTGAACTCAGAACGTAAAAGACCGTAACTCTATGTTGCAAAGCATGGTGTCCGACGCTCTCTTAAATATTAGTCCATTGGTTAACATTATTTCGAGTCTTTCTGAATGTACGGGAGACAACTTTAGACAGGTTTTGGTTCTTTGAGACATTTTCAGCGAAACATAGACTTCACTACTACGAGACATTTTCCCGATGCTCTAAGGATTCTGCTAACCAATCGCCCTAAAAACAACAATAGTAATAACTGATCACCATGAGCGCCTTTTGGCAATAGCTTGATCTGCTAGAAATATCAGTCAAATTTCCCTCAGATTACATCACACCATGAAAAACAGGAATCACAGATTGTGTAATACAATGTTGTCCAGGACATACAAACTGATGAAATGTCCACAGTTGGGGCATAGGTCTTCTCAGCTGATCATAGACCTTCTCAATCAAGTCTGCACTTGGACTAAACAACAACCGCAACAATAATAATTTCTAAACACGATATTACACATTTTAAAAGAGCGAACAGTTGATTAAAAATTTAACACCAATACTTGACTGCTAAAGGAAAAGGTTTTTTCTTTTTATCGTTTAGTCGCAGTAAAGCGAAACGTTGATGATCCTTTTTTGAGCCTCCAAGATTGGTGTTAGGGAGGAAGGTATCCGTCAACTCGAAACCGGCTACGAATACTTGATGGTGGTGTTAAACCAGACAGCGGATTAAGCCTAGCACCCAAGTAGGCTATGACGGATTTGAATTTAGAATGCAACGAACAAATACTGCAAAGTATCCCGTTCGGCACGCTAATGATTCCGACAGCACACCACCTTGAAGTTATACAATATGAAGTTAACCTCTGTGATTTGAACTCAGAAAGAACGTAATTGAATTCTGTAAGACATTTGGTCCGGCACTCTATCCTTTCTGTCACTGATCCTGCTACTTTCCTTCTAACAATTCCTCCACTGGCTCAATGCTAGATGTATGTAAGTAGAACGGGGAGGGGTAGTATTGACTTTATCGACATCAGTAGACGTTTGGTACTTATTTAATCAACCAGCAAGGATGGAAGATCAAAGTTGACTTAGGTACGATTTGAACTCAGAACTTAAAGAAACGTATCTAAGTCACGTTATGCATTTTGTTTAGCAGTCATTCCATCATTTTTCTCCACAGCACAAGGTAAATATTCCGGAGGTTGGAGCAGAGCTGAACTAGTCTTGCATGGGACCCTTGCTTATTATTTATGGTAACAAAAAAAAAGCAATCTGGCGCCCTTTAAATACTGTGCTACCTTTAGCTACAGTCTGGTCAGCCCAATCTCCTTTAAGAGTGGGTGAACAGGCGATGGTTGGTAATTTATTTTATAGATTCTCCTTGAACTACGAAAGGAAAAGTCGGCTCAGACAAGATTTGAACCAGGAATGTAAAAACACATAACTAAAAACCGTCACTCAATCGACTTCTTAATAATATTTTTGAGGGTGGGATGGCTATAAGCGAAAGTCGATTACACCGACTCCAACACTTAAGTGATATTTTTTTTTCATCACCCCTTCAAGGATGAAAGTTTACTTCAGCTGGAATTGAACTCCGAAAGTAAACAGCCACAACTAACGATTCTGTCAATCCACCGCCCCCCTTAATAACAATCACAATTCTTTCTTTATTATTGCCACATAGGTAACAAGTGAGGGACATGTGACGAAAAGTGTGGCGATTTATATAAAAAAGTACAATAACCACAACGAATTGATTAAAATTTAGTCTTCTATTTCTGAGTAAAGGAAATCAGAGAAGCAAAAATACAAAGAAATATTAAATATCTAGAATGGCTTAGAACAACAAAAAAACCTTTAACAAATTCAAGAAACAAAGAAATATGTGTAAAAAAATACAATGCTAAAATGCCTTGCACTCACATGATGTGCTCACTTAAGATGTTGATTTGGATATAAGGCCAGCAATTTTGAGGGAGGGAAAAGTCGATTATATCAACTCTAGTACTTGACTGGTACTTTATTTTATCAACTCCAGAAAATGAAAGGCGAAGTTGACCTTGGTGGGATTTGAATTCAGATCATCGAGTATCGGAACGAATACTGTAAAACATTCTATCCAACACTCTAATGATTCTGCCAATCCACTACACTGTGTTCATTAGAGATGATGAAGTGAACAACGGCAGAATTACAGAATCAGAGCACCTATATTTAGTATACAGAACATTCCCCTGCGGTATTTCCTCTCAGCCCTATTGTTGATACCCACAAGTAGGTTATTGTAACAAATTAGAGTCTATTTTTAGCGTGTTTCTGAGTATGTGTGTTTGAGGTAAAGCCAATGGAAACGAATTTGATATTTTCCAGTCATTTGTTGAATCGATTTACTCTTTTACTCTTTTACCTGTTTCAGCCATCCGGCTGAGGCCATGCTGGGGCACCGCCCTTGGATTTAGTATATTATTTTAGTATAAGTTCACCAGGTCATCAATTTACAGGGATAGGAGCCTCGGAGAGATTCAGGGATATTCATACCTCCTTCAATGTCCTTGAAAGTGGTTCGACATGGCTAAATTGTGTCAACGGAGTGCAACATTACCGAAAAATGAAATAGTTTAAGCCCCAGGGGTTTAAAACCTTAGTAAAAATAAGTTTATATAAACTTATTTCATCTACCGCTTCCCATCATCATTCACCTCTACTTAATCATTACTATCTCGACTGCAACAACACCAAGAACGATATTAGCAGTAGTTGCAGCTGCAATAACAAAACAGCAGTTTCCAGCTAGACAGGTAGAAAAATCTGCAACCCCACCCATCCACCCACAAAAAAATCAACCAAAAATACAACAAAAAAAACAAAGAAACCCACAAGAACAACAACAAAAAAGCAACTTGCAAGTGTTTTAGGTTTGCACTACTAACCAAAATTGCCAGAGCAGCAAAGAGGCAACAGATTTCGTGACTAGAGGTTATAAAAATAAAGAATTACAAGAATATTTTTTTACAGTCGAGTCTCTAGTGCATTCCTTCCATTCTTTGAATGAAACAGTATTCTTCGGCTTACAATTCCACCTGACTACTTGATTACTATTTCGCATTTCTCTTTATACATATTTTTACACTAGCTAAATATATATATATACATCATATACAGAGCAAAACATTCAATAAAAGATGTTTAACTTTGGTACAACGCCACAAAACTTGTTGGGGGCGGTGTGATAGATAAAGGTGACTGACACGAGCCCCAGAACATTGTTTTTGTTGTTGGACCTCCGTCGCTTCCGACGACGAGTGTTCCAGTTGATCGAACCACAGAATAGCCAGCTCGTGAAAGTAATATACAAGTGGATGAGAATTTCACAGACACGTGTACCCTTAATGTATTTCACAAAGAGATTCAACTGAGTGGACTGAAGCAACGTGAAATAAAGTGTCTTGCCCAAGGATACAAGGTATCGCCAGGAATCGAACTCGCTACCTTACGAACATTACTGGTACTTAATTTATCGAAACTTTGAACTCAGAAGGTAGTAAAATATTGTCGATCTGATCCTATAACTCCTAACGAAGTCGTAGATGCATCGTCGCGACATAAAGGAATTTAAAACCTGGCGGTGACTATCCTTCAGGCTGAAACACACCCGATGATAGAGAAAGAGAGAGAGAGACAGAAATCGATCCCAGGACTGAACTGGACTGGTACATTATCGATCCAGAAAGGATGAAAAGAAAAAGTGGCCTCGGCGAGATTTAAACTCCGAGTGCAGAGTCGGCATGAATACCACAAGGCATTTTATCGGATACCTTAACGACTCTGTAATATATATTTGGCTGTCTACCATCGCTGTCATTTCTATTGATCTTTATATACATTAAGTTACTGATTAGAGTGGTTGGCATTGGCAGAATCGGTAAAATAGCGGTGTTTAGTTACACCTTTATAACCTTCTGAGTTCATATCCCGCTCCGGTCGACTTTGACCCTCATTGTTACAGGGTCGTTAAAATAGCACCAGTCAAGACCAAATTAATAAAATTTGAACTTGAAATACAAAGGTGCAGTTTATTATTAATTTCTATCATAAGCTGGTGGACTGGTAGAGTTGTTAGAGTGTCGGAGACCATGCTTTATGGCATAGTGTTACGCCCCTTTACAATTTGAGTTCAAATCCTGCCGAGGTTAGCTTTGCCTTTCATCTTTACAATAAAGTACCAGTAATGCACTGAGTCGATTTAATCGACTTTCCCTTCCTCCAAATTGGTAGGGGATTGGTAGAGTTGTTAAAATTTCCGACAAATGCATAGCAGTATTCGTTCCGGTTTTTGACGTTCTGAATTCAAATGCCTACAAGGTAAATTTTACCTTTCACCCTTTAGGGATCTATAAAATAAAGTACCAGTCAAGTATTTGGTCGATTTAATCGATTCCGCCTCCTACAAATGACTGGCCTTGCGCCCAAAGTAAAAATAATTGTTTCTATTTTTGGCACAAGACCAGCAACTTGAAAAGTAGGGGAAAGTCGATCAATTAGACCCTAGTGCATTACTGGTACTTTATATTATCGACCACGAAAGGATGAAAGGCAAAGCTAACCTCGGTGGAATTTGAACTCTTCACACTTTCTGGGGGTTGAAGATTATATAATTTAGTTTAGGTCTGTCATGTTAAGGAAATCATGACAACCACAGCCTTCTGCTTATTTTCCATACACAACTGTTGCAAAAGCTGTTGTTTGTGTGGTTATAAAACAAGCAATAAAACTAGTAGTAGTGCAATCCTAACCAACTTCCTCTTTTCATGCCACATCATGTCTGATGATCGGCAAATATGCGATGAATAGTTGCGACATGTATGTGTGTATGTGTGTGTGTATACGCATGTACGTACATCATTATAGTTCATCAACATATTTTTTTCATACACTGAACCTCGTTAGCAAAGCATTATAGTAAATGCTTTCCTAGTGACTACCGCATGAAGGTGAGGTTGGCTCGGTCCCCCTAACCTACTTATCCTAACCAAATATCTCATATCTATAGGTGTTGTGTATAGGCGGCGAATTGGCAGATTCGTTAGAACATCGGATAGAATGCTTTACGGTATTCATTCCGACTCTGTGCTCTCTGAGTTCAAATCCAGCCGAGGTCAATTTTGCCTTTCATCTATTCAAAGTCGATAAAAAAATACCACTCAAGTACTGAAGTCAATTCCTCCTCTATATATCTTTCTCATTTACATTCTCTCAATCCATTTCTGGAAGAAATCTGCTGTATTCATACCTGGAGGGGAGATGGGCTCCGCCAGGTTTAAAAATTGCCCTAGAAAAATCGCCCCAACGACTCTCTCAGGAGTTACAGTACCATTTATACATAGGTGTTGTCTGGATATAGGAATAGCTGAATGGTTGAGAAATTTGCTTCACAATCATGTTCCAGGGTTCGATCCCACTATGTGTCACCTTGGGCAAGTGTCTTTATTGTAGCCTCGGGTCGATTCAAGTCTTGTGAGTGAAATTGGATAGATGGAAAATATATAGAAGCTCTTCGGATAGATTGTACCTGTAATTCAAAGGCCCTGCCTTGTCACATGTTGTGTCTCGTTGATTCTACCTGAGAATTATGTTACGGATACACGTGTTTATGGAATACTCAACCACTTACTAGTTAATTAGCGAGTTGGACGATAAATGAACAACTGAATGATCGTCGTCGAATCTGACGGAGAATTCATCTCAGTGTTGTTGTATTTAGCTCCAGGTTTCTTCTGATTGAGCAAATGAATAGATTAATGATCAAATACGTTAAAAGCGTGATCGTTCTGCTTTTGTTCTCTATCTTGAACAACATTATCCTCAATACAGATGCCCCCTTCTGTTTTTAAAGATAAGAAATGATTTAATGAAATTTATCTGCTATTTCTTGTACGCTGAGCAATCACGTTAAGCCCTTTTTATATCACAGTTGTTGTTGTTTAGCCATAAGGTAATCTTGATTCAGAAAATCTTCAATGAAAGCTGTTTCAGCCGCGATCATACCATCTTTTAGGAAATTAATAAACTACACCATTGATTCTTTTATGTCTTTCTTGTTTTTATCACGACAGGGCAATGATTTGGTTGCTATTTCTAGCAGGTCGAACGAGCTTGTAACAGCGTTCTGATTGATTCATCTTTCATTTAGTTATACAAATGTGGTATTGTCAGCATGGGAGAATGGCTAAAGAGTTCGTTTTACAATTATTAGGTCTGGAGCTTGACCCCATTGCGTGGTATCTCGGGCATGTGTCATTTGTCATAGCCTCGGATCGACTCATGCCTTGTGAGTGAAATTGGGTAGACAGAAACTGCTTGGAAGCCCGTCAGATGGATAATACCTGTAATTAAAAAAGGGCCAATCGTGTCGTACATTATGTCACATTGAATCTCCTTTAAAATTTAGTTAAGGGTACAAGCGTTTGTGGAATACTCAGTCACTTACATGTTAATTTCACGAATAGAAATGTGCTAAGTGTACTGGTGTGGTTTCCTCTGATCCATACGAAGAAGTGTGCCAAGATTTAGTTATGTCCTCTCCATACAGTAATATTTTCCTGAACATTAATAGACTATTAGCTGCCACCTAACATCGATGACTCATCTACAGATGATTCCACTCTTCTGTCATCTATGTTTTTCACATTCAAATGTTGCCCACATACAATTTTCAGATCAAACCTACAATGGATCCATGACAGCAAAAACAATCTCCGATGTGGGTTGAGGTAGGGGAACATGTCTGCCTTATTACTTTTAACAACATAGACACAGTGCACATACATATCAGGAAATATCATCACCACATATACCGTATATACTCATATATAAGCTGAGAAATATGTGACAAAAAAGAAAAAAACGGTGGTAAAATGGAGGAGGTTGGCTTATTTTTGAGTTCAATTTCTCGCCGATTTTCACCCTCTTCAAAATTCTACGTAAATGAGATGTTAAAAGCCAGTCAGATGGATAGTACCTGTAATTCAAAAAAGGGCCAATCGTGTCGTGCATTATGTCACATTGAATCTCGTTTAAACTTTCGTTAAGGGTACAAGCGTTTGTGGAATGCTCAGTCTCTTACTTGTTAATTTCATGAATAGGCTGTTCTGTTGATCCGACAGCTGGAATATATATTTTGTCGAAACCGACGGATGTCCATTTCTGTTACAACACATCATCTTATTTTAGTTAATGATATACACATACACCAGTAATTATACTTTAAACTAATAGAGACAAAGGACGTAATGATATGATAATGTAAAATGTTTAACTATAAATGAATAAGTTGCTGCCAAGAACCAACGTATTCTTCTTATGCATTAACTTCACTTCAGGTCATATCTTTCTTTCAGAATTGTAGTCTGGAATTATCGATTATTCTTTAGATTTCTCTCTTAACCTATCTCTTTTCACTAATTAATACAAAGCTAGAAGACTAAAGTCTATCCTACCAATTTCTGATAGTCATAATAATGTCACGACACTGCAATATAACTTGTTTGACGATGTACATTAGTTTATCTATCTATCTATCTATCTAGCTCTCATTCCCTTTTTTATTGTATGTAAACTTCCCCCTTTGTATTTGTCCCCTTCTTTTGTGCCCCTGTGGCTAATAAAGAAACATATCTATCTCTCATTCCCTTCTTTAGATACCACTTTAGAAGGAGAATCAGAGTGGAGAGAGAGGCACTGCACCCCAGTAAATTTACTGAAAGGTGGGTGAATGTGGAAAAAATGCCCTGAGTGATTGGGCCTTCTCTGTATATAAACCTGTAGGTTGAAGAAGAGAGCAAAAGGAAGAAATGAGCACTTGCACAACACGCTCCTGCAGTTGAGGGTTGTTCTATCGACGGGGTATTAAACAACCCATTTGTGGCGCCTCCCCTCTATTGGGTATTTCGATTGTTATAATTGTTTGTTTCATATTTTTACACGATTGTATGTAAAATCCCCGGCATGTCTTTGTTTTGTCCCCTTTTCTTGTGCGCCCTTGTGGCTAATAAAGAAATATATCTATCTGTCTGCCTGTCTGTCTGTCATCTGGCTGGTTAAGCTTGTGGCTATACTATGTATTAAGTTGGTCAGCTTGCAGAAACGAAACGTATTGAGTGCTCTTTTCTTTCATGCGTACACCCATTTCTTTCTCTATTTATGCACATCGCAGCGATTATTAGAAACTCTAATATTATCAAAGGTTCTTTTTGGGGAACTATTTCACACAGCTGTCCAGCTACTTGTAGAAGTTTTCTTTAACGACATCAACAACAGTTTATGCAGAGGCATACACTCAAAGTAGATTGATGGGCTCATCAAACGAAATCATGCGTAGGGAAAACATTCGTTCTGTATTTGAGGCAGGTGGTAGTTGCCCAATAATTTCTTCCATCGTCTGGAACAATGCCTGGTGCATAGCTCTAACCGCTCTAGGTGAAGGCTTGTAATCTGTGACTATTGTCTGCTATGTTGTATTTATATCTAGAGATTTTTCTCAAGCGTGCTAGCCAGAGGCATAACTAGGAAAAATAGCGCCTATGGCAAGCAGTGAAATTGTGCCCCTGCCCAGCACTGTATTTTTACCTATGGGCCTAATAATTTATATAACTGGCTTAATGATCCAGGCACCATAATGTTCTCACCCATGATAATCAGAGACAGATCATACATCTGAAGGGGTTGCTTTTTTCACTGTCCGACGAGGCTTATTTGACTTTAATAGAACATGCTCCTAGTCCAAGTGGCACCCATGTCACGTGCCAGGCGTGCCACACCCTAGTTACGCCTCTGGTGCTAGCTTAAGCAAACGAATAAAGAAACTAGATTGTTCAAGTGTTAGAATCTCATTCTCAGTGTTGCTGTAATATCCAAAAGAATGTTGGAACTGATACGTTTGGTATCATGTTTAATGCTGGATCTGAAGTGAGGAATATACATTTAAATTTGTAGTAACTTGGCAATTAATTAGTTTGGTAGTCTTAAATAAAATAAATAAAATATCATAAATTGGGGGCTACTCGTGTAAAGAAAGGAGTATATTGCGATGGATGAAGGATGAAATATAAAATATAAGAATAAAAATCAAAGTGTTTGTAATGGAATACACACACACACATATATATATGCACACATCTATATGTACATATATACACATTTGGGTTAAATAATACAGGTATACAAATATAGAACGATATATTCATATATCTATACAAATAAGTACAGTGTAATACATATATACAAGTATATACAGTGTAATACGTATATACAAATATATAGAGCGTAATACATATATAAACATAAATACAAGGATATCTAGACTTATACATATACATATAGTAGAAATAAAGAATAGGTGGTAATGATATAACGATATAGCAACGTTAAATTATATCAACTATCATGTCGTAAATGTGGTTTAAGATCAAAGGATTACTCAAACGAATGGTCTGTTTAGAAAGGTTTATACTTACGAAAGCTGATTGTAAAAAGAAAAATTAATAGTTGAATTACGATAACGGCGGAGTGTAACCTAAGAATAGATAATATACCATACTAATTTTATGTTAATATTCTTTCGAGAACTTTCGAAATATTAATATAGTTGAAATGCATCACGTGTTTTTCTAAACTTTGAAACTCTTTCTGTAAAAAATTTCACAGATAAACCAAAAGGAAAACCACACACACACACACACACACACACACACACACACACACACACACACACACACACACACACACACACATATATGGAGTGTCCACGGTACAAGGACCGGGAACACCTCTTCACTATAAACACACAACATACACACACATCCATGTATATATATATATATATATATATATATATATATATATATATATATATATATATATGTCAACATGAATCGACCTATTATTTTTATCTAAAGATATTTTTTCCAATTCCATCCCGCCCGTCTCCTTAATCTATTTTATTTCTCATTCTTTCTTCTGATGAAGGACTAGCGTCCGAAACGTTAAGACCCTCTTCTTGCTATATCAAGCGTTAACCTAATATATACCTTCCATATACTGTACCGATTGTGTTGTTATTTCTGTTTACCTTTTACACACACACACACACACACATATATATATATATATACGTACACATACACCCCACCACATAATATATATAGCTGCACACAAAGAATCTTCTCTTTGGTGAGATTATGATGGCAAAACAAAATATCTTATCAGCATGTTCCTCAAAATGTTATCTTATCAAATAATATTTAGTTTTAATATCCAGCACAAAAATGTGGCTATTCAGAGTGTTATATCCCACCATTAACTGTTGTAAACAATATCTAATACTTTGAAGTTTTCTCAAAGAAAAGTAGAAAGCTATAAACATTTTTGCATGCTTCTGGTATAATGTGCTGTTATCTATAATTTAATTGAGTTGGCCTTCTTCTAGCAATGAACGACAAACATTAACTTACAAATTCTATTACAATAAGAAAAGTGTTTTGGATAAATAATTTCTTTTACTATATTTTACCATGAAGTAAGTGTTGTGTAGCTATGCGTTAAAAAGGGGATAGAGAGAGAGAGTGTGGGTGAATGAGTGAATGAGAGAGAGAGAGAGAGAGAGAGAGAGAGAGAGAGAACGATTTGGTCTTTATAACTCTAGTTCTATATGTTCTATGGTGGTGGATTGGCAGTATCGGTAGAGCGTCAGACGCCATGCACCAGTAACATACTGGGGTCGATTTAATCGACTTTCTTCTCTCCCCAAATTACTGGCCTTGTGTCTATACTAGAAACAATTATTTCTACATGTTGTATATAACTGGCCGAATTATCAAAGTGTTCGCTTCATAATCACGAGACTCTGGATTCGATACCATTGCGTGACATCTTGGTCAAGAGTCTTTACCTTAGCCTCTAGTTGATTTAAGCCTTGTGAGTGAAATTGGATGGACGGGAACTGCATGGAAGCCCTTCAAATAGATTATACCTGTAATTCAAAGATTCAACATTGTCACATACTCTATAACGATAAGTCGATTTGGGGAATTTCATTTAGGGGGTACATATCTACGGAATACTCAACCACTTGCACGTTAATTCACATGCTGGACGTTCAGCTTGGAGAACAACTGAAAGTTCATCGTTTGAATCGATAGAGCAGTCATGGGAAAACCTTTTACCAGTTTGGCTTTCTGAATGGCATGCTTAATTTGAAAATTGCCTTGAATTTTTTTAGTAGTGCAGCCCGCCTTATAATAAGGCCACATACTCTGCGGCCCACTGCTCGAAAAAGGTGGCCCATGCCTGCGATAGAGGATCAATCGTGCTCTGGAAAGAAGAAGAAGAAGAAGAAGAAGAAGAAGAAGAAGAGAGGGGTGAGGGAGAAAGATACCTGGCTTATACGAGGGTCGACTGAAAAGATCATGAGCTGACTATGAAGGAGTGATGCTAGTGCTGCTAAATCTTGCATGCATTAATTTCAATTCTTCTTATTAATAACTGCTTTGTTTTTTTTTCTTCCACGGATTATGTTGAAAAATAAACCTCATGTGGTTATTCCATGAGAGTATCTTGGTCAGCCTACAAACTTTTTAACAGACCTTTGTATCTCACCAAGGTTTGATCAAGTGTTCCCAAAGTGTTCCAGAAGTGTTCCAATTGTCACCATACTGTCTGTCCTTTTGTATCTCTAAGACTATACTGTCCAATTGTATTTACTGCTCGTGTCTCATTTTAAGGTGGTAACATGAGACACAAAGGAGGTTTGGCTGTTATTTCTAGGTACTTGAGCAACCACGTTGGCAATACAGCTGACAGAGGGGGTGATGGAAGCAAGGATAGGTGAGTTGATTGGGGTGGCGATGGGAGTGGTGATACAGTAGTGATGTTGGAGGTGAGGATTATGGCGGCGATTGTAGTGGAGATGGAGGTGGGGATTGTGGTGGTGATTGTGGTGGTGATGGAGGTGGGGATACAGTAGTGGTGTTAGAGATGGTGATGGATGTGGTGATTGTGGTGGTAATGGGAATGGTTATCGAGGTGGTGATGGGGGTGGTGATCGAGGTGGTGATGGGAGTGGTGATTGAGGTGGTGATGGGAGTGGTGATTGAGGTGGTGATGGGAGTGGTGATTGAGGTGGTGATGGGAGTGGTGATCGAGGTGGTGATGGGAGTGGTGATCGAGGTGGTGATGGGAGTCGTGATGGAGTAGTGTTGGAGTGGTGGTGATGGAGTGGTGGTGATAGAGTGGTGACAGAGGTGTTAATGGGAGTGGTGATAGAGGTGGTGATTGGAGTGATGATGTAGTGGTGATGGAGGTGACGATTGGGGTAGTGGTTGAGTTGGTAATAGAGTGGTGATAGAGTGGTGATAGAGTGGTGATAGAGTGGTGATAGTATGGTGATAGAACTGGTAATAGAGCTGGTGAAAGAAGGGTGACAGGAATGGAGGTAAGGTGGTGACTGAGGAGGTGATTGAAATAGGTTTCAAACAGCCCGTAATATAAAATTATAGCTGTAAAATAATAGGGTTGGTCTTTCCGAGATGTGAATAAATATGACTATAAGCAATGTTGACATAGCTGATTGGTTTAAAAGCTTGATTAAAGTTTATAAGGTCCTACATTCACTTTCACCGCAGGGGCATCTTGGGAAAGTGTTTTCTTCCATAACCTCGAGTAGATTCAATCTTTGTGAATGAAACCGGGTAAATTGAAAGACTTGTCGCACAGTGTTACACAAAATCTGTTGAAGATTTAGATTAAAATTACAAATGATTGTGTAATATTCAGCTAGTCAAATCAATTTTATTTATGGAATATATCATGTAAATACAGTTTAGTTATTCTGTAAATACAGCTAGTTATATACTGTAATGCAAAGAAAGACTCAAGCTGTATGAAAACCTGTTAGTTATGGATTGTACTGGTAAGTCAAAGTACCAGCCTTCTCTCTCTCTCTCTCTCCCCCACCTCTCTGTTTCTCCACCCACTCTCTCTCACACACTCTATTATTCTGATTTTGCCCGAGGATTATGTTAAGAGTACACGTGTCTGTGGAATATTCAGCTACTTACACTATATTATGAAATGAAATGTATCTGTATGTTAACAGGCCAGCATTGACAAGATGTCTCCGATGATTCTGTTTGAATATTTCGTTAAGGGTATCAAATGTCTGCGGAATATTTAGTCAATTACACTATAATAGAAGGGTCCCCAAAGTTGTCCAAATCGACTTCTAAGGGTTCATGGGATTACCCATGGGGTTAATTGGAATTTTGAACCCAAACCTGACATTTGTATAGGAAATGAAAACACACTAAATCATACAACTTGCTTATACTGGTTTCTAAATTTTCTATAAATATTTTCATGGGAATTATTCTGATGAGCTTTTCTCTTTGTTACTTCATAAGTTTAAACGAGCACCAGATTGGTGGCTAGGTTTCCTATATTTACAGTTGGTAGCTAGGTTTCCTATATTTACAGTTGGTAGCTAGGTTTCCTCTATTTACAGTTGGTAGCTAGGTTTCCTCTATTTACAGTTGGTAGCTAGGTTTCCTGTATTTACAGTTGGTAGCTAGGTTTCCTCTATTTACAGTTAGTGGCTAGGTTTCCTCTATTTACAGTTGGTAGCTAGGTTACCTTTATTTACAGTTGGTAGCTAGGTTTCCTCTATTTACAGTTGGTGGCTAGGTTTCCTCTATTTACAGTAGGTGGCTAGGTTTCATCTATTTATAGTTGGTGGCTAGGTTTCCTGTATTTACAGTTGTTAGCTAGGTTTCCTGTATTTACAGTTGGTGGCTAGGTTTCATCTATTTACAGTTGGAGTTCCTAAATGTAATCGCAAATTCTCTTCTGATATTTTCCCCTAAC
This sequence comes from Eledone cirrhosa, assembly GCA_964016885.1. NCBI lineage: Eukaryota > Metazoa > Mollusca > Cephalopoda > Octopoda > Eledonidae > Eledone > Eledone cirrhosa. Next base: position 336,679,828 of record OZ024740.1, on the reverse strand, counting down.
ACATCTCACCCATGGAATTCTCTTCCGACTTCTGACTTTCATGACTACTAGTAACTTCAGTTTATCACCTGTCTCCTTGAATTATGTTCTATCTGTCTTGTCTTTCCCCCTTCTCAGTAACCCTTTGCGTTTTAGTGGATTTATTACCTTGTTGGGTTGAATAAATTAAAAATAAATTATACATAATTATTCTTTATTGTCTATTTGTATTGTCTTTACTGATTTATTTATTTAGGTGAAGGTGCATGGCTTAGTGGTTAGAGCGTCGGACTTACAATCGTGAGGTTGTGAGTTCTTTTCCCAGAACGAGCTGTGTGTTGTGTTCAAGGCACTTTATTTCACACTTCTCCAGTTTACTCAGCTGTAGAAATGAGTTGCGACGTCACTGGTGCCAAGCTGTATCGGCCATTGCCTTTCCCTTGGACAACATCGGTGGCGTGGAGAGGGAAGACTGGTATACATGGGAAACTGCTGGTTTTCCACAAACAACCTTGCCCGGACTTGTTACTCGGAGGGCAACTTTCTAGTGCAAATCCCATGGTCACTCGTGACTGAAGGAGGTCTTTTTTTTTACTGATTTATTTATTTATTTATTTATTTATCTATTTATTTATTTTCCTACATACTTTGGGTCGATGAGTGGCCAAAGATTCCTCGAAGGGGTCGATGGTTTAAAACGTTTAAGATTCGCTGCTAAAATACAATGAACAGGTAATTCTACTGATCAAACAACCAGAATTCTCATGGTTGAAACCAATGGCAACATCCATATTTTCTTTTTTAGATATACAGATAGCATGGGGAAATGATATTGGTGAAATATTTTGAAAGAATACGAGAATATAATATGATTCCAGTTTTGGATATATTTCAGGAATTTTTCATCTCTTCAGATTAATATATTTCCGTTCTGTTTCTGACTATCAAGTGTTTTTATCGCATTGATGATAGAGCCGTGTATAAATGCGTATGTTGGGATGATTGACTGTGTTCTAGTGTATGCGCCTCAGTTTGTTTTGTTGGTGTGTTTGTGTATATATACATGTATATAAGCATGTGTATAAGTGCTTCTCTCTCCACACACACATATATATTGCAGGATAGAGCAATACCATTCCATCTACTTATCGCATATGTTTACAGCGCTATCAACATTTATTTTAAAACCAAAAATCTATGGTAGATATCTATAGGACTAATCCATTGAGATAATATAGGGGTGAAAGGAAAAGAAGGCTGCAGGCGGTCGAAAGCCGAGCCACTAGATTTAGTATATAGTATACAGACTGGGACATCCTATTGCTAAGTTCAAATCATGTCTCTTCTTCTTCTTCTTTTTCTTCACCCACTTATTCCTGAGAAGGTCGTGAGGGCAGAATCCTCAAACACTCCTTCCAACGGGTACTGTCAGAAGCAACCATCTCTAACTAATCCGGCGAAGCTCATGGATGTTATCCAACCATCTTGCTTGGGGTCTACCCATGGGCCTCTTGCCGGCTGGTTTTGTCCTTAAATTCTGTCCAGCGATTATTTCCTGGTACATTCTAACCACATGCCCGTAGTCTTTGAAGTCGATAACATAAATACGAGTTGTCATTGTTGTTGTTGTTTAACCCCAAGTTTATATTGTTGGAGCAGTCCCCTACTCAAAGACTTTCCAGCCATGACTCTTCTGTCGTTTTAGTGATATCTAGGACTCTATTGTCTAATGTTTTTCCCTTTCAAAAATTTGTCGGGTGTTATTCTGAGGGAAATGCTGTTGCTATTTCTAGATCAAGCGATCACACAGTGTCTCTCCTTTTCTATTGTTGGAAGGATAGCTTGATTTGATTGAATGACAGACAAAATGCCTTTTAGTATTTAGTTACACCCCTAACATTCTGAGTTGAAATCTCGCCCAGGTCGACTTTGTCTTTCATCTTTCTGAGGTTCGATAAAATAAGTATCAGTCAAATACTAAGATTATTACTTCTTACAACAGGTATTACCAGTTATATAATTAAAACAAAACAATTCGACTGTAATCGACTCTGGAACATTTCCTCAGGGTTAACAAGTGGGTAGGGTACGTTTTGACCAATTCTACCTATTGGTTTTGCTTTTCCCTGCTGTCCCATTTACATAAAATACAATAAGAGTACTTGGTGTAATTTAGCTGTAATCCTATCAAAAGTGCAATGCAGACCTGCCAACCTCAAAAAATCCAAACGGGGACTACCATAAAAAAGTTCCCCAAAACGGAGAAAAATGAAGGAAAATGAGGAGATTTTACATAATGAAAGCTATACCCATTTTCACGAGAGAATACACCCTCACTCACCCCAAAGTGAGTGGGAGATCTCCCCGTCGGAAGGGGAGAGTTGACAGGTCTGGCAATGACCTTCACGGTTATTCCACTTATATTTTTGGTAATGAACTTTTTTCAATGCAATTTAATATTTACGTATGACACTTTGACTACTTGTGCAATATGTACGGAAGGGAGTTTATTTCAGTTATGAAAAATGATTGCATTCAAGCTGACTTTTGAAGAATTATTGAACAATGAACAATGACTACTCATTCACATTATGTTCATGACAAAGAGCTCTTATGACTAAATAAACATCGTTAAAAAACACAATTCTGTCTTGCGAGAACTATTCTTTGAATTCGTCATGGTGTCGGCAGAAATAACAAACTTTAGTTTCAAATTGCAGTAGATTTCCACTCTTTAATATTTCTGCCTGTCTCTTAGATAAATTCATACTGTGAACTTGGTCATCTAAATCATCTTGTGACAGTAAATGTAGTTTATTGAAAGAACGGAACTTTGGATCAGAAAGATTTTCATCTTTTTCCTTGGTTTATGCTCCATCTTTCATTTGAGTCCACATCCCTAGAAGTTCAGCCCTGTGGGGAATTAAAACAGATTATTTTAATTAAGTTCTAAGTTTTTTAAATTTCTCCATTCTTTTATACTTACAAGGCAAAAACAACAGTCTGTTTTATGACTTGTGAGTTCCATCCAAATCAGTAGAAAAGCAGCTGGCGTGACGTGAAATCTTTAACTAATTTATTTGTAGACTCATTCATGTAACACAAAGAATATAGGTGGTCCCAATGTTGTCCTGACCATCCACTTTACACCCGAAACAAAGTTTTTAGCATTTATTTTTTACCAATTGTGTAAAATTACGTTTCTGGAATTTTAAAGTTACATCGACACATACATAACAGAAATAATTAGAATGAATTTAACAAATGAGTTTAACAAATCATCTAGATCAGAGGTTCTCAAAGTGGGCACTGCCCCCCCCCCCCCCCACCAGGGGAGGGGGCGGCGTTGAGAAGGTTCAGGGGGGTAGTGGGGCGGTGGGGGAAGTGGTAGTGGTAGAGATGATATAATAGTATATTAAATATCAAATGATACATATATATAAATATAGAAAAATAAAAAAATATATAATAATATTTATTTATACATAGTATATATTATATTATTTATTATATATGAATTAACAATTTTATTTATTATATATTATTTACAATTTGCGTGTAGGTAGGTCTCTCTGGAAATAGGGTTGGGGAGCGCTGAGAGTATTACCTGGCCATGAGGGAGGCAGTGGCCCAAAAATGTTTGAGAACCTCTGATCTACATGAACACAACACTGGTGTAAAATCAACTAGGAGCTACACACACTTGCTGTTAACACTGGCATGTACAAACAGGCTGACTTGAAGCTGCTTTACCTACAGACACTACGCTCACATCTGAACAATGATATACATGTTTCAACTTGCACATTCTGCTGTTCTGACTAAACTTATCCTGCCAGAATGATCAGAACTTCAGACCTATCAACTCACCCCATCCGACGGGGACATTTCCTACCCACTTTGGTGTGGGTGAGAGATGTCTTCTCTTGTGAAAATGGGTATAGCTTTCATTACGTAAAATCTCCCCATTTTGCCTCATTTCTCTCCGTTTTCAGGCAATTTTTTTTATGGTACTCGCCGTTTGGGTTTTTAGAGGTTGGCAGGTCTGGAACTTTCTACCCAAAAGTATAAAATGTACTGATTTTGCATAAAACATTAACACAACATATATATTGATATTAAAATATCTAATTATAATTATATTAAGTAAAATAATATATCATTCGAGTCTTATTCGGTGATTATATTAAGTGAGGGGAAAAATGAACATAGCATCAGCAGATAAAACCCGATAAGAGAAATCTGATTTTATCTTTAGATTCGGTGTATAAAAGTACACTTAAAACTATATAATAACCCTGTCTTGTTTTCCTTTAGTAAGTCTGCCTTCACCGTCACGGCACTGATAAACACCCTATTGCGTACTTCACAAACACCCATCTCCACGTACTCATACACACACATACATGCATACACACACATACACACATACATGCATACACACACATACATGTATACATGTACATACATGCATACACACACATACATGCATACATGCATACACACACACACACACACACATACACACATACGTGTACACACACATACATGCATACACGCACATACATGCATACACACACATACATGCATACACACATATACATGTATACACACATACATGTATATACACACACATACATGCATACACACATATACATGTATACACTCACATTCATGCATACACACATATACATGTATACACACACATACATGCATACACACATACATGCATACACGCACATACATGTATATACACACACATACATGCATACACACATATACATGTATACACTCACATACATGCATACACACATACATGCATACACGCACATACATGTATATACACACACATACATGCATACACACATATACATGTATACACACACATACATGCATACACACATACATGCATACACGCACATACATGTATATACACACACATACATGCATACACACATATACATGTATACACACACATACATGCATACACACACATACAAGCATACACACACATACATGTATACACGCACAAACACAAACATACACATGCATGCATACACATTGTTCGCTTATCGCATACGCATACTAATATGCCTCATTGACAACAATTACACACCAGTATACACACATACTTACACTTGCTCATGCACCCTCACACACACACACACACACACACACACACACACACACACACACACACACACACACACACACACACACACACACACACACCATGATTACACACACATAATATGCTCTCGCATACACACAGACAGCATGCTCACACACACAACATGCACACACACATAGTATGCTTTCACACATACATTTACCTGTATGTACTTACATATAGGGAGCATATATTAGTAACTTATCTCCCTCGATTCAATAAAAGGCACACGTACACACAGACGTACACAGACACAGGCACACAGACGTACATAGACACACAGACGTACACAGACGTACACAGACGTACACAGACACAGGCACACAGACGTACATAGACGTACAGTGGCACACAGACATACGCCCGTACACAGACATACAGACACACAGACGTACACAGACACAGGCACACAGACGTATACAGACGTACAGTGGCACACTGGCACACAGACATACGCACGTACACAGGCCCACAGATACACAGACGTACACAGACACACAGACGTACACAAGCACACTGGCACACGCACGTACACAAGCACACAGACACACAGACGTACACATACACACAGACGTACACACACACAGACGTACACAAGCTCACTGGCACACTGGCACGCAGACGTACACAAGCACACAGACGTACACAAGCACACAGACGTACACAGACACACAGACACACAGACACACAGACATACACAAGCACACAGACGTACACAGACACACAGACACACAGACGTACACAAGCTCAATGGCACACTGGCACACTGGCACGCAGACGTACACAAGCACACAGACGTACACAGACACACAGACACACAGACGTACACAAGCACACAGACGTACACAGACACACAGACACACAGACGTACACAAGCTCAATGGCACACTGGCACGCATACGTACACAAGCACACAGACACACAGACGTACACAAGCACACAGACACATAGACGTACACACAGGCATACTGGCACACAGACGTACAGACACACAGGCACACTGGCAGACAGACGTACAGATACACAGGTACACTGGCGCACACGTACACAGACACACAGGCACACAAACACACAGGCACACAAACACACATACGTACACACACACACACAGACACACAGACGTACACAGATGTACACAGATGTACACAGACACACAGGTCCGCTCCCCATACACAAACGCCAACAAACAATCTCACAAACCATCTTCCTTCACAGTAAAACATCATTCCAATTCTAACCACTCCCAACACTTTTTTGATTTATTAACGGCGTAGTTTTCACCGTAAAACAAATTGGCATTCATCATTACGACTGCTTCATTAGAGTTGTTCGCTTAAAAGAATATATCATTATACTATTGTCTGTAGAAATATTAAAGGATGATGATATATCTAATATGGTTTCTTATTTAGGCACAAGGCCAGCAATTTTGGAGTAATGGGAAACCCGATGAAATCGACCTCAGTGCGTTACTGGTACTTTATTTTATCGAGCCTGTAGGGATGAAAGGCTAAGCTAACCTCAGCGGGATTGGAACTTATAACGTAAAGGGACGTAACTATATGCCGCAAAGCCTGTTGTCCAACACTGCCACTCCACCTCCCCTATGATATATTTAATATAATTAATTGTTTCTACGTTAGGCACAAAGCCAGCAATTACCCAGTGCATTACTGGTACTTTATTTTATCGACCCCGTAAGGATGAAAGGCAAAGTTAACCTCGGCGGGATTTGAACTCAGAATGGCAACTCTTAATGGTTTCTGATTTTTTGAGGGGAGGGGGAAGTCGAGTAAATCGACCTCAGTACGTTACTGGTACTTTATTTTATCGAGTTCAAAGAGATGAAAAGCAAAGCTAACCTCGACGGGATTTGAACTCAGAACATAAAAGGACGTAACTATATGCCGCAAAGCCTGTTGTCCAACATTGCCAACCCACCGCCCTTGTGATATATTTAAGATAATAATTGTTTCTACTTTTGGCACAAGGCCAACAATTATCTCAGTGCATTACTGGTACTTTATTTTATCGACCCCGTAGGGATTAAAGGCAAAGTTAACCTCGGCGGGATTTGAACTCAGACTGTAAAGGACAGTAACTCTATGCTGCAAAGCATTAATCAATCCGTGGTTGCAGTATGACAGAAAGGTAAAGAAGTTCGCTTCACAATCATTAGGTCCAGGGTTCAATTCCACAGCGTGTTATCTTGAGTAAGTGTTATTTACCACCGACTCGGGTTGATCCAATCATAGTGTGTGACATTCGTTAAACGGAATCCGTTTGGAAATCCGTCTGATGGACTGTACCCACATTTCAATGGACCAGCTTTGTTACACATAGTGTCGCATTCAATCTGCCTGCGAATTACGTTGGAAGTAGTTGGAAGCCCGTTATATAATATATATATATATATATAAGTAGGAAAAAGTATGACCCCGACGGCAGAGCTTAAGCCGTTTCGACGGCTATTTCTGGACTCAGTATTGAGTACTCTGGTGCGTTATGGTCCATCTGGTTCCTTACCACAACTCCTTCGTTATATATATATATATATAAGAAAAGAATCCCCAGTCACTGAAGAGGACACAGAATGTGTGATGAAAGAACTTTGACAATATATGAACAACCGTCCGGTTGTGGAACCAACCAACCAACCGTAAATTTATAAATTCTTAAATTTATAAATTTAATTTATAATAAATTGGAGTGAAAGCGACTGGTGCGTGTGTTTCTTATTGGCAACATGACCCTCCCAAAGCATAACAATATCGGTTTCAACACACGTTTTCAGATAAAGAATCTTGCTAAACAAATTCAGAAACGAAATATATATATATATATATATATAACTATTTTGCTGAACTCCTTACATTTTGTAGAGTTTTTTTAGGAATGTTTCTGACTGCTGTTTCTTGTAAATAGACATTCGTCTCATTCTGACGTCACCAGCCATGTCTCTTCATGTGTGTTTATTTTCATAATTCCGCACGAGGTCAACTAGCCTGCTTTTAAATAATAATAAATTTGAAGACTAAAATCCAAAGAGGGCTCGATAAGGATAAATATATATCAAATATATAAGAACCGTAGAGCAAAAATTTATTAAAATAACAGATTAAAGTTTAAGCAAAGAATCGCTGCTTTCACCCTTAACGGGATCTTCTGAAACTAACAGATTGACTTCTGCGTTTACAGATTGACTTTGTTAGTTTCAGAAGATCCCGTTAAGGGTGAAAGCAGCGATTCTTTGCTTAAACTTTAATCTGTTATTTTAATATATATATATACGCTTTAATTTATATTTTTAATTATCGTGTCTATAGTCTGCCTTTCATAGGTTATAGATTCCATACACTGGTGGTTTTTCCCCTGTATTATTGATAACGCACTATATATCTCTCTCTGGTGTGTTACCTTCTCAACATATTATATATATATATATATATATATATAACGTACGTGTCCACTCTAATCGGTTGGGTTCGAATTTAATAATATGGACTTAATTAAATTATTGAGTGAGTGAGGAAACGACCGAAGCTGTGTCCATTCTATTCTATAAGCTTCATCCCATAACTATATATATATATATATATATATATATATATATATATATATATATATATATATATATATATATATATATATATATATATATATATATATATATATATATATATATATATGTATATATATATATATGCCAAAGTTCTATTTAAAATTGTTGGGATACAACAAGTAAATATTTTTATAACTGATATAAAGCACTCGACAATTATTTGGAGTAGATATACGATATTAATAAATGGATTCCAAAAATAATGGTTGCATTTTAAAAGGGTACGTCAAAGCTTATTTGTAAAACTGTTATATATTGTATTTTGTCTGATGAAGGCATACCATAATTTAATTTGGTATCCCTGAAATATGTATAATGAAATAAATATGGTTTTATAAATATAGTTTCCATTTATTAATATCGTATATATATATATATATATATATATATATATATATATATATATATATATATATATATATATATATATATATATACGATATTAATAAATGGAAACTATATTTATAAAACCATATTTATTTCATTATACATATATGCATCTTCCCATACATTGAGTACTCCCATGATATGTGGTGTCCCCTCTCTATATATATATATCAATATATGGAAGTACTAGAAATCTTAAATCTTAATCTTAATAATTTACTGAATTCAAGACAAAATAGGAAATTCAACTGTAAATTCCTAAAAACATTCTCTAATTATAGCCCTAACTAACCAAGGATTGGAACTTATAATTCTACACTTATTTCAACCTCTATCAATCCTACCTACGTCAAATAGCTAATCTACATTACATAGACTGTAGACGCCAAATATTTGTTCTTAACTTCACTCTTATCTGCAACTGCCAAACTAGCAACAATGGTTCTAATAGAATTTATTACTTCTACTACAATGGATGTTTTAACCTCAACAATTCATCAGAAAATGTGTAATTCCTAGATATTTTGATAGTGGTGCTGGTAAGGAGGAGTAGCTATCATGCTGACCAATGGGTATCCGAGTCTCTGCTTGTACAGAAATGGTACCTGCCACTGGTTTAGAAGTGATCATCTATAGACTTAATATAATAGAATGTATTGAAGCCAGGATGGATGACAGGTAACAAATCTATTTAGTGTCAGTTGATCTACATGGCGACAATAGATAAGGTTGATTGGAATTAGCAATACTTCCTAACAAAACTGTAGACAGTGATATAACTCAATAACGAAACATATGTAAAAATGTATAGTTAAATATTATTTTTCTAATCACGCCTTATATGTTTTTCCTAACACATTAACTATATCAATATATAAACACACACACACACACACACACACACACACACACACACACACACACACACACACACACACACACACACACACACACACACACACACACACACAAACACACACACACACACACACGCCCCCCCCACACACAGTATATTTATTAACAGTTTGACTTAACACCGCATTACCAACGGTTTCAATATACTCACTATACACACACACGCTCACACACACACATACACACACATACATACACACACATATATATATGAGTATGTGTGTGTGTGTGTCAGTGCATGTCCGTCTCAGTATTTATGTCGACATCGCTTAACAGCCGGTGCCATTTGTCCTACAAATTTAGCGGCTTGACAAATAGAGATCGATAGAATCAATACAAGACTTAAAAAAGACCTTAACAAGTACTGGGGTGCATCAGCATGGCCGCAGTCCAGTTACTAAAATTAGTAAAGAATAAAAGAATGTCACACATTCCTATAGGGCGAACGGGGGTATTAAGTCCCAGGGAACATTAAGCTCCACCACATACAATATACCTATATACAGGTAAAGAAACGGTATTTAGAGCCTGTGGGATCTTCCCTTTTAACCCTGATGCTCCAACATGAATTGGAACCATCCCCATGTACAGCTGCACCAGCGCTCTAAGGTCAAATTCAAGCTCCAGCTCCAACCCCAACCACACCAGATCCAACACCTCCAGCTCCAACCCCAACCACAGAGATCCAACACGCCCAGCTCCAACCCCAACCACAGAGATCCAACACCCCCAGCTCCAACCCCAACCACACCAGATCCAACACCTCCAGCTCCAACCCCAACCACAGAGATCCAACACGCCCAGCTCCAACCCCAACCACAGAGATCCAACACCCCCAGCTCCAACCCCAACCACAGAGATCCAACACCTCCAGCTCCAACACCAACCACAGATTTCCAACACCTCCAGCTCCAACCCCAACCACAGAGATCCAACACCTCCAGCTCCAACCCCAACCACAGAGATCCAACACCCCCAGCTTCAGCCCCAACCACAGAGATCCAACACCCCCAGCTCCAATCCCAACCACAGATATCCAACACCTCCAGCTCCAACCCCAACCACAGAGATCCAACACCCCCAGCTCCAATCCCAACCACAGAGATCCAACACCCCCAGCTCCAGCCCCAACCACAGACATCCAACACCTCCAGCTGCAACCCCAACCACAGAGATCCAACACCTCCAGCTCCAACCCCAACCACAGAGATCCAACACCTCCAGCTCCAACCCCAACCACAGAGATCCAACACCTCCAGCTCCAACCCCAACCACAGAGATCCAACACGTCCAGCTCCAACCCCACTGAGATCCAATACCTCCAGCTCCAGCCCCAACCACAGAGATCCAACACCCCCAGCTTCAGCCCCAACCACAGAGATCCAACACCTCCACCTCCAACACCAACCACAGAGATCCAACACCCCCAGCTCCAGCCCCAACGACAGAGATCCAAAACCTCCAGCTCCAACCCCAACCACAGAGATACAACACCTCCAGCTCCAACCCCACAGAGACCCAACACCTCCAGCTCCAACCCCACTGAGATCCAACACCTCCAGCTCCAGCCCCAACCACAGAGATCCAACACCCCCAGCTTCAGCCCCAACCACAGAGATCCAACACCTCCACCTCCAACACCAACCACAGAGATCCAACACCCCCAGCTCCAGCCCCAACCACAGAGATCCAACACCTCCAGCTCCAACCCCAACCACAGAGATCCAACACCTCCAGCTCCAACCCCACAGAGATCCAACACCCCCAGCCCCAACCACAGAGATCCAACACCCCCAGCTTCAGCCCCAAACACAGAGATCCAACACCTCCAGCTCCAACCCCAAACACAGAGATCCAACACCCCCAGCTCCAACCCCAACCAGAGAGATACAACACCCCCAGCTCCAGCCCCAACCACAGAGATCCAACACCTCCAGCTCCAACCCCAACCACAGAGATCCAACACCTCCAGCTCCAACCCCACAGAGACCCAACACCTCCAGCTCAAACCCCCACAGAGATCCAACACCTCCAGCTCCAACCCCACAGAAATCCAACACCTCCAGCTCCAACCCCACAGAGATCCAACACCTCCAGCTCCAACCCCACAGAGATCCAACACACCCAGCTCCAACCCCACAGAGATCCAACACCCCCAGCTCCAACCCCAACCACAGAGATCCAACACCTCCATCTCCAGCCCCAACCACAGAGATCCAACACCCCCAGCTCCAATCCCAACCACAGAGATCCAACTCCCCCAGCTCCAACCCCAACCACAGAGATCCAACACCTCCAGCTCCAACCCCAACCACAGAGATCCAACACCTCCTTCTCCAGCCCCAACCACAGAGATCCAACACCCCCAGCTCCAACCCCAACCACAGAAATCCAACACCCCCAGCTCCAACCCCAACCACAGAGATCCAACACCTCCATCTCCAGCCCCAACCACAGAGATCCAACACCCCCAGCTCCAATCCCAACCACAGATTTCCAACACCTCCAGCTCCAACCCCACAGAGATCCAACACCTCCAGCTCCAGCCCCAACCACAGAGATCCAACACCTCCAGCTCCAACCCCACAGAGATCCAACACCCCCAGCTTCAGCCCCAACCACAGAGATCCAACACCCCCAGCTCCAACCCCAACCACAGAAATCCAACTACTTCAGCTCCAACCCCAACCACAGAGATCCAACACCTCCAGCTCCAACCCCACAGAGATCCAACACCTCCAGCTCCAGCCCCAACCACAGAGATCCAACACCCCCAGCTCCAACCCCAACCACAGAAATCCAACGCCTCCAGCTCCAGCCCCAACCACAGAGATCCAACACCCCCAGCTTCAGCCCCAACCACAGATATCCAACACCTCCAGCTCCAACCCCAACCACAGAGATCCAACGCCTCACGCTCCAACCCCAACCACAGAGATCCAACACCCCAGCTCCAACCCCAACCACAGAGATCAAACACCCCAGCTCCAACCCCAACCACAGAGATCCAACACCCCAGCTCCAACCCCAACCCCACAGAGATCCAACACCCCCAGTACCAACCCCAACCACAGAGATCCAACACCTCCAGCTCCAGCCCCAACCACAGAGATCCAACACCCCCAGCTTCAGCCCCAACCACAGAGATCCAACACCCCAGCTCCAACCCCAACCACAGAGATCCAACACCTCCAGCTCCAACCCCACTGAGATCCAACACCTCCAGCTCCAGCCCCAACCACAGAGATCCAACACCCCCAGCTTCAGCCCCAACCACAGAGATCCAACACCTCCAGTTCCAACACCAACCACAGAGATCCAACACCCCCAGCTCCAGCCCCAACGACAGAGATCCAACACCTCCAGCTCCAACCCCAACCACAGAGATCCAACACCTCCAGCTCCAACCCCAACCACAGAGATCCAACAGCCCCAGCTCCAACCCCAACCACAGAGATCCAACACCCCCAGCTCCAGCCCCAACCACAGAGATCCAACACCTCCAGCTCCAACCCCACAGAGATCCAACACCCCCAGCCCCAACCACAGAGATCCAACACCCCCAGCTGCAGCCCCAAACACAGAGATCCAACACCCCCAGCTGCAGCCCCAAACACAGAGATCCAACACCCCCAGCTGCAGCCCCAAACACAGAGATCCAACACCCCCAGCTGCAGCCCCAACCACAGAGATCCAACACCCCCAGCTGCAGCCCCAAACACAGAGATCCAACACCCCCAGCTGCAGCCCCAACCACAGAGATCCAACACCCCCAGCTGCAGCCCCAAACACAGAGATCCAACACCTCCAGCTCCAACCCCAACCACAGAGATACAACACCCCCAGCCCCAACCACAGAGATCCAACACCCCCAGCTTCAGCCCCAAACACAGAGATCCAACACCTCCAGCTCCAACCCCAAACACAGAGATACAACACCCCCAGCTCCAACCCCAACCACAGAGATCCAACACCCCCAGCTCCAGCCCCAACCACAGAGATCCAACACCTCCAGCCCCAACCCCACAGAGACCCAACACCTCCAGCTCAAACCCCACAGAGATCCAACACCTCCAGCTCCAACCCCACAGAGATCCAACACCTCCAGCTCCAACCCCACAGAGATCCAACACCTCCAGCTCCAACCCCACAGAGATCCAACACACCCAGCTCCAACCCCACAGAGATCCAACACCCCCAGCTCAAACCCCAACCACAGAGATCCAACACCCCCAGCTCCAACCCCAACCACAGAGATCCAACACCTCCAGCTCCAACACCAACCACAGATTTCCAACACCTCCAGCTCCAACCCCAACCACAGAGATCCAACACCTCCAGCTCCAACCCCACAGAGATCCAACACCTCCAGCTCCAGCCCCAACCACAGAGATCCAACACCTCCAGCTTCAGCCCCAACCACAGATATCCAACACCCCCAGCTCCAACCCCAAACACAGATTTCCAACACCTCCAGCTCCAACCCCAACCACAGAGATCCAACACCTCCAGCTCCAACCCCAACCACAGAGATCCAACACCCCCAGCTTCAGCCCCAACCACAGAGATCCAACACCCCCAGCTCCAATCCCAACCACAGATATCCAACACCTCCAGCTCCAACCCCAACCACAGAGATCCAACACCCCCAGCACCAATCCCAACCACAGAGATCCAACACCCCCACCTCCAGCCCCAACCACAGACATCCAACACCTCCAGCTGCAACCCCAACCACAGAGATCCAACACCTCCAGCTCCAACCCCAACCACAGAGATCCAACACCTCCAGCTGCAACCCCAACCACAGAGATCCAACACCTCCAGCTCCAACCCCAACCACAGAGATCCAACACCTCCAGCTCCAACCCCACTGAGATCCAACACCTCCAGCTCCAGCCACAACCACAGAGATCCAACACCCCCAGCTTCAGCCCCAACCACAGAGATCCAACACCTCCACCTCCAACACCAACCACAGAGATCCAACACCCCCAGCTCCAGCCCCAACGACAGAGATCCAAAACTTCCAGCTCCAACCCCAACCACAGAGATACAACACCTCCAGCTCCAACCCCACAGAGACCCAACACCTCCAGCTCCAACCCCACTGAGATCCAACACCTCCAGCTCCAGCCCCAACCACAGAGATCCAACACCCCCAGCTTCAGCCCCAACCACAGAGATCCAACACCTCCACCTCCAACACCAACCACAGAGATCCAACACCCCCAGCTCCAGCCCCAACCACAGAGATCCAACACCTCCAGCTCCAACCCCAACCACAGAGATCCAACACCTCCAGCTCCAACCCCACAGAGATCCAACACCCCCAGCCCCAACCACAGAGATCCAACACCCCCAGCTTCAGCCCCAAACACAGAGATCCAACACCTCCAGCTCCAACCCCAAACACAGAGATCCAACACCCCCAGCTCCAACCCCAACCAGAGAGATACAACACCCCCAGCTCCAGCCCCAACCACAGAGATCCAACACCTCCAGCTCCAACCCCAACCACAGAGATCCAACACCTCCAGCTCCAACCCCACAGAGACCCAACACCTCCAGCTCAAACCCCCACAGAGATCCAACACCTCCAGCTCCAACCCCACAGAAATCCAACACCTCCAGCTCCAACCCCACAGAGATCCAACACCTCCAGCTCCAACCCCACAGAGATCCAACACACCCAGCTCCAACCCCACAGAGATCCAACACCCCCAGCTCCAACCCCAACCACAGAGATCCAACACCTCCATCTCCAGCCCCAACCACAGAGATCCAACACCCCCAGCTCCAATCCCAACCACAGAGATCCAACTCCCCCAGCTCCAACCCCAACCACAGAGATCCAACACCTCCAGCTCCAACCCCAACCACAGAGATCCAACACCTCCTTCTCCAGCCCCAACCACAGAGATCCAACACCCCCAGCTCCAACCCCAACCACAGAAATCCAACACCCCCAGCTCCAACCCCAACCACAGAGATCCAACACCTCCATCTCCAGCCCCAACCACAGAGATCCAACACCCCCAGCTCCAATCCCAACCACAGATTTCCAACACCTCCAGCTCCAATCCCAACCACAGAGATCCAACACCTCCAGCTCCAACCCCACAGAGATCCAACACCTCCAGCTCCAGCCCCAACCACAGAGATCCAACACCTCCAGCTCCAACCCCACAGAGATCCAACACCCCCAGCTTCAGCCCCAACCACAGATATCCAACACCCCCAGCTCCAACCCCAACCACAGAAATCCAACTACTTCAGCTCCAACCCCAACCACAGAGATCCAACACCTCCAGCTCCAACCCCACAGAGATCCAACACCTCCAGCTCCAGCCCCAACCACAGAGATCCAACACCCCCAGCTCCAACCCCAACCACAGAAATCCAACGCCTCCAGCTCCAGCCCCAACCACAGAGATCCAACACCCCCAGCTTCAGCCCCAACCACAGATATCCAACACCTCCAGCTCCAACCCCAACCACAGAGATCCAACACCTCACGCTCCAACCCCAACCACAGAGATCCAACACCCCAGCTCCAACCCCAACCACATAGATCAAACACCCCAGCTCCAACCCCAACCACAGAGATCCAACACCCCAGCTCCAACCCCAACCCCACAGAGATCCAACACCCCCAGTACCAACCCCAACCACAGAGATCCAACACCTCCAGCTCCAGCCCCAACCACAGAGATCCAACACCCCCAGCTTCAGCCCCAACCACAGAGATCCAACACCCCAGCTCCAACCCCAACCACAGAGATCCAACACCTCCAGCTCCAACCCCACTGAGATCCAACACCTCCAGCTCCAGCCCCAACCACAGAGATCCAACACCCCCAGCTTCAGCCCCAACCACAGAGATCCAACACCTCCAGCTCCAACACCAACCACAGAGATCCAACACCCCCAGCTCCAGCCCCAACGACAGAGATCCAACACCTCCAGCTCCAACCCCAACCACAGAGATCCAACACCTCCAGCTCCAACCCCAACCACAGAGATCCAACAGCCCCAGCTCCAACCCCAACCACAGAGATCCAACACCCCCAGCTCCAGCCCCAACCACAGAGATCCAACACCTCCAGCTCCAACCCCACAGAGATCCAACACACCCAGCCCCAACCACAGAGATCCAACACCCCCAGCTGCAGCCCCAAACACAGAGATCCAACACCCCCAGCTGCAGCCCCAAACACAGAGATCCAACACCCCCAGCTGCAGCCCCAAACACAGAGATCCAACACCCTCAGCTGCAGCCCCAACCACAGAGATCCAACACCCCCAGCTGCAGCCCCAAACACAGAGATCCAACACCCCCAGCTGCAGCCCCAACCACAGAGATCCAACACCCCCAGCTGCAGCCCCAAACACAGAGATCCAACACCTCCAGCTCCAACCCCAACCACAGAGATACAACACCCCCAGCCCCAACCACAGAGATCCAACACCCCCAGCTTCAGCCCCAAACACAGAGATCCAACACCTCCAGCTCCAACCCCAAACACAGAGATACAACACCCCCAGCTCCAACCCCAACCACAGAGATCCAACACCCCCAGCTCCAGCCCCAACCACAGAGATCCAACACCTCCAGCTCCAAACCCACAGAGACCCAACACCTCCAGCTCAAACCCCACAGAGATCCAACACCTCCAGCTCCAACCCCACAGAGATCCAACACCTCCAGCTCCAACCCCACAGAGATCCAACACCTCCAGCTCCAACCCCACAGAGATCCAACACACCCAGCTCCAACCCCACAGAGATCCAACACCCCCAGCTCCAACCCCAACCACAGAGATCCAACACCCCCAGCTCCAACCCCAACCACAGAGATCCAACACCTCCAGCTCCAACACCAACCACAGATTTCCAACACCTCCAGCTCCAACCCCAACCACAGAGATCCAACACCTCCAGCTCCAACCCCACAGAGATCCAACACCTCCAGCTCCAGCCCCAACCACAGAGATCCAACACCTCCAGCTTCAGCCCCAACCACAGATATCCAACACCCCCAGCTCCAACCCCAAACACAGAGATCCAACACCTCCAGCTCCAGCCCCAACCACAGAGATCCAACACCTCCAGCTCCAACCCCAACCACAGAGATCCAACACCTCCAGCTCCAACCCCACAGAGATTCAACACCTCCAGCTCCAACCCCACAGAGATCCAACACCTCCAGCTCCAACCCCACAGAGATCCAACACCTCCAGCTCCAGCCCCAACCACAGAGATCCAACACCTCCAGCTCCAACCCCACAGAGATCCAACACCTCCAGCTCCAGCCCCAACCACAGAGATCCAACACCCCCAGCTTCAGCCCCAACCACAGATATCCAACACCCCCAGCTCCAACCCCAACCACAGAAATCCAACACCTCCAGCTCCAACCCCAACCACAGAGATCCAACACCTCACGCTCCAACCCCAACCACAGAGATCCAACACCGCAGCTCCAACCCCAACCACAGAGATCCAACACCCCCAGCTCCAGCCCCAACCACAGAGATCCAACACCTCCAGCTCCAGCCCCAACCACAGAGATCCAACACCCCCAGCTTCAGCCCCAACCACAGATATCCAACACCTCCAGCTCCAACCCCAACTACAGAGATCCAACACCTCCAGCTCCAGCCCCAACCACAGAGATCCAACACCCCCAGCTTCAGCCCCAACCACAGAAATCCAACACCTCCAGCTCCAACCCCAACCACAGAGATCCAACACCCCCAGCTCCAACCCCACAGAGATCCAACACCTCCAGCTCCAACACCAACCACAGAGATCCAACACCCCCAGCTCCAACCCC
The DNA here is from genome assembly GCA_964016885.1 of Eledone cirrhosa. NCBI lineage: Eukaryota > Metazoa > Mollusca > Cephalopoda > Octopoda > Eledonidae > Eledone > Eledone cirrhosa. The sequence continues at coordinate 336,660,916 of OZ024740.1, read as the reverse complement.
AACCACAGAGATCCCACACCCCCAGCTCCAACCCCACAGAGATCCAACACCCCCAGCTCCAACCCCACAGAGATCCAACACCTCCAGCTCCAACCCCAACCACAGAGATCCAACACCCCCAGCTTCAGCCCCAACCACAGAAATCCAACACCTCCAGCTCCAACCCCAACCACAGAGATCCAACACCTCACGCTCCAACCCCAACCACAGAGATCCAACACCCCAGCTCCAACCCCAACCACAGAGATCAAACACCCCAGCTCCAACCCCAACCACAGAGATCCAACACCTCCAGCTCCAGCCCCAACTACAGAGATCCAACACCCCCAGCTTCAGCCCCAACCACAGAGATCCAACACCTCCAGCTCCAACCCCAACCACAGAGATCCAACACCTCCAGCTCCAGCCCCAACCACAGAGATCCAACACCCCCAGCTTCAGCCCCAACCACAGAGATCCAACACCCCAGCTCCAACCCCAACAACAGAGATCCAACACCCCCAGATCCAACCCCAACCACAGAGATCCAACAACTCCAGCTCCAGCCCCAACCACAGAGATCCAACACCCCCAGCTTCAGCCCCAACCACAGAGATCCAACACCTCCAGCTTCAGCCCCAACGACAGAGATCCAACACCCCCAGCTTCAGCCCCAACAACAGATATCCAACACCCCCAGCTCCAACCCCAACCACAGATATCCAACACCCCCAGTTCCAACCCCAACCACAGAGATCCAACACCTCCAGCTCCAACCCCAACCACAGAGATCCAACACCTCCAGCTCCAACCCCAACCACAGAGATCCAACACCTCACGCTCCAACCCCAACCACAGAGATCCAACACCCACAGCTTCAGCCCCAACCACAGATATCCAACACCCCCAGCTCCAACCCCAACCACAGAGATCCAACACCCCCAGCTTCAGCCCCAACCACAGATATCCAACACCCCCAGCTCCAACCCCAACCACAGAGATCCAACACCTCCAGCTCCAGCCCCAACCACAGAAATCCAACACCTCCAGCTCCAACCCCAACCACAGAGATCCAACACCTCCAGCTCCAACCCCAACCACAGAGATCCAACACCTCCAGCTCCAACCCCAACCACAGAGATCCAACACCCCCAGCTCCAGCCCCAACCACAGACATCCAACACCTCCAGCTCCAACCCCAACCACAGAGATCCAACACCTCCAGCTCCAACCCCAACCACAGAGATCCAACACCCCCAGCTCCAGCCCCAACCACAGACATCCAACACCTCCAGCTCCAACCCCAACCACAGAGATCCAACACCTCCAGCTTCAACCCCAACCACAGAGATCCAACACCCCCAGCTCCAACCCCAACAACAGAGATCCAACACCTCTAGCTCCAACCCCACTGAGATCCAACACCTCCAGCTCCAACCCCACTGAGATCCAACACCTCCAGCTCCAGCCCCAACCACAGAGATCCAACACCCCCAGCTTCAGCCCCAACCACAGAGATCCAACACCTCCAGCTCCAACCCCAACCACAGAGATCCAACACCTCCAGCTCCAACCCCAACCACAGAGATCCAACAACTCCAGCTCCAACCCCAACCACAGAGATCCAACACCTCCAGCTCCAACCCCAACCACAGAGATCCAACACCTCCAGCTCTAACCCCAACTACATACATCCAACACCTCCAGCTCCAACCCCAACCACAGAGATCCAACACCCCCAGCTCCAACCCCAACAACAGAGATCCAACACCTCCAGCTCCAACCCAACTGAGATCCAACACCTCCAGCTCCAGCCCCAACCACAGAGATCCAACACCCCTAGCTTCAGCCCCAACCACAGAGATCCAACACCTCCAGCTCCAACCCCAACCACAGAGATCCAACACCCCCAGCTCCAACCCCAACCACAGAGATCCAACACCCCCAGCTCCTACCCCAAACACAGAGATCCAACACCCCCAGCTCCAGCCCCAACGACAGAGATCCAACACCTCCAGCTCCAACCCCAACCACAGAGATCCAACACCTCCAGCTCCAACCCCACAGAGACCCAACACCTCCAGCTCAAACCCCACAGAGATCCAACACCTCCAGCTCCAACCCCACAGAGATCCAACACCTCCAGCTCCAACCCCAACCACAGAGATCCAACACCCCAAGCTCCAACCCCAACCACAGAGATCCAACACCCCCAGCTCCAGCCCCAATTACAGAGATTCAACACCTCCAGCTCCAACCCCAACCACAGAGATCCAACACCTCCAGCTCCAACCCCACAGAGACCCAACACCTCCAGCTCAAACCCCACAGAGATCCAACACCTCCAGCTCCAACCCCACAGAGATCCAACACCTCCAGCTCCAACCCCAACCATAGAGATCCAACACCCCAGCTCCAGCCCCAATCACAGAGATCCAACACCCCCAGCTCCAACCCCACAGAAATCCAACACCTCCAGCTCCAGCCCCAACCACAGAGATCCAACACCTCCAGCTCCAACCCCACAGAGATCCAACACCCCCAGCTCCAGCCCCAACCACAAAGATCCAACACCCCCAGCTCCAACCCCAACCACAGAGATCCAACACCCCCAGCTCCAACCCCAACCACAGAGATCCAACAGCCCCAGCTCCAGCCCCATCCACAGAGATCCAACACCTCCAGCTCCAACCCCACAGAGATCCAACACCCCCAGCTCCAACCCCACAGAGATCCAACACCCCCAGCTTCAACCCCAACCACAGAAATCCAACACCCCCAGCTCCAACCCCACAGAGATCCAACACCCCCAGCTTCAACCCCAAACACAGAAATCCAACACCCCCAGCTCCAACCCCAACCACAGAGATCCAACACCTCCAGCTCCAACTCCACAGAGATCCAACACCTCCAGTTTCAACCCCAACCACAGAAATTCAACACCCCCAGCTCCAACCCCAACCACAGAGATCCAACACCTCCAGCTCCAACCCCAAAGAGATCCAACACCCCCAGCTCCAGCCCCAACCACAGAGATCCAACACCCCCAGCTCCAACCCCAACCACAGAGATCCAACACCCCCAGCTCCAACCCCAACCACAGAGATCCAACACCCCCAGCTCCAGCCCCAACCACAGAGATCCAACACCTCCAGCTCCAACCCCACAGAGATCCAACACCCCCAGCTCCAACCCCACAGAGATCCAACACCCCCAGCTCCAACCCCACAGAGATCCAACACCCCCAGCTCCAACCCCAACCACAGAGATCCAACACCCCCAGCTCCAACCCAACAGAGATCGAACACCTCCAGCTCCAACCCCAACCACAGAGATCCAACACCCCCAGCTCCAACCCCACAGAGATCCAACACCCCCAGCTCCAACCCCCCAGCTCCAACCCCAACCACAGAGATCCAACACCCCCAGCTCCAACCCCACAGAGATCCAACACCTCCAGCTCCAACCCCAACCACAGAGATCCAATACCCCCAGCTCCAACCCCACAGAGATCCAACACCCCCAGCTCCAACCCCACAGAGATCCAACACCCCCAGCTTCAACCCCAACCACAGAGATCCAACACCCCCAGCTCCAACCCCACAGAGATCCAACACCCCCAGCTTCAACCCCAACCACAGAGATCCAACACCCCCAGCTCCAACCCCAACAACAGAGATCCAACACCTCCAGCTCCAACCCAACTGAGATCCAACACCTCCAGCTCCAGCCCCAACCACAGAGATCCAACACCCCTAGCTTCAGCCCCAACCACAGAGATCCAACACCTCCAGCTCCAACCCCAACCACAGAGATCCAACACCCCCAGCTCCAACCCCAACCACAGAGATCCAACACCCCCAGCTCCTACCCCAAACACAGAGATCCAACACCCCCAGCTCCAGCCCCAACGACAGAGATCCAACACCTCCAGCTCCAACCCCAACCACAGAGATCCAACACCTCCAGCTCCAACCCCACAGAGACCCAACACCTCCAGCTCAAACCCCACAGAGATCCAACACCTCCAGCTCCAACCCCACAGAGATCCAACACCTCCAGCTCCAACCCCAACCACAGAGATCCAACACCCCAAGCTCCAACCCCAACCACAGAGATCCAACACCCCCAGCTCCAGCCCCAATTACAGAGATTCAACACCTCCAGCTCCAACCCCAACCACAGAGATCCAACACCTCCAGCTCCAACCCCACAGAGACCCAACACCTCCAGCTCAAACCCCACAGAGATCCAACACCTCCAGCTCCAACCCCACAGAGATCCAACACCTCCAGCTCCAACCCCAACCATAGAGATCCAACACCCCAGCTCCAGCCCCAATCACAGAGATCCAACACCCCCAGCTCCAACCCCACAGAAATCCAACACCTCCAGCTCCAGCCCCAACCACAGAGATCCAACACCTCCAGCTCCAACCCCACAGAGATCCAACACCCCCAGCTCCAGCCCCAACCACAAAGATCCAACACCCCCAGCTCCAACCCCAACCACAGAGATCCAACACCCCCAGCTCCAACCCCAACCACAGAGATCCAACAGCCCCAGCTCCAGCCCCATCCACAGAGATCCAACACCTCCAGCTCCAAACCCACAGAGATCCAACACCCCCAGCTCCAACCCCACAGAGATCCAACACCCCCAGCTCCAACCCCACAGAGATCCAACACCCCCAGCTTCAACCCCAACCACAGAAATCCAACACCCCCAGCTCCAACCCCACAGAGATCCAACACCCCCAGCTTCAACCCCAAACACAGAAATCCAACACCCCCAGCTCCAACCCCAACCACAGAGATCCAACACCTCCAGCTCCAACTCCACAGAGATCCAACACCTCCAGCTTCAACCCCAACCACAGAAATTCAACACCCCCAGCTCCAACCCCAACCACAGAGATCCAACACCTCCAGCTCCAACCCCAAAGAGATCCAACACCCCCAGCTCCAGCCCCAACCACAGAGATCCAACACCCCCAGCTCCAACCCCAACCACAGAGATCCAACACCCCCAGCTCCAACCCCAACCACAGAGATCCAACACCCCCAGCTCCAGCCCCAACCACAGAGATCCAACACCTCCAGCTCCAACCCCACAGAGATCCAACACCCCCAGCTCCAACCCCACAGAGATCCAACACCCCCAGCTCCAACCCCACAGAGATCCAACACCCCCAGCTCCAACCCCAACCACAGAGATCCAACACCCCCAGCTCCAACCCAACAGAGATCGAACACCTCCAGCTCCAACCCCAACCACAGAGATCCAACACCCCCAGCTCCAACCCCACAGAGATCCAACACCCCCAGCTCCAACCCCCCAGCTCCAACCCCAACCACAGAGATCCAACACCCCCAGCTCCAACCCCACAGAGATCCAACACCTCCAGCTCCAACCCCAACCACAGAGATCCAACACCCCCAGCTCCAACCCCACAGAGATCCAACACCCCCAGCTCCAACCCCACAGAGATCCAACACCCCCAGCTTCAACCCCAACCACAGAGATCCAACACCCCCAGCTCCAACCCCACAGAGATCCAACACCCCCAGCTTCAACCCCAACCACAGAGATCCAACACCTCCAGCTCCAACCCCAACCACAGAGATCCAACACCTCCAGCTCCAACCCCAACCACAGAGATCCAACACCTCCAGCTCCAAACCCACAGAGATCCAACACCCCCAGCTCCAACCCCACAGAGATCCAACACCCCCAGCTTCAACCCCAACCACAGAAATCCAACACCCCCAGCTCCAACCCCCAACCACAGAGATCCAACACCCCCAGCTCCAACCCCAACCACAGAGATCCAACACCCCCAGCTCCAACCCCCAACCACAGAGATCCAACACCCCCAGCTCCAACCCCACAGAGATCCAACACCCCCAGTACCAACCCCAACCACAGAGATCCAACACCTCCAGCTCCAACCCCAACCACAGAGATCCAACACCCTCAGCTCCAACCCCAAACACAGAGATCCAACACCCCCAGCTCCAACCCCAACCACAGAGATCCAACACCTCCAGCTCCAACCCCAACCACAGAGATCCAACACCCCCAGCTCCAACCCCAACCACAGAGATCCAACACCTCCAGCTCCAACCCCAACCACAGAGATCCAACACCCCCAGCTCCAACTCCACAGAGATCCAACACCCCCAGCTTCAACCCCAACCACAGAAATCCAACACCCCCAGCTTCAACCCCAACCACAGAGATCCAACACCCCCAGCTCCAACCCCACAGAGATCCAACACCCCCAGCTCCAACCCCACAGAGATCCAACACCCCCAGTACCAACCCCATCCACAGAGATCCAACACCTCCAGTTCCAACCCCAACCTCAGAGATCCAACACCCCCAGCTCCAACCCCAACCACAGAGATCCAACACCCCCAGCTCCAACCCCAACCACAGAGATCCAACACCTCCAGCTCCAACCCCAACCACAGAGATCCAACACCCCCAGCTTCAACCCCAACCACAGAGATCCAACACCTCCAGCTCCAACCCCAACCACAGAGATGCAACACCCCCAGCTCCAACCCCACAGAGATCCAACACCCCCAGTACCAACCCCAACCACAGAGATCCAACACCTCCAGCTCCAACCCCAACCACAGAGATCCAACACCTCCAGCTCCAACCCCAACCACAGAAATCCAACACCCCCAGCTCCAACCCCAACCACAGAGATCCAACACCCCCAGCTCCAACCCCAACCACAGAGATCCAACACCCCCAGCTCCAACCCCCAACCACAGAGATCCAACACCCCCAGCTCCAACCCCACAGAGATCCAACACCCCCAGTACCAACCCCAACCACAGAGATCCAACACCTCCAGCTCCAACCCCAACCACAGAGATCCAACACCCCCAGCTCCAACCCCAACCACAGAGATCCAACACCCCCAGCTCCAACCCCAACCACAGAGATCCAACACCTCCAGCTCCAACCCCAAAGAGATCCAACACCCCCAGCTCCAGCCCCAACCACAGAGATCCAACACCCCCAGCTCCAACCCCAACCACAGAGATCCAACACCCCCAGCTCCAACCCCAACCACAGAGATCCAACACCCCCAGCTCCAGCCCCAACCACAGAGATCCAACACCTCCAGCTCCAACCCCACAGAGATCCAACACCCCCAGCTCCAACCCCACAGAGATCCAACACCCCCAGCTCCAACCCCACAGAGATCCAACACCCCCAGCTCCAACCCCAACCACAGAGATCCAACACCCCCAGCTCCAACCAAACAGAGATCCAACACCTCCAGCTCCAACCCCAACCACAGAGATCCAACACCCCCAGCTCCAACCCCACAGAGATCCAACACTCCCAGCTCCAACCCCCCCAGCTCCAACCCCAACCACAGAGATCCAACACCCCCAGCTCCAACCCCACAGAGATCCAACACCCCCAGCTTCAACCCCAACCACAGAGATCCAACACCTCCAGCTCCAACCCCAACCACAGAGATCCAACACCCCCAGTACCAACCCCAACCACAGAGATCCAACACCTCCAGCTCCAACCCCAACCACAGAGATCCAACACCTCCAGCTCCAACCCCAACCACAGAAATCCAACACCCCCAGCTCCAACCCCAACGACAGAGATCCAACACCCCCAGCTCCAACCCCAACCACAGAGATCCAACACCCCCAGCTCCAACCCCCAACCACAGAGATCCAACACCCCCAGCTCCAACCCCACAGAGATCCAACACCCCCAGTACCAACCCCAACCACAGAGATCCAACACCTCCAGCTCCAACCCCAACCACAGAGATCCAACACCCCCAGCTCCAACCCCAACCACAGAGATCCAACACCCCCAGCTCCAACCCCAACCACAGAGATCCAACACCTCCAGCTCCAACCCCAAAGAGATCCAACACCCCCAGCTCCAGCCCCAACCACAGAGATCCAACACCCCCAGCTCCAACCCCAACCACAGAGATCCAACACCCCCAGCTCCAACCCCAACCACAGAGATCCAACACCCCCAGCTCCAGCCCCAACCACAGAGATCCAACACCTCCAGCTCCAACCCCACAGAGATCCAACACCCCCAGCTCCAACCCCACAGAGATCCAACACCCCCAGCTCCAACCCCACAGAGATCCAACACCCCCAGCTCCAACCCCAACCACAGAGATCCAACACCCCCAGCTCCAACCAAACAGAGATCCAACACCTCCAGCTCCAACCCCAACCACAGAGATCCAACACCCCCAGCTCCAACCCCACAGAGATCCAACACTCCCAGCTCCAACCCCCCCAGCTCCAACCCCAACCACAGAGACCCAACACCCCCAGCTCCAACCCCACAGAGATCCAACACCCCCAGCTTCAACCCCAACCACAGAAATCCAACACCCCCAGCTCCAACCCCACAGAGATCCAACACCCCCAGCTTCAACCCCAAACACAGAAATCCAACACCCCCAGCTCCAACCCCAACCACAGAGATCCAACACCTCCAGCTCCAACTCCACAGAGATCCAACACCTCCAGCTTCAACCCCAACCACAGAAATTCAACAACCCCAGCTCCAACCCCAACCACAGAGATCCAACACCTCCAGCTCCAACCCCAAAGAGATCCAACACCCCCAGCTCCAGCCCCAACCACAGAGATCCAACACCCCCAGCTCCAACCCCAACCACAGAGAACCAACACCCCCAGCTCCAACCCCAACCACAGAGATCCAACACCCCCAGCTCCAGCCCCAACCACAGAGATCCAACACCTCCAGCTCCAACCCCACAGAGATCCAACACCCCCAGCTCCAACCCCACAGAGATCCAACACCCCCAGCTCCAACCCCACAGAGATCCAACACCCCCAGCTCCAACCCCAACCACAGAGATCCAACACCCCCAGCTCCAACCCAACAGAGATCGAACACCTCCAGCTCCAACCCCAACCACAGAGATCCAACACCCCCAGCTCCAACCCCACAGAGATCCAACACCCCCAGCTCCAACCCCCCAGCTCCAACCCCAACCACAGAGATCCAACACCCCCAGCTCCAACCCCACAGAGATCCAACACCTCCAGCTCCAACCCCAACCACAGAGATCCAACACCCCCAGCTCCAACCCCACAGAGATCCAACACCCCCAGCTCCAACCCCACAGAGATCCAACACCCCCAGCTTCAACCCCAACCACAGAAATCCAACACCCCCAGCTCCAACCCCCAACCACAGAGATCCAACACCCCCAGCTCCAACCCCAACCACAGAGATCCAACACCCCCAGCTCCAACCCCCAACCACAGAGATCCAACACCCCCAGCTCCAACCCCACAGAGATCCAACACCCCCAGTACCAACCCCAACCACAGAGATCCAACACCTCCAGCTCCAACCCCAACCACAGAGATCCAACACCCTCAGCTCCAACCCCAACCACAGAGATCCAACACCCCCAGCTCCAACCCCAACCACAGAGATCCAACACCTCCAGGTCCAACCCCAACCACAGAGATCCAACACCCCCAGCTCCAACCCCAACCACAGAGATCCAACACCTCCAGCTCCAACCCCAACCACAGAGATCCAACACCCCCAGCTCCAACCCCACAGAGATCCAACACCCCCAGCTTCAACCCCAACCACAGAAATCCAACACCCCCTGCTCCAACCCCCAACCACAGAGATCCAACACCCCCAGCTCCAACCCCACAGAGATCCAACACCCCCAGCTCCAACCCCACAGAGATCCAACACCCCCAGTACCAACCCCATCCACAGAGATCCAACACCCCCAGCTCCAACCCCCCAACCACAGAGATGCAACACCCCCAGCTCCAACCCCAACCACAGAGATCCAACACCTCCAGCTCCAACCCCAACCACAGAGATCCAACACCCCCAGCTCAAACCCCACAGAGATCCAACACCCCCAGTACCAACCCCAACCACAGAGATCCAACACCTCCAGCTCCAACCCCAACCACAGAGATCCAACACCTCCAGCTCCAACCCCAACCACAGAGATCCAACACCCCCAGCTCCAACCCCACAGAGATCCAACACCCCCAGTACCAACCCCAACCACAGAGATCCAACACCTCCAGCTCCAACCCCAACCACAGAGATCCAACACCCCCAGCTCCAACGCCAACCACAGAGATCCAACACCCCCAGCTCCAACCCCAACCACAGAGATCCAACACCCCCAGCTCCAACCCCCAACCACAGAGATCCAACACCCCCAGCTCCAACCCCACAGAGATCCAACACCCCCAGTACCAACCCCAACCACAGAGATCCAACACCTCCAGCTCCAACCCCAACCACAGAGATCCAACACCCCCAGCTCCAACCCCAACCACAGAGATCCAACACCCCCAGCTCCAACCCCAACCACAGAGATCCAACACCTCCAGCTCCAACCCCAAAGAGATCCAACACCCCCAGCTCCAGCCCAAACCACAGAGATCCAACACCCCCAGCTCCAACCCCAACCACAGAGATCCAACACCCCCAGCTCCAACCCCAACCACAGAGATCCAACACCCCCAGCTCTAGCCCCAACCACAGAGATCCAACACCTCCAGCTCCAACCCCACAGAGATCCAACACCCCCAGCTCCAACCCCACAGAGATCCAACACCCCCAGCTCCAACCCCACAGAGATCCAACAGCCCCAGCTCCAACCCCAACCACAGAGATCCAACACCCCCAGCTCCAACCCAACAGAGATCCAACACCTCCAGCTCCAACCCCAACCACAGAGATCCAACACCCCCAGCTCCAACCCCACAGAGATCCAACACCCCCAGCTCCAACCCCCCCAGCTCCAACCCCAACCACAGAGATCCAACACCCCCAGCTCCAACCCCACAGAGATCCAACACCTCCAGCTCCAACCCCAACCACAGAGATCCAACACCCCCAGCTCCAACCCCACAGAGATCCAACACCCCCAGCTCCAACCCCACAGAGATCCAACACCCCCAGCTTCAACCCCAACCACAGAGATCCAACACCCCCAGCTCCAACCCCACAGAGATCCAACACCCCCAGCTTCAACCCCAACCACAGAGATCCAACACCTCCAGCTCCAACCCCAACCACAGAGATCCAACACCTCCAGCTCCTACCCCAACCACAGAGATCCAACATCTCCAGCTCCAAACCCACAGAGATCCAACACCTCTAGCTCCAACCCCACAGAGATCCAACACCCCCAGCTTTAACCCCAACCACAGAAAACCAACACCCCCAGCTCCAATCCCCAACCACAGAGATCCAACACCCCCAGCTCCAACCCCACAGAGATCCAACACCCCCAGTACCAACCCCAACCACAGAGATCCAACACCCCCAGCTCCAACCCAACCACAGAGATCCAACACCCCCAGCTCCAACCCCAACCACAGGGATCCAACACCTCCAGCTCCAACCCCAACCACAGAGATCCAACACCCCCAGCTCCAACCCCAACCACAGAGATCCAACACCTCCAGCTCCAACCCCAACCACAGAGATCCAACACCCCCAGCTCCAACCCCACAGAGATCCAACACCCCCAGCTTCAACCCCAACCACAGAAATCCAACACCCCCTGCTCCAACCCCCAACCACAGAGATCCAACACCCCCAGCTCCAACCCCAACCACAGAGATCCAACACCCCCAGCTCCAACCCCACAGAGATCCAACACCCCCAGCTCCAACCCCACAGAGATCCAACACCCCCAGTACCAACCCCAACCACAGAGATCCAACACCTCCAGTTCCAACCCCAACCACAGAGATCCAACACCCCCAGCTCCAACCCCAACCACAGAGATCCAACACCCCCAGCTCCAACCCCAACCACAGAGATCCAACACCTCCAGCTCCAACCCCAACCACAGAGATCCAACACCCCCAGCTCCAACCCCAACCACAGAGATCCAACAACTCCAGCTCCAACCCCAACCACAGAGATCCAACACCCCCAGCTCCAACCCCACAGAGATCCAACACCCCCAGTACCAACCCCAACCACAGAGATCCAACACCTCCAGCTCCAACCCCAACCACAGAGATCCAACACCTCCAGCTCCAACCCCAACCACAGAATACCAACACCCCCAGCTCCAACCCCAACCACAGAGATCCAACACCCCCAGCTCCAACCCCAACCACAGAGATCCAACACCCCCAGCTCCAACCCCCAACCACAGAGATCCAACACCCCCAGCTCCAACGCCACAGAGATCCAACATCCCCAGTACCAACCCCAACCACAGAGATCCAACACCTCCAGCTCCAACCCCAACCACAGAGATCCAACACCCCCAGCTCCAACCCCAACCACAGAGATCCAACACCCCCAGCTCCAACCCCAACCACAGAGATCCAACACCTCCAGCTCCAACCCCAACCACAGAGATCCAACACCCCCAGCTCCAACCCCAACCACAGAGATCCAACACCTCCAGCTCCAACCCCAACCACAGAGATCCAACACCCCCAGCTCCAACCCCACAGAGATCCAACACCCCCAGCTTCAACCCCAATCACAGAAATCCAACACCCCCAGCTCCAACCCCCAACCACAGAGATCCAACACCCCCAGCTCCAACCTCAACCACAGAGATCCAACACCTCCAGCTCCAACCCCCAACCACAGAGATCCAACACCCCCAGCTCCAACCCCACAGAGATCCAACACCCCCAGTACCAACCCCAACCACAGAGATCCAACACCTCCAGCTCCAACCCCAACCACAGAGACCCAACACCCCCAGCTCCAACCCCAACCACAGAGATCCAACACCCCCAGCTCCAACCCCAACCACAGAGATCCAACACCCCCAGCTCCAACCCCAACCACAGAGATCCAACACCCCCATCCAACCCCAACCACAGAGATCCAACACCCCCAGCTCCAACTCCAACCACAGAGATCCAACACCTCCAGCTCCAACCCCAACCACAGAGATCCAACACCCCCAGCTCCAACCCCAACCACAGAGATCCAACACCTCCAGCTCCAACCCCAACCACAGAGATCCAACACCCCCAGCTCCAACCCCACAGAGATCCAACACCCCCAGTACCAACCCCAACCACAGAGATCCAACACCTCCAGCACCAACCCCAACCACAGAGATCCAACACCTCCAGCTCCAACCCCAAACACAGAGATCCAACACCCCCAGCTCCAACCCCAACCACAGAGATCCAACACCTCCAGCTCCAACCCCAACCACAGAGATCCAACACCCCCAGCTCCAACCCCAACCACAGAGATCCAACACCTCCAGCTCCAACCCCAACCACAGAGATCCAACACCCCCAGCTCCAACCCCAACCACAGAGATCCAACACCCCCAGCTCCAACCCCAACCACAGAGATCCAACACCTCCAGCTCCAACCCCAACCACAGAGATCCAACACATCCAGCTCCAACCCCAACCACAGAGATCCAACACCTCCAGCTCCAACCCCAACCACAGAGATCCAACACCTCCAGCTCCAACCCCAAACACAGAGATCCAACACCCCCAGCTCCAACCCCAACCACAGAGATCCAACATCTCCAGCTCCAACCCCAACCACAGAGATCCAACACCTCCAGCTCCAACCCCAACCACAGAGATCCAACACCCCCAGCTCCAACCCCAACCACAGAGATCCAACACCTCCAGCTCCAACCCCAACCACAGAGATCCAACACCTCCAGCTCCAACCCCAACCACAGAGATCCAACACCTCCAGCTCCAACCCCAACCACAGAGATCCAACACCTCCAGCTCCAACCCCAAACACAGAGATCCAACACCCCCAGCTCCAACCCCAACCACAGAGATCCAACACCTCCAGCTCCAACCCCAACCACAGAGATCCAACACCTCCAGCTCCAACCCCAACCACAGAGATCCAACACCTCCAGCTCCAACCCCAACCACAGAGATCCAACACCTCCAGCTCCACCCCCAACCACAGAGATCCAACACCTCCAGCTCCAACCCCAACCACAGAGATCCAACACCTCCAGCTCCAACCCCAACCACAGAGATCCAACACCTCCAGCTCGAACCCCAACCACAGAGATCCAACACCTCCAGCTCCAACCCCAACCACAGAGATCCAACACCTCCAGCTCCAACCCCAACCACAGTGATCCAACACCCCCAGCTCCAGTCCCAATCACAGAGATCCAACACCTCCAGTTCCAACCCCAACCACAGAGATCCAACACCTCCAGCTCCAACCCCAACCACAGAGATCCAACACCTCCAGTTACAACCCCAACCACAGAGATCCAACACCTCCAGTTCCAACCCCAACCACAGAGATCCAACACCTCCAGCTCCAACCCCAACCACAGAGATCCACACCCCCAGCTCCAACCCCAACCACAGAGATCCAACACCTCCAGCTCCAACCCAACCACAGAGATCCAACACTCCCAGCTTCAACCCCAACCACAGAGATCCAACACCTCCAGCTCCAACCCCAACCACAGAGATCCAACACCTCCAGCTCCAACCCCAACCGCAGAGATCCAACACCTCCAGCTCCAACCCCAACCACAGAGATCCAACACCTCCAGCTCCAAACCCACAGAGATCCAACACCCCCAGCTCCAACCCCACAGAGATCCAACACCCCCAGCTTCAACCCCAACCACAGAAATCCAACACCCCCAGCTCCAACCCCCAACCACAGAGATCCAACACCCCCAGCTCCAACCCCAACCACAGAGATCCAACACCCCCAGCTCCAACCCCAACCACAGAGATCCAACACCCCCAGCTCCAACTCCAACCACAGAGATCCAACACCCCCAGCTCCAACCCCAACCACAGAGATCCAACACCTCCAGCTCCAACCCCAACCACAGAGATCCAACACCTCCAGCTCCAACCCCAACCACAGAGATCCAACACCCCCAGCTCCAACCCCAACCACAGAGATCCAACACCCCCAGCTCCAACCCCAACCACAGAGATCCAACACCCCCAGCTCCAACCCCAACCACAGAGATCCAACACCCCCAGCTCCAACCCCAACCACAGAGATCCAACACCTCCAGCTCCAACCCCAACCACAGAGATCCAACACCCCCAGCTCCAACCCCAACCACAGAGATCCAACACCCCCAGCTCCAACCCCAACCACAGAGATCCAACACCCCCAGCTCCAACCCCAACCACAGAGATCCAACACCCCCAGCTCCAACCCCAACCACAGAGATCCAACACCCCCAGCTCCAACCCCAACCACAGAGATCCAACACCCCCAGCTCCAACCCCAACCACAGAGATCCAACACCTCCAGCTCCAACCCCAACCACAGAGATCCAACACCCCCAGCTCCAACCCCAACCACAGAGATCCAACACCTCCAGCTCCAGCCCCAACCACAGAGATCCAACACCCCCAGCTCCAACCCCACAGAGATCCAACACCCCCAGCTCCAACCCCACAGAGATCCAACACCTCCAGCTCCAACCCCAACCACAGAGATCCAACACCCCCAGCTCCAACCCCAACCACAGAGATCCAACACCCCCAGCTCCAACCCCACAGAAATCCAACACCCCCAGCTCCAACCCCACAGAGATCCAACACCTCCAGCTCCAACCCCAACCACAGAGATCCAACACCCCCAGCTACAACCCCAACCACAGAGATCCAACACCCCCAGCTCCAACCCCAACCACAGAGATCCAACACCCCCAGCTCCAACCCCAACCACAGAGATCCAACATCCCCAGCTCCAACCCCAACCACAGAGATCCAACACCCCCAGCTCCAACCCCAACCACAGAGATCCAACACCTCCAGCTCCAACCCCAACCACAGAGATCCAACACCCCCAGCTCCAACCCCAACCACAGAGATCCAACACCCCCAGCTCCAACCACAACCACAGCGATCCAACACCCCCAGCTCCAACCCCAACCACAGAGATCCAACACCCCCAGCTCCAACCCCAACCACAGAGATCCAACACCTCCAGCTCCAACTCCAACCACAGAGATCCAACACCCCCAGCTCCAACCCCAACCACAGAGATCCAACACCTCCAGCTCCAGCCTCAACCACAGAGATCCAACACCCCCAGCTCCAACCCCACAGAGATCCCACACCCCCAGCTCCAACCCCACAGAGATCCAACACCCCCAGCTCCAACCCCACAGAGATCCAACACCTCCAGCTCCAACCCCAACCACAGAGATCCAACACCCCCAGCTCCAACCCCAACCACAGATATCCAACACCTCCAGCTCCAACCCCAACCACAGAGATCCAACACCTCCAGCTCCAACCCCAACTACAGAGATCCAACACCCCCAGCTCCAACCCCAACCACAGATATCCAACACCCCCAGCTCCAACCCCACAGAGATCCAACACCTCCAGCTCCAACCCCAACCACAGAGATCCAACACCCCCAGCTCCAACCCCAACCACAGAGATCCAACACCCCCAGCTCCAACCCCAACCACAGAGATCCAACACCACCAGCTCCAACCCCAACCACAGAGATCCAACACCCCCAGCTCCATCCCCAACCACAGAGATCCAACACCCCCAGCTCCAACCCCAATCCCAACCACAGAGATCCAACACCTCCAGCTCCAACCCCACAGAGATCCAACACCCCCAGCTCCAACCCCAACCACAGAGATCCAAGACCTCCAGCTCCAACCCCAACCACAGAGATCCAACACCTCCAGCTCCAACCCCAACCACAGAGATCCAACACCCCCAGCTCCAACCCCAACCACAGAGATCCAACACCCCCAGCTCCAACCCCAACCACAGAGATCCAACACCCCCAGCTCCAACCCCAACCACAGAGATCCAACACCCCCAGCTCCAACCCCAACCACAGAGATCCAACACCTCCAGCTCCAATCCCAACCACAGAGATCCAACACCCCCAGCTCCAACCCCAACCACAGAGATCCAACACCCCCAGCTCCAACCCCAACCACAGAGATCCAACACCCCCAGCTCCAACCCCAACCACAGAGATCCAACACCTCCAGCTTCAACCCCAACCACAGAAATCCAACAGCCCCAGCTCCAGCCCCAACCACAGAGATCCAACACCCCCAGCTCCAGCCCCAACCACAGAGATCCAACACCCCCAGCTCCAGCCCCAACCACAGAGATCCAACACCCCCAGCTCCAGCCCCAACCACAGAGATCCAACACCCCCAGCTCCAGCCCCAACCACAGAGATCCAACACCCCCAGCTCCAGCCCCAACCACAGAGATCCAACACCCCCAACTCCAACCCCAACCACAGAGATCCAACACCTCCAGCTCCAACCACAGAGATCCAACACCTCCAGCTCCAACCCCAACCACAGAGATCCAACACCTCCAGCTCCAACCCCAACCACAGAGATCCAACACCTCCAGCTCCAACCCCAACCACAGAGATCCAACACCTCCAGCTCCAACCCCAACCACAGAGATCCAACACCTCCAGCTCCAACCCCAACCACAGAGATCCAACACCCCCAGCTCCAACCCCAACCACAGATATCCAACCCCCCCCAGCTCCAACCCCACAGAGATCCAACACCTCCAGCTCCAACCCCAACCACAGAGATCCAACACCCCAAGCTCCAACCCCAACCACAGAGATCCAACACCTCCAGCTCCAACCCCAACCACAGAGATCCAACACCCCCAGCTCCAACCACAGAGATCCAACACCCCCAGATCCAACCCCAACCACAGAGATCCAACACCTCCAGCTCCAGCCCCAACCACAGAGATCCAACACCCCCAGCTCCAACCCCAACCACAGAGATCCAACACCTCCAGCTCCAACCCCAACCACAGAGATCCAACACCTCCAGCTCCAACCACAGAGATCCAACACCCCCAGCTCCAACCCCAACCACAGAGATCCAACATCTCCAGCTCCAGCCCCAACCACAGAGATCCAACACCTCCAGCTCCAACCCCAACCACAGAGATACAACACCTCCAGCTCCAACCCCAACCACAGAGATCCAACACATCCAGCTCCAACCACAGAGATCCAACACCTCCAGCTCCAACCCCAACCACAGAGATCCAACACCCCCAGCTCCAACCCCAACCACAGAGATCCAACACCTCCAGCTCCAACCCCAACCACAGAGATCCAACACCCCCAGCTCCAACGCCAACCACAGTAATACAACACCTCCAGCTCCAACCCCAACCACAGAGATCCAACACCCCCACCTCCAACCCCAACCACAGAGATCCAACACCCCCAGCTCCAACCCCAACCACAGAGATCCAACACCCCCAGCTCCAACCCCAACCACAGAGATCCAACACCTCCAGCTCCAACCCCAACCACAGAGATCCAACACCTCCAGCTCCAACACCAACCACAGAGATTCAACACCCCCAGCTCCAACCCCACAGAGATCCAACACCCCCAGCTCCAACCCCAACCACAGAGATCCAACACCCCAGCTCCAACTCCACAGAGGTCCAACACCCCCAGCTCCAACCCCAACCACAGAGATCCAACACCCCCAGCTCCAACCCCACAGAGATCCAACACCTCCAGCTCCAACCCCAACCACAGAGATCCAACACCTCCAGCTCCAACCCCAACCACAGAGATCCAACACCTCCAGCTCCAACCCCAACCACAGAGATCCAACACCCCCAGCTCCAACTCCAACCACAGAGATCCAACACCCCCAGCTCCAACCCCACAGAGATCCAACACCCCCAGCTCCAACCCCACAGAGATCCAACACCTCCAGCTCCAACCCCAACCACAGAGATCCAATACCCCCAGCTCCAACCCCAACCACAGAGATCCAACACCCCCAGCTCCAACCCCAACCACAGAGATCCAACACCCCCAGCTTCAACCCCAACCACAGAGATCCAACACCCCCAGCTCCAACCCCAACCACAGAGATCCAACACCTCCAGCTCCAACCCCAACCACAGAGATCCAACACCCCCAGCTCCAACCCCAACCACAGAGATCCAACACCCCCAGCTCCAACCCCAACCACAGAAATCCAACACCCCCAGCTCCAACCCCAACCACAGAGATCCAACACCCCCAGCTCCAACCCCAACCACAGAGATCCAACACCTCCAGCTCCAACCCCAACCACAGAGATCCAACACCCTCAGCTCCAACCCCAACCACAGAGATCCAACACCCCCAGCTCCAACCCCAACCACAGAGATCCAACACCTCCAGCTCCAACCCCAACCACAGAGATCCAACACCCCCAGCTCCAACCCCAACCACAGAGATCCAACACCTCCAGCTCCAACCCCAACCACAGAGATCCAACACCCTCAGCTCCAACCCCAACCACAGAGATCCAACTCCTCCAGCTCCAACCCCAACCACAGAGATCCAACACCCCCAGCTCCAACCCCAACCACAGAGATCCAACACCCCCAGCTCCAACCCCAACCACAGAGATCCAACACCCCCAGCTCCAACCCCAACCACAGAGATCCAACACCCCCAGCTCCAACACCAACCACAGAGATCCAACACCTCCAGCTCCAACCCCAACCACAGAGATCCAACACCCCCAGCTTCAGCCCCAACCACAGATATCCAACACCCCCAGCTCCAACCCCAACCACAGAGATCCAACACCTCCAGCTCCAACCCCAACCACAGAGATTCAACACCCTCAGCTCCAACCCCAACCACAGAGATCCAACACCCCCAGCTCCAACCCCAACCACAGAGATCCAACACCCCCAGCTCCAACCCCAACCACAGAGATCCAACACCCCCAGCTCCAACCCCAACCACAGAGATCCAACACCCCCAGCTCCAACCCCAACCACAGAGATCTAACACCCCCAGCTCCAACCCCAACCACAGAGATCCAACAACCCCAGCTCCAACCCCAACCACAGAGATCCAACACCCCCAGCTCCAACCCCAACCACAGAGATCTAACACCCCCAGCTCCAACCCCAACCACAGAGATCCAACACCCCCAGCTCCAACCCCAACCACAGAAATCCAACACCCCCAGCTCCAACCCCAACCACAGAGATCCAACACCCTCAGCTCCAACCCCAACCACAGAGATCCAACACCCCCAGCTCCAACCCCAACCACAGACATCCAACACCCCCAGCTCCAACCCCAACCACAGAGATCCAACACCCCCAGCTCCAACCCCAACCACAGAGATCCAACACCCCCAGCTCCAACCCCAACCACAGAGATCCAACACCCCCAGCTCCAACCCCAACCACAGAGATCCAACACCCCCAGCTCCAACCCCAACCACAGAGATCCAACACCCCCAGCTCCAACCCCAACCACAGAGATCCAACACCCCCAGCTCCAACCCCACAGAGATCCAACACCTCCAGCTCCAACCCCAACCACAGAGATCCAACACCCCCAGCTCCAACCCCAACCACAGAGATCCATCACCCACAGCTTCAACCCCAACCACAGAGATCCAACACCCCCATCTCCAACCCCAACCACAGAGATCCAACACCCCCAGCTCCAACCCCAACCACAGAGATCCAACACCCCCAGCTCCAACCCCAACCACAGAGATCCAACACGCCCAGCTCCAACCCCAACCACAGAGATCCAACACCTCCAGCTCCAACCCCAACCACAGAGATCCAACACCCCCAGCTCCAACCCCAACCACAGAGATCCAACACCTCCAGCTCCAGCCCCAACCACAGAGATCCAACACCCCCAGCTCCAACCCCACAGAGATCCAACACCCCCAGCTCCAACCCCACAGAGATCCAACACCTCCAGCTCCAACCCCAACCACAGAGATCCAACACCCCCAGCTCCAACCCCAACCACAGAGATCCAACACCCCCAGCTCCAACCCCACAGAGATCCAACACCCCCAGCTCCAACCCCACAGAGATCCAACAACTCCAGCTCCAACCCCAACCACAGAGATCCAACACCCCCAGCTCCAACCCCAACCACAGAGATCCAACACCCCCAGCTCCAACCCCAACCACAGAGATCCAACACCTCCAGCTCCAACTCCACAGAGATCCAACACCTCCAGCTTCAACCCCAACCACAGAAATTCAACACCCCCAGCTCCAACCCCAAACACAGAGATCCAACACCTCCAGCTCCAACCCCAAAGAGATCCAACACCCCCAGCTCCAGCCCCAACCACAGAGATCCAACACCCCCAGCTCCAACCCCAACCACAGAGATCCAACACCCCCAGCTCCAACCCCAACCACAGAGATCCAACACCCCAAGCTCCAGCCCCAACCACAGAGATCCAACACCTCCAGCTCCAACCCCACAGAGATCCAACACCCCCAGCTCCAACCCCACAGAGATCCAACACCCCCAGCTCCAACCCCACAGAGATCCAACACCCCCAGCTCCAACCCCAACCACAGAGATCCAACACCCCCAGCTCCAACCCAACAGAGATCGAACACCTCCAGCTCCAACCCCAACCACAGAGATCCAACACCCCCAGCTCCAACCCCACAGAGATCCAACAACCCCAGCTCCAACCCCCCAGCTCCAACCCCAACCACAGAGATCCAACACCCCCAGCTCCAACCCCACAGAGATCCAACACCTCCAGCTCCAACCCCAACCACAGAGATCCAACACCCCCAGCTCCAACCCCACAGAGATCCAACACCCCCAGCTCCAACCCCACAGAGATCCAACACCCCCAGCTTCAACCCCAACCACAGAGATCCAACACCCCCAGCTCCAACCCCACAGAGATCCAACACCCCCAGCTTCAACCCCAACCACAGAGATCCAACACCTCCAGCTCCAACCCCAACAACAGAGATCCAACACCTCCAGCTCCAACCCCAACCACAGAGATCCAACACCTCCAGCTCCAAACCCACAGAGATCCAACACCCCCAGCTCCAACCCCACAGAGATCCAACACCCCCAGCTTCAACCCCAACCACAGAAATCCAACACCCCCAGCTCCAACCCCCAACCACAGAGATCCAACACCCCCAGCTCCAACCCCAACCACAGAGATCCAACACCCCCAGCACCAACCCCCAACCACAGAGATCCAACACCCCCAGCTCCAACCCCACAGAGATCCAACACCCCCAGTACCAACCCCAACCACAGAGATCCAACATCTCCAGCTCCAACCCCAACCACAGAGATCCAACACCCTCAGCTCCAACCCCAACCACAGAGATCCAACACCCCCAGCTCCAACCCCAACCACAGAGATCCAACACCTCCAGCTCCAACCCCAACCACAGAGATCCAACACCCCCAGCTCCAACCCCAACCACAGAGATCCAACACCTCCAGCTCCAACTCCAACCACAGAGATCCAACACCCCCAGCTCCAACCCCACAGAGATCCAACACCCACAGCTTCAACCCCAACCACAGAAATCCAACACCCCCTGCTCCAACCCCCAACCACAGAGATCCAACACCCCCAGCTCCAACCCCACAGAGATCCAACACCCCCAGCTCCAACCCCACAGAGATCCAACACCCCCAGTACCAACCCCATCCACAGAGATCCAACACCCCCAGCTCCAACCCCCAACCACAGAGATGCAACACCCCCAGCTCCAACCCCAACCACAGAGATCCAACACCTCCAGCTCCAACCCCAACCACAGAGATCCAACACCCCCAGCTCCAACCCCACAGAGATCCAACACCCCCAGTACCAACCCCAACCACAGAGATCCAACACCTCCAGCTCCAACCCCAACCACAGAGATCCAACACCTCCAGCTCCAACCCCAACCACAGAAATCCAACACCCCCAGCTCCAACGCCAACCACAGAGATCCAACACCCCCAGCTCCAACCCCAACCACAGAGATCCAACACCCCCAGCTCCAACCCCCAACCACAGAGATCCAACACCCCCAGCTCCAACCCCACAGAGATCCAACACCCCCAGTACCAACCCCAACCACAGAGATCCAACACCTCCAGCTCCAACCCCAACCACAGAGATCCAACACCCCCAGCTCCAACCCCAACCACAGAGATCCAACACCCCCAGCTCCAACCCCAACCACAGAGATCCAACACCTCCAGCTCCAACCCCAAAGAGATCCAACACCCCCAGCTCCAGCCCAAACCACAGAGATCCAACACCCCCAGCTCCAACCCCAACCACAGAGATCCAACACCCCCAGCTCCAACCCCAACCACAGAGATCCAACACCCCCAGCTCCAGCCCCAACCACAGAGATCCAACACCTCCAGCTCCAACCCCACAGAGATCCAACACCCCCAGCTCCAACCCCACAGAGATCCAACACCCCCAGCTCCAACCCCACAGAGATCCAACACCCCCAGCTCCAACCCCAACCACAGAGATCCAACACCCCCAGCTCCAACCCAACAGAGATCCAACACCTCCAGCTCCAACCCCAACCACAGAGATCCAACACCCCCAGCTCCAACCCCACAGAGATCCAACACCCCCAGCTCCAACCCCCCCAGCTCCAACCCCAACCACAGAGATCCAACACCCCCAGCTCCAACCCCACAGAGATCCAACACCTCCAGCTCCAACCCCAACCACAGAGATCCAACACCCCCAGCTCCAACCCCACAGAGATCCAACACCCCAGCTCCAACCCCACAGAGATCCAACACCCCCAGCTTCAACCCCAACCACAGAGATCCAACACCCCCAGCTCCAACCCCACAGAGATCCAACACCCCCAGCTTCAACCCCAACCACAGAGATCCAACACCTCCAGCTCCAACCCCAACCACAGAGATCCAACACCTCCAGCTCCAACCCCAACCACAGAGATCCAACATCTCCAGCTCCAAACCCACAGAGATCCAACCCCCCCCAGCTCCAACCCCACAGAGATCCAACACCCCCAGCTTTAACCCCAACCACAGAAAACCAACACCCCCAGCTCCAATCCCCAACCACAGAGATCCAACACCCCCAGCTCCAACCCCACAGAGATCCAACACCCCCAGTACCAACCCCAACCACAGAGATCCAACACCCCCAGCTCCAACCCCAACCACAGAGATCCAACACCCCCAGCTCCAACCCCAACCACAGAGATCCAACACCCCCAGCTCCAACCCCAACCACAGGGATCCAACACCTCCAGCTCCAACCCCAACCACAGAGATCCAACACCCCCAGCTCCAACCCCAACCACAGAGATCCAACACCTCCAGCTCCAACCCCAACCACAGAGATCCAACACCCCCAGCTCCAACCCCACAGAGATCCAACACCCCCAGCTTCAACCCCAACCACAGAAATCCAACACCCCCTGCTCCAACCCCCAACCACAGAGATCCAACACCCCCAGCTCCAACCCCAACCACAGAGATCCAACACCCCCAGCTCCAACCCCACAGAGATCCAACACCCCCAGCTCCAACCCCACAGAGATCCAACACCCCCAGTACCAACCCCAACCACAGAGATCCAACACCTCCAGTTCCAACCCCAACCACAGAGATCCAACACCCCCAGCTCCAACCCCAACCACAGAGATCCAACACCCCCAGCTCCAACCCCAACCACAGAGATCCAAACCTCCAGCTCCAACCCCAACCACAGAGATCCAACACCCTCAGCTCCAACCCCAACCACAGAGATCCAACAACTCCAGCTCCAACCCCAACCACAGAGATCCAACACCCCCAGCTCGAACCCCACAGAGATCCAACACCCCCAGTACCAACCCCAACCACAGAGATCCAACACCTCCAGCTCCAACCCCAACCACAGAGATCCAACACCTCCAGCTCCAACCCCAACCACAGAAATCCAACACCCCCAGCTCCAACCCCAACCACAGAGATCCAACACCCCCAGCTCCAACCCCAACCACAGAGATCCAACACCCCCAGCTCCAACCCCCAACCACAGAGATCCAACACCCCTAGCTCCAACGCCACAGAGATCCAACATCCCCAGTACCAACCCCAACCACAGAGATCCAACACCTCCAGCTCCAACCCCAACCACAGAGATCCAACACCCCCAGCTCCAACCCCAACCACAGAGATCCAACACCCCAGCTCCAACCCCAACCACAGAGATCCAACACCTCCAGCTCCAACCCCAACCACAGAGATCCAACACCCCCAGCTCCAACCCCAACCACAGAGATCCAACACCTCCAGCTCCAACCCCAACCACAGAGATCCAACATCCCCAGCTCCAACCCCACAGAGATCCAACACCCCCAGCTTCAACCCCAACCACAGAAATCCAACACCCCCAGCTCCAACCCCCAACCACAGAGATCCAACACCCCCAGCTCCAACCCCAACCACAGAGATCCAACACCTCCAGCTCCAACCCCCAACCACAGAGATCCAACACCCCCAGCTCCAACCCCACAGAGATCCAACACCCCCAGTACCAACCCCAACCACAGAGATCCAACACCTCCAGCTCCAACCCCAACCACAGAGACCCAACACCCCCAGCTCCAACCCCAACCACAGAGATCCAACACCCCCAGCTCCAACCCCAACCACAGAGATCCAACACCCCCAGCTCCAACCCCAACCACAGAGATCCAACACCCCTATCCAACCCCAACCACAGAGATCCAACACCCCCAGCTCCAACTCCAACCACAGAGATCCAACACCTCCAGCACCAACCCCAACCACAGAGATCCAACACCCCCAGCTCCAACCCCAACCACAGAGATCCAACACCTCCAGCTCCAACCCCAACCACAGAGATCCAACACCCCCAGCTCCAACCCCACAGAGATCCAACACCCCCAGTACCAACCCCAACCACAGAGATCCAACACCTCCAGCACCAACCCCAACCACAGAGATCCAACACCTCCAGCTCCAACCCCAAACACAGAGATCCAACACCCCCAGCTCCAACCCCAACCACAGAGATCCAACACCTCCAGCTCCAACCCCAACCACAGAGATCCAACACCCCCAGCTCCAACCCCAACCACAGAGATCCAACACCCCCAGCTCCAACCCCAACCACAGAGATCCAACACCTCCAGCTCCAACCCCAACCACAGAGATCCAACACCTCCAGCTCCAACCCCAACCACAGAGATCCAACACCTCCAGCTCCAACCCCAACCACAGAGATCCAACACCTCCAGCTCCAACCCCAAACACAGAGATCCAACACCCCCAGCTCCAACCCCAACCACAGAGATCCAACACCTCCAGCTCCAACCCCAACCACAGAGATCCAACACCTCCAGCTCCAACCCCAACCACAGAGGTCCAACACCTCCAGCTCCAACCCCAACCACAGAGATCCAACACCTCCAGCTCCACCCCCAACCACAGAGATCCAACACCTCCAGCTCCAACCCCAACCACAGAGATCCAACACCTCCAGCTCCAACCCCAACCACAGAGATCCAACACCTCCAGCTCCAACCCCAACCACAGAGATCCAACACCTCCAGCTCCAACCCCAACCACAGAGATCCAACACCTCCAGCTCCAACCCCAACCACAGTGAACCAACACCCCCAGCTCCAGTCCCAATCACAGAGATCCAACACCTCCAGTTCCAACCCCAACCACAGAGATCCAACACCTCCAGCTCCAGCCCCAACCACAGAGATCCAACACCTCCAGCTCCAACCCCAACCACAGAGATCCAACACCTCCAGCTCCAACCCCAACCACAGAGATCCAACACCTCCAGTTACAACCCCAACCACAGAGATCCAACACCTCCAGTTCCAACCCCAACCACAGAGATCCAACACCTCCAGCTCCAACCCCAACCACAGAGATCCACACCCCCAGCTCCAACCCCAACCACAGAGAACCAACACCTCCAGCTCCAACCCAACCACAGAGATCCAACACTCCCAGCTTCAACCCCAACCACAGAGATCCAACACCTCCAGCTCCATCCCCAACCACAGAGATCCAAAACCTCCAGCTCCAACCCCAACCGCAGAGATCCAACACCTCCAGCTCCAACCCCAACCACAGAGATCCAACACCTCCAGCTCCAAACCCACAGAGATCCAACACCCTCAGCTCCAACCCCACAGAGATCCAACACCCCCAGCTTCAACCCCAACCACAGAAATCCAACACCCCCAGCTCCAACCCCCAACCACAGAGATCCAACACCCCCAGCTCCATCCCCAACCACAGAGATCCAACACCCCCAGCTCCAACCCCAACCACAGAGATCCAACACCCCCAGCTCCAACTCCAACCACAGAGATCCAACACCCCCAGCTCCAACCCCAACCACAGAGATCCAACACCCCCAGCTCCAACCCCAACCACAGAGATCCAACACCCCCAGCTCCAACCCCAACCACAGAGATCCAACACCCCCAGCTCCAACCCCAACCACAGAGATCCAACACCCCCAGCTCCAACCCCAACCACAGAGATCCAACACCCCCAGCTCCAACCCCAACCACAGAGATCCAACACCTCCAGCTCCAACCCCAACCACAGAGATCCAACACCCCCAGCTCCAACCCCAACCACAGAGATCCAACACCTCCAGCTCCAGCCCCAACCACAGAGATCCAACACCCCCAGCTCCAACCCCACAGAGATCCAACACCCCCAGCTCCAACCCCACAGAGATCCAACACCTCCAGCTCCAACCCCAACCACAGAGATCCAACACCCCCAGCTCCAACCCCAACCACAGAGATCCAACACCCCCAGCTCCAACCCCACAGAAATCCAACACCCCCAGCTCCAACCCCACAGAGATCCAACACCTCCAGCTCCAACCCCAACCACAGAGATCCAACACCCCCAGCTCCAACCCCAACCACAGAGATCCAACACCCCCAGCTCCAACCCCAACCACAGAGATCCAACACCCCCAGCTCCAACCCCAACCACAGAGATCCAACATCCCCAGCTCCAACCCCAACCACAGAGATCCAACACCCCCAGCTCCAACCCCAACCACAGAGATCCAACACCTCCAGCTCCAACCCCAACCACAGAGATCCAACACCCCCAGCTCCAACCCCAACCACAGAGATCCAACACCCCCAGCTCCAACCCCAACCACAGCGATCCAACACCCCCAGCTCCAACCCCAACCACAGAGATCCAACACCCCCAGCTCCAACCCCAACCACAGAGATCCAACACCTCCAGCTCCAACTCCAACCACATAGATCCAACACCCCCAGCTCCAACCCCAACCACAGAGATCCAACACCTCCAGCTCCAGCCTCAACCACAGAGATCCAACACCCCCAGCTCCAACCCCACAGAGATCCAACACCCCCAGCTCCAACCCCACAGAGATCCAACACCTCCAGCTCCAACCCCAACCACAGAGATCCAACAACCCCAGCTCCAACCCCAACCACAGAGATCCCACACCCCCAGCTCCAACCCCACAGAGATCCAACACCCCCAGCTCCAACCCCACAGAGATCCAACACCTCCAGCTCCAACCCCAACCACAGAGATCCAACACCCCCAGCTCCAACCCCAACCACAGATATCCAACACCTCCAGCTCCAACCCCAACCACAGAGATCCAACACCTCCAGCTCCAACCCCAACCACAGAGATCCAACACCCCCAGCTCCAACCCCAACCACAGATATCCAACACCCCCAGCTCCAACCCCACAGAGATCCAACACCTCCAGCTCCAACCCCAACCACAGAGATCCAACACCCCCAGCTCCAACCCCAACCACAGAGATCCAACACCCCCAGCTCCAACCCCAACCACAGAGATCCAACACCACCAGCTCCAACCCCAACCACAGAGATCCAACACCCCCAGCTCCATCCCCAACCACAGAGATCCAACACCCCCAGCTCCAACCCCAATCCCAACCACAGAGATCCAACACCTCCAGCTCCAACCCCACAGAGATCCAACACCCCCAGCTCCAACCCCAACCACAGAGATCCAACACCTCCAGCTCCAACCCCAACCACAGAGATCCAACACCTCCAGCTCCAACCCCACAGAGATCCAACACCCCCAGCTCCAACCCCAACCACAGAGATCCAAGACCTCCAGCTCCAACCCCAACCACAGAGATCCAACACCTCCAGCTCCAACCCCAACCACAGAGATCCAACACCCCCAGCTCCAACCCCAACCACAGAGATCCAACACCCCCAGCTCCAACCCCAACCACAGAGATCCAACACCCCCAGCTCCAACCCCAACCACAGAGATCCAACACCCCCAGCTCCAACCCCAACCACAGAGATCCAACACCCCCAGCTCCAACCCCAACCACAGAGATCCAACACCTCCAGCTCCAATCCCAACCACAGAGATCCAACACCCCCAGCTCCAACCCCAACCACAGAGATCCAACACCCCCAGCTCCAACCCCAACCACAGAGATCCAACACCCCCAGCTCCAACCCCAACCACAGAGATCCAACACCTCCAGCTTCAACCCCAACCACAGAAATCCAACAGCCCCAGCTCCAGCCCCAACCACAGAGATCCAACACCCCCAGCTCCAGCCCCAACCACAGAGATCCAACACCCCCAGCTCCAGCCCCAACCTCAGAGATCCAACACCCCCAACTCCAGCCCCAACCACAGAGATCCAACACCCCCAGCTCCAGCCCCAACCACAGAGATCCAACACCCCCAGCTCCAGCCCCAACCACAGAGATCCAACACCCCCAGCTCCAGCCCCAACCACAGAGATCCAACACCTCCAGCTCCAACCACAGAGATCCAACACCTCCAGCTCCAACCCCAACCACAGAGATCCAACACCTCCAGCTCCAACCCCAACCACAGAGATCCAACACCTCCAGCTCCAACCCCAACCACAGAGATCCAACACCTCCAGCTCCAACCCCAATCACAGAGATCCAACACCTCCAGCTCCAACCACAGAGATCCAACACCTCCAGCTCCAACCCCAACCACAGAGATCCAACACCCCCAACTCCAGCCCCAACCACAGAGATCCAACACCCCCAACTCCAACCCCAACCCCAACCACAGAGATCCAACACCTCCAGCTCCAACCCCAACTACAGAGATCTAACACCTCCAGCTCCAACCCCAACCACAGAGATCCAACACCTCCAGCTCCAACCCCAACCACAGAGATCCAACACCCCCAGCTCCAACCACAGAGATCCAACACCCCCAGATCCAACCCCAACCACAGAGATCCAACACCTCCAGCTCCAGCCCCAACCACAGAGATCCAACACCCCAGCTCCAACCCCAACCACAGAGATCCAACACCTCCAGCTCCAACCCCAACCACAGAGATCCAACACCTCCAGCTCCAACCACAGAGATCCAACACCCCCAGCTCCAACCCCAACCACAGAGATCCAACATCTCCAGCTCCAGCCCCAACCACAGAGATCCAACACCTCCAGCTCCAACCCCAACCACAGAGATACAACACCTCCAGCTCCAACCCCAACCACAGAGATCCAACACCTCCAGCTCCAACCACAGAGATCCAACACCTCCAGCTCCAAATCAACCACAGAGATCCAACACCCCCAGCTCCAACCCCAACCACAGAGATCCAACACCTCCAGCTCCAACCCCAACAACAGAGATCCAACACCCCCAGCTCCAACCCCAACCACAGTAATACAACACCTCCAGCTCCAACCCCAACCACAGAGATCCAACACCCCCACCTCCAACCCCAACCACAGAGATCCAACACCCCCAGCTCCAACCCCAACCACAGAGATCCAACACCCCCAGCTCCAACCCCAACCACAGAGATCCAACACCTCCAGCTCCAACCCCAACCACAGAGATCCAACACCTCCAGCTCCAACACCAACCACAGAGATTCAACACCCCCAGCTCCAACCCCACAGAGATCCAACACCCCCAGCTCCAACCCCAACCACAGAGATCCAACACCCCCAGCTCCAACTCCACAGAGGTCCAACACCCCCAGCTCCAACCCCAACCACAGAGATCCAACACCCCCAGCTCCAACCCCACAGAGATCCAACACCTCCAGCTCCAACCCCAACCACAGAGATCCAACACCTCCAGCTCCAACCCCAACCACAGAGATCCAACACCTCCAGCTCCAACCCCAACCACAGAGATCCAACACCCCCAGCTCCAACTCCAACCACAGAGATCCAACACCCCCAGCTCCAACCCCACAGAGATCCAACACCCCCAGCTCCAACCCCACAGAGATCCAACACCTCCAGCTCCAACCCCAACCACAGAGATCCAGTACCCCCAGCTCCAACCCCAACCACAGAGATCCAACACCCCCAGCTCCAACCCCAACCACAGAGATCCAACACCCCCAGCTCCAACCCCAACCACAGAGATCCAACACCCCCAGCTCCAACCCCAACCACAGAGATCCAACACCTCCAGCTCCAACCCCAACCCCAGAGATCCAACACCCCCAGCTCCAACCCCAACCACAGAGATCCAACACCCCCAGCTCCAACCCCAACCACAGAAATCCAACACCCCCAGCTCCAACCCCAACCACAGAGATCCAACACCCCCAGCTCCAACCCCAACCACAGAGATCCAACACCTCCAGCTCCAACCCCAACCACAGAGATCCAACACCCTCAGCTCCAACCCCAACCACAGAGATCCAACACCCCCAGCTCCAACCCCAACCACAGAGATCCAACACCTCCAGCTCCAACCCCAACCACAGAGATCCAACACCCCCAGCTCCAACCCCAACCACAGAGATCCAACACCTCCAGCTCCAACCCCAACCACAGAGATCCAACACCCTCAGCTCCAACCCCAACCACAGAGATCCAACTCCTCCAGCTCCAACCCCAACCACAGAGATCCAACACCCCCAGCTCCAACCCCAACCACAGAGATCCAACACCCCCAGCTCCAACCCCAACCACAGAGATCCAACACCCCCAGCTCCAACCCCAACCACAGAGATCCAACACCCCCAGCTCCAACCCCAACCACAGAGATCCAACACCCCCAGCTCCAACACCAACCACAGAGATCCAACACCTCCAGCTCCAACCCCAACCACAGAGATCCAACACCCCCAGCTTCAGCCCCAACCACAGATATCCAACACCCCCAGCTCCAACCCCAACCGCAGAGATCCAACACCTCCAGCTCCAACCCCAACCACAGAGATCCAACACCCTCAGCTCCAACCCCAACCACAGAGATCCAACACCCCCAGCTCCAACCCCAACCACAGAGATCCAACACCCCCAGCTCCAACCCCAACCACAGAGATCCAACACCCCCAGCTCCAACCCCAACCACAGAGATCCAACACCTCCAGCTTCAACCCCAACCACAGAAATCCAACAGCCCCAGCTCCAGCCCCAACCACAGAGATCCAACACCCCCAGCTCCAGCCCCAACCACAGAGATCCAACACCCCCAGCTCCAGCCCCAACCTCAGAGATCCAACACCCCCAACTCCAGCCCCAACCACAGAGATCCAACACCCCCAGCTCCAGCCCCAACCACAGAGATCCAACACCCCCAGCTCCAGCCCCAACCACAGAGATCCAACACCCCCAGCTCCAGCCCCAACCACAGAGATCCAACACCTCCAGCTCCAACCCCAACCACAGAGATCCAACACCTCCAGCTCCAACCCCAACCACAGAGATCCAACACCTCCAGCTCCAACCCCAACCACAGAGATCCAACACCTCCAGCTCCAACCCCAATCACAGAGATCCAACACCTCCAGCTCCAACCACAGAGATCCAACACCTCCAGCTCCAACCCCAACCACAGAGATCCAACACCCCCAACTCCAGCCCCAACCACAGAGATCCAACACCCCCAACTCCAACCCCAACCCCAACCACAGAGATCCAACACCTCCAGCTCCAACCCCAACTACAGAGATCTAACACCTCCAGCTCCAACCCCAACCACAGAGATCCAACACCTCCAGCTCCAACCCCAACCACAGAGATCCAACACCCCCAGCTCCAACCACAGAGATCCAACACCCCCAGATCCAACCCCAACCACAGAGATCCAACACCTCCAGCTCCAGCCCCAACCACAGAGATCCAACACCCCCAGCTCCAACCCCAACCACAGAGATCCAACACCTCCAGCTCCAACCCCAACCACAGAGATCCAACACCTCCAGCTCCAACCACAGAGATCCAACACCCTCAGCTCCAACCCCAACCACAGAGATCCAACATCTCCAGCTCCAGCCCCAACCACAGAGATCCAACACCTCCAGCTCCAACCCCAACCACAGAGATACAACACCTCCAGCTCCAACCCCAACCACAGAGATCCAACACCTCCAGCTCCAACCACAGAGATCCAACACCCCCAGCTCCAACCCCAACCACAGAGATCCAACACCCCCAGCTCCAACCCCAACCACAGAGATCCAACACCTCCAGCTCCAACCCCAACCACAGAGATCCAACACCCCCAGCTCCAACCCCAACCACAGAGACCCAACACCCCCAGCTCCAACCCCAACCACAGAGATCCAACACCCCCAGCTCCAACCCCAACCACAGAGATCCAACACCCCCAGCTCCAACTCCAACCACAGAGATCCAACACCTCCAGCACCAACCCCAACCACAGAGATCCAACACCCCCAGCTCCAACCCCAACCACAGAGATCCAACACCTCCAGCTCCAACCCCAACCACAGAGATCCAACACCCCCAGCTCCAACCCCACAGAGATCCAACACCCCCAGTACCAACCCCAACCACAGAGATCCAACACCTCCAGCACCAACCCCAACCACAGAGATCCAACACCTCCAGCTCCAACCCCAAACACAGAGATCCAACACCCCCAGCTCCAACCCCAACCACAGAGATCCAACACCTCCAGCTCCAACCCCAACCACAGAGATCCAACACCCCCAGCTCCAACCCCAACCACAGAGATCCAACACCCCCAGCTCCAACCCCAACCACAGAGATCCAACACCTCCAGCTCCAACCCCAACCACAGAGATCCAACACCTCCAGCTCCAACCCCAACCACAGAGATCCAACACCTCCAGCTCCAACCCCAACCACAGAGATCCAACACCTCCAGCTCCAACCCCAAACACAGAGATCCAACACCCCCAGCTCCAACCCCAACCACAGAGATCCAACACCTCCAGCTCCAACCCCAACCACAGAGATCCAACACCTCCAGCTCCAACCCCAACCACAGAGATCCAACACCTCCAGCTCCAACCCCAACCACAGAGATCCACACCCCCAGCTCCAACCCCAACCACAGAGAACCAACACCTCCAGCTCCAACCCAACCACAGAGATCCAACACTCCCAGCTTCAACCCCAACCACAGAGATCCAACACCTCCAGCTCCATCCCCAACCACAGAGATCCAAAACCTCCAGCTCCAACCCCAACCGCAGAGATCCAACACCTCCAGCTCCAACCCCAACCACAGAGATCCAACACCTCCAGCTCCAAACCCACAGAGATCCAACACCCTCAGCTCCAACCCCACAGAGATCCAACACCCCCAGCTTCAACCCCAACCACAGAAATCCAACACCCCCAGCTCCAACCCCCAACCACAGAGATCCAACACCCCCAGCTCCATCCCCAACCACAGAGATCCAACACCCCCAGCTCCAACCCCAACCACAGAGATCCAACACCCCCAGCTCCAACTCCAACCACAGAGATCCAACACCCCCAGCTCCAACCCCAACCACAGAGATCCAACACCCCCAGCTCCAACCCCAACCACAGAGATCCAACACCCCCAGCTCCAACCCCAACCACAGAGATCCAACACCCCCAGCTCCAACCCCAACCACAGAGATCCAACACCCCCAGCTCCAACCCCAACCACAGAGATCCAACACCCCCAGCTCCAACCCCAACCACAGAGATCCAACACCTCCAGCTCCAACCCCAACCACAGAGATCCAACACCCCCAGCTCCAACCCCAACCACAGAGATCCAACACCTCCAGCTCCAGCCCCAATCACAGAGATCCAACACCCCCAGCTCCAACCCCACAGAGATCCAACACCCCCAGCTCCAACCCCACAGAGATCCAACACCTCCAGCTCCAACCCCAACCACAGAGATCCAACACCCCCAGCTCCAACCCCAACCACAGAGATCCAACACCCCCAGCTCCAACCCCACAGAAATCCAACACCCCCAGCTCCAACCCCACAGAGATCCAACACCTCCAGCTCCAACCCCAACCACAGAGATCCAACACCCCCAGCTCCAACCCCAACCACAGAGATCCAACACCCCCAGCTCCAACCCCAACCACAGAGATCCAACACCCCCAGCTCCAACCCCAACCACAGAGATCCAACATCCCCAGCTCCAACCCCAACCACAGAGATCCAACACCCCCAGCTCCAACCCCAACCACAGAGATCCAACACCTCCAGCTCCAACCCCAACCACAGAGATCCAACACCCCCAGCTCCAACCCCAACCACAGAGATCCAACACCCCCAGCTCCAACCCCAACCACAGCGATCCAACACCCCCAGCTCCAACCCCAACCACAGAGATCCAACACCCCCAGCTCCAACCCCAACCACAGAGATCCAACACCTCCAGCTCCAACTCCAACCACATAGATCCAACACCCCCAGCTCCAACCCCAACCACAGAGATCCAACACCTCCAGCTCCAGCCTCAACCACAGAGATCCAACACCCCCAGCTCCAACCCCACAGAGATCCAACACCCCCAGCTCCAACCCCACAGAGATCCAACACCTCCAGCTCCAACCCCAACCACAGAGATCCAACACCCCCAGCTCCAACCCCAACCACAGAGATCCCACACCCCCAGCTCCAACCCCACAGAGATCCAACACCCCCAGCTCCAACCCCACAGAGATCCAACACCTCCAGCTCCAACCCCAACCACAGAGATCCAACACCCCCAGCTCCAACCCCAACCACAGATATCCAACACCTCCAGCTCCAACCCCAACCACAGAGATCCAACACCTCCAGCTCCAACCCCAACCACAGAGATCCAACACCCCCAGCTCCAACCCCAACCACAGATATCCAACACCCCCAGCTCCAACCCCACAGAGATCCAACACCTCCAGCTCCAACCCCAACCACAGAGATCCAACACCCCCAGCTCCAACCCCAACCACAGAGATCCAACACCCCCAGCTCCAACCCCAACCACAGAGATCCAACACCACCAGCTCCAACCCCAACCACAGAGATCCAACACCCCCAGCTCCATCCCCAACCACAGAGATCCAACACCCCCAGCTCCAACCCCAATCCCAACCACAGAGATCCAACACCTCCAGCTCCAACCCCACAGAGATCCAACACCCCCAGCTCCAACCCCAACCACAGAGATCCAACACCTCCAGCTCCAACCCCAACCACAGAGATCCAACACCTCCAGCTCCAACCCCACAGAGATCCAACACCCCCAGCTCCAACCCCAACCACAGAGATCCAAGACCTCCAGCTCCAACCCCAACCACAGAGATCCAACACCTCCAGCTCCAACCCCAACCACAGAGATCCAACACCCCCAGCTCCAACCCCAACCACAGAGATCCAACACCCCCAGCTCCAACCCCAACCACAGAGATCCAACACCCCCAGCTCCAACCCCAACCACAGAGATCCAACACCCCCAGCTCCAACCCCAACCACAGAGATCCAACACCCCCAGCTCCAACCCCAACCACAGAGATCCAACACCTCCAGCTCCAATCCCAACCACAGAGATCCAACACCCCCAGCTCCAACCCCAACCACAGAGATCCAACACCCCCAGCTCCAACCCCAACCACAGAGATCCAACACCCCCAGCTCCAACCCCAACCACAGAGATCCAACACCTCCAGCTTCAACCCCAACCACAGAAATCCAACAGCCCCAGCTCCAGCCCCAACCACAGAGATCCAACACCCCCAGCTCCAGCCCCAACCACAGAGATCCAACACCCCCAGCTCCAGCCCCAACCTCAGAGATCCAACACCCCCAACTCCAGCCCCAACCACAGAGATCCAACACCCCCAGCTCCAGCCCCAACCACAGAGATCCAACACCCCCAGCTCCAGCCCCAACCACAGAGATCCAACACCCCCAGCTCCAGCCCCAACCACAGAGATCCAACACCTCCAGCTCCAACCACAGAGATCCAACACCTCCAGCTCCAACCCCAACCACAGAGATCCAACACCTCCAGCTCCAACCCCAACCACAGAGATCCAACACCTCCAGCTCCAACCCCAACCACAGAGATCCAACACCTCCAGCTCCAACCCCAATCACAGAGATCCAACACCTCCAGCTCCAACCACAGAGATCCAACACCTCCAGCTCCAACCCCAACCACAGAGATCCAACACCCCCAACTCCAGCCCCAACCACAGAGATCCAACACCCCCAACTCCAACCCCAACCCCAACCACAGAGATCCAACACCTCCAGCTCCAACCCCAACTACAGAGATCTAACACCTCCAGCTCCAACCCCAACCACAGAGATCCAACACCTCCAGCTCCAACCCCAACCACAGAGATCCAACACCCCCAGCTCCAACCACAGAGATCCAACACCCCCAGATCCAACCCCAACCACAGAGATCCAACACCTCCAGCTCCAGCCCCAACCACAGAGATCCAACACCCCAGCTCCAACCCCAACCACAGAGATCCAACACCTCCAGCTCCAACCCCAACCACAGAGATCCAACACCTCCAGCTCCAACCACAGAGATCCAACACCCCCAGCTCCAACCCCAACCACAGAGATCCAACATCTCCAGCTCCAGCCCCAACCACAGAGATCCAACACCTCCAGCTCCAACCCCAACCACAGAGATACAACACCTCCAGCTCCAACCCCAACCACAGAGATCCAACACCTCCAGCTCCAACCACAGAGATCCAACACCTCCAGCTCCAAATCAACCACAGAGATCCAACACCCCCAGCTCCAACCCCAACCACAGAGATCCAACACCTCCAGCTCCAACCCCAACCACAGAGATCCAACACCCCCAGCTCCAACCCCAACCACAGTAATACAACACCTCCAGCTCCAACCCCAACCACAGAGATCCAACACCCCCACCTCCAACCCCAACCACAGAGATCCAACACCCC
Source organism: Eledone cirrhosa (assembly GCA_964016885.1). Classification (NCBI taxonomy): domain Eukaryota; kingdom Metazoa; phylum Mollusca; class Cephalopoda; order Octopoda; family Eledonidae; genus Eledone; species Eledone cirrhosa. The sequence goes on along the minus strand of OZ024740.1, from coordinate 336,622,857 downwards.
CAGCTCCAACCCCAACCACAGAGATCCAACACCCCCAGCTCCAACCCCAACCACAGAGATCCAACACCTCCAGCTCCAACACCAACCACAGAGATTCAACACCCCCAGCTCCAACCCCACAGAGATCCAACACCCCCAGCTCCAACCCCAACCACAGAGATCCAACACCCCCAGCTCCAACTCCACAGAGGTCCAACACCCCCAGCTCCAACCCCAACCACAGAGATCCAACACCCCCAGCTCCAACCCCACAGAGATCCAACACCTCCAGCTCCAACCCCAACCACAGAGATCCAACACCTCCAGCTCCAACCCCAACCACAGAGATCCAACACCTCCAGCTCCAACCCCAACCACAGAGATCCAACACCCCCAGCTCCAACTCCAACCACAGAGATCCAACACCCCCAGCTCCAACCCCACAGAGATCCAACACCCCCAGCTCCAACCCCACAGAGATCCAACACCTCCAGCTCCAACCCCAACCACAGAGATCCAGTACCCCCAGCTCCAACCCCAACCACAGAGATCCAACACCCCCAGCTCCAACCCCAACCACAGAGATCCAACACCCCCAGCTCCAACCCCAACCACAGAGATCCAACACCCCCAGCTCCAACCCCAACCACAGAGATCCAACACCTCCAGCTCCAACCCCAACCCCAGAGATCCAACACCCCCAGCTCCAACCCCAACCACAGAGATCCAACACCCCCAGCTCCAACCCCAACCACAGAAATCCAACACCCCCAGCTCCAACCCCAACCACAGAGATCCAACACCCCCAGCTCCAACCCCAACCACAGAGATCCAACACCTCCAGCTCCAACCCCAACCACAGAGATCCAACACCCTCAGCTCCAACCCCAACCACAGAGATCCAACACCCCCAGCTCCAACCCCAACCACAGAGATCCAACACCTCCAGCTCCAACCCCAACCACAGAGATCCAACACCCCCAGCTCCAACCCCAACCACAGAGATCCAACACCTCCAGCTCCAACCCCAACCACAGAGATCCAACACCCTCAGCTCCAACCCCAACCACAGAGATCCAACTCCTCCAGCTCCAACCCCAACCACAGAGATCCAACACCCCCAGCTCCAACCCCAACCACAGAGATCCAACACCCCCAGCTCCAACCCCAACCACAGAGATCCAACACCCCCAGCTCCAACCCCAACCACAGAGATCCAACACCCCCAGCTCCAACCCCAACCACAGAGATCCAACACCCCCAGCTCCAACACCAACCACAGAGATCCAACACCTCCAGCTCCAACCCCAACCACAGAGATCCAACACCCCCAGCTTCAGCCCCAACCACAGATATCCAACACCCCCAGCTCCAACCCCAACCGCAGAGATCCAACACCTCCAGCTCCAACCCCAACCACAGAGATCCAACACCCTCAGCTCCAACCCCAACCACAGAGATCCAACACCCCCAGCTCCAACCCCAACCACAGAGATCCAACACCCCCAGCTCCAACCCCAACCACAGAGATCCAACACCCCCAGCTCCAACCCCAACCACAGAGATCCAACACCTCCAGCTTCAACCCCAACCACAGAAATCCAACAGCCCCAGCTCCAGCCCCAACCACAGAGATCCAACACCCCCAGCTCCAGCCCCAACCACAGAGATCCAACACCCCCAGCTCCAGCCCCAACCTCAGAGATCCAACACCCCCAACTCCAGCCCCAACCACAGAGATCCAACACCCCCAGCTCCAGCCCCAACCACAGAGATCCAACACCCCCAGCTCCAGCCCCAACCACAGAGATCCAACACCCCCAGCTCCAGCCCCAACCACAGAGATCCAACACCTCCAGCTCCAACCCCAACCACAGAGATCCAACACCTCCAGCTCCAACCCCAACCACAGAGATCCAACACCTCCAGCTCCAACCCCAACCACAGAGATCCAACACCTCCAGCTCCAACCCCAATCACAGAGATCCAACACCTCCAGCTCCAACCACAGAGATCCAACACCTCCAGCTCCAACCCCAACCACAGAGATCCAACACCCCCAACTCCAGCCCCAACCACAGAGATCCAACACCCCCAACTCCAACCCCAACCCCAACCACAGAGATCCAACACCTCCAGCTCCAACCCCAACTACAGAGATCTAACACCTCCAGCTCCAACCCCAACCACAGAGATCCAACACCTCCAGCTCCAACCCCAACCACAGAGATCCAACACCCCCAGCTCCAACCACAGAGATCCAACACCCCCAGATCCAACCCCAACCACAGAGATCCAACACCTCCAGCTCCAGCCCCAACCACAGAGATCCAACACCCCCAGCTCCAACCCCAACCACAGAGATCCAACACCTCCAGCTCCAACCCCAACCACAGAGATCCAACACCTCCAGCTCCAACCACAGAGATCCAACACCCCCAGCTCCAACCCCAACCACAGAGATCCAACATCTCCAGCTCCAGCCCCAACCACAGAGATCCAACACCTCCAGCTCCAACCCCAACCACAGAGATACAACACCTCCAGCTCCAACCCCAACCACAGAGATCCAACACCTCCAGCTCCAACCACAGAGATCCAACACCTCCAGCTCCAACCCCAACCACAGAGATCCAACACCCCCAGCTCCAACCCCAACCACAGAGATCCAACACCTCCAGCTCCAACCCCAACCACAGAGATCCAACACCCCCAGCTCCAACCCCAACCACAGTAATACAACACCTCCAGCTCCAACCCCAACACAGAGATCCAACACCCCCACCTCCAACCCCAACCACAGAGATCCAACACCCCCAGCTCCAACCCCAACCACAGAGATCCAACACCCCCAGCTCCAACCCCAACCACAGAGATCCAACACCTCCAGCTCCAACCCCAACCACAGAGATCCAACACCTCCAGCTCCAACACCAACCACAGAGATTCAACACCCCCAGCTCCAACCCCACAGAGGTCCAACACCCCCAGCTCCAACCCCAACCACAGAGATCCAACACCCCCAGCTCCAACTCCACAGAGGTCCAACACCCCCAGCTCCAACCCCAACAACAGAGATCCAACACCCCCAGCTCCAACCCCACAGAGATCCAACACCTCCAGCTCCAACCCCAACCACAGAGATCCAACACCTCCAGCTCCAACCCCAACCACAGAGATCCAACACCTCCAGCTCCAACCCCAACCACAGAGATCCAACACCCCCAGCTCCAACTCCAACCCCAGAGATCCAACACCCCCAGCTCCAACCCCACAGAGATCCAACACCCCCAGCTCCAACCCCACAGAGATCCAACACCTCCAGCTCCAACCCCAACCACAGAGATCCAACACCCCCAGCTCCAACCCCAACCACAGAGATCCAACACCTCCAGCTCCAACCCCAACCACAGAGATCCAACACCCTCAGCTCCAACCCCAACCACAGAGATCCAACTCCTCCAGCTCCAACCCCAACCACAGAGATCCAACACCCCCAGCTCCAACCCCAACCACAGAGATCCAACACCCCCAGCTCCAACCCCAACCACAGAGATCCAACACCCCCAGCTCCAACCCCAACCACAGAGATCCAACACTCCCAGCTCCAACCCCAACCACAGAGATCCAACACCCCCAGCTCCAACACCAACCACAGAGATCCAACACCTCCAGCTCCAACCCCAACCACAGAGATCCAACACCCCCAGCTCCAACCCCAACCACAGAGATCCAACACCTCCAGCTCCAACCCCAACCACAGAGATCCAACACCCTCAGCTCCAACCCCAACCACAGAGATCCAACTCCTCCAGCTCCAACCCCAACCACAGAGATCCAACACCCCCAGCTCCAACCCCAACCACAGAGATCCAACACCCCCAGCTCCAACCCCAACCACAGAGATCCAACACCCCCAGCTCCAACCCCAACCACAGAGATCCAACACTCCCAGCTCCAACCCCAACCACAGAGATCCAACACCCCCAGCTCCAACACCAACCACAGAGATCCAACACCTCCAGCTCCAACCCCAACCACAGAGATCCAACACCCCCAGCTTCAGCCCCAACCACAGATATCCAACACCCCCAGCTCCAACCCCAACCGCAGAGATCCAACACCTCCAGCTCCAACCCCAACCACAGAGATCCAACACCCTCAGCTCCAACCCCAACCACAGAGATCCAACACCCCCAGCTCCAACCCCAACCACAGAGATCCAACACCCCCAGCTCCAACCCCAACCACAGAGATCCAACACCCCCAGCTCCAACCCCAACCACAGAGATCCAACACCCCCAGCTCCAACCCCAACCACAGAGATCTAACACCCCCAGCTCCAACCCCAACCACAGAGATCCAAGAACCCCAGCTCCAACCCCAACCACAGAGATCCAACACCCCCAGCTCCAACCCCAACCACAGAGATCTAACACCCCCAGCTCCAACCCCAACCACAGAGATCCAACACCCCCAGCTCCAACCCCAACCACAGAGATCCAACACCCTCAGCTCCAACCCCAACCACAGAGATCCAACACCCCCAGCTCCAACCCCAACCACAGAGATCCAACACCCCCAGCTCCAACCCCAACCACAGAGATCCAACACCCCCAGCTCCAACCCCAACCACAGAGATCCAACACCCCCAGCTCCAACCCCAACCACAGAGATCCAACACCCCCAGCTCCAACCCCAACCACAGAGATCCAACACCCCCAGCTCTAACCCCAACCACAGAGATCCAACACCCCCAGCTCCAACCCCAACCACAGAGATCCAACACCCCCAGCTCCAACCCCACAGAGATCCAACACCTCCAGCTCCAACCCCAACCACAGAGATCCAACACCCCCAGCTCCAACCCCAACCACAGAGATCCAACACCCACAGCTTCAACCCCAACCACAGAGATCCAACACCCCCATCTCCAACCCCAACCACAGAGATCCAACACCCCCAGCTCCAACCCCAACCACAGAGATCCAACACCCCCAGCTCCAACCCCAACCACAGAGATCCAACACGCCCAGCTCCAACCCCAACCACAGAGATCCAACACCTCCAGCTCCAACCCCAACCACAGAGATCCAACACCCCCAGCTCCAACCCCAACCACAGAGATCCAACACCTCCAGCTCCAGCCCCAACCACAGAGATCCAACACCCCCAGCTCCAACCCCACAGAGATCCAACACACCCAGCTCCAACCCCACAGAGATCCAACACCTCCAGCTCCAACCCCAACCACAGAGATCCAACACCCCCAGCTCCAACCCCAACCACAGAGATCCAACACCCCCAGCTCCAACCCCACAGAGATCCAACACCCCCAGCTCCAACCCCACAGAGATCCAACAACTCCAGCTCCAACCCCAACCACAGAGATCCAACACCCCCAGCTCCAACCCCAACAACAGACATCCAACACCCCCAGCTCCAACCCCAACCACAGAGATCCAACACCTCCAGCTCCAACCCCAACCACAGAGATCCAACACCCCCAGTTCCAACCCCAACCACAGATATCCAACACCCCCAGCTCCAACCCCACAGAGATCCAACACCTCCAGCTCCAACCCCAACCACAGAGATCCAACACCCCCAGCTCCAACCCCAACCACAGAGATCCAACACCCCAAGCTCCAACCCCAACCACAGAGATCCAACACCCCCAGCTCCAGCCCCAACCACAGAGATCCAACACCCCCAGCCCCAACCCGACAGAGATCCAACACCTCCAGCTCCAACCCCAACCACAGAGATCCACCACCCCCAGCTCCAACCCCAACCACAGATATCCAACACCCCAGCTCCAACCCCAACCACAGAGATCCAACACCTCCAGCTCCAACCCCAACCACAGAGATCCAACACCCCCAGCTCCAACCCCAACCACAGAGATCCAACACCCCCAGCTCCAACCCCAACCACAGAGATCCAACACCCCCAGCTCCAACTCCAACCACAGAGATCCAACACCCCCAGCTCAAACCCCAACCACAGAGATCCAACACCCCCAGCTCCAACCCCAACCACAGAGATCCAACACCCCCAGCTCCAACTCCAACCACAGAGATCCAACACCCCCAGCTCCAACCCCAACCACAGAGATCCAACACCCCCAGCTTCAGCCCCAACCACAGATATCCAACACCCCCAGCTCCAACCCCAACCACAGAGATCCAACACCTCCAGCTCCAACCCCAACCACAGAGATCCAACACCCTCAGCTCCAACCCCAACCACAGAGATCCAACACCCCCAGCTCCAACCCCAACTAGAGAGATCCAACACCCCCAGCTCCAACCCCAACCACAGAGATCCAACACCCCCAGCTCCAACCCCAACCACAGAGATCCAACACCCCCAGCTCCAACCCCAACCACAGAGATCTAACACCCCCAGCTCCAACCCCAACCACAGAGATCCAACAACCCCAGCTCCAACCCCAACCACAGAGATCCAACACCCCCAGCTCCAACCCCAACCACAGAGATCTAACACCCCCAGCTAAAACCCCAACCACAGAGATCCAACACCCCCAGCTCCAACCCCAACCACAGAGATCCAACACCCCCAGCTCCAACCCCAACCACAGAGATCCAACACCCTCAGCTCCAACCCCAACCACAGAGATCCAACACCCCCAGCTCCAACCCCAACCACAGAGATCCAACACCCCCAGCTCCAACCCCAACCACAGAGATCCAACACCCCCAGCTCCAACCCCAACCACAGAGATCCAACACCCCCAGCTCCAACCCCAACCACAGAGATCCAACACCCCCAGCTCCAACCCCAACCACAGAGATCCAACACCCCCAGCTCCAACCCCAACCACAGAGATCCAACACCCCCAGCTCCAACCCCAACCACAGAGATCCAACACCCCCAGCTCCAACCCCAACCACAGAGATCCAACACCTCCAGCTCCAACCCCAACCACAGAGATCCAACACCCCCAGCTCCAACCCCAACCACAGAGATCCAACACCCACAGCTTCAACCCCAACCACAGAGATCCAACACCCCCATCTCCAACCCCAATCACAGAGATCCAACACCCCCAGCTCCAACCCCAACCACAGAGATCCAACACCCCCAGCTCCAACCCCAACCACAGAGATCCAACTCGCCCAGCTCCAACCCCAACCACAGAGATCCAACACCTCCAGCTCCAACCCCAACCACAGAGATCCAACACCCCCAGCTCCAACCCCACAGAGATCCAACACCCCCAGCTCCAACCCCACAGAGATCCAACACCTCCAGCTCCAACCCCAACCACAGAGATCCAACACCCCCAGCTCCAACCCCAACCACAGAGATCCAACACCCCCAGCTCCAACCCCACAGAGATCCAACACCCCCAGCTCCAACCCCACAGAGATCCAACAACTCCAGCTCCAACCCCAACCACAGAGATCCAACACCCCCAGCTCCAACCCCAACCACAGAGATCCAACACCCCCAGCTCCAACCCCAACCACAGAGATCCAACACCTCCAGCTCCAACCCCAACCACAGAGATCCAACACCCCCAGCTCCAACCCCAACCACAGATATCCAACACCTCCAGCTCCAACCCCACAGAGATCCAACACCTCCAGCTCCAACCCCAACCACAGAGATCCAACACCCCCAGCTCCAACCCCAACCACAGAGATCCAACACCCCCAGCTCCAACCCCAACCACAGAGATCCAACACCCCCAGCTCCAGCCCCAACCACAGAGATCCAACACCCCCAGCTCCAACCCGACAGAGATCCAACACCTCCAGCTCCAACCCCAACCACAGAGATCCACCACCCCCAGCTCCAACTCCAACCACAGATATCCAACACCCCAGCTCCAACCCCAACCACAGAGATCCAACACCTCCAGCTCCAACCCCAACCACAGAGATCCAACACCCCCAGCTCCAACCCCAACCACAGAGATCCAACACCCCCAGCTCCAACCCCAACCACAGAGATCCAACACCCCCAGCTCCAACTCCAACCACAGAGATCCAACACCCCCAGCTCAAACCCCAACCACAGAGATCCAACACCCCCAGCTCCAACCCCAACCACAGAGATCCAACACCCCCAGCTCCAACTCCAACCACAGAGATCCAACACCCCCAGCTCCAACCCCAACCACAGAGATCCAACACCCCCAGCTCCAACTCCAACCACAGAGATCCAACACCCCCAGCTCCAACTCCAACCACAGAGATCCAACACCCCCAGCTCCAACCCCAACCACAGAGATCCAACACCCCCAGCTCCAACCCCAACCACAGAGATCCAACACCCCCAGCTCCAACCCCAACCACAGAGATCCAACACCCCCAGCTCCAACTCCAACCACAGAGATCCAACACCCCCAGCTCCAACTCCAACCACAGAGATCCAACACCCCCAGCTCCAACTCCAACCACAGAGATCCAACACCCCCAGTTCCAACTCCAATCACAGAGATCCAACACCCCCAGCTCCAACTCCAACCACAGAGATCCAACACCCCCAGCTCCAACTCCAACCACAGAGATCCAACACCCCCAGCTCCAACTCCAACCACAGAGATCCAACACCCCCAGCTCCAACCCCAACCACAGAGATCCAACACCCCCAGCTCCAACCCCACAGAGATCCAACACCTCCAGCTCCAACCCCAACCACAGAGATCCAACACCCCCAGCTCCAACCCCAACCACAGAGATCCAACAACCCCAGCTCCAACTCCAACCACAGAGATCCAACACCCCCAGCTCCCACTCCAACCACAGAGATCCAACACCCCCAGCTCCAACTCCAACCACAGAGATCCAACACCCCCAGCTCAAACCCCAACCACAGAGATCCAACACCCCCAGCTCCAACTCCAACCACAGAGATCCAACACCCCCAGCTCCAACTCCAACCACAGAGATCCAACACCTCCAGCTCCAACCCCAACCACAGAGATCCAACACCCCCAGCTCCAACCCCAACCACAGAGATCCAACACCCCCAGCTCAAACCCCAACCACAGAGATCCAACACCCCCAGCTCCAGCCCCAACCACAGAGATCCAACACCCCCAGCTCCAACCCGACAGAGATCCAACACCTCCAGCTCCAACCCAAACCACAGAGATCAACCCCCCCCCCCCCAGCTCCAACCCCAACCACAGATATCCAACACCCCCAGCTCCAACACCAACCACAGAGATCCAACACCTCCAGCTCCAACCCCAACCACAGAGATCCAACACCCCCAGCTCCTACCCCAACCACAGAGATCCAACACCCCCAGCTCCAACCCCAACCACAGAGATCCAACACCCCCAGCTCCAACTCCAACCACAGAGATCCAACACCCCCAGCTCCAACCCCAACCACAGAGATCCAACACCCCCAGCTCCAACCCCAACCACAGAGATCCAACACCCCCAGCTCCAACTCCAACCACAGAGATCCAACACCCCCAGCTCCAAACCCAACCACAGAGATCCAACACCCCCAGCTCCAACTCCAACCACAGAGATCCAACATCCCCAGCTCCAACTCCAACCACAGAGATCCAACACCCCCAGCTCCAACCCCAACCACAGAGATCCAACACCCCCAGCTCCAACCCCAACCACAGAGATCCAACACCCCCAGCTCCAACTCCAACCACAGAGATCCAACACCCGCAGCTCCAACTCCAACCACAGAGATCCAACACCCCCAGCTCCAACTCCAACCACAGAGATCCAACACCCCTAGCTCCAACCCCAACCACAGAGATCCAACACCCCCAGCTCCAACCCCACAGAGATCCAACACCCCCAGCTCCAACCCCACAGAGATCCAACACCTCCAGCTCCAACCCCAACCACAGAGATCCAAAACCCCCAGCTCCAACCCCAACCACAGAGATCCAACACCCCCAGCTCCAACCCCACAGAGATCCAACACCCCCAGCTCCAACCCCACAGAGATCCAACAACTCCAGCTCCAACCCCAACCACAGAGATCCAACACCCCCAGCTCCAACCCCAACCACAGAGATCCAACACCCCCAGCTCCAACCCCAACCACAGAGATCCAACACCTCCAGCTCCAACCCCAACCACAGAGATCCAACACCCCCAGCTCCAACCCCAACCATAGATATCCAACACCCCCAGCTCCAACCCCACAGAGATCCAACACCTCCAGCTCCAACCCCAACCACAGAGATCCAACACCCCCAGCTCCAACCCCAACCACAGAGATCCAACACCCCCAGCTCCAACCCCAACCACAGAGATCCAACACCCCCAGCTCCAGCCCCAACCACAGAGATCCAACACCCCCAGCTCCAACCCGACAGAGATCCAACACCTCCAGCTCCAACCCCAACCACAGAGATCCACCACCCCCAGCTCCAACCCCAACCACAGATATCCAACACCCCAGCTCCAACCACAACCACAGAGATCCAACACTCCCAGCTCCAACCCCAACCACAGAGATCCAACACCCCCAGCTCCAACCCCAACCACAGATATCCAACACCCCAGCTCCAACCCCAACCACAGATATCCAACACCCCAGCTCCAACCCCAACCACAGATATCCAACACCCCAGCTCCAACCCCAACCACAGAGATCCAACACCCCCAGCTCCAACCCCAACCACAGAGATCCAACACCCCCAGCTCCAACTCCAACCACAGAGATCCAACACCCCCAGCTCCAACCCCAACCACAGAGATCCAACACCCCCAGCTCCAACTCCAACCACAGAGATCCAACACCCCCAGCTCCAACTCCAACCACAGAGATCCAACACCCCCAGCTCCAACCCCAACCACAGAGATCCAACACCCCCAGCTCCAACCCCAATCACAGAGATCCAACACTCCCAGCTCCAACCCCAACCACAGCGATCCAACACCCCCAGCTCCAACTCCAACCACAGAGATCCAACACCCCCAGCTCCAACTCCAACCACAGAGATCCAACACCCCCAGCTCCAACTCCAACCACAGAGATCCAACACCCCCAGTTCCAACTCCAATCACAGAGATCCAACACCCCCAGCTCCAACTCCAACCACAGAGATCCAACACCCCCAGCTCCAACTCCAACCACAGAGATCCAACACCCCCAGCTCCAACTCCAACCACAGAGATCCAACACCCCCAGCTCCAACCCCAACCACAGAGATCCAACACCCCCAGCTCCAACCCCACAGAGATCCAACACCTCCAGCTCCAACCCCAACCACAGAGATCCAACACCCCCAGCTCCAACCCCAACCACAGAGATCCAACAACCCCAGCTCCAACTCCAACCACAGAGATCCAACACCCCCAGCTCCAACTCCAACCACAGAGATCCAACACCCCCAGCTCCAACTCCAACCACAGAGATCCAACACCCCCAGCTCAAACCCCAACCACAGAGATCCAACACCCCCAGCTCCAACTCCAACCACAGAGATCCAACACCCCCAGCTCCAACTCCAACCACAGAGATCCAACACCTCCAGCTCCAACCCCAACGACAGAGATCCAACACCCCCAGCTCCAACCCCAACCACAGAGATCCAACACCCCCAGCTCAAACCCCAACCACAGAGATCCAACACCCCCAGCTCCAGCCCCAACCACAGAGATCCAACACCCCCAGCTCCAACCCGACAGAGATCCAACACCTCCAGCTCCAACCCAAACCACAGAGATCAACCCCCCCCCCAGCTCCAACCCCAACCACAGATATCCAACACCCCCAGCTCCAACACCAACCACAGAGATCCAACACCTCCAGCTCCAACCCCAACCACAGAGATCCAACACCCCCAGCTCCAACCCCAACCACAGAGATCCAACACCCCCAGCTCCAACCCCAACCACAGAGATCCAACACCCCCAGCTCCAACTCCAACCACAGAGATCCAACACCCCCAGCTCCAACCCCAACCACAGAGATCCAACACCCCCAGCTCCAACCCCAACCACAGAGATCCAACACCCCCAGCTCCAACTCCAACCACAGAGATCCAACACCCCAGCTCCAAACCCAACCACAGAGATCCAACACCCCCAGCTCCAAGTCCAACCACAGAGATCCAACATCCCCAGCTCCAACTCCAACCACAGAGATCCAACACCCCCAGCTCCAACCCCAACCACAGAGATCCAACACCCCCAGCTCCAACCCCAACCACAGAGATCCAACACCCCCAGCTCCAACCCCAACCACAGAGATCCAACACCCCCAGCTCCAACTCCAACCACAGAGATCCAACACCCGCAGCTCCAACTCCAACCACAGAGATCCAACAACCCCAACTCCAACTACAACCACAGAGATCCAACACCCCTAGCTCCAACCCCAACCACAGAGATCCAACACCCCCAGCTCCAACTCCAACCACAGAGATCCAACACCCCCAGCTCCAACTCCAACCACAGAGATCCAACACCCCCAGCTCCAACTCCAACCACAGAGATCCAACACCCCCAGCTCCAACCCCAACCACAGAGATCCAACACCCCCAGCTCCAACTCCAACCACAGAGATCCAACACCCCCAGCTCCAACCCCAACCACAGAGATCCAACACCCCCAGCTCCAACTCCAACCACAGAGATCCAACACCCCCAGCTCCAACTCCAACCACAGAGATCCAACACCCCCAGCTCCAACTCCAACCACAGAGATCCAACACACCCAGCTCCAACCCCAACCACAGAGATCCAACACCCCCAGCTCCAACCCCAACCACAGAGATCCAACACCCCCAGCTCCAACTCCAACCACAGAGATCCAACACCCCCAGCTCCAACTCCAACCACAGAGATCCAACACCCCCAGCTCCAACTCCAACCACAGAGATCCAACACCCCCAGCTCCAACCCCAACCACAGAGATCCAACACCCCCAGCTCCAACCCCAACCACAGAGATCCAACACCCCCAGCTCCAACTCCAACCTCAGAGATCCAACACCCGCAGCTCCAACTCCAACCACAGAGATCCAACAACCCCAGCTCCAACTACAACCACAGAGATCCAACACCCCTAGCTCCAACCCCAACCACAGAGATCCAACACCCCCAGCTCCAACTCCAACCACAGAGATCCAACACCCCCAGCTCCAACTCCAACCACAGAGATCCAACACCCCCAGCTCCAACTCCAACCACAGAGATCCAACACCCCCAGCTCCAACCCCAACCACAGAGATCCAACACCCCCAGCTCCAACTCCAACCACAGAGATCCAACACCCCCAGCTCCAACCCCAACCACAGAGATCCAACACCCCCAGCTCCAACTCCAACCACAGAGATCCAACACCCCCAGCTCCAACTCCAACCACAGAGATCCAACACCCCCAGCTCCAACTCCAACCACATAGATCCAACACACCCAGCTCCAACCCCAACCACAGAGATCCAACACCCCCAGCTCCAACCCCAACCACAGAGATCCAACACCCCCAGCTCCAACTCCAACCACAGAGATCCAACACCCCCAGCTCCAACTCCAACCACAGAGATCCAACACCCCCAGCTCCAACTCCAACCACAGAGATCCCACACCCCCAGCTCCAACCCCAACCACAGAGATCCAACACCCCCAGCTCCAACCCCAACCACAGAGATCCAACACCCCCAGCTCCAACTCCAACCACAGAGATCCAACACCCCCAGCTCCAACCCCAGCCACAGAGATCCAACACCCCCAGCTCCAACCCCAACCACAGAGATCCAACACCCCCAGCTCCAACCCCAACCACAGAGATCCAACACCCCCAGCTCCAACCCCAACCACAGAGATCCAACACCCCCAGCTCCAACCCCACAGAGATCCAACACCCCCAGCTCCAACCCCAACCACAGAGATCCAACACCTCCAGCTCCAGCCCCAACCACAGAGATCCAACACCCCCAACTCCAGCCCCAAACACAGAGATCCAACACCCCCAACTCCAACCCCAACCCCAACCACAGAGATCCAACACCTCCAGCTCCAACCCCAACCACAGAGATCCAACACCTCCAGCTCCAACCCCAACCACAGAGATCCAACACCTCCAGCTCCAACCACAGAGATCCAACACCTCCAGCTCCAACCCCAACCACAGAGATCCAACACCCCCAACTCCAGCCCCAACCACAGAGATCCAACACCCCCAACTCCAACCCCAACCCCAACCACAGAGATCCAACACCTCCAGCTCCAACCCCAACCACAGAGATCCAACACCCCCAGCTCCAACTCCAACCACAGAGATCCAACACCCCCAGCTCCAACCCCAACCACAGAGATCCAACACCCCCAGCTCCAACTCCAACCACAGAGATCCAACACCTCCAGCTCTAACTCCAACCACAGAGATCCAACACCCCCAGCTCCAACTCCAACCACAGAGATCCAACACCCCCGGCTCCAACCCCAACCACAGAGATCCAACACCCCCAGCTCCAACCCCAACCACAGAGATCCAACACCCCCAGCTCCAACTCCAACCACAGAGATCCAACACCCCCAGCTCCAACCCCAACCACAGAGATCCAACACCCCCAGCTCCAACTCCAACCACAGAGATCCAACACCCCCAGCTCCAACCTCAACCACAGAGATCCAACACCCCCAGCTCCAACCCCAACCACAGAGATCCAACACCCCCAGCTCCAACTCCAACCACAGAGATCCAACACCCCCAACTCCAACCCCAACCACAGAGATCCAACACCCCCATCCAACCCCAACCACAGAGATCCAACACCCCCAGCTCCAACTCCAACCACAGAGATCCAACACCTCCAGCTCCAACCCCAACCACAGAGATCCAACACCCCCAGCTCCAACCCCAACCACAGAGATCCAACACCCCCAGCTCCAACCCCAACCACAGAGATCCAACACCCCCAGCTCCAACCCCAACCACAGAGATCCAACACCCCCAGCTCCAACCCTAACCACAGAGATTCAACATCCCCAGCTCCAACCCCAACCACAGAGATCCAACACCCCCAGCTCCAACCCCACAGAGATCCAACACCCCCAGCTCCAACCCCAACCACAGAGATCCAACACCCCCAGCTCCAACCCCAACCACAGAGATCCAACACCCCCAGCTCCAACTCCAACCACAGAGATGCAACACCCCCAGCTTCAGCCCCCAACCACAGAGATCCAACACCTCCAGCTCCAGCCCCAACCACAGAGATGCAACACCCCCAACTCCAGCCCCAACCACAGAGATCCAACACCCCCATCTCCAACCCCAACCCCAACCACAGAGATCCAACACATCCAGCTCCAACCCCAACCACAGAGATCCAACACCTCCAGCTCCAACCCCAACCACAGAGATCCAACATCTCCAGCTCCAACCACAGAGATCCAACACCTCCAGCTCCAACCCCAACCACAGAGATCCAACACCCCCAACTCCAGCCCCAACCACAGAGATCCTACACCCCCACCTCCAACCCCAACCCCAACCACAGAGATCCAACACCTCCAGCTCCAACCCCAACCACAGAGATCCAACACCTCCAGCTCCAACCTCAACCACAGAGATCCAACACCTCCAGCTCCAGCCCCAACCACAGAGATCCAACACCTCCAGCTCCAACCCCAACCACAGAGATCCAACACCCCCAGCTCCAACCACAGAGATCCAACACTCCCAGCTCCAACCTCAACCACAGAGATCCAACACCTCCAGCTCCAGCCCCAACCACAGAGATCCAACACACCCAGCTCCAACCCCAACCACAGAGATACAACACCTCCAGCTCCAACCCCAACCACAGAGATCCAACACCTCCAGCTCCAACCACAGAGATCCAACACCTCCAGCTCCAACCCCAACCACAGAGATCCAACACCGCCAGCTTCAACCCCAACCACAGAGATCCAACACCTCCAGCTCCAACCCCAACCACAGAGATCCAACACCCCCAGCTCCAACCCCAACCACAGAGATCCAACACCTCCAGCTCCAACCCCAACCACAGAGATCCAACACCCTCAGCTCCAACCCCAACCACAGAGATCCAACACCCCCAGCTCCAACCCCAACCACAGAGATCCAACACCCCCAGCCCCAACCCGAACCACAGAGATCCAACACCCCCAGCTCCAACCACAGAGATCCAATACCCCCAGCTCCAACCCCAACCACAGAGATCCAACACCTCCAGCTCCAGCCCCAACCACAGAGATCCAACACCCCCAACTCCAGCCCCAAACACAGAGATCCAACACCCCCAACTCCAACCCCAACCCCAATCACAGAGATCCAACACCTCCAGCTCCAACCCCAACCACAGAGATCCAACACCTCCAGCTCCAACCCCAACCACAGAGATCCAACACCTCCAGCTCCAACCACAGAGATCCAACACCTCCAGCTCCAACCCCAACCACAGAGATCCAACACCCCCAACTCCAGCCCCAACCACAGAGATCCAACACCCCCAACTCCAACCCCAACCCCAACCACAGAGATCCAACACCTCCAGCTCCAACCCCAACCACAGAGATCCAACACCCCCAGCTCCAACTCCAACCACAGAGATCCAACACCCCCAGCTCCAACCCCAACCACAGAGATCCAACACCCCCAGCTCCAACTCCAACCACAGAGATCCAACACCCCCAGCTCTAACTCCAACCACAGAGATCCAACACCCCCAGCTCCAACTCCAACCACAGAGATCCAACACCCCCAGCTCCAACCCCAACCACAGAGATCCAACACCCCCAGCTCCAACCCCAACCACAGAGATCCAACACCCCAGCTCCAACTCCAACCACAGAGATCCAACACCCCCAGCTCCAACTCCAACCACAGAGATCCAACACCCCCAGCTCCAACTCCAACCACAGAGATCCAACACCCCCAGCTCCAACCCCAACCACAGAGATCCAACACCCCCAGCTCCAACCCCAACCACAGAGATCCAACACCCCCAGCTCCAACTCCAACCACAGAGATCCAACACCCCCAGCTCCAACCCCAACCACAGAGATCCAACACCCCCATCCAACCCCAACCACAGAGATCCAACACCCCCAGCTCCAACTCCAACCACAGAGATCCAACACCTCCAGCTCCAACCCCAACCACAGAGATCCAACACCCCCAGCTCCAACCCCAACCACAGAGATCCAACACCCCCAGCTCCAACCCCAACCACAGAGATCCAACACCCCCAGCTCCAACCCCAACCACAGAGATCCAACACCCCCAGCTCCAACCCTAACCACAGAGATTCAACATCCCCAGCTCCAACCCCAACCACAGAGATCCAACACCCCCAGCTCCAACCCCACAGAGATCCAACACCCCCAGCTCCAACCCCAACCACAGAGATCCAACACCCCCAGCTCCAACCCCAACCACAGAGATCCAACACCCCCAACTCCAGCTCCAACCACAGAGATGCAACACCCCCAGCTTCAGCCCCCAACCACAGAGATCCAACACCTCCAGCTCCAGCCCCAACCACAGAGATCCAACACCCCCAACTCCAGCCCCAACCACAGAGATCCAACACCCCCATCTCCAACCCCAACCCCAACCACAGAGATCCAACACATCCAGCTCCAACCCCAACCACAGAGATCCAACACCTCCAGCTCCAACCCCAACCACAGAGATCCAACATCTCCAGCTCCAACCACAGAGATCCAACACCTCCAGCTCCAACCCCAACCACAGAGATCCAACACCCCCAACTCCAGCCCCAACCACAGAGATCCTACACCCCCAACTCCAACCCCAACCCCAACCACAGAGATCCAACACCTCCAGCTCCAACCCCAACCACAGAGATCCAACACCCCCAGCTCCAACCCCAACCACAGAGATCCAACACCCCCAGCTCCAACCCCAACCACAGAGATCCAACACCCCCAGCTCCAACTCCAACCACAGAGATCCAACACCCCCAGCTCCAACCCCAACGACAGAGATCCAACACCCCCAGCTCCAACCCCAACCACAGAGATCCAACACCCCCAGCTCCAACTCCAACCACAGAGATCCAACACCCCCAGCTCCAACTCCAACCACAGAGATCCAACACCCCCAGCTCCAACCCCAACCACAGAGATCCAACACCCCCAGCTCCAACCCCAACCACAGAGATCCAACACCCCCAGCTCCAACCCCAACCACAGAGATCCAACACCCCCAGCTCCAACTCCAACCACAGAGATCCAACACCCCCAGCTCCAACTCCAACCACAGAGATCCAACACCCCCAGCTCCAACTCCAACCACAGAGATCCAACACCCCCAGCTCCAACCCCAACCACAGAGATCCAACACCCCCAGCTCCAACCCCACAGAGATCCAACACCTCCAGCTCCAACCGCAACCACAGAGATCCAACACCCCCAGCTCCAACCCCAACCACAGAGATCCAACACCCCCAGCTCCAACTCCAACCACAGAGATCCAACACCCCCAGCTCCAACTCCAACCACAGAGATCCAAAACCCCCAGCTCCAACCCCAACCACAGAGATCCAACACCCCCAGCTCCAACCCCAACCACAGAGATCCAACACCCCCAGCTCCAACCCCAACCACAGAGATCCAACACCCCCAGCTCCAACTCCAACCACAGAGATCCAACACCCCCAGCTCCAACCCCAACCACAGAGATCCAACACCCCCAGCTCCAACTCCAACCACAGAGATCCAACACCCCCAGCTCCAACTCCAACCACAGAGATCCAACACCCCCAGCTCCAACTCCAACCACAGAGATCCAACACCTCCAGCTCCAACCCCAACCACAGAGATCCAACACCCCCAGCTCCAACCCCACAGAGATCCAACACCCCCAGCTCCAACCCCACAGAGATCCAACACCTCCAGCTCCAACCCCAACCACAGAGATCCAACACCCCCAGCTCCAACCCCAACCACAGAGATCCAACACCCCCAGCTCCAACCCCACAGAGATCCAACACCCCCAGCTCCAACCCCACAGAGATCCAACACCTCCATCTCCAACCTCAACCACAGAGATCCAACACCCCCAGCTCCAACCCCAACCACAGATATCCAACACCCCCAGCTCCAACCCCAACCACAGAGATCCAACACCTCCAGCTCCAACCCCAACCACAGAGATCCAACACCCCCAGCTCCAACCCCAACCACAGATATCCAACCCCCCCAGCTCCAACCCCACAGAGATCCAACACCTCCAGCTCCAACCCCAACCACAGAGATCCAACACCCCAAGCTCCAACCCCAACCACAGAGATCCAACACCCCCAGCTCCAACCCCAACCACAGAGATCCAACACCCCCAGCTCCAGCTTCAACCACAGAGATCCAACACCCCCAGCTCCAACGCGACAGAGATCCAACACCTCCAGCTCCAACCCCAACCACAGAGATCCACCACCCCCAGCTCCAACCCCAACCACAGATATCCAACACCCCCAGCTCCAACCCCAACCACAGAGATCCAACACCTCCAGCTCCAACCCCAACCACAGAGATCCAACACCCCCAGCTCCAACCCCAACCACAGAGATCCAACACCCCCAGCTCCAACCCCAACCACAGAGATCCAACACCCCCAGCTCCAACTCCAACCACAGAGATCCAATACCCCCAGCTCCAACCCCAACGACAGAGATCCAACACCCCCAGCTCCAACCCCAACCACAGAGATCCAACACCCCCAGCTCCAACTCCAACCACAGAGATCCAACACCCCCAGCTCCAACTCCAACCACAGAGATCCAATACCCCCAGCTCCAACCCCAACCACAGAGATCCAACACCCCCAGCTCCAACTCCAACCACAGAGATCCAACACCCCCAGCTCCAACCCCAACCACAGAGATCCAACACCCCCAGCTCCAACTCCAACCACAGAGATCCAACACCCCCAGCTCCAACTCCAACCACAGAGATCCAACACCCCCAGCTCCAACTCCAACCACAGAGATCCAACACCCCCAGCTCCAACCCCAACCACAGAGATCCAACACCCCCAGCTCCAACTCCAACCACAGAGATCCAACACCCCCAGCTCCAACTCCAACCACAGAGATCCAACACCCCCAGCTCCAACTCCAACCACAGAGATCCAACACCCCCAGCTCCAACTCCAACCACAGAGATCCAACACCCCCAGCTCCAACCCCAACCACAGAGATCCAACACCCCCAGCTCCAACCCCACAGAGATCCAACACCTCCAGCTCCAACCGCAACCACAGAGATCCAACACCCCCAGCTCCAACCCCAACCACAGAGATCCAACACCCCCAGCTCCAACCCCAACCACAGAGATCCAACACCCCCAGCTCCAACCCCAACCACAGAGATCCAACACCCCCAGCTTCAACCCCAACCACAGAGATCCAACACCCCCAGCTCCAACTCCAACCACAGAGATCCAACACCCCCAGCTCCAACTCCAACCACAGAGATCCAACACCCCCAGCTCCAACTCCAACCACAGAGATCCAACACCCCCAGCTCCAACCCCAACCACAGAGATCCAACACCCCCAGCTCCAACTCCAACCACAGAGATCCAACACCCCCAGCTCCAACTCCAACCACAGAGATCCAACACCCCCAGCTCCAACTCCAACCACAGAGATCCAACACCTCCAGCTCCAACCCCACAGAGATCCAACACCCCCAGCTCCAACCCCACAGAGATCCAACACCTCCAGCTCCAACCCCAACCACAGAGATCCAACACCCCCAGCTCCAACCCCAACCACAGAGATCCAACACCCCCAGCTCCAACCCCACAGAGATCCAACACCCCCAGCTCCAACCCCACAGAGATCCAACACCTCCATCTCCAACCTCAACCACAGAGATCCAACACCCCCAGCTCCAACCCCAACCACAGATATCCAACACCCCCAGCTCCAACCCCAACCACAGAGATCCAACACCTCCAGCTCCAACCCCAACCACAGAGATCCAATACCCCCAGCTCCAACCCCAACCACAGATATCCAACCCCCCCAGCTCCAACCCCACAGAGATCCAACACCTCCAGCTCCAACCCCAACCACAGAGATCCAACACCCCCAGCTCCAACCCCAACCACAGAGATCCAACACCCCCAGCTCCAACCCCAACCACAGAGATCCAACACCCCCAGCTCCAGCTTCAACCACAGAGATCCAACACCCCCAGCTCCAACCCGACAGAGATCCAACACCTCCAGCTCCAACCCCAACCACAGAGATCCACCACCCCCAGCTCCAACCCCAACCACAGATATCCAACACCCCCAGCTCCAACCCCAACCACAGAGATCCAACACCTCCAGCTCCAACCCCAACCACAGAGATCCAACACCCCCAGCTCCAACCCCAAACACAGAGATCCAACACCCCCAGCTCCAACTCCAACCACAGAGATCCAATACCCCCAGCTCCAACCCCAACGACAGAGATCCAACACCAACAGCTCCAACCCCAACCACAGAGATCCAACACCCCCAGCTCCAACTCCAACCACAGAGATCCAACACCCCCAGCTCCAACCCCAACCACAGAGATCCAACACCCCCAGCTCCAACCCCAACCACAGAGATCCAACACCAACAGCTCCAACCCCAACCACAGAGATCCAACACCCCCAGCTCCAACTCCAACCACAGAGATCCAACACCCCCAGCTCCAACTCCAACCACAGAGATCCAACACCCCCAGCTCCAACCCCAACCACAGAGATCCAACACCCCCAGCTCCAACCCCAACCACAGAGATCCAACACCAACAGCTCCAACCCCAACCACAGAGATCCAACACCCCCAGCTCCAACCCCAACCACAGAGATCCAACACCCCCAGCTCCAACTCCAACCACAGAGATCCAACACCCCCAGCTCCAACCCCAACCACAGAGATCCAACACCCCCAGCTCCAACCCCAACGACAGAGATCCAACACCAACAGCTCCAACCCCAACCACAGAGATCCAACACCCCCAGCTCCAACTCCAACCACAGAGATCCAACACCCCCAGCTCCAACCCCAACCACAGAGATCCAACACCCCCAGCTCCAACCCCAACCACAGAGATCCAACACCCCCAGCTCCAACTCCAACCACAGAGATCCAACACCCCCAGCTCCAACTCCAACCACAGAGATCCAACACCCCCAGCTCCAACCCCAACCACAGAGATCCAACACCCCCAGCTCCAACCCCAACCACAGAGATCCAACACCCCCAGCTCCAACCCCAACCACAGAGATCCAACACCCCCAGCTCCAACTCCAACCACAGAGATCCAACACCCCCAGCTCCAACTCCAACCACAGAGATCCAACACCCCCAGCTCCAACTCCAACCACAGAGATCCAACACCCCCAGCTCCAACCCCAACCACAGAGATCCAACACCCCCAGCTCCAACTCCAACCACAGAGATCCAACACCCCCAGCTCCAACTCCAACCACAGAGATCCAACACCCCCAGCTCCAACTCCAACCACAGAGATCCAACACCCCCAGCTCCAACTCCAACCACAGAGATCCAACACCCCCAGCTCCAACCCCAACCACAGAGATCCAACACCCCCAGCTCCAACCCCACAGAGATCCAACACCTCCAGCTCCAACCCCAACCACAGAGATCCAACACCCCCAGCTCCAACCCCAACCACAGAGATCCAACACCCCCAGCTCCAACTCCAACCACAGAGATCCAACACCCCCAGCTCCAACTCCAACCACAGAGATCCAACACCCCCAGCTCCAACCCCAACCACAGAGATCCAACACCCCCAGCTCCAACCCCAACCACAGAGATCCAACACCCCCAGCTTCAACCCCAACCACAGAGATCCAACACCCCCAGCTCCAACTCCAACCACAGAGATCCAACACCCCCAGCTCCAACTCCAACCACAGAGATCCAACACCCCCAGCTCCAACTCCAACCACAGAGATCCAACACCCCCAGCTCCAACCCCAACCACAGAGATCCAACACCCCCAGCTCCAACTCCAACCACAGAGATCCAACACCCCAAGCTCCAACTCCAACCACAGAGATCCAACACCCCCAGCTCCAACTCCAACCACAGAGATCCAACACCCCCAGCTCCAACTCCAACCACAGAGATCCAACATCCCCAGCTCCAACCCCAACCACAGAGATCCAACACCCCCAGCTCCAACCCCACAGAGATCCAACACCTCCAGCTCCAACCCCAACCACAGAGATCCAACACCCCCAGCTCCAACCCCAACCACAGAGATCCAACACCCCCAGCTCCAACCCCAACCACAGAGATCCAACACCCCCAGCTCCAGCCCCAACCACTGAGATCCAACACCCCCAGCTCCAACCCGACAGAGATCCAACACCTCCAGCTCCAACCCCAACCACAGAGATCCACCCCCCCAGCTCCAACACCAACCACAGAGATCCAACACCTCCAGCTCCAACCCCAACCACAGAGATCCAACACCCCCAGCTCCAACCCCAACCACAGAGATCCAACACCCCCAGCTCCAACCCCAACCACAGAGATCCAACACCCCCAGCTCCAACTCCAACCACAGAGATCCAACACCCCCAGCTCCAACCCCAACCACAGAGATCCAACACCCCCAGCTCCAACCCCAACCACAGAGATCCAACACCCCCAGCTCCAACTCCAACCACAGAGATCCAACACCCCCAGCTCCAACCCCAACCACAGAGATCCAACACCCCCAGCTCCAACCCCAACCACAGAGATCCAACACCCCCAGCTCCAACCCCAACCACAGAGATCCAACACCCCCAGCTCCAACTCCAACCACAGTGATCCAACACCCCCAGCTCCAACTCCAACCACAGAGATCCAACACCCCCAGCTCCAACCCCAACCACAGAGATCCAACACCCCCAGCTCCAACTCCAACCACAGAGATCCAACACCCCCAGCTCCAACTCCAACCACAGAGATCCAACACCCCCAGCTCCAACTCCAACCACAGAGATCCAACACCCCCAGCTCCAACCCCAACCACAGAGATCCAACACCCCCATCCAACCCCAACCACAGAGATCCAACACCCCCAGCTCCAACTCCAACCACAGAGATCCAACACCTCCAGCTCCAACCCCAACCACAGAGATCCAACACCCCCAGCTCCAACCCCAACTACAGAGATACAACACCCCCAGCTCCAACCCCAACCACAGAGATCCAACACCCCCAGCTCCAACCCCAACCACAGAGATCCAACACCCCCAGCTCCAACCCCAACCACAGAGATCCAACACCCCCAGCTCCAACCCCACAGAGATCCAACACCCCCAGCTCCAACCCCAACCACAGAGATCCAACACCCCCAGCTCCAACCCCAACCACAGAGATCCAACACCCCCAGCTCCAGCTTCAACCACAGAGATCCAACACCCCCAGCTCCAACCCGACAGAGATCCAACACCTCCAGCTCCAACCCCAACCACAGAGATCCACCACCCCCAGCTCCAACCCCAACCACAGATATCCAACACCCCCAGCTCCAACCCCAACCACAGAGATCCAACACCTCCAGCTCCAACCCCAACCACAGAGATCCAACACCCCCAGCTCCAACCCCAACGACAGAGATCCAACACCCCCAGCTCCAACCCCAACCACAGAGATCCAACACCCCCAGCTCCAACTCCAACCACAGAGATCCAATACCCCCAGCTCCAACCCCAACGACAGAGATCCAACACCCCCAGCTCCAACCCCAACCACAGAGATCCAACACCCCCAGCTCCAACTCCAACCACAGAGATCCAACACCCCCAGCTCCAACTCCAACCACAGAGATCCAACACCCCCAGCTCCAACCCCAACCACAGAGATCCAACACCCCCAGCTCCAACTCCAACCACAGAGATCCAACACCCCCAGCTCCAACCCCAACCACAGAGATCCAACACCCCCAGCTCCAACTCCAACCACAGAGATCCAACACCCCCAGCTCCAACTCCAACCACAGAGATCCAACACCCCCAGCTCCAACTCCAACCACAGAGATCCAACACCCCCAGCTCCAACCCCAACCACAGAGATCCAACACCCCCAGCTCCAACTCCAACCACAGAGATCCAACACCCCCAGCTCCAACTCCAACCACAGAGATCCAACACCCCCAGCTCCAACTCCAACCACAGAGATCCAACACCCCCAGCTCCAACTCCAACCACAGAGATCCAACACCTCCAGCTCCAACCCCAACCACAGAGATCCAACACCCCCAGCTCCAACCCCACAGAGATCCAACACCTCCAGCTCCAACCGCAACCACAGAGATCCAACACCCCCAGCTCCAACCCCAACCACAGAGATCCAACACCCCCAGCTCCAACCCCAACCACAGAGATCCAACACCCCCAGCTCCAACCCCAACCACAGAGATCCAACACCCCCAGCTTCAACCCCAACCACAGAGATCCAACACCCCCAGCTCCAACTCCAACCACAGAGATCCAACACCCCCAGCTCCAACTCCAACCACAGAGATCCAACACCCCCAGCTCCAACTCCAACCACAGAGATCCAACACCCCCAGCTCCAACCCCAACCACAGAGATCCAACACCCCCAGCTCCAACTCCAACCACAGAGATCCAACACCCCCAGCTCCAACTCCAACCACAGAGATCCAACACCCCCAGCTCCAACTCCAACCACAGAGATCCAACACCTCCAGCTCCAACCCCAACCACAGAGATCCAACACCCCCAGCTCCAACCCCACAGAGATCCAACACCCCCAGCTCCAACCCCACAGAGATCCAACACCTCCAGCTCCAACCCCAACCACAGAGATCCAACACCCCCAGCTCCAACCCCAACCACAGAGATCCAACACCCCCAGCTCCAACCCCACAGAGATCCAACACCCCCAGCTCCAACCCCACAGAGATCCAACACCTCCATCTCCAACCTCAACCACAGAGATCCAACACCCCCAGCTCCAACCCCAACCACAGATATCCAACACCCCCAGCTCCAACCCCAACCACAGAGATCCAACACCTCCAGCTCCAACCCCAACCACAGAGATCCAACACCCCCAGCTCCAACCCCAACCACAGATATCCAACCCCCCCAGCTCCAACCCCACAGAGATCCAACACCTCCAGCTCCAACCCCAACCACAGAGATCCAACACCCCAAGCTCCAACCCCAACCACATAGATCCAACACCCCCAGCTCCAACCCCAACCACAGAGATCCAACACCCCCAGCTCCAGCTTCAACCACAGAGATCCAACACCCCCAGCTCCAACCCGACAGAGATCCAACACCTCCAGCTCCAACCCCAACCACAGAGATCCACCACCCCCAGCTCCAACCCCAACCACAGATATCCAACACCCCCAGCTCCAACCCCAACCACAGAGATCCAACACCTCCAGCTCCAACCCTAACCACAGAGATCCAACACCCCCAGCTCCAACCCCAACCACAGACATCCAACACCCCCAGCTCCAACCCCAACCACAGAGATCCAACACCCCCAGCTCCAACTCCAACCACAGAGATCCAATACCCCCAGCTCCAACCCCAACGACAGAGATCCAACACCCCCAGCTCCAACCCCAACCACAGAGATCCAACACCCCCAGCTCCAACTCCAACCACAGAGATCCAACACCCCCAGCTCCAACTCCAACCACAGAGATCCAACACCCCCAGCTCCAACCCCAACCACAGAGATCCAACACCCCCAGCTCCAACCCCAACCACAGAGATCCAACACCCCCAGCTCCAACCCCAACCACAGAGATCCAACACCCCCAGCTCCAACTCCAACCACAGAGATCCAACACCCCCAGCTCCAACTCCAACCACAGAGATCCAACACCCCCAGCTCCAACTCCAACCACAGAGATCCAACACCCCCAGCTCCAACCCCAACCACAGAGATCCAACACCCCCAGCTCCAACTCCAACCACAGAGATCCAACACCCCCAGCTCCAACTCCAACCACAGAGATCCAACACCCCCAGCTCCAACTCCAACCACAGAGATCCAACACCCCCAGCTCCAACTCCAACCACAGAGATCCAACACCCCCAGCTCCAACCCCAACCACAGAGATCCAACACCCCCAGCTCCAACCCCACAGAGATCCAACACCTCCAGCTCCAACCCCAACCACAGAGATCCAACACCCCCAGCTCCAACCCCAACCACAGAGATCCAACACCCCCAGCTCCAACTCCAACCACAGAGATCCAACACCCCCAGCTCCAACTCCAACCACAGAGATCCAACACCCCCAGCTCCAACCCCAACCACAGAGATCCAACACCCCCAGCTCCAACCCCAACCACAGAGATCCAACACCCCCAGCTTCAACCCCAACCACAGAGATCCAACACCCCCAGCTCCAACTCCAACCACAGAGATCCAACACCCCCAGCTCCAACTCCAACCACAGAGATCCAACACCCCCAGCTCCAACTCCAACCACAGAGATCCAACACCCCCAGCTCCAACTCCAACCACAGAGATCCAACACCCCCAGCTCCAACTCCAACCACAGAGATCCAACACCCCCAGCTCCAACTCCAACCACAGAGATCCAACATCCCCAGCTCCAACCCCAACCACAGAGATCCAACACCCCCAGCTCCAACCCCACAGAGATCCAACACCTCCAGCTCCAACCCCAACCACAGAGATCCAACACCCCCAGCTCCAACACCAACCACAGAGATCCAACACCTCCAGCTCCAACCCCAACCACAGAGATCCAACACCCCCAGCTCCAACCCCAACCACAGAGATCCAACACCCCCAGCTCCAACCCCAACCACAGAGATCCAACACCCCCAGCTCCAACTCCAACCACAGAGATCCAACACCCCCAGCTCCAACCCCAACCACAGAGATCCAACACCCCCAGCTCCAACCCCAACCACAGAGATCCAACACCCCCAGCTCCAACTCCAACCACAGAGATCCAACACCCCCAGCTCCAACCCCAACCACAGAGATCCAACACCCCCAGCTCCAACCCCAACCACAGAGATCCAACACCCCCAGCTCCAACCCCAACCACAGAGATCCAACACCTCCAGCTCCAACTCCAACCACAGTGATCCAACACCCCCAGCTCCAACTCCAACCACAGAGATCCAACACCCCCAGCTCCAACCCCAACCACAGAGATCCAACACCCCCAGCTCCAACTCCAACCACAGAGATCCAACACCCCCAGCTCCAACTCCAACCACAGAGATCCAACACCCCCAGCTCCAACTCCAACCACAGAGATCCAACACCCCCAGCTCCAACCCCAACCACAGAGATCCAACACCCCCATCCAACCCCAACCACAGAGATCCAACACCCCCAGCTCCAACTCCAACCACAGAGATCCAACACCTCCAGCTCCAACCCCAACCACAGAGATCCAACACCCCCAGCTCCAACCCCAACTACAGAGATACAACACCCCCAGCTCCAACCCCAACCACAGAGATCCAACACCCCCAGCTCCAACCCCAACCACAGAGATCCAACACCCCCAGCTCCAACCCCAACCACAGAGATCCAACACCCCCAGCTCCAACCCCACAGAGATCCAACACCCCCAGCTCCAACCCCAACCACAGAGATCCAACACCCCCAGCTCCAACCCCAACCACAGAGATCCAACACCCCCAACTCCAGCCCCAACCACAGAGATCCAACACCCCCAGCTCCAGCCCCCAACCACAGAGATCCAACACCTCCAGCTCCAGCCCCAACCACAGAGATCCAACACCCCCAGCTCCAGCCCCAACCACAGAGATCCAACACCCCCAACTCCAGCCCCAACCACAGAGATCCAACACCTCCAGCTCCAGCCCCAACCACAGAGTACCAACACCCCCAACTCCAGCCCCAACCACAGAGATCCAACACCCCCAACTCCAACCCCAACCCCAACCACAGAGATCCAACACCTCCAGCTCCAACCCCAACCACAGAGATCCAACACCTCCAGCTCCAACCCCAACCACAGAGATCCAACACCTCCAGCTCCAACCACAGAGATCCAACACCTCCAGCTCCAACCCCAACCACAGATATCCTACACCCCCAGCTCCAACCCCAACCACAGAGATCCAACACCCCCAGCTCCAACCCCAACCACAGAGATCCAACACCTCCAGCTCCAACCCCAACCACAGAGATCCAACACCTCCAGCTCCAACCCCAACCACAGAGACCCAACACCTCCAGCTCAAACCCCACAGAGATCCAACACCCCCAGCCAACCCCAACCACAGAGATCCAACACCTCCAGCTCCAACCCCACAGAGATCCAACACCCCCAGTTCCAACCCCACAGAGATCCAACACCTCCAGCTCCAACCCCACAGAGATCCAACACCCCCAGCTCCAACCTCAACCACAGAGATCCAACACCTCCAGCTCCAACCCCAACCACAGAGATCCAACACCCCTAGCTCCAACCCCAACCACAGAGATCCAACACCCCCAGCTCCAACCCCAACCAGAGGAGATGGAAGAGGAGGAATGGATGTGCGATAATTGAACCCATTAGGCCTAAATTAGAACTAAAACATTATGAACTTCAGTTTTGAGACCTGGCCCTATACCCTGCACGTGTGGATAATAGTCTCCACTTTAAAGGTTACTGTTTTAAAATAAATTATGTATTTTTTTCAATAAATTTGCTGTAGTTGACAACAATATATTTATTCGTTCTGATTAGTTTATGTTTAGCAGTGCTTCCTATGGCTTAAAAGCGTTTTAAAATCAAAAAGTGTGGGGCTTAACGTCCCCATTTTCCTTAATAAAAATAAGAATCCAATAATCCATGAGTGACTGCGTTGAATACCTTAGACAAGTCGACAAATATTTAATGCTCTTTTTTTTTTTAGTGTTTCTACTGATGTGTACAGCTTACTATTATATATATTTATATGCATAGCTTACTGTTATATATTCATGTGTACAGCCTCGTGTTATATATTGTGTATAGCTTATTGGTATCTTAGGAAGTTTACCAACTGATTGTTACATTAGGATGTGTGCAGGCTTATTGTTATACTTTAATGCGCACAGCTTATTCCGAAACATCAGCATTATATTGATGGATCCAAAATTCTCAGACTGAAAACAGCAAGCCGACAAAAAAGTATCGGCTGCTTTCTTACTGGTTTCTTGTCGAATCCATAGTGATAGAACTATCTGGTAGCCTGGGTTTCCGAACCATCTCCCTACTTAATTTGATCGGGATGGAGGTGGCCAACCGCAAAAACGAGTCTCACGAGGTTGACTGGCTCTTTCAGCGCATCTCCTTCGCAGTAATGCACTCACTATTTTGTCTACAGCTGAATATTTGTTATATTTCTCGTGGAATTTTTATTGCATCTTTCATTGTCTTGAGGTAAATACAAACGAAAACTAATGGTGTTAGTATTACTACATTTATTGCCACAGCTAGTTTTTTTTATTTATGCTATCTATTCTTAGAGTCTTTTTACTGATAAGATTTCTATGTAGTTTCTACCCACAATCCATTTGTTGATTTAAATTAAATCATATTTATCAATTTACAGTGGGTCATCGCAGTAGTCTTCAATTTCAAACGGCTGAACTCTTTGTAATACACATCTTTCATACATACTTTCAGCAATGTGTACACTTAGAATATTCAGAACTGTACTATTTATAGCCAGTAGATAAGTTTGAGTTAACGTATTTAATGCAGGGAGCATCAGAAGACCAACTAGAGACAAGCCTGTTGTTATAGATGGTACTATTCATAGGTCACACTGCTTGAAATATTTAACATTACAAACTTATCTAATAATAGACGCACGAAAAATATTCTACGTTTTAGGTGCGGGGAAGATGTACAATATCTGACAACTGTCAGTCTAAAATTGTTCCACATCATATCGTTCAACATCCATTGTCAGGTTGAGAAAGAAACAGGTAAACAAGCCTCTCTACCAAGTTACAGTGCCAGATGTCATGTGTGAATTAGTGGTGATGATGTCACCACTTTTATACCGAGTGGGGGAAAGATAAAAAAATAGTTTACAAGACTTATTGTAAAAATCAGAGTACCGTAAAATCTAAAAACAACAATCAACGAGATAACTCCATGACATTTTTTGACTGAAAATTCTTGATTTTCCAAACTTTTCACATAGGCGACACATTAAAAAAATTTAATGAAACATTGTTTTGTTAGTGACACAAAATTAATGGTTTTTTAAATAGGCACAAGGCCGGCAATTTTTGGGGAAGGAAAAGTCGATTAAAATCGACCTCAGTGTGTGACTGGTACTTTATTTTATCGACTCTGTAAGGATGAAAGGCAAAATTAACCTCGGCGGGATTTGAACTCAGATCATAAAGGGCCGTAACTCTATACTGTAAAGCATGGCGTCCGGCCCGCTACCGATACTGCCAATCCACCGCCCTTTAGTGGCACAAAATTAATGAAATTTGTGAATAAACAACGAAATATCACATCACACGTTAACTGTCACGTGTCTAACTGTACAAAGAGTAACCAGTTTTTAAATATACGAGGGTCAGCTAAAAGGTAAATAGGTTGAAAAGTTCATAGGCTGACCAAGATACTCTCATGGAATGACCAAATGAGGTTTATTTTTCAACATAGTCCCTGGAAAGAAACAATGCAGTTATTAATAAGAAGAGTTGAAATTAATGATTTCTGTTATAGACACAAGACCAGCAATTTTGGGGAAGGGGAAAGTCGATTAAATCGACCCAGTGCATTACTGGTACTTTATTTTATCGACCAGGTAAGGATGAAAGGCAAAGCTAACATCGGCGGGATTTGAACTCAGAATGTAACTCTATGCCGCAAAGCAAGTTATCCGACGCTCTACCGATACTGCCAATATTAATGCATACAACATTTCACAGCACTAGCATCAATCCTTCATAGTCAGGCTATGAACCTTTCAGCCGACTCACGTAGTTCACAAACTAATATTCGTAAAATTGATCAGATTTAACTTAATTTCACAACACACCCTGAAATTATCGGTGATACACTTTGAAAATCTCTGATATAGATAATTGTTTTTACTTTAGGCACAAGGCCAGCAATTACCCAGTGCATTACTGGTACTTTATTTTATCGACCCCGTAAGGATGAAAGGCACAGTCAACCTCGGCGGGATTTGAACTCAGATATAGATAATGCAGGGTGGAATGGTCTTAGTTTTCAAAGCCAAATGGTGAAAACAATATATTCTACTCAGTTGGCAAATGATCAATACGTAAGATTGATCATAAAGTCATATATATATATATATATATATATATATATATGAGTTTTTGTACCTCTGTTTGTTGTCTCCCTGAACCATACACACACACGCATGTACACGCACAAGCGCACACGCACACACACACATATATATGTATGTATATATATATATATATAGAGAGAGAGAGAAAGAGAGAGAGAGAGAGCGAAGGGGTGGGTGGGTGGTGGTGGAAACGTAGTCACTCTATGAATATCAACAATATGTCTGCAGAAAACTAGCTTAGGGGAGCGTCGTACATACTAAATACAAATACAGTAAAGTTTCACATATGTTTTTGAACTTATTATATTACATGTAATTAAAATACGGCTGATCCAACTGAGACGGCACCATCACTGATGAGCTGCCACGGTTTTGACGATAAGTGTTCCAGATATTAGATTAACGGAACAACCTGCCCGTGAAATTAACGTGCAAGTGCAAGTGACAAAGCATTTCACTGACACGTGTACCTTTAACGAGGTTCTTAGGGAAATTCAGCATGATACAGCGTTTGACAAGGCCGGCTTTTTGAATTGCAGGCATAATTCATCCAACGGGCTTCCAAACAGTTTCCGTCCACCCAATTTCACTCACGAGAATATCGTAAACGACACTTATTTACTATCTGCGTAATGGGATTGAACCCTGGAGCCAATGAATGCGAAGCGAACCTCTTAACCATTCGGCTAAGCAACGACCACTAAACTCAAACAAACTAACTGTGAATAGTAGATTTAAGCGCACTGCTCACTAAAATTGAGCTGCACGTAGAAAAATTAGTTTCGTCACAACCTGCCCTTAATTCAAAACAATTATTGAAATAATTTTAGATACTTTTGTATAATTATATTTGTGGATATACTATAAATGTCTAAATTGAGAAGAGTATTAAACTTATATTCATTTTTAATGTATCCTTTTTTTTTAAACTCAAATTTACGGTGAGGATTGACGCTATTCTATAAAAGAGGCAGTAGTCTCCAAAAGTTTAGGGAAGTTTGACCTAGAGGATCCCTTGGTGTATGTGCATGAGTGTATCTGTATGTAGGTGATTGTGTGTGCATGTGCATGTGTATTTGTTTGTTTGTATGTGTGTGTGTGAACCAAAGATTGGCCCATTGAATCTTACTAAAGAAATGTTTCTATGGAAGTTCCTGTCTGTGTGTTTGAGATGATACAGTTGGTCCATATTTTTAACTTATATATACAAAATCACATTGTATATACAATAGTGCTTTAATGTGTGTATACAACCTTCTGTTGTATATACAATCAAGCTTTTAACGTATATAAACAACCTTACCATGCATACATATATACTTTATTCAACAGAACCAACACACAGTCACAACACAAAAGAAAAGATTCCGCAACACTATACCTTCTCTTCTAATGAACCACTTACAACTAAAACTTTCCCAAGTCCAGTTATTGAGAGAGGAGCCTTAGTGGTAACTCAACTTGCTAAAAATAGGAGTCAAATCTTAAAAGTACACAATCGTACTGGGTACAGGCATGGTCGTGTGATTAAGAATTTCGTGTCACAACTATATGGTTTCACTGCACTGTCGGTCTGTGCTTTCTACCACAGTCTCTAGTCGATTTAAGCCTTGTGAGTGAATTTCGGTAGATGGTAACTGTGTGGAAGCCCATCTTAGAAACCGTTCCTGGATAGTAAACCTAATGTATTACTCATTTTGATACCGCCACTTGTGCCTTTATCGAAATCCATTCTGTTGTGAATCACTGGCTGAATGTTTTATTAAAGTTAAGGTAGTGAGAATGGCCGTAGAAGATAGGTAGAGGTCCAGCGATGTTTTTGAAAATTATTTTATTATATTTTGAATATATGTATAAATAACATTACAAATTTTTCTCAATTCTTTTAGAATGAAAGTATAAATGTAGCGAAATCTGTCTGTATGTATGGTAACAGATGATTGCTTTATTTGCCAACCCCAGCAATATACAGTTACCATAAGTTGCAAAGATTGACAATATTATTTTGTTGTTGATGTGTTGGCTGTTGTTGTTGGTGTTAAAACAGCGAGTTACAGATAATTGTTGTAGTTGTTGGAATTTGTGGTAATAGTTGTTATGATCGTATTAGAGTCGTTAGAGAGTATGGTATGTATAGCTCTGAATGGTCTGTAGTAACAGAAAAACCGTGAACTGCATATCTTCCACATTTGTGTTCTGTATAGCAGGGTTCCAATCGCTCTGGGCGTATCTGTAGACTTCATGGGGTCTGTTGAATAGTGGTGAATCTTTACATAGCTTGTTCTGTAGTGGGGTTCTCCGATGTCTCTGTCTGTAAACCACTGCGGGTCTATTTATAGCAGTAAGTCCTTACATATTTGTTGTATATTCCTATCGCTTCGATGTCTCTGTGTGGAATGGCTTGTAGATGGTCTGTATATAGCTGTCAGTTCCTGTTCCCCAACCTGAACTTGTTAACACAATAAATGTGGTGACCTAAAATTTAACCTTTAGGTATAACCCGAAGTTCAAGGCGCGGACAGATTTCGCTACATAAACACATATAACAAATACAATTAACTATTGCCAGGAACTTCACAAATACAACACCAAAATATATGACCAGAGCGAGAGAAAGATAAATAAAAAGGGAACCAAAAATAAAACAAAAACGACTGTAGTGACCTACATTCCGCGGGCTCACATACATTCTCTGTGCGTGATTTGGCTCAGTTCAGCCAATCAGCACCAGTAGAAGAGGATGTATCCCCACGCGCCCTGAGGAAGAAATTCCCCGCGAAGATTTGAAGAATCTCTCTCTTGTACCGGAAACTTCAAGCCAGCAACACGCATAATGTAACGGTGAGATATTGCACCCTAGCCTCGCCGGCTTAACGGCGCAATGGCACATTCCCTTTTGTAACCTCTTTTTATCTGTAACTTCAACCATATAAGTTAACAAACATTGTTTGTGCTACATCAAAAATAAACATACATTTCATCTCTAATTACTGCTGTTGAAATCATTATTATGTTACTCGTGTATCAAAAACATCTATAATCCATGCTGCTGGAATTGGCGACCTGACGAAAGGAATATTGTAAATAGATCGAGGGACCTTCCCTCACGTCTATGTCAACAAGATAATCCAACGAGGATACTATCACTTACCACACTGGCAACTAACGACACATCATACTTCTATGCTGCTAAACGACCATCAATTCACCACCAAGTGCGCCAATCGGCCACACATCATAAGGGTCAACGGAATAATTTGAGGCAAGCCAATACGTTCGCAGCATTACCACGGGTGATGGCTAGGTTAAGGGGCTGAAACAACCAGGCACCCTCCCAAGCATCAGGCATCACCTGACACCTAGTAAGGCGAACCGCCAGCAATGACAAGAACTTCGCTGTCAGCGGCCCAACTCCACCAAACGCCTCGAATGCCATAGGCTGGAAAAAATTATTGTTAGATAGATCCCGGTATTTCTAAATTTTATTCCGTTCGATAAAGAGTCCACAACAAAATAAGTTTGAGAACCACTAGTCTATACGGTAGCAATCTGTAGTTTGGTTGGTTGACTGACACATAACACATTGAGTGTTAGATATATTTTGGCCAAATTCTATAGACTCGGCCTAGCTGTGAATCTATTTTAAATCTAGCGTCCAGTATATAAATATATCCAGACAGAAGTGAATTAGTTGGCAATGAAGATATAAAATATATCATCTCCAAAACAGTTTCACTTCATAAAAATAGTTCTGTTTTGCTTCCAATTGTAAAATCTGTTTGCCATGAATTAATCAGCAAATATGATACATTAACAATAGCGCCAACGTGTTTGAAAGCCATATTGGAATAAGAAAAGTTACACAACAATATAGAAGCAGACTATCGGAAATGCTAAGTTAAGCTTCCCATCGACCCTTCACTTGTTTTGACTGCTCCGTTTCACTGAACATTTACCGAAAGTCTTCTTTAATAACCGTCTATACTTGCTGATGTAAATAATTATAGAATTTCAAAGATGTTTTCGCATTGTTTATAATGGCGTCGCTAACGTTTTGATGTCGCCGCCGCCGTTGTTGTTGTTGCAGCAGTTATTATTACCATCCTCCTCCTCCTCCTCCTTCTTCTTCATATAGATTTTTGATAGTTTTAGGACAAAACAAACCATAAAATTTCTCTTCATTTGTTTGTTATTTTCTCTTCGCCTTTCTTTCTTTTTTTCCTTCTTTTCTTTTCTTTTCTTTCTAACTTCCCATTTTTAACTTCCTAGTCTTGCCGTGTTTTGGTTTTTGCTGTTGCTGTTGCTATTGCTGTTGTTATTGCCATTGTTGCCGCTGTTACTGCAGTTGTTGTTGTTGTTGTTTTGCAACTTTTTTTTCCTCTTTTCTATTTCTTTCTTCCGCCTCCTTCATCTTTCTCCTTCCTTCTTCCGAGCTGCTGGTATTGCCGAAGAGATGTTGGGAAAACTCAGCGATGTTTCCATAGATACAACTGATAAGAGGAGAACGTGTTGTAATCTAAATGTTCAAATGGAATTCGTCCAATTTTACTTCAAGTTCGCTTAGATTTTCCTAATTTTTCTTCGGTACGTTTTGTTTCTGTTTTATTTTATTCTTCTTTTTGAAAAAAGAAAATTTCTTTTCCTTGTTCTTTTTCTTGAGCTTGCCTGTTCTGTTAAAGAATGAAGATAATGTCAGACAGGTCGCGAGTGTAGGAAGAACAGTGTGGAGTTAAAGAAATAAAAACATAATTATCAACAAATCGTAGATATAGAGTGGTGATGGTGGTGGTAGGAGTATTGGCGATGGGGTGTTTGCTCTTGTTGCTGTTGGTGGTGGTGGTAGTAGTGGAGATGATGGTGTTGGGAATCTGTTTGCAGTTCACTCGATACATCATAATAACCACGAAAAGTTTTCCATCACCTCCCACTCAGCACCAAGGTCATGGTTGGAAGTCCTTGATCGTAGTTCTACTCAATAAATGCTGGCCGAGGGCTAAATAACAACAACAACAGCATCACTATCATTACCACAAGTACCATCAGCATTACCTCTACTACAAATGCTGCCGCCATAAACACCACTACCACCGCCGCCACCACTATAACAACAACAACGACGGCAGCGACAGTGTCATGTCCAATGTGATTAGTTGAATGAAATTAAGTTTGACGGTCGACAGAGCAGTCTATTATTGGCCAAACAATATAAATGATGATTCAGTTGGCAGACATGGAGATTCCATGTTCTTCACGTTAGACAACTTTATCTCCTGAAATAAAGTCATTCAAAGAGACAGCCATGTTATGGCTACTTTGCAGGTTCAAACAATACAAACAGTGGATCTTTTTCCGTTTGATATACTTGGTTAGATTTTTTTTGTAAGTTTCTACACAGATGTAATAGGCGGCGAATTGGCAGAATCGTTATTGTATTCGTTCCAACTCTTTGCTCTCTGAGTTCAAATCCCGCTGAGGTCAACTTTGCCTTCCATCTTTTCGAGGTCAATAAAAAAAGTACCAGTCTAGTACTGGAGTCGATTCTTCCTCTATATCTCTTTCTCATTTCCTCTCTCTCACTTTATATCTTTCTCTGGAAGAAATGTGTTGTACTCAGGCCTGAAGAGGGATGAGCTCCACCAGGCTTAAAATGTCCAAGAAACGCCGTATGTCAATACGGCGCCCCTACGACTCTATCAGCAGTTACGGGACCATACATACATACTCAGATGTAGCTTTGCATGCTGGTAACAAAAGATACGACTGTTTGTTTGAGACAGTAATAATGATTTCTACTTTAGGCACAAGGCCAGTAATTTTTTTGAAAGGGTTGGGGAAAACCGATTATATTGCTTCCAGTTCTTTATTGGTACTTTATTTTAATCGACCTCGGAAAGGTGAAAGGCAAAATTGACCCGGGTAGGATTTGAGATTTGAACTCAGAAAGTAAAGAGCCAGAACAAATACTGCTGTACATTTGTCCGATCCTCAAACGGCTCAACTAACCCATCGCCTTCCTTTGAGAAATTAATAATAGAAAAGTTACAGCCCTTTAATGATTAGATTTTAAATTAATTCTAGCCAATTAAACGACAAAAAGAATAAAAAAAATATTTATTGCTTTAAACGTTTGCATAAGCTTTGTTGTTAAGAACGCTTAGTAACCACGTATTTCCAGTTTCAGTCTCACTACAAGCTACCTTGAACAAGTGTATTCTACTATAGCCTTGGAGGACCGAGATCTTGTGAGTGATATTTGTCAGAAAGAAACTTTGCGGAAGCCCGTACACACACACGCGCGCACAGAGAGAGAGAGAGAGAGAGAGGGGGGGGGTGAGAGAGAGAGAGAGAGAGAGAGAGAGAGAGAGAGAGAGAGAGAGGCATACATATATATGTATTGAAAACATTTCTGGCAATTTGTTTGGAACATTGTCAGTCATTAACGTTTCTAGACGTTCTCATCACCAGAATAAAGTGATGTTGGTGTGTATTGTTACCTCTTTATAGTAGCGCCAAATGTCATTGGTCTACATATTACTGTTGGATCTAGAATTTTGTCCGTTAGATTTATACTTACTGTTTCTGACAGGATCTGCTGGAAGGTGTGCTTGAGGTCTCTGTCCACACCACCCTCCCAGGATCAAGTGGGTGAAGGAGAAGAAGGAGTAAGATAGAGGAGTTGAAGAAGAAAAAGAAGAAGAAGATTTCATATGTCGTCGTTCAGGTGTTTATTTTTGTTTGTAGCATGTCTGTGCTGCGTTATGAATATTAATTCAACCAGCATTAATATATTTTTCAGCGGAATTTCGTAGAGTATAGCATATATTGTTCGCTAATGTTTTCCTATCTAATTTTGTTTTGTGTTGTGTGGTGTATGTAGTGTATTGTTCCGTCTTGTAAGTGCACAGTGAGCCGGCGTGTGGGAGTCATATTTTTATTTTATAATATAACAGCTGGAATCGTAAAGTTTATAACTTTCACGTTTGCAAATGAATTTTTATATCACATGGGTCATCAGTAATCTTTGCGCGAGTTCACATGCTTTTTGATCATTATCAATAATAAAGCTTTTAATTTTAGTGTTTTTATAGTTACATTATTAGTATTAACTTATGGTTTAGTGCAATGCATTTTGTGTCATGTTTTATGAGGTTTTTGACAATGTATTTATCTATTTTATTGATGAATAGACCATCTTTACGAAATTCGGATTTAACTTCTATTCTGAAGAGAACATCGAATTGAAGATTTGAATTACTATTCAGACATAAAATCTACAGCTGCTTTTTAAAAGAACATTGGTGAAGATTGCTAGGAAATTGGCAGTGGTTCATAATGATGCTGCGTTGATAAGAGAAGAGCTTAGAAGAGAGAGAGAGAGAAAGAGAGAGAGAGAGAGAGAGAGAGAGAGAGAGAGAGAGAGAGAGAGAGAGATAAATATATATATATATATACATATATATATATATAGTGGGAGATGTAGTATGAGGTAGGAAGCTTAGTTTAATATAAATCGTATAAAAGAGAAATATGACGGTAGTATGGCGCCTACGTCCATAACATGGAGAGAGTCTTACACAAACATTATCTATTTCCACTAAGTATCTAACTAAAGAAGTGTGTGGTGCCAATGCTTTTAATATAAAGGAAAGTAGAAATATAGAGTAATGTCTGGAGAATTAACCAGTTTAAATTTCTAGCAATAGATTATATTCCGTGTTCTCTGTATTAAATCTACTAAAGAGCAGTTGATTCACTTATTTTTATCCAAAAGAAAATTGCAAGCCATGATTAATAAGATTTTATTGATTAATTCAAGGCAAATTGACAAATTAGAACGTCGGATAGAATGCTTAGTATTTGTTCCAAGTATCTGAGTTCAAATCCTGCCTTTTGTCCTTTCGAGGTTTACAAAAAAAAAGTGCCAGTCCAGTCCTGGGCTCAATTCTTTTTCTATATGTATTTCTCATTTCTCTCTCTCTCACCATCTCTCTCCTTCGCTGGAAGAAATCTACTGTCTTCAGAGCTGGAGAGGAAATGGGCTCCGCTAGGAGGTTGAAGATATCACGACGGCGACTCCACCAAGAGGTACCGGTACATACATACATACATTGATTGAATTCAGTCAATCACTAGACACCATCTTTCAGATAAGGCTACGGGTTTACAGAACATTGAGAACATAAAAAAAAACCTTTGCAATATTTCCGTTTCTTTGCATTCAAACCCAACAGTGATCAACTTTTTTCATCCTTCTGGGGTTGATAAAATAAAATACCAGTCGAAATCGATGGGCTGGCGGAATTATTAGCGTATCAGACGAGATGCTTTACGATATTTGTTTCGGTTCTTTGCATCCTGAGCTCAAATTCCTGTGTGTCTTTCTTTGATGGCAGGCATAATCTGTCGCCTGGATTAACACCACCACCTGGTCTTTGGGTACCTTTAGTAAAATCTACTCGCTGCAAACATTTGCGCCATCTCTCAGGTTTGAGAATGTCTTCCTCCCAAGCTCCAACTAGTCTCGGAGGTCATGAGAATCGTCATTGGCAGTGACCTCCCCTCCTTGATTAAACAGTAACACCCCCCCCACACACACACTTAGAGATTTACTTCTATATGTAACAACTATACCAGGCATGTCTAAATGTACACGCAAAACTAATTTTGTTTTATAATGGAACTATACGTATTTCTAGTAATTCAATTAATATGATACGTACATCTCTTAGATTATTATTTTTTGTTTGTTATTGTTTCATTAGATAGGCTGGTCCTGCTGTTGATATTTTAGCTGCTGTTCTTGTTGTCGTTTATGTTGTATAATCTGATAGCATATGAAGATTTTAAAAAATGCTTTGTTTTTATTGATTATTATCAACAGAGTTTTCAATTAATTCATTTTATATATACTGATTAAAGAAACAATCATTGGTTTAAACAACTATGTACATAGCTTTTAGATGTTAACTGGATATATATAGAGACAGACTGGTCAGATATGCTGGTGGGATAGACATAGTTTGTAGATGTTGACTAGATAGATAGACACTGTTTAGAATTTGATGTTGAATGGGTAGATAGAAAGGGTTACATATGTTGTCTAGGTAGATCGACACTATGTAGAGATGTTAACTGAACAGATAGACACAGTATATAGATGGTGAGTTAATAGATAGAAATAGCGTGTAGATACTGACTGGATAGACAGACAGTGTGCAGATTTTGACTGGGTAAGACTATCTATAATATTCAAGTGGATAATACATCGTATAGAGAGAAAACTTGGCTACGACTGAAAAAGATGAGGTGCTTTATACAAACTGTGGAAAAGGAAGTTGAATGCGATTCAGTAAGATTTATGTTAAATGGAATGGACCTCCGCCGGTTTCGATGATGAGTGTTCCATTTGTTCGATAAATGAACAACTTGCTCATGGCATTAACTTGTAAGTGGCTGAGCATTTTCTTGAAACGTGTATTTTTAATGTAATTTTCAGAGAGATTTAGCGTGACACAGTGTGTGACAAGGCTGGCCCTTTGAATTACAGCTAGAGTCCATTAGACGGGCTTCCAAAGAGTTTTTGTCAACCCAGTTTCACTTACAAAGCATATGTCAACCCCAGACTATAGTAAGTTACATTTGCCCAAGATGCCATGCAGTGGGATCGAAACCGGGCCTAATGATTGCAGGGTACCTTTTTTGACAGTGATCGGGTCGCCTCCCGATTTACATCGGGATCCTACGTATGGGTCACATAACTCCTGATAGAGTCGTAGAGGCGCCGTATTGACATACGGTGTTTCTTAAGCATTTAAAACCTGGTGGATCCCATCCCTCTCCAGGCCCGAGTACAGCAAATTTCTTCCCGCGAAAGATAGAATGTGAGAGAGAGGAAATGAGAAAGAGATATAGAGGAAGAATCGACTCCAGTACTAGACTGGTACTTTTTTTTATCGATCCCGAAAGGATAAAAGGCAAAGTTGACCTCGGTGGGATTTGAACTCCGAGAGTCGGAACGAATACTATAAAGTATTCCATTCGCCGCCTCTATTATATATATATCGACATTAAAATATCGTTTACCTTGTCAAATATTTTGACATATCAGATACATTTCGTAGAGGTTGTCGTTCTGTGAATGGGACTGTATTTTCTTTGAGCAGTCTAATTAATAAGTAATAAGGAAATAAATTTGCAGCATTCAATAATGAAATAAACAGGAGGAAGGAGAGCGTTCATAATCGTTTTTCAGGGCCTCTATAACTGGTGGGAGGGATAGAGAAAGATATTCTCAAACCGGAGACCTGGCTCGAATGCTTGCATGACAGTGGACTTCGTTACGGGTAATGAAGAGCCAAGATCTCCTAAATAGGCGGCAGCCGAATTTGAACCCAGAACACACATTAAAGTTAACATTGTAATGTTAAAGTTTACAGTGCAACACATAAAAGTTAGTATTGAGTTATGTTGAAGTCAACAGTGTAACACATTAACATTAGGTTATGTCAAAGTTAATATTGTTAATCATTCAAGTTAATATTGTGATATGTTAAAAAGCTAACATATTTACATGTTAAAGCTAACATTGTAACAATGCTGAAAGGCTATGAAAATCTAGCATAGATAAATTAATTCTAATTCATTACATTAATAAAGAATTTAATAAATAAGCAAGAGAAAAAAAAAACTGATCGATGTAACCAATTCGTCAAAGCCAGCAAAAAATCATATTAAATATAATAATGATATAAACAGAAATTAAAAGAAACCCAGAGAGAAAATTTGATACTACTTTTGTTTTGTCCCTAATATATATTTTTTTAATTGAACGAATAAAACACTGTAAAGGTGAGTGAACATATAGAATGATGGACAACATACAGGGAAAAATGTTATAATAGAATCTGGACATTGATACAGAACACTTGTTTTGTCTTTAGAACATCGATTGTAAAGTTTGAAAAATGGTAATAGTGGAAGTCAGCAGAGCGGCAAACCCTCCTCTACTCTCTTTCCCCCTTCATTTTGTCTTCTAGGTTTTCTATGAAGATTTTATGTGAGTCTCCTTCCGATCATCATTGAAGCGTTTGAATAGGTTACACGTAATCAATATGGCGGATAACACAGTGTCTCAAATGATGTGAGAACCTCCTACAGTGTAACCTCTATGTTTGTCTGCCTTTCTGTCTGTTTGCCCGTCTATGTCTCAATTTCTTACTGTCCATCCATCCATTTCCTCACCCTGTCTCCCCCGTCACACGAT
This sequence comes from Eledone cirrhosa, assembly GCA_964016885.1. Taxonomy (NCBI): domain Eukaryota; kingdom Metazoa; phylum Mollusca; class Cephalopoda; order Octopoda; family Eledonidae; genus Eledone; species Eledone cirrhosa. The sequence continues at coordinate 336,579,318 of OZ024740.1, read as the reverse complement.
TGAGTTTGAATTTCAATTGAATGTGCCTATGTATGTATGTATGTATGTTCTGGTTTTATCATTTTATAAATTTTCATCAATACAGAGAGAGAGAGAGAGAGAGAGAGAGAGAGAGAGAGAGAGAGAGGGAGAGCTGATTTTTAACATAGAAACATAGCTCTTTCATTGGTATTCAGGCAACATCAACTAGGTAAATATATAATGTGTTTGTGTGTGCGTGCAGGTGTGGGTGTTATTGCATGTGTGGATCTGCATGTTTTGAGTTATATGCGTACACGTGCATGTTTTTGTATCTATACATATGTATATGCAGTTATTACATGCTGAATTTCTGAAATGCTTCACATAATTTTACAGTTCCATTAATGAACTATACTCTCAACTTTCTAACTAGTCATGCACATTCTGATTCTGTGAAGCACAGCTTCTAAAGATTTGTACTGAGACAGTTGCTAACATATCCCAGTACCCCAAAATCACAAGAATAAATCTGAAGGTAAAATCAGGATACAGTATCATTAGTTCAGCATAAATGTTCTCCTTTTCACTAATCTTTATCATCATGCTGACATCTGCTGGGCAACTGATTTCCACCATTGTACATTCCTTCGTTACTTTGTCCCATATCATTATATCTTGTCTGTTATGCTTGCATTTTATTGGGGTTTTGACTGGAACATTCCACCAGTACTTTCATACTACGTATGTATATCTCCCCTACATGTCTGTTTATTCTCTGGGCTATCCATTCTACAGATTACATTGTATAGTGATTTTTCCATTACATCATGCCTCACAAGTAGATAATATAGTAATGAGATCCTTGGACATCTGCTTATAATGTAGGTGACATCCTCGATTTTTATTCCGCAGAGTCTGCATCTGCTGTCACAACTAGAAATTTGTAATGTGTGCATTCTTATCTCTTTTGCATCCTTATCTCTTTTGCGCATCAGATATTTCGTTGTTATTTCCTGTTATTAGATTGCAAAAGCATATCCTCTAAAGTGAGAGCCAATATACCGCTTCTTAGTCCATGTATACTACTTTGTTTATCTAAATTACTTTTACTTTGAAGATTTCTTGCAGCATAGCCTTGCAGTAATACCTTTAGTTACGTTTTGAGTTCAAATCCTGTCGAGGACGAAGGTGCTTTTTATCTTTCCTTAGTCGATAAAATAAGTAACAGTCAAGTACTGAGGACGATATAATCGACTGTTTCTTCCCACGAAATTTCTGGCCTGTACAAAAAATTAATATTATTAATTATAAGAAAGCGGTTGGCTTAGAAAGCATTGGAAAAATTTGAAATCTGTAATATGTACGTCCCAACGCAAATGACCATAATAATAGTTGGTCACTATGGATTATCGTTGAGAAAATCAAGTAACGAACTCCTAGAAACAAAAAAGTAGTTAGAGGCGCCTCGTCCATATATATATATATATATATATATATATATATATATATATATATATATATATATATATATATATATATAATATCAATATACATATAGTTGAAAAATAAACAAACAAAACACAGGAGGCAATTTTACAATTATATTAGATTCACGCTTGGTGGAAGTGGAGGAGGTTTCTACGTTTCGGACAGAAGTCCTTCATCAGGAACGTTCGGAGAACAGAAAGTCCGAGGAGTAATAAGAGAAGGTTGATCGACTATTATTATGGTCATTTGCATTGGGACGCACACATTTCAAATATTTATTATTATGTTTATTCATTTGTATGATATCCATAGAAATAGTTAAAATGTTAGATTCTGGAAATAATTATTAAAGGCACTGTAATGTAATTGAAGACCACCATCAACACCAGCACCAGCACCACCACACCTCAGCACCACAAACACCGCCAGTACCACAAACACATCATAAATGACCACATAAATACCATGTAAATGACAATACATAAATGGCAGCATATATATATGGCCATATAAACACAATATAATGACAATAAAAATACAAATGAAAACATAAACGAAAAGAACAACGTGAACAGTGGCGATGACGGCGGCAACGGCGACGACGACGACGACCGTGACGGCGGCGACGGTGGCGATGACGGTGACGACGACGACGGCAGGATGGCGATGACGACGTTGGCGACGACGGCGAAGACGGAGGCGATGGTAAGGACGGCGACGACGACAACAACAACAACAACAACAACAACAACAACAACAACATTATGCGAGCGTCAAGAACAAAGATCTGCAACAACATGAACGACAACAGCAACAACAACAAACAATAACAACAGCAGCAACAAGAATAACAACAACAACAACAATAAGAACAACAACAGTTGCAACAAGAAACACACCAACAACAACAATCATAACAACAGCAACAACACCACCACAATCACCATTACTGCCACCATGTCACTTTATACGATTATAAACACTAAGTTATGTGTTGGAGTTTCAAATCCTGCTGAGGTAAACTTTGCTTTCCACCCTCCCAGGGGTGATAAAGTAAGGTACCAGTCAGGTACAGAGATCGATGTAAACACCGATACCATTTCCTCATCAACTTGTAATCTTGTTCCTATGTTATATACAGGCATCTAAGTTATACTTCAAAATATTAGTTTTCTAGAGAATTCTAATTTTCCTGTTCAAACTGCTTCATTTAGCGTTGCTATCGACGTTGGGCGAGGCATGAATGTCACAACTCCACTTTAACACAAATCTCTCTCTTTTTCTGTCTAATCTCTCTCAATTTGTTACATTGCCGGTGGGAAACCAACGTAGTGGTTTCTTATAAAGGAACAAAGCTTGGTTCAATTTTAGAGAGAGAGAGAGAGAAAGAGAGAGAGAGAGAGAGAATTAATTCCTAACAGGAGTGAAAACATCACGGATAATTACATCACAAAACTTCTGTCGCAGAAATCTTAATAGAAAAAGAAAAGATAAATTATAAATACAAGGGAAGTAACCGCAGTTATTTTCAGCATATTATCTCCCTTGCCTAAAGGCGGCGGTCTTGATTTGACAAGCTAAAAGACATATTGTAAAGCTTTATATGTTACTAGTCGTAAGGGGAAAATCGATAATAAACACAATGGTTGGTACTGAAGTTTATAGAATCTTTTAATATTAACGACAATAAACGAAAGACTAATCTAAACATACTGTCTGAATGGTGTGTTATTTAAGAAGTAACGCATCGCACAGACAATATATTATGACGTGTTACTTAGCGCTATCAGTAGTAGTTTAATTTGAATGGTGATATAATTTAAACGTCGAACATTTCTTTTATCTGCTTTTGTCTGGATATCACACAAATTAGATAACCAACACCAACATCTCTCCTTTTTAAGGTGCCAAACAGCATAATCACCAATGAAGAATAAAGAAATATTTTAGACATGCAACTGATTTAGAAAGGCGGTGAATGAGTAGAGTTGTTAGCGTTGTCAGATTAAGTGCCTCGGTTTTTGTTCCAGCTTTTTGCAGTCTTTGAGTTCAAATGCCAATGAGGTCAACTTTACCATTCATCCTTTCGGGGTCGATAAATAAAGTGTTAGTCCAATACTGGGGCCAATTCTTCCTCAATCTCTCTTTATCCCTTTCTCTCTCTGTTTCTCTTGAAGAAATCGGCTGTGTTCCGACCTGAAATAGGTTAGGATCCACCAGGTTTGAAATGGCTCGTCATGCTGTGTGGCAGGACGGCACTGTTAATACCCCACCAAGCATTCAAAGCCCTCCTTTACCCTTTTTTGCCTTGAGCTAAATTTGGCAAATTAGAAGAGTCACTAGCACGGTAATTTTCCCGAGCAAATTCCGCTTTAAGCTTCATGTTCAGTAAGTCCCACCGCTTCTTGTTAATAACTATGTGGACATAGGGTGCCGGAAGTGTAAGGGAGGTATTGCCGGAAGTGAGAGACCAGTGTCATGATATCAGAGTTTGCGGGCCATTCCTGCCGTCTTTGGTCAGGAAGCAGTACCGTGTGACGTGCATGTTCATGAGTACTATGATTGTGTGTGAGAGACTCACTGTATTCTTTGACCGGACGTTAAACAAGTGAACATCCGCGCAGGGAGATTCAGTTCGGAATGGAGTGGAGACGTAAAGGTAAGCTCATTCGTTTCCTTGCGACAAACTCCACATATCAAATCTCGCTTAACTGATTAGTTAATCCGATCCTTGAAATCTTGCTATGTCGAGAAAGATACATTGTTTTCAGTTACCATGACCTTGCTTTTCTTTGTCTTGTCTAAGTTGACTGTGTATATCACGAAACAGTGAATAACTTACACTATTCCCAACGGTTAATATTACGAAAACTCTGTCAAATTTTTACACCCACACCTTCTTATCGGATACCCCAGTACAATCCCTGTGTACGTGTAAGATAATATCCCACTCGTCCTTTAACACAAAGGAGCGCGATGTTCCGAGGAAAACTTTTAGATATCTGAATAAATTTGGTCTTCCAGCTCTTGCCATAGCATAAATGTCCACCAATCTGAAAAGTACTGTCACCTTTACCGTTTCTCATGTCCAGGAGTTCCAACTGATTCGTACATACTTCTAGGTCTATATCTTTTCGACACAGCGCTGTCTAAAGGGGCGCAGACCTCATAGTTGTCCAGAAGGTTAGCTACCAAATTGCTACCACATGGCTACTTCATTGCCACCCGAAATATTTGAGTAAGTGTCGCTGATTCAACGTTGTTTCCAGGTCACATGTGACTAAAGAGTGGGGAATGCCGCTTACCTTGTTTTAAATGTTGGTAATAACAGTACTTTAAGACTATTTGTCGTGGGAGTGCCCGAACTGTTAGTAATAACGGTACTTTAAGGCTATTTGTCGTGGGAGTGCCCGAACTGTTAGTAATAACGGTACTTTAAGGCTGTTTGTCGTGGGAGTGCCAGAACTGTTAGTAATAACGGTACTTTAAGGCTATTTGTCGTGGGAGTGCCAGAACTGTTAGTAATAACGGTAATTTAAAGCTATTTATCGTGGGAGTGCCCGAACTGTTAGTAATAACAGTACTTTAAGGCTATTTGTCGTGGGAGTGCCCGAACTGTTAGTAATAACGGTACTTTAAGGCTATTTGTCGTGGGAGTGCCCGAACTGTTAGTAATAACGGTACTTTAAGACTGTTTATTGTGGGAGTGCCCGAACTGTTAGTAATAACGGTAATTTAAGGCTATTTATCGTGGGAGTGCCCGAACTGTTAGTAATAACGGTACTTTAAGGCTATTTGTCGTGGGAGTGCCCGAACTGTTGGTAGTAACGGTACTTTAGAGTTGTTTGTCGTGGGAGTGCCAGAACTGTTGGTAGTAACGGTACTTTAAGACTATTTGTCGTGGGAGTGCCCGAACTGTTGGTAGTAACTGTACTTTAGAGTTGTTTGTCGTAGTAGTGTCCGAACTGTTGGTAGTAACTGTACTTTAAGACTATTTGTCGTGGTAGTGTCCGAAATGTTCTGCAAACATTTGCAACTTGGGATTATTTCCAAAACCCCCAAATCACGTAGAAATCTTTTCACGTGTTCTGAGTAGACTCCTCGTATTGTTTTAATCAATTGTCAGTCTCTTTCTGTTGTTATATCTTAGTGTTTGTGTACGAACTCGATTGATTCATTGTTTCTTTCTGAGTAATAGTGAAACTAAGAAGTGTTTATTATCGCTGTTTGGCGGTGGATTGGCAGTATCGGAAGATCGTCGGACGATATGCTTTTCGGCATATAGTTACGCTCCTTTACGTTCTGAGTTCAAATCCCACCAAGGTTAGCTTTACTTTTCATCCTTATAGGATCGATAAATACATTACCAGTAACGCACTGGTGTAGATTTAATCGACTGACCCCTCCTCTTCAAATTGCTGGCCTTGTGACAAAAGTAGAAACAATTATCGTTGTTGTTGTTCTTTTTATTGTTGTTGTTGTATCTACTGTTGTTTCTATTGTGGTAGTTGTAGCTGAGGTTTCTGCTCTTGTCGTTGTAGATCTTGTGCTTGTTGTAGCTTCCTTTGATGGTGTTGTTGCTGTTGCTTACAGGGCTGCTGTTGTTGTTGCTGATGTAGTTGTTGTTCTTGTTGTTTCGCCACAATAAGTTTTTTATTTAAGGAAACTACTGATTTCTCTGTTTTCTGTTATTTTCCCGATTCTTCTCTGTAACCCTCGTCATCTTCATTTAAGGAATTGGAAGGTGTCAACGTTATGTCAGTGTATACCTGAGCTTATTCTTGCCTGTATATTATTTATTTAAGAGGACACTTCACTGCTAACTCCTTCAGAAGAGGTTGTTAGAGATTTTTTTCTCTACATACCATTGCTGTTCTTTCTGCTGTGATTTCTGTGGTGGCATTGGTAGAGGTATTGGGAGCACCCCACCCCTTTCTCTCTCTCGTGGGATAGAAATCTCTATGTGTTCTGTTTCCGTGCAGGTGTAGTGTTTAAACCTCATGCTCTCGATCACCACTTGTATTTGTTTAAACTTCCAGAAGAACTATTCGAGAATGTCGCCAGAATCTTCAGGTCCAATTAACACATAAAATTTCATAAGTGTGTCAACCTGGTTTTACCGTAAGGTGGATGTCAGTTCTATAAACTCCCGCATTCTTCGATCATTGTTATCACCTTGGCTTAATCTATATGGAGTGGTATGTTGGTCACAGTCATTTGTGATTCATCCACCAATGTACAGTGACATCATTATATATTCTAGTGAGGTGCGTTCTTCCTGCTTATAGCGTCACACTGTCACTACAGTCTATTGCTATCTTCCTTTCGCTATGTATCCTGTACAGGGACGGATCTAATGGGGGGCAAAGTGGGCAATTGACCCGGACACCCTACAGTGGGGGACTCCACCAGCGACGGCCGTAGCAATTTATTTGTGCTCTCAACTGGGCTTTTTAGTTTTAGGATGGTTAGCATTTTTTAATTTAATACCCGTATGGCATAACTTTTCAGTTCCAATTACTTGCGTCAAGCTAACTTTGATATGTAAAATGGTGGGGGGTGGGGGTGTATTCTAATTTTTTGTGTATGAGGGGCTCCTCAAACCTAAAGTGCCCCGGACCCCCCACTAAGATCTAAGTCCCACCCTGATTCTGTAGTCAATGATATCACTTTTAGGTATTTTCAACCCGAGATATTCTAATTTTTCTTTCTTTTCATGCTAGTGTAACTGACTGTTCTGATGGTGTCATTAACCTCCTTTGCCGACACACAATGACACTATGTCCACACACTATCAGGCTTATATTTTTCTATGGTTTAATGTTTGCCTTAAAGCGAATGTTGAGTTCACGTGCTTGCTGCGATGACGAATAAGAGAGAGAATTATTCGTCTAACAACAACAAAAACAGCCGCCACAACAACAACAACAACAATAATAATTTGAAGCAAAATATTTAATAATATGAAATCAGTCAATCTATATATTTATCGAAATAGTAATATATGATGGCAGTCTAATCTAGCTATTTATCAGGACGAAACGTTGAGCCAAGAAGGAATTATAAGAACACCACCACCAACAAGAACATCTACAAGAATAATAACAACAACAACAACAACAACAACAACAACGGCACCATCAGTAATAAGTAAGTAATAAACAGCTTGACATTGGATAAAAAAAGAATTGATTTATATTTCTTCCTAAAACAGTTTACTAGAATATTTCCGGTATTTATTTCTGACGCCATTTACTAAATATATCGCCATTTTTATTTCCACCACTCCACCAAATGACCGAAGGTAAAAATGATACGTAACATGGCGTCGAAATAATAGATTTAATTTATTATCTGTTTAAGTGTGCATGTGTATGTGTGTATATATATGTGTGTATGTATTTATATGTAGACGCATACACATACTTATAAATATATATATATATATATATATATATATATATATATATATATATATATATATATATATATATATATATATATATATATATATATATATATATATATATTTTTTTTTTTTTTTTTTCATATGTATGTATGAATGTATATGACCTACAGCTATATATTTCACCAATCTTCAGACAAAAATAAACATTCATTTCATTTAGAAAATATATTTTGTATTTCAGAAATAATGTTTAGGTTTGGAAACAAAATCAGACAGACACACATATTCAGAGATACATTCAAACATACATACATACATACATATATATATATACGTTCAAACATACATACATACATACATACATACATACATACATACATACATACATACATACATACATACGTTCAAACATACATACATACACACAGACGTACGTACGTACATATATACATACAGACGAACGTACATACATAATGTACGTACATACATACATACATACATATATATATATACGTTCAAACATACATACATACATACATACATACATATATATATATATATACGTTCAAACATACATACATACAGACGTACGTACGTACATATATACATACAGACGAACGTACATACATACATATGTACGTACATACATACATACATACATATTTTTAGTCATTTCGACAGACAGACATTCCAAGACATACAAAGAAGCATGAACAAGACCCGTATAATTAAAACAACACCATCCACTACTACCACCACCATACCACCAGCACCAACACCAGCACCAGCACCACCACAACCACCACCACCACCACCACCACCACCAACAACAACAAAACTTAGTTTTCAGAAATTAAATATGAATGAAATGTATGTGAATTATATTTATTTTTTAAAGTACGAAAACAAATTAATTATCTGACAGAAACAAGATCAATAGCTGAGAGAAATGACAGCAGTATTCCGCCTAATAAAAATGACATTAATATCACATATGATGTAATTATATATTATGTGTTGTACTGAGATGTACTCAGATTCACTGAGCAGTATTAGTAGAATTTCCAGACTACACGTCTAGGTGTATACGTATACATACATACATGGTGGCTACCAACTCGTTTTCGAGTACGGCCACTACTTTATATCCATGTAGGAGAACCCCTACCGATGCGCTGAACGAGTGTGACTTTTTAGTCCAGCCAGCGACTTGAAAACTCTGGTACAAACACTACACCTGTGACAATTATTGACACATAGTGCTGGGCCCATGGTACCATGTGACGACAAGTGCAGAGAGATTTCCAGATATAAAGCAATGCCTGTGCTGTGAAGCTTTTATAGTGAGCAAATGCACTGCACAAAGCCAGTCCCACTCTCTTAACCAAGATGATATTTACCAAAAAGAAGAACAAGTCAACATCATTGGATACCATCAGCGTTGCAGGTGTTATATCAGAGTTTTCCTTCTCCTAGAATTCTGCCTTGACAAAGGCTAAGGGGTCATCTCTCCCGGTGATTTTGGATGGCCATTGACTCTTAAGAGCTCCTTTGCCCTTTGACATACATACATACATACATACATACATACCAATACTTACATATATACATACATACCAAGGCATACATACATATATACATATATATATATAGATACTAGTTAGGAAATTACAAGTACAATTCGTTAATGGAACAGTAAACATGTAAAACATTCCAAAAATTCTGCATCTAATAACTGCATATACACTTGTACAGATACAAAGCATATGCACATGCACACATACAACTCAAAACATCCACATCCACACATACAATAACATTCATATCTGCACACACATGAATGCATGCCGACATGCATACATATCTACCTAGTTGATGTTGTGTAAATTCCAATGAGAGAGTCTTGTGTCTATGTTAGAAACCGGCTCTCTCTCTATTGGCAAAAATGTGTGAAATTACAAAACCAGAAGAACATACATACATAGTTAGGAAATTATAAGTACAATTCGTTAATGGAACAGTAAAAATATGTAAAACATTCCAAACATTCTGCATGTAATAACCGATGGAGTGCACACATTATATTACGTGAGGTTTACATTATATAAACATACAGGAGGGTATAATAGTGGTTTCTTATATAGGCACAAGGCCAGCAATTTTTGGGGAGGGGAAAGTCGATTAAATCGACCCCAGTGTGTGACTGGTACTTTATTTTATCGACCCCGTAAGGATGAAAGGCAAAGTTAACCTCGGCGGGATTTGAACTCAGACCATAAAGGGCCATAACTCTATTCTGCAAAGCATGGCGTCCGGCTCTCTACCGATACTGCTTATCCACCGCCCTCACAGGAGGGTATGATAATAAATACATTTGTTAAAGGTGTCACATAGTGGAAATGAACTCAAAACCACGTGGTTGCAAAGTGAACTACTTCACCACACAGCCATGCCACCAGCGTCTCATTGGGTATTTTCTTATATCTTAATATACAATATATAATATTTGCCTCAACACATCTGTTGTCTACTGCAGAAGTTTGCCTTCACCTTGCCAGTAGTATATCTATTAAAAAGGTAAAGGTCTCTTAACTCCCGGTGGAATCGTAGGAGTGTCGTCATGACATGGTATGTCTTGGGCATTTTAAAACCTGGCGGAACTCATCCCCCTCCAGGTCGGAACACAGAGAGACAAAGGCAGACAAAGAGAAAGAAAGAAAGAAAGAGAGAGGTAGGAAAAATCAGCCCCATACCGAACAAGTACTTTATTAATTGACCTCGAAAGGATGGAAGGTAAAGTTGACCCACGGCGTGATATGAACTCAGATCAAGGTGAGCCGTATCAAATACCGTATCAATTCTGTCAATTCGCCACCTTCAGTATATCTATTACATTATTTATGTAATCTAATAAAATATTGAACACACAAATTGATATTATTTTTAAGTAGTGAGCAAAGGTAGTTTCAGAAAATATGAATTATTGAAATACGATGTCTATATGTGTATAAATAACTATAATATGTATGTGTGTGTAACTTACTATAAAATGTATGTATGCGTATATATGTATGTGTGTGGAACTAACTACTTTATGTGACTAACTCTCAGATATATGCGTGTTTTCGACTGTGTTGTATGTGTATGGAACTAACCACTAACTATATTATACGTGTAATTACTATAAGATGTATGTGTATGGTACTACCTATAACATGTATGTAGACCTATGTGTGTTTATGTGTGAAGAACTAACTGTATTATCAGTATCGGTAGAGCGTCGGATGCTATGCTCTGCAGCATAGAGTTACGGCCCTTTACGGTCTGCGTTCAAATCCCACCGAGGTGAACTTTGCCTTTCATTCTTACGGGGTCGATAAAATAAAGTACCAGTAATACACTGAGATAGTTTCTGGCCTTGTGCCAAAAGTAGAAACAATTATTTATGTAAATAATATGTACGGTGCATGTATGTACCTGTGTGTGTACGGTGCATGTGTGTGTAGTGTGCAGAACTGATTATATTATGTATGTAATTAAATATAACATATATGTGTGTGGAACTAACTACGTAGTTGACTGTACGTGAAACTAACCCCGTAGATGTTTGTATGCGGAACTAACAAGGTGTATGTGTGTAGAACTAACTAAAATGTGTATGTGTGTGGAACTAACTAAAATGTGTATGTGTGTGGAACTAACTAAAATGTGTATGTTTGTGCATGTGTGTGAAATTAACTTTAAAATATGTGTGTGGAACTGTATATGTAACTATTTTAGCTTTATAGCTGCCATTTTAACAACAAAAAGATTATTTACTATATCAGATACAGGCTTTTAACTGTGTACGAATACTTCCACCTATTCGTGCTGTGAGTCTTGACTGGTTAATAGTTTCAGTTTCAGTTTCAAAATAAATAAAATAAACTGCGTTGCAGTCGGAAGTATCAATTAATTTATTTTTCTCTCTTTAGATCTACACAAAATAGATTACGGTCTTTGATAGCTTAGAGGGAGAGAACTCAGTTACCGAAGCTGTGTGGTTAAATTTTACAGTGCTTCCGGCAATTCTGGCAGCTTTTGCAGAGAAGTTGAATTTCGTTAACCTCTTTCATCTTCTCGGCAGCAGTGTTTTGTTTGCGTTTTCACTCCTCCCTCTATCCCATCTCGCTCAGTTTAGGTTCAAATGGAAACAATATTCCTCCTATAAAAGTATTTAATCTGTCTAACGTTGATAATTACTTCATTCATGCAGTAAAAGAATCTCGCTATTTCATAGCCTGCAGGTATGAACAAAGGAGATCTCTTGATTCTAAGATAGTAAAGAGAAACTTAAATATATTTATATTCCTTAGTCTGCAACTGTCGTTGTTGCTGAGGTTGTTGCTGGAACAATCGATATAAATAGAAATATCTCGAAAGAAAGTTCTAAGGTGGCATAGTAAGAGTTCTTTGATTTTATGAAGATAACCATGTCTAAATTATATTGTTTGATGTTTAAAATGAAGGGTTTCAGAAGTTTTAATGAATTTGGTAAATTAATAGCTAAGAATAAAAAAAAAATAATTGTTTTTAATTTTTCCCGTCAACAATTTTACATCAATCAGTGATTTCAGCTTCCTGAATATCCGCCAAAAACCTTCTAAACTTAGTTTCCTTTTATTACATGTTTAACACATTTCTTCAGCAAAAATCTATTAAAAAATTTCTGTCTCACATCAGATTACGATGTTTCACATATACCCTCTCTGATATCATCGTCTTCTACGATTTCAGTGATCACTACTCCTCCTGTTTCTCACACTCCTCCCCACGCCGACGCTATTGACGTAGAAGCCGAATCATTTACTACCCTAAAACCCCTGGAATAGTTAGTAACATCATCGGTAAATTGACAGAAATGTTAGAGCATTGGACGAAATACTTTGTGGTATTTACCTCGCTCTTTGTGGTCTGAGTTCAGATCCAACCAAGGCTAATTTTGCTTTCTAACCTTCTGGGATCGATAAATAAAGTAATAGCATAAGATGGTGGACTTGCAGAATTGTTACAGCATCAAACCAAATCCTTTGAGGTATTTTTCCGAAACATTTTATTCCGGGTTAAAATCTCACCGTGGGTTACTTGTGTGTTAGGCTTAATCCATCGTTCGGTTTGACACAACCACTTGGTCCATCGGTGCATTTTGCAGAGCCTACTCCTCTGCAAGCACCCGGGTTAGGATTCAGGTTTGATGATACTTTCATTCCTTTCTTCCACCAATCTTGGAGACCTAAAAAAGAGTTATGAGCACTGATGTTCCTTCAGGCTAAGCGATAGAAAAGACAGATATACCAAACATCTTTAATCTATACCTCACTTTCAAACACAGCTATTGCTAATCTACCACTGTCTCTACAGCGATTAACCACCTGTATGGCTTTCAGTGATTGATCAATGGTAGACTTGCTCTCTCACAATGCTTTCTTGCCCTTGAGATGGCTGGCCAAAGCAAAGTTGTTACTCTTGGCAAGAACAGTACGGCTTCTACGGTAGACCTGCTTTCCGGTGTCACTATCGAATGGTTCCTTCCCATTGAAAAGTCCGACCAAACCAATATTGTTACCCTAGACGGGAACAGTACGGCTTCCACAGTGGATGATCTATGGGAGACCTGCTTTCCGGTGTTACTTTCCAGTGATTTCTTGTTCTTGAAAAGTCTGGTCAAAACAACGTTGTTGCCCTTTGAAGAAACAGAAACAACACCATATTTAAAAATTGTAGTACTACAACATCGATTTTACGGCAACCTTGATTCCAGACACATGCCGGATTATCCTTTTTGTCGGACTTTATAATA
>OZ024740.1:336558121-336560621 GCA_964016885.1 Eledone cirrhosa | reverse complement strand
CATCGAATAAATTAAACAAATGACTGAGACTAGAATATTTTATTAATTTATAATTTGAGTATAAACAATATATTTCGTGCCGCATAGGTTAAAAAAATGTCGGCACCTCCACCGTACTCTGTCTGTCTTTCTTTCTTTCTTTCTTTCTTTCTTTCTTTCTTTCTTTCTTTCTTTCTTTCTTTCTTTCTTTCTTTCTTTCTTTCTTTACCCCCCCCCCTATCACGCATACACACTCTAGATTTCACACCTGGCCTAGGTCTATAATGAACTTTGTGGGTCTAGGTTTCACATCTGGTCTGAATCTATCAACAGATTTAGGGGCCTAATTTCACATCCAATCAGAACATATTTGGGTGGGAGGTCTAGATTTTGTATCTGATCTGAATCTATTAACAGATTTGTACGAGCCTGCCGCCAGGACCTTCTCGATAGCTTGGGTCCAGGATCAAATAGGCCAGTTTTGTTACCTTCATTAGTTTATGTATGAAAGCTAATTTTATACCTTGACATGTTTTCTTTCTTCTTTTCATTACTTCACGTTAGCTCATTCACTGCTGATGTGAGGATTTGTTTATTCATAAAGCAGCATTAAAGTCTCACATATCTTAGGCGAAAGACAAAAGATAAAAATAAAATAAAGTTTAATACTAGAAATATAGAACTATCTCTATTTCTTAATCCGGTTAAGGCAAAATTGTATAATGTTTTTTTTTAGTCTGTATCTGTCTTTGATTGTGTTTGTTATAGTATTAGCACTAGGAGCAAAACATTAAGAATGATATCAACAAAAAGAAAATGAAAAATGAAACTTCTTTCTCAATGTTAGGGTAGTATCTATTGCAGAAGGCGTTAAAATGTACCGAGTCACCCGAAGTCTGCAGAGATAAATGCTAAACTAAAATCTTGTTTTCCATGGAGAAAAGATTTTTCAATAAAACTAAACTAAAACTAGTTACAACCACATAATAATCAAATAAGGAATGACACCTTTAGATTTGAGTCAGTATTGTATCGAATATTCAAGATGAATTTCTATATAGAAAATACTATTATGGTTCTTAGGTGCAGAGTAATTATGTAGCATTAAGAAAAACGACTATAACTTTTATCAATGATTTATGCAAAGAATCTTCGCAAGTCCAGAAATTCAAATCGTTTCTTGTTTTCCTATGTTAAATCAGATTTCATTCACAATTTCCCCTTCGATAAATTGAGCTAAAGTTGTGTCGAACAAGTGGCGAAGTGGAACGAGTGGTGGAATCAAGACAATGATGAGTCGAGTTAATGGCTTATCTGAGCGTGAGAATGAATTGAGCATGAGGCTGAGTTGAACGTGTAGTTGAATTGAGCGTGTGACTGAGTCGAGCTAGTGATTGAGTTGATGCTGAGTTGAAATAATGACTAAATTGATTTAGGGCTGAGTCGAGATGATGGCGTAGTTTCAATACTATATTTCATGATTGTAAATATTTATTATTTTTATTAGCACTGTTACGTTACTAAATGCTGTTTTTCGATTAATTTATGCTACATTTCTTCCCCTGACATTTTTAATTCTCCATACAAGCATTATTAGGCTAAGATATTCGATACTTACATCCTACCAGTTGTGTTATATGGTCTTGACTGTGTTAATTGGACGACAAGGTCACTGCAGAAGCTCTCTACATTCCAGAACCCCATCATGAGACTTATAACTGGCAAGTGGCTCAGCGACCATATCTGTATCAGTGAGCTGCTCAACATTACCAGACCAATTACATCAATTGTTAAGTCCAGAGTACTCAAACTATACGGTCATATAAAAAGATCAACTCGTGGTGTGATTAGGTTATGCCTGGAAGGAAGGTTGGCTGGTAAGAGAAGCAGAGGCCGGCAGCCAAAAATGTTGGCTTGATAATATCAACCTATGAACTGGACTTGATCTTTACTCTTTAAACTCTGCTGTTGGTGGTCGAAGTTTGTGGAGAAAAATATCTCATGTTGATGCGCAGTCTGCAACTGGTAGAGTTTAGCGTCAAAGGAGGAGTATTAAAAACAATTTTTTTCTGCTGAAATATAAACGTGAAGTGTGAACCATACCACATACGTCAGACAACCAAGTGACTTTGTCAGGACACGAACCGTAAACTTGACCATGAACTGTACCATACCTGTCAGGCAATCGCATGATTACAAGTAAGAACGTGAACCGCATTATATGTGTTAGGCAACTACAATTCAGTGTGTGAACCGCCACATATGTGTCAAGGGAATAACGACTGTAGTGTCTTTGATTATAAGTCTGATCAACCAGGACTGTTCTGGGGTTAAACAGAAACAACAACAGCATCAACTCAGCTAAATAAGAATATGTACAGTGGGGTGGGGGAGGCATACTTCTCCTTAGTAAATGCTGGTGTTAGTTTGCAGTACTGAGTTAAAATCTACACTGAGAAAACATGCGATAGACTGGTGAGTTATCCAAATAGGTTGATGCAAGCATGGCTGAGTGGTCAAA
>OZ024740.1:336518121-336553121 GCA_964016885.1 Eledone cirrhosa | reverse complement strand
ATTGCTTTTACGGCTTCTTTTTGAAACAGAAGAACTCAAAATGTAAATGAAATGTTTTAATGGGGTCTCGCTAAGCAGCAAAAAGTCGTTTCTCTTGGCACATTGCTGGATTATACCATAACTTAAGGAGCCACAAGTCTATTTTTATCAGTTTAGTTCAGAGAAAAACTAATATAGCGAATCCTATTCTCGCTAACTTAGCAATAATCAACACACACAGACCTCCCCCTCCCGCCACACAGAGGCACACAGAAACACCCACACACACATAAATACACACAGAGGAACACACACGCACACACACACGCAGGCACACATACATATACATACAAACACACACACAGGCACACATACGCACACAGGCACATACGCACACTCACACACACACACACACATGCACACACATACACAGTGGCACAAGCACACACTTACACATACACGCACACACACACACGAACACAAACATACGTATATATAGACGTACATACATATAACTGCATGTGTACATACATACATACGTACATACATACGTAATACATATATATAAATGTATACATACATAAATGCGTACACACATACATATATATACACACATTGCAGCGTCTTCACAGACGATTGCCGTCTCTTATTAATTCTTCGTTATCATCCCATCTGCGCCCATCACTTCGTAGATGACTTTGTAGACCAGCTGCAGATCTGCATGGTTTACGACACAGGTAACAGAAAAGAGTTGTGCTTTCCACAGGACAGGTGGTGTCCCCATGTATTTTTTTTTTAGTCCGGAACTAGTTCTACATCCTTTGTTGAATATCACGCATGTTGTTTCGCCAGGTCTTTGTTGAGTGCTGTTGCGGGTGGTTATCCTTTCATGTGATTTCAGGTGATTAACATAACCAGCCTTTGAGAGGAGTATACGCTGACAGAAATTACATGTCCAACTACTGATGATTTCATCAAAACTGTGAGCACAACCCATACATAGATAGATACATACATACATACATACATACATACATACATACATACATACATACATACATACATACATACATACATATATAATTTGTACATTGGAAAAGGTATTCTCCCAAAGACCGAGCGCTCAAGGACCCAATACAACTATGTCTAAATAAAACAATATACAATCTCAATTGATTGAAGTTTTTCCACTCACCATATTTTAGAAAATAGGTTTCTACTGATGCAGTTGTGTTACACACACACACACACACACATACACACACACACACACACACCCACACACACACACACACACACACACACACACACATGTATATGTATATATTATTAAGAACGATGAAGTTTCGTTTACATGTATTTAGATTTTTATTGCGTATCGTCTTGTTACATGCGTTTCGCAGTAGATTGGTTCAGGGGCACCGATAGAAGTTATGGACATAACTCCATATATATATATATAAATATATATATATATATATATATATATATATATATATATATATATATATATATATATATACAGTGGCGGACTAGATCTAAAAATATTGGTTGCCAGATTAAGGGGGCCCACCTACATATAGAATGCTATCATTTAATTTTTATAATGTATAAATAACATTTTCGAAAAATACATAAGTGGAAACAAAACAGTGCAATCAAATTTTTGCAGAAAAATATCTTACCTTCTCCAATAAAAAATAAATATTATGTATTTTGTGAATCCAGAGACTTTCAATAATGACCAGAAGACGACCCTAAATATGACTAATATATTTAGGAAAGCCATGAACGACACCACATGTTTTTAACTTCGAATTTGAAAGTAGGTTTATAATTATCAATTTTCATTATACTTTCGTAGCTGTCTTGGTGGCCTAGTTAGAGGAATCATACACGGTGGTGATCCTCGTCTGAAGTTCGATCCTGGTCGGAGTAGGGTTCCCAGTAAACCTTTTCATTTTTTGTTGTAAAATAAAAAAAACTGAAAAAGGTTACATGTACCTCTTGACCAGGATTGAACCCAAGGCCAGGACCCTCACCGACTCTCGTACATACCGCTAGGCCACAGAGACAACTACGAAAATCTTATGAAAATTCATACTTATAAACCTACTTTAAAAATGTTCAAAACAAAGTGTTGCGGTTTCTTAATGTTATTGCTCCTACTTAAGGTCGACTTCTAAATCATTTGGGTGTGCCATAAACTACATCCTCGTTTTGTTTCACATCTATTATAGACTATATTTTAACCTGTAATATTTGTTTGATTTCTGTTGCACCTCATCCCCCTCTCTTTCTCTCTGTGATATTTGAATCTTCTATGATTTGGGCTTACTTTATTCATATGTATATGTTTTTGCATGTCAGATTCAAACTTACAATGATTGGCATTATATATATATTATTTGTTGTTAAAATAATCAAATTAAATTAATTCAACAGTTAAACACATAGGAATAATATACACATAGGAATTATACTTTTGTAGCCGTCTCGGTGGCCTAGTTCGAGGAATCATAGACGTTGGTGGTCCTCGTCTGAAGATCGATCCTGGTCGGAGTAGAGTTCCCGGTAAACCTTTTCAGTTTTTTTTCTATGGGTTGTAAAATAAAAACTGAAAATATACCTCTTGCCCAGAATTGAACCCAAGATCAGGATCTCCATCGTATCTAGTACCTACCGCCATGCCACAGAGACAACTTCGAAAATTTTATGAAAATTATTCATACTTATAAACCTACTTTCAACAGAAAGAGACAATCCACGAGGTGGGTGACAGGCAGATGAACTATAGAAAAGATTGAGGGAGGACACACACACACACACACTCACACACACGCACGCACGCACACACACACATACATATGTGTGTGAGTGACGGCGCATGGCTTAGTGGTTATAGAACGTTGTGTCCTTGAGCAAGTCACTTTATTTATGTTCCAGTTTACTCAGCTGTAGCTGGACTTTCTAGGTACATATCCCATGGTCATTCGTGAATAAAGGAGGACTATACCCATTAGCCTTTATATATATATATTAGCTACGCGTGTTTTTTTAACACCTATCTAAAAATGGACATTGCACCGCCCGCTATCTATCTTCTGTCTCTTTCTTTCTTTTCTCTGCACCCCCCCCCTCCCTCCACCTCTACGTCATTCCTCTCTGTCTCCGTAAGAGTCCAAATTATAATTTTTCTTATTTTTCTGTTTCCTATTTTTCTTCTTTGGGCTAAGATGTCGCATACCACGTTTCTATTTCTTACTTTTCATTTGAAGCATGTTGGTTTGAAGCATTTCTTTTTTGTTTTAATTTGTATAATTCGCCGAACGGCATAATTTATCCTCTCTCCTCCTGATTCGTTGCGTCTCCTGTGCACTGGAATGAGACATCTACACTTTAATAAACCGAAACTATATGGATTTCCAGAAGTTCACTGAAGTGAAGGGACTGTTCGTTTATCCGTTGTATTTGTCTTGTGCGCCCTTCTTTTTTGATTCACACACACACACACACACACACACACACACACACACACACACACACACACACACACACACACACACACACACACACACACACACACACACACACACACACACACACATGTATATATATATATATAAATATAAATTATCGAGAATCGTATTTCGGCCTATGAAATAACGAAAAACAACCTCCGAGATGTGTGGCAAGTGCTCAATGGTTCAGAAGAACCAGAGCTACAACATACGTCAAAGGCCAAACACACTGAGACGATGGTTAAACAATCATCCGCACAACCATAAAAACGACCAAGTAATTCGGGTCAAACAAATAAAAATATATGTAATACATGAATATAGAATAAATAGGATTTAAATTAAATCGTTTAATTGATTGATGATCGTTCCGATTAAAATAAAAGGAATATTTATTCCTGTTATAATAATCTCTTCAGAATCTATTAAATAACATTAATATTTACCAATACATGTCCAGAAAACAATCACAAGACCGAAAATATAGACAAATTCAAATACAGTTTTACGGATTGGATTAAACTCTGAACTGTCTCTTACGTATATTGCTGTGGACTATATAATTACAATGTTCTTTGCCTATATATGGTTGTATTATCAAATCATCTAGACTCATATATATATATATATGTGGATACACCAGGATTTTTTCATTCTGATGATTGAAAGCAAATTTTGTTTGCTTTCAAGAAACCACTGGTAAATGAAATAATTATCTTATGTTGTTTATTACATAACTATTAAGCTCTGTAACCTACATAGAGCACTCTTTTTTCCTGGACGTTTCCGACGGAATTACTTCATTTATATATATATATATATATATATATGTAAATATGCATACGTATACACACACACATATATATATATATATATATACACGCAAATACATATAGATATGTACGTATGGGGTATGCCGAATAATAATAATGATATTCGATTCGTTTGGAAGCAAACAGCCCGACAAACCTATGCTGTGCCTAGATGACCAATCGTTATCCGTTTGTTCAACAGTGGTATCGAGGAACAATCAATATGTTTCTGGGTCATTACGCTTCATCAGGACTGTTTACCTCTTTGCCAATCTGTTGAACGGTTGAAAATATAGAGTATTTTCTGAAGTATACATCAGCACTTCTTCTTCTTCTTCTTCTTCTTCTTCTTCTTCTTCTTCTTCTTCTTCTTCTTCTTCTTCTTCTTCTTCTTCTTCTTCTTCTTCTTCTTCTTCTTCTTCTTCTTCTTCTTCTTCTTCTTCTTCTTCTTCTTCTTCTTCTTCTTCTTCAGAGACGCTGTCTCCAACTGATCTGGTTGGATCCCCAAGCGTGACCAGCCAAGCTCATGGATGTTTTCCAACCATATTGCTCGGGGTCTACCCCTGGGTTTCTTACCGGCTGGTTTTTTCCTGTAAAATCTGTCCATAGTATCGAGTTATGTTCTAAATTTCAAGTACATTGTTAAAAGCATAATATACACATACTATTGAGTATCCATATTCTCTAAGTATAAATATCTCTCCCTTTCATTTGCTACTCACACCGCATAACATCCCGTAAGTGGAATAATTGTAGCGGGAAGTAGAATGTCCGAGGAAAAGTTAACTTAAATAAATGGGGTTCTTTGTAGTGAAAGTTTTGGAAACCATTATTCTACGTAATCGCTCAACTTGCTATGTAGGAATAGCCAAAATATCTTCCAAACCATCTCCTTCCGTCTTAAAAAGAACATATTAGACGAATATTAGTCATACATCCCAATATAGAGTCACCTAAGACGTCTATGGGTAGACAACCTCTCCACCAAACTAACAAAATAGTACTAAAAATAGTACTAACAATATAGAGTCACCTAAGACGTCTATGGGTAGACAACCTCTCCACCAAACTAACAAAATAGTACTAAAAATAGTACTAACAATATAGAGTCACCTAAGACGTCTATGGGTAGACAACCTCTCCACCAAACTAACAAAATAGTACTAAAAATAGTACTAACAATATAGAGTCACCTAAGACGTCTATGGGTAGACAACCTCTCCACCAAACTAACAAAATAGTACTAAAAATAGTACTAACAATATAGAGTCACCTAAGACGTCTATGGGTAGACAACCTCTCCACCAAACTAACAAAATAGTACTAAAAATAGTACTAACAATATAGAGTCACCTAAGACGTCTATGGGTAGACAACCTCTCCACCAAACTAACAAAATAGTACTAAAACTATCAACAAAACAAAAAAATAATTATAAAAACAATTTTTTCTTACTCCATATTTTTTGTAGTTTCTAACGAAACAACGTGATTATTGCAGACTAGAGCAGCAACAACAACAAGAATAACGAGAACAGGAACAACAATAACAATGATAAAAACAAACTCCAAATACAAGAAACATAAGTTTTATTACGTTGTTTAATTGTTGTTTCACGAATATCCTCAACAAAATCATGACTTTTCTGGAGGAAATTTAACCAGATTAGTGAAAACACATACACACACACATACATACACACACATACACACACACACGCGCGCGCATACACACACATGCGCGCGCACACACAGACACACAGACACACACGTAGTTATATATATACGCATGCAAACATTCAAACATTTATCTGCATCATTATTTCCGAAGCCAGTCAACAATTAGTAATCCGTATAAAAGTTAATGAGTTATCAATCAATCATATTTTGCTTAAGGAGTGTATTAGATCTCGATGTACACACACACACACACACACACACACACACACACATATATATAGCATTGGTGTCTGTGTTTGTGGATTCCATTGAACTTTTGAGTCAAAACCTAACATTTGTAGAAGAAATGAAAATATATATAATAATAAAATAAAATCCAATTTGCTTAGACGAGGGGGTGTTGAAAAGTTCCTGGCTTTAAGGGTATCGCTAAAGGGTAGAGCTGTTACCTTTACATGGGAAGTAGGACTGCTGCAATAAATGTGTGAATCCGAGAGGGGAATATGTTGAATAAAATTATAATTATCTGATCTTCCTATATTTTCTTTTAACTGATCCACCTGTATTTTCTTTTAACTGATCCTACTATATTTTCTTTTATTGGTCCTCCTATATTTTCTTTTAACTGATCCTCCTGTATTTTCTTTTAACTGATCCTCCAGTATTTTCTTTTAACTGATGCTCCTATATTTTCTTTTAACTGATCCTCCTGTATTTTCTTTTAACTGATCTTCCTATATTTTCTTTTAACTGATCCTCCTATATTTTCTTTTAACTGATCCTCCCGATTTTCTTTTAACTGTTCCTCCTGTATTTTCTTTTAACTGATCCTCCTATATTTTCTTTTAACTGATCCTCCTATATTTTCTTTTAACTGATCCTCCCGATTCTCTTTTAACTGATCCTCCAGTATTTTCTTTTAACTGATCCTCCTGTATTTTCTTTTAACTGATCCTCCAGTATTTTCTTTTAACTGATCCTCCTGTATTTTCTTTTAACTGATCCTCCTGTATTTTCTTTTAACTGATCCTCCAGTATTTTCTTTTAACTGATCC
This sequence comes from Eledone cirrhosa, assembly GCA_964016885.1. Taxonomy (NCBI): domain Eukaryota; kingdom Metazoa; phylum Mollusca; class Cephalopoda; order Octopoda; family Eledonidae; genus Eledone; species Eledone cirrhosa. The sequence continues at coordinate 336,546,075 of OZ024740.1, read as the reverse complement.
TGCTGTATTTTCTTTTAACTGATCCTCCTATATTTTATTTTAACTGATCCTCCTATATTTTCTTTTAACTGATCCTCCTATATTTTCTTTTAACTGATCCTCCCGATTTTCTTTTAACTGATCCTCCCGATTTTCTTTTAACTGATCCTCCTGTATTTTCTTTTAACCGATCCTCCTGTATTTTCTTTTAACTGATCCTCCTGTATTTTCTTTTAACTGATCCTCCAGTATTTTCTTTTAACTGATCCTCCTGTATTTTCTTTTAACTGATCCTCTATATTTTATTTTAACTGATCCTCCGATTTTCTTTTAACTGATCTTCCTATATTTTCTTTTAACTGATCCTCCTATATTTTATTTTAACTGATCCTCCCGATTTTCTTTTAACTGATATTCCTGTATTTTCTTTTAACTGATCCTCCTATATTTTCTTTTAACTGATCCTCCTATATTTTCTTTTAACTGATCCTCCTGTATTTTCTTTTAACTGATCCTCCCGATTTTCTTTTATTGGTCCTCCTATATTTTCTTTTAACTGATCCTCCTGTATTTTCTTTTAACTGATCCTCCTGTATTTTCTTTTAACTGATCTTCCTATATTTTCTTTTAACTGATCCTCCTATATTTTCTTTTAACTGATCCTCCTTTATTTTCTTTTAACTGATCTTCCTATATTTTCTTTTAACTGATCCTCCTATATTTTCTTTTAACTGATCCTCCCGATTTTCTTTTAACTGATCCTCCTGTATTTTCTTTTAACTGATCCTCCTATATTTTCTTTTAACTGATCCTCCTGTATTTTCTTTTAACTGATCTTCCTATATTTTCTTTTAACTGATCCTCCTATATTTTCTTTTAACTGATCCTCCTGTATTTTCTTTTAACTGATCCTCCTATATTTTCTTTTAACTGATCCTCCTGTATTTTCTTTTAACTGACCCTCCTGTTTTTTCTTTTAACTGATCTTCCTATATTTTCTTTTAACTGATCCTCCTATATTTTCTTTTAACTGATCCTCCTGTATTTTCTTTTAACTGATCCTCCCGATTCTCTTTTAACTGATCCTCCAGTATTTTCTTTTAACTGATCCTCCTGTATTTTCTTTTAACTGATCCTCCTGTATTTTCTTTTAACTGATCCTCCTGTATTTTCTTTTAACTGATCCTCCAGTATTTTCTTTTAACTGATCCTGCTGTATTTTCTTTTAACTGATCCTCCTATATTTTATTTTAACTGATCCTCCTATATTTTCTTTTAACTGATCCTCCTATATTTTCTTTTAACTGATCCTCCCGATTTTCTTTTAACTGATCCTCCGATTTTCTTTTAACTGATCTTCCTATATTTTCTTTTAACTGATCCTCCTATATTTTCTTTTAACTGATCCTCCTGTATTTTCTTTTAACTGATCCTCCCGATTTTCTTTTATTGGTCCTCCTATATTTTCTTTTAACTGATCCTCCTGTATTTTCTTTTAACTGATCCTCCTGTATTTTCTTTTAACTGATCTTCCTATATTTTCTTTTAACTGATCCTCCTATATTTTCTTTTAACTGATCCTCCTGTATTTTCTTTTAACTGATCCTCCTATATTTTCTTTTAACTGATCCTCCTGTATTTTCTTTTAACTGACCCTCCTGTTTTTTCTTTTAACTGATCTTCCTATATTTTCTTTTAACTGATCCTCCTATATTTTCTTTTAACTGATCCTCCTTTATTTTCTTTTAACTGATCTTCCTATATTTTCTTTTAACTGATCCTCCTGTATTTTCTTTTAACTGATCCTCCCGAATTTCTTTTAACTGATCCTCCTGTATTTTCTTTTAACTGATCCTCCTATATTTTCTTTTAACTGATCCTCCTATATTTTCTTTTAACTGATCCTCCTATATTTTCTTTTAACTGATCCTCCCGATTTTCTTTTAACTGATCCTCCAGTATTTTCTTTTAACTGATCCTCCTGTATTTTCTTTTAACTGATCCTCCAGTATTTTCTTTTAACTGATCCTCCTGTATTTTCTTTTAACTGATCCTCCAGTATTTTCTTTTAACTGATCCTCCTGTATTTTCTTTTAATTGATCCTCCTGTATTTTCTGTTATCCAAAACCAGGAACCCAGGAACCTTTCAGCACAGATTCAGTACAGGTTTCTAATTTTCATGTAATTAGTATTTATTATCTGTTTATTTTATATTGTCTTCACTGATTTATTTATTTACTTATCTTATCTATTTTGTACATACCTGGGATCGATGACGGGTCAAAGATTTCACGAAGAGGACGATGGTTTAAAAACTCCGGGGATACCTACTCTAAACCATTGTGATACTACGACACACTGGCAGAATATAGTCAGTGTGATAGATATGTGGTAAAATTGAATCCCTGTTCCTTTAACATGGACGCAACAGTGCTGAATGGTTAAGAAGTTCCTTTTAGAATCATTAGGTCCCGGGTTTGATCCCATTGCGTGTCATTTATCATAGCTTCGAGTCGACCCAAGCATAGTGAGTGAAATTGAGTAGACAGAAATTGTTTTGAAGCCCGTTGGATGGACTGTACCTGTAATGCGAAGGGTTGGCTTTATCACGCGCACGGTCCTCCTATATTTTCTTTTAACTGATCTTCCTGTATTTTCTTTTAACTGATCCTCCAGTATTTTCTTTTAACTGATGCTCCTATATTTTCTTTTAACTGATCCTCCTATATTTTCTTTTAACTGATCTTCCTATATTTTCTTTTAACTGATCCTCCTATATTTTCTTTTAACTGATCCTCCTGTATTTTCTTTTAACTGATCCTCCTGTATTTTCTCTTAACTGATCCTCCAGTATTTTCTTTTAACTGATCCTCCTGTATTTTCTTTTAACTGATCCTCCAGTATTTTCTTTTAACTGATGCTCCTATATTTTCTTTTAACTGATCCTCCTATATTTTCTTTTAACTGATCTTCCTATATTTTCTTTTAACTGATCCTCCTATATTTTCTTTTAACTGATCCTCCTGTATTTTCTTTTAACTGATCCTCCTGTATTTTCTCTTAACTGATCCTCCAGTATTTTCTTTTAACTGATCCTCCTGTATTTTCTTTTAACTGATCCTCCTGTATTTTCTTTTAACTGATCCCCCAGTATTTTCTTTTAACTGATCCTCCTGTATTTTCTTTTAACTGACCCTCCAGTATTTTCTTTTAACTGATCCTCCTGATTTTCTTTTAACTGATCCTCCTGTATTTTCTTTTAACTGATCCTCCAGTATTTTCTTTTAACTGATCCTCCAGTATTTTCTTTTAACTGATCCTCCTGTATTTTCTTTTAACTGATCCTCCTGTATTTTCTTTTAACCGATCCTCCAGTATTTTCTTTTAACTGATCCTCCTGTATTTTCTTTTAACTGATCCTCCTGTATTTTCTTTTAACTGATCCTCCAGTATTTTCTTTTAACCGATCCTCCTGTATTTTCTCTTAACTGATCCTCCAGTATTTTCTTTAACTGATCCTCCTGATTTTCTTTTAACTGATCCTCCTGTATTTTCTTTTAACTGATCCTCCTGTATTTTCTTTTAACTGATCCTCCAGTATTTTCTGTTATCCAAAACCAGGAACCTTTCAGCACAGATTCAGTACAGGTTTCTAATTTTCATGTAATTAGTATTTATTATCTGTTTATTTTATATTGTCTTCACTGATTTATTTATTTACTTATCTTATCTATTTTGTACATACCTGGGATCGATGACGGGTCAAAGATTTCACGAAGAGGACGATGGTTTAAAAAGTCCGGGGATACCTACGCTAAACCATTGTGATACTACGACACACTGGCAGAATATAGTCAGTGTGATAAATATGTGGTAAAATTGAATCCCTGTTCCTTTAACATGGACGCAACAGTGCTGAATGGTTAAGAAGTTCTTTTTAGAATCATTAGGTCCCGGGTTTGATCCCATTGCGTGTCATTTATCATAGCTTCGAGTCGACCCAAGCATAGTGAGTGAAATTGAGTAGACAGAAATTGTTTTGAAGCCCGTTGGATGGACTGTACCTGTAATGCGAAGGGTTGGCTTTATCACGTGCACGGTGTCGCGCTGAATCTCTCTGACAGTTACATTAAGGGTACACATGTTTGTAGAGTGGCGACCCACGTAAACACTTTTCTCTTGCTCAAACAACATCCTCGAAACCGACGAAAGCCTATTTCCTTCTACCCGTTCGTATAACAAAACAGCGACATCTAACAAATAGTGTGCTGGAAGTTTTACTAAATGTCAGGGAAGTATGGAAAATTGATTTAGTGAGATTAGCCGTTGTTGCTGTTGATATTGTGTAGCCCATTTCAATCCTGACTGAGCAGATCTTTGATCAAAAACATTCCAGCCATGATCATCTCATCCTTATCACAGGCGTTATATATCTACAACAGTATTTCTTTGAGTGAACTCCGCAAAAAAAAAACTGCGATTTCGCGTAATGGTTTCAGATTTAGGCACAGGACTAGCAATTTTGGGAGAGAGGGGAAAGTCGATTAAATCGACTCCAGTGCGTTACTGGTGCTTTATTTTATCGATCCCGTAAGGATGCAAGGCAAAGCTAACCTAGTCGGGATTTGAACTCAGAAGGTAAAGGGACGTAACTCTATGTAACAAAGCATGGTGTCCGACACTCTACCGATACTGCCAATCCACCGCCCCGGTGTCTTTTAATAATAATAAAAAAATACTATATGTTTTTTTTATATCAAGGAATTCCTTCTGTAAAATATCATTTTTTTTCACTAAATATATTATTAAAAAGTGGGTGGTGAGGATTGTCCGTAAAATATAAGTATGGTTCCGCGATTTCTTTTTAGAAAATCGTATAATGGAGTTCCGCAACGAAATAAGTTCGGCAACCATTGATCTTGTACTGCATTATCCAATGTATTCCTGCGGTTTCAAGACGGTAGAATATATGTATTTGAAGGAAATGTGCTTGCTATACCTTGTGGGTCGAGCGACCACGTAGAAACTCTGCCGGTAGCTTGGGGAAATAGCCGTTAATTACTGTTGGTAAATCTTTAAACATGGCTTGTAATTGAAGAGAACAACCAAATATTAAAGCTGTTTGTTTGCTTCATAGTTTAAAAAAAAAATGATCTCTTCTGCCAAAAGTCCCACTCATACCACTCAATCATCACATCGTTCAGCTATTTAAACTCCGTCTTCTGCTATTATCATTCTTGTTCCATATCTTTTTCTCTCTCTTTCTCGGAGAGCGTTTCTATTGAGAAGTCATTCTGTTATACCGCCATCTTTACGTTAGTGCATTCGATAAACACACTTATTTCCTCATCGCAGCTCTTTAGCTCTTTGTTGTCGCCCACACACTATTAGTTGTTTCATTTCTCCGTTTTTATTCATTGATATACGTTTATAGTTCTGTTTACAGTGGATAAATGACTTCAAATTTCCTGATAATTCTATATTAAATTGTACGCTGACTATTAGGGACAGACCACATAATGATGTTGACTTGGACAGTAAACATGATATTGACTTTTTCTTCTCTTTCGGGAAAGACATTGTGTGTTGAAAGATCGGGAAAGTGAATTATTGATGAAGAGTAATGGAGGAAGAGAGAGAAAGAAAGAGGGGCTGAGGGAAAGAAAAAGGAGGATATGGGGGGGGGGGGGCGGTGAGAGAAAGAGAGAGACTGTCAGAGACAGAGAAAAATATGTACAGAAACACATACCGAGAAAGATATATATATATATATATATATATATATATATATATATATATACTTTTCTTAGTGAACCATCATCCCTCTCTCTCCCTGATATATATATATATTTCTGTTTGCCTTTTACATATGTACGTATATAGTATATATATACAAAGAGAGAGAAGAGAGAGAGAGAGAGAGAGAGAGAGAGAGAGAGAGAGAGAGAGAGAGAGAGAGAAAGGAAGGGAGGGAGAGAGATGTGATGGTTTACTTAAAGAAGAGTATATATATAGAGAATAAAAAAAACTGAAACGAATGACAAAATAGAAAACAATAATAACACGAATAAAATAAAAAGCAACGCATAATTAAGTTCGCAGTGTTACTAATATTTTGTTAGTGGAGACCGAAGACTAGGTATTTGGATTTACTTGTGCTACAAGCCATAATATCAGATAAGTTAATTCAGCTATGTGCATAATACAGTAGAATCAAATTCCTTTACTATTGCCGAGTTTTCTTGTAATTGCCGGTTGCGATATAGAGGAATCATTCATTCAAAGTAATATTTAAAATTACGACTTATAAAAGGATAGAAAAATCTAGAGAAAATGTGATATGGGAATCTCTACGTAGATACAAAGAATTGGAAGGTTATGGAGTTCAGGAAAGTCAGTTAATGGATAAAACTAGAAGGTAATGGCCTAACTGTTATGTATAAAGATAATAAGGTGTGAAGTTGGAAAACAATGTATGTGTTAGTTGATAGTTGAGAGTTGGTTTATTTAAATCAGAGATGTTGCAAACTTCTAAAATGTTCGAAGGTACTTATGAAAATGGCGGCATTTAGTAAAGCTTTCTCATAATTGTTTCTACTTTTGGCACAAGGCCAGCAATTTCCCAGTGTATTACTGGTACTTTATTGTATCGACCCCGTAAGGATGAAAGGCAAAGTTAACCTCGGCGGGATTTGAACTCAGAATGGCAAGGGCCGTAACTCTATGCGTCAAAGCATGGCGTCCGACCCTCTACCGATACTGCCACTTTCTCATAATGAGTGTAGATAATTTGCAGAATTTCTAATGTTTTCCACTAAAAGCCTTTTTTGAACTGTAAACAACGCATATTTTTGTCTCATTTCAATATGGTCTACATTGCTCAGGGTCTTCCATTTGGTATCAGAATCAGCATCATGTTTTTTTAAATTTCTAGATTTAACTGGATACTATTACCTTATTCTTCGTTCTTGAATTTACCTTCAACCATACATACGTAGTATTTACGCTGTGTATTAATTATACTTTGATAGTAATTCTTGAAGTACTATAGAAATAGGTCTCAGTAATGTCTATAATATTTTATCAACTTTTAATACCTCTTGACTGTTGCGAGTTATTTAATCTAGACAAATTCAGCCCCTAATGTATTTTAACGAATATACATCAGTGTTAATCAATACTAGCCAATTAGGCCCGCATACCAGGCAAGTGAGCATCTCCATAAATGTATTATTTTCAAAAATCTCTATATAAGTTATTAGCAGATTTTTGCCTCAGTACGGAGTGAATAAATGTCATTGAAGATGGATAAAGATCCTGAAATACTAGTATTTCGTGACATCACACGATTACTGAGATAGCTGCGACATGATCACAGATCAAAATAACAATAGTGAGACTTATGTATACTTCTATATACACCTCTATTCTGAAACACGTAATGTTAGTGTTACCGCTAACACACACGTGTATATATATATATATATATATATAATCCTATTTTCTTTTTTAGTCTGAAAGCAATTTTCTGAAGGAGTGAGACAGTACAAAAAATTCCGTTATGTTCCGTAGTTAAATATTATTCTAACCTTTGTAGTGAGTTATCTGAACTGTGTAAAGTTAATTTATAAGCAATAGTTCTTGGAAATATAACGTGGCTATCATCTATCTATCTATCTATCAATCTATCTATCTATTTGAGGACGCCTTTTTGTGTAAACTCCCCCCTTTGTACTTGTCCCACTTTTGATGCCCTAGTGGCAAATAAAAGAAACATATCTATCTATTTGAGCCATTTGCAATCATGCGTTCCATCCGACAGAGATGCCCCCTCTCCTCCATTCTGTACGTACTGACTCAAGAGCCACTACTGCAGAAGTTGGAGCTGCTGCAGGGCATTCCGTTGGAACCGGGACTGCGGAAAGCGGCATCGGCTTATGCCGACCACGTGACGGTAATGGTGTCGGAAGCCTCCGAAATCGGGGTGATCGGCAACTTACTGCAGGAATACGAAAGGCTCACAGGAGCAAAACTGAACCCGGACAAGTCTGTCGGTTTGCAACTCGGAACGTGGAGAGGCAAATCGATGGCGTCCGACAGCGTCGTCGGACGCTGGACGGACGGAGCAGTGAAATTGCTCGGGGTATGGTTCGGTCCGGACCTCTAGGTGGAGAAAAACTGGAACGAGGTCACGGCCAAGGTATTTGCGCCCATCCAGAAGTGGGCAGAGTGCAAACTATCCTTGAAAGGTCGAGCGGAGGTGGCGAACACTTTCATAGCGCCCGTCATCTACTACCGCTTGACCGTTGTGCCTTGTCCCCGTGAACACGACACCAAGATGGAACGCATACTCTTCCAGTTCCTTTTGATGAAGCAGGCTCCACTGGTGAGGAGATCCGTCTGCTGTCAGCACCCTTCCAGCGGAAGGCTGGGAATGCCGTGGCTGGTGATGCGAAAGCATGCGCTGAGGCTACGGCATCTACAGGTATTCCTCACCGACCCCCAACCGGTGTGGGCACCGTTTGTGAGACAGGCCTTCCCGCAACTTGTCTCGCTGACGGAGCTGCAGTCAAGCGGAGACCGAAGAAGATGAGCACCTGGCACATTGAATGCGTTCAGGCGCTCACAGACTTCTGTCAAGCGGGCACGGCAATCAGTGGAGATTCCACTTCGACATTCTATAGAGGGTTAGTACGTCACAAGGGCGACGACATGCTCGGAGAGATTCTAGGCGTCGAAGACGACGAACTCACCAGTCTATTTGGTAGGACTTTTCGCCCGGGACCTATGGACAACTTCCAAAGGTCCCAGACCTGGCAGTGCTACTGAGGAGCTCTACCAGTTCGTGACAAGATCTACAGGCACTGACGCCCCAGCAGGGATCCTTCCAAGAGGACGTGTCTAAGATGCGCGCAGGACATTGAAACCGTCCTGCACGCAATTGTACACTGCGCGGGCGTAACCGACCTGTGGAACTACGCGGAACAACTGCTGTCGCGTATGGGATAAATCCAGTTGACTGCCGAGTCCATAGTAAGGATCAAACCGCCAATTTCTTTCAAAAACGAAAGAGAGGCGGTTTTCCTCTGTATAGTGGCTATGGTGAAAGATGTTATATGGTGGACGAGATTGAGAGGACTGAGGACAGATGCCTTTCTCTCCGGACAACAACTCATTCGTTTCTTTAGATACCACTTTAGAAGGAGAATCAGAGTGGAGAGAGAAGCACTGCACCCCAGTAAATTTACTGAAAGGTGGGTGAATGTGGCAAAAATGGCCCGAGTGATTGGGCCTTCTCTGTATATAAGCCTGTAGGTTAAAGAAGAGAGCAAAAGGAAGAAAGGAGCACTTGCACAACACGCTCCTGAAGTTTAGGGTTGTTCTATTGACGGAGTATTAAACAACACATTTGTCGCGCCTCCCCCCTATTGGGGATTTCGACTGTTATAATTGTTTGTTTTATATTTTTTACACGATTGTATGTAAAATCCCCGGCATGTCTTTGTTTTGTCCCCTTTTCTTGTGCGCCCTTGTGGCTAATAAAGAAATCTCTCTCTCTCTCTCTCTCTCTCTCTCTCTCTCTCTCTCTCTCTCTCTCTCTCTCTCTCTCTCTCTCTCTCTCTCTCTCTCTCTCTCTCTCTCTCTCTCTCTCTCTCTCTCTCTACCAGACGTGTGTAACTTCGCGGAGAAGTTTCCGTTATTTTATGTAAGAAAAAAACGTGAGTTTTCAGTTAAATTTTATATTATTGTGTAACTTGACCCCCCGTCTGGACCTTCAGGTGGTGGGTCAACTCATTTTCGCCCCTACAGGGGCGAAATATTCGTTTGAAAATTTTTTCTCCATCGAATTTTGGAAAATATCTCGTAAAAAGTTTGATTATGTTATGAACGCTGCGTTCAACGATAATGGTGGTGGAGAGTAGGTAAGACTACAGAGCTCGCAGTCAACATCGTCTTCTTCCCTAGATACTATGGAGATGGAAAGACGAAATGAAAATGTAAAAACAAATTCATATCCAAACAACACAAATGACACCAAACAGTTCAATGACAACAAAAATAACAACAACACCAATAATGATGATAAAAACAACAATGACAACAACAACAAAGAAAAAAATAAAGACAACACCAATAACACCATCATCAAAGACAACAACAACACCAACACCAAGGAAAATACGAATAATATAAACATCAGTGACAACAAGAATAACAACAAGAATAACAACAATAATGACAACACCACCAACACGGATAATTCCACAAAGAAACCAAAACTCTCCTTTGCACAGACAGTTAAAAAAAAGGAGGAACTGATATATCTCGACATAACAAATGCCGAACAACTTTTAAAGGACGCTAGGAGATATGTCACTTTCGAAAAAAATGGTGCTTTCAGCATCAATTCTCCGGTAGAAATTCGCAAGGAAACTGCTCTCAAAACGATAGTTTTTAGAACAGTTTCCAATTCTACCCGAAAACCAGTCCAATTGTCACAGAAAGAAATTGACTGGTTTTCAAAAATTCAATGAATGATATTGCATTCATTCAAAGAAGCAAACTTTTTGGGAGTATTTTGGTACTCATGAAGGATCAATTGACGGCCCAAAATTACTCTGTCGCCAATTGTATCCAACCTGTATACCCTTTTCCCTACATACATGGGAAAAAGGACACAGAAGATTAAAATCACGAGTGTCACACCAAAGGTGAACATATGGTGGATATTGTGCGGCTTCATCAATTTTGATGAAGACAGAATACTGTCAGTAGGAAAGTCCCCCAGAGATGTATTCAATGGGACTAGCATTGAAGTTCTGGTGCAAATGAGCCCAGAGCGAATAGCTATGATCCCACAACGTGTACTCCTGTTGAGGGTAGGCGGCCTTCATGTTACCATTGCTTTAGCAGGGGTCACCTGAGGGCTTCCTGTCCTAAATTAATGAGTAAAAAAAAGGCTCTTCTGCCGACACCCATCAAAACAACACAACCACCAACACCACCACAACAACAACAACACCAACACACAAAAATAATCACAACAAACACAGTCCCACCCAACCCCACTCCACCTAAAACCACTGCAAAATCACATACAGACACAACAGCTCCCCAAGACATACCCCTCCCCAATCACACAGACGATACTAATCACACAGATGAGGCTATCTCGCCATCACCCAGTGAAGACGAGGGAGAACCCCATCGCTCGAAAAGAAAGAAAAGACATCACAAAAGCAAAAAACCAGCAAACACTACCACAAACATACAACCACCAACACAAACAACAAAAACATCACAAACAAAAGCCCCGCCTCCTGAGAACAAAATACTTACAACAAAACGAAAGCACACACAAGAACTACAGACAAAAACAAACACAACACAAGAAAATTACACTTACGCTTACATAAACACTGAAAACAAAACACTAATGGAGACGATCATGAACGACCCTTCGGTGAAAACCGAAGAGAAAACTTTCGCCCACTCTATTAAAAATAACAAAAAACTGAACCTAAAACTGATTAGGGTCCCTATACAAACTTATAGGTCCCTAAAAGAAACATTTGAGAAGGATGTGGGGAATTCCTGCGTGAAACCACTTAACCGCGTCCTTCTCAAATGTCTCCCCACCCCAGAACCCCATCCCACCAGACACCACCCCACCAAACAACTCCGTCCCCACCCCGCCGGAAACCACCACCCATCCAGACAACCCCTCCAACACCCCCATGGAAATCGTGCAGCCTGGTCCCCAGGAGACGAAGGGTGAGTGATCTCTTTTCCTCTTTTAACTTTTCAGCACCAACATGGCCAATATAAGAGTTGGATGTGTGAACGTACGCGGCCTGGGGATGCCCTGGAAACAGGGCAAACTCTTAAACGACCCCAGGTCGCACAGTATGGATGTGGTAGCCATTTGCGAGTCCAGGATCCACAGCGAGCGACAGCTGGCCCCCATCTTCGATGACTTTGAGATCTACGCATCTCTCTGTCAACCGGGGTGTGGGGGCGAGTTGCCGTTTTGCTGCGGAAACACCTGGGCCTCGTAACACAGACGGTACATCTGGACCCGGAGGGTCGACTGGTGGTCCTAGACGTTGACGGTAGTGAAGGTGGAACCTTCAGGCTGGTGGCCGCATATGCCCCATCCGGGACACCGCGGCCAGACTTCTTCAAACGTCTAGAGACTTTTCTGGGAACGCCCCGCTCCTTGCTTATAGTGGGGGACTGGAATGGAATCCTAGATGCACGTTGGGACTATGTGGCAGCATGTCCCGATAAAGTGGGATGTAACAGCCTCAAACAGTTAATCGACCGATTTGACCTGGCCGATAGATATCGACTAGATTTTCCGACTGCGCCACAGTGGACGTAGACTAATCGTAGCGGAACATCTAGATCGTACCTAGATAGGGTTCTAGTTAGAAATAAGGATAGGGACATGTTAATCTGTCCACAAATGTTCATGGTTGCCTATTCAGATCACAAACTAGTGACCTGCATGGCCAACCTTGATAGAACCCATAGACAAGGACCCGGCTACTGGAAGCTGAACTTGTCGTTACCGACAAGCAAAGCCTACAGTAGACGGATTAGCACTTTAGTTAAACAGCATTTGACAGGGGCCATTGTCAACAACAGATGGTGGTACTCTCTCAAGAGGGCAATTAGATTAGACTCGTTAGTTTTTAGTAAAGAATTAGCGTTAGATAGAAATAGAACCGAGAAGGAACTGGTAGATAAAGTAGAAGAGGCAATTAGAAGTGGCAACGTAGCCAGCGTGCTAGCAACGAGAACGGTCTTGGACCAGTTCTTCGACGCAAAGCACGAGGGCTGCGTTGTCAGAAGCAAAATACGTGCTCTGGGAAACGAGGGAGCCAAAGCTGTTAGCTGGGCCCGAGTGACGGAGGAAAAAAGTGGCAACAAATCCACGATTCGGTCTTTGAAGGACCAAAACGGACGCGTGATACGTGAGCCGAAGCAGATGTGTGCGGCTTTTCAGCGGCACTTTTCTCAACTGTTCGGGCGGGGCGGCGCGCCGGGAGGGGCTATGGATTTCGGTCCATACCTCGACAGCCTACCGCGACTCTCGGACAGCGAGGCAAAGTTCTGCGAAAAGCCGATTTCAGCCGCTGAGATAGGGGACGCGCTGAGCCAATGCGGCAAACGCAAATCTCCAGGTCTCGACGGTCTACCCTACGAATTTTACGTAGCAATGCCGGACTTACTCTCCAACTCCTGGAAGCGGTCTACTGCAACTGGCAACAGAACGGGAGAATTCCCAGTTCTGTAACCGGGGGCGTAGTCACACTAGTCAGGAAGGACGAGAATAAAGGGGATGACATAGGCAACTTCCGGCCCATAACTCTGCTAAACACAGAGTTACAGATTTTGGCCAAGGTGTTGGCAAAGAGGCTGGCGCTTGTCGTCAAGAACCTGGTGGGAGAAGCGCAGACATGCGCAATCTCGACCAGGTCCATACGCGTCAACCTCCACCTCATGCGATACATCATAGAGAGGGTAGGGTGTAAACCCGGCTTCGGTGGGGCCCTGATCAACTTGGATCAGTCTAAGGCTTTCGATAGGGTTGACCATCGTTACCTGGATGCGGTGCTCGAGGCGGCAGGCTTCGGACCCGTGTTCAGGGGCTGGATTGCTGCAATGCACAACAGCAACATCTGCTCAAGGGTCAAGGTGAACGGCTACCTCTCGGAGCCGTTCCATATTACGCGATCCATTCGACAGGGATGCCCTCTCTCCTCCATTCTGTACGTACTGACTCTCGAGCCACTACTGCGGAAGTTGGAGCTATTGCAGGGCATCCCTCTGGAACCGGGACTGCGGAAAGCGGCGTCGGCCTACGCCGACGACGTGACAGTAATGGTGTCGAGCGCCTCGCAAATCGAGGAAGTCGGCACCTTACTGAAGGAATACGAAAGTTTCACAGGAGCGAAGCTGAACCGGGACAAGTCCATCGGTTTGCAACTCGGATCGCGGAGAGGCAAACCGATGCCTTCCGATGGCGTCGTCGGACGCTGGACGGAAGGACCGGTAAAGCTGCTCGGGGTCTGGTTTGGTCCGGACCTCCAGGTGGAGAAGAACTGGAGCGAAGTGACGGCCAAGGTGTTTGCACTCACCCAGAAGTGGACCGAGTGCAAACTATCCTTGAAAGGTCGAGCGGAGGTGGCGAACACTTTTATAGCGTCCACCATCTACTACCGCTTGACCGTCGTGCCTTGTCCAGCCAAAACGCTCTCCAAAATGGAGCGCGCACTCTTCCAATTCCTTTGGAAGAGGCGGGCTCCTTTGGTGAGAAGATCCATCTGCTGCCAACACCCTTCTAACGGAGGGCTGGGGATGCCGTGGTTGACGATGCGCAAACACGCGCTCAGGCTGCGGCATCTCTACGTATTCCTCACCGGACAACCGGTGTGGGTCCCGTTCGTGAGGCGAGCCTTCCCACGACTCGTCTCGCTGACCGAGCTGCAGTCCTGGGTCAAGCAAAGACCGAGGAAAATGGGCGACTGGCACATCAAATGTGCTCAGGCGCTCACAGCCCTCTGGCAGGCGGACCTGGCGATCAGTGGAGACTCCACTTCGTCATTCTATAGAGGGTTGATCCGCAGCAAGTGCGACGACGCACTCGGTGAAACTCTAGGCGTAGAGAAAGATGAACTGGCCAGTCTGTTCGGTAGGACCTTCCGCCCGGGACCGATGGACAATTTCCAAAAGTCCCTGGCCTGGCAGTGCTACCGAGGAGCTCTACCAGTTCGAGACAAGCTCTACAGACACGGGCGCCCGGGTAGGGACCCTTCGAAAAAGAGCTGTCCGAGATGCGTGCGCGACGAGGAAACCGTTGCGCACGCACTGCCCGGGCGTCACCGACCTGTGGGGTTATGTAGAACGACTATTGTCGCAGGTGGGACCAATCCAGTTGACCACCGAGTCTATTGTCATGATCAAACCACCACCCTCCTTCAAAAACGAGGGAGAGGCGGTTTTCCTATGTGTTATGGCTATGGTGAAAGAGGTTATATGGTGGACGAGGTTAAAAGGGCTGAGGTCAGACACCTTTCTCTCCGGCGAGCAACTGATTCTTTTTTTCAAATACCACTTTGGAAGAAGAATCAGGATGGAGAGAGAGGTGCTGTACCCCAGCAAGTTTTATGAAAGGTGGGTGAAAGTGGCGAGAATGGCCCGAGTGAATGGGCCTTCTCTCTATATCAGCCTGTAGGTTGAGGAAAAGGAGGAGGAGAGGAAAGGAGTACAAACTCTTCGTACTCCTGGAGATGAGGGTTGCACATTTTTTTTTCGGGGGTATGTGTTACCCATATAAACTGTCTCCCTCTATTGGGGAAAATCGACTAACTTTTTAAATTCCATTTGTGATAACATTTTACACGTTTTTATTGTATGTAAACTTCCACCTTTGTATTTGTCCCCTTCTTTTGTGCCCCTGTGGCTAATAAAGAAATATATCTATCTATCTATTTATCTATCTATCTATCTATCTATCTATCTATCTATCTATCTATCTTTTTATTTTTTGTTATATCTTATTTTATTTTTATATTTTGTTATTGCCTCCTCCTTATTGAGGACGCCTTTTTGTGTAAACTCCCCCCTTTGTACTTGTCCCACTTTTGATGCCCTAGTGGCAAATAAAAGAAACTTATCTATCTATCTATCTATCTATCTGTCTGTCTATTATACCCTTGGAGAGTCGCTGGACATGGAAGAAGACGAACTGGCCAGCCTGTTCGGTAGGACTTTCGGCCCAGGACCAATGGACAACTTCCAGAAGTCACTGGCCTGGCAGTGCTACCGGGGGGCTCTACCCGTTCGAGAGAGGCTCTACAGACACGGGCGCCCGGGCAGGGATCCCTCAAAAAAGATTTGCCCTAGATGCGTGCGTCACGAAGAAACCGTTGCGCACGCATTGGTGCAATGTCCGGGCGTGGCTGATCTGTGGGGCTACGCCGAACGACTGCTGTCGCGGGTGGCGCCAATTAAATTGACCGCCGAGTCCGTGATGACAATCAAACCGCCTCCCCTCTTCACAAAGAAGCAAGGCGGTTTTTCTGTGCGTAATAGCCATGTTGAAAGAGGTTGTTTGGTGGACACGATTGAAATGTCTGAGGTCAGGCAACTTCCTCTCTGGCCATAGTCTGGTCTACTTCTTCCGATATCACTTCGGAAGAAGGATAAGAATGGAGAGAGAGGTGCTTGGCCACAGGCAGTTTTATGAAAGGTGGGTGATAGTGGCGAGAATGGCTCGTGTAAATGGGCCTTCTCTGTATACCATCCTGTAGGTAAAGAAGTAAAGGAGAGGGGAGCACCTTCTCCATGTGCTCCCCGGGCAAAGGATTGCACACTTTTCCGGGGGTGTGTGCAACCCCCATCACGTCCCCTCCCTTTTGAGGTTATTTTCGATTATTTTCATGTTACACCCTTTTTACTCGATTATATGTAAACTCCCCCTTTGTATTTGTCCCTTCTTTTTATGCCTTTATGGTAAATAAAGAAATATATCTATCTGTCTGTCTATGTGTCTGTCTGTCTACATACCTATCTATATTTCCATGTATTTATATATCTATCTATCTACCTATCTCTCAGCATCTACTATTGCGCGCGTATATGTGTGCCTATGTGTGCATATGTATGTACGTGCGTACGTATGTATGTATGTATGTATGTATGTATGTATGTATGTATGTATGTATGTATGTATGTATGTATGTATGTATGTATGTATGTATGTATGTGTCACCAGTTGGTGCTACTGGTAACATGTATCCCAGTACAACCTGTCCCATGGTCGGGTCGTTGGCGACTAAACTGGCAACCCCACCAAGGTTTCTTGGTGAGGAGGGTGACTTTGGACATCCTGCAGGACTAAAAACAAAACCTGTCAAAGGGCAAAGGAGCTCTTAAGAGTCAATGGCCATCCAAAATCACCGGGAGAGCTGACCCCTTAGCCTTTGTCAAGGCAGAATTCTTGGAGAAAAAAAACTCTGATATAACACCTGCAACCCTGATGGTATCCAATGATGTTGACTTGTTCTTCTTTTTGGTAAATATCATCTTGGTTAAGAGAGTGGGACTGGCTTTGTGTAGTGCCTTTGCTCACTATAAAAGCTTCACGGCACAGGCATTCCTTTATATCTGGAGATTTCTCTGCACTTGTCGTCACATGGTACCATGGGCCCAGTACTATGTGTCAATAATTGTCACAAGTCTAGTGTTTGTACCAGAGTTTTCAAGTCGCTGGCTGGACTAAAAAGTCACACTCGTTCAGCCCATCGGTAGGGGTTCTCCTACATGGGTATAAAGTAGTGGCCGTACTCGAAAACGAATTGGCAGCCACCATGTATGTATGTATGTATGTATGTATGTATGTATGTATGTATGTATGTATGTATGTATGTATGTATGTATGTATGTATGTATGCATGTACGTATTATGTTTGTAAGCCTGTCTGTCTGTCTGCATGTATGTATGTATTATGTATGTATGCATGCATATATGTATGTATGTATGTATGTATGTATGTATGTATGTATGTATGTATGTATGTATGTATGTATGTATGTATGCATGTATGTATATTTGTATGCATATATGTATTATGTATGTATGCATGCATGCATGCATGCATGTATGTATGTATGTATATTTGTATGTATGTATGTATGTATGTATGTATGTATGTATGTATGTATGTATGTGTATATATATATATATATATATATATATATATATATATATATATATATATATATATATATATATATACACATATCTCTCTATCTCTCTCTCTCTATATATATATGTATGTATGTACGTATGAATGTGAGTACATTCCCAAATACGTTCAATTTGCTTGAAGCATGTAGTATTGTTTTGCTTTAATCTTCTGAAAAAGTTGAAAGTAAATGGGAACAGCAAAAGCTGGTCGGCAACTAAAGGTAATATTGACAACAACAATAACAACAAAGAAACGACATCGAAACAACAACACAACAATAACAACAAAGAAACAACAACACAACAATAACAACAATAACGAAGATGAATCAACAACAACAACAACAACAACAACAACAACAACAACAACAACAACAACAACAACAACAACAACAGCACAATAATAACAACAACACGAAGATGAAACCAAAGCAGCAATATAAACCTAAATATCTTTCCCAATAACAAGATGATGACTTGTTTTACATTTTTGAGTTATCAAGAAAAATATACTGAATATGAGAATTCTTGGATAGTTTTCATTATTGATTATAGTGACAATGAGCGACACACACACACGCACACACACGTATGTACGTACCTATGTATGTACACACACACACACACACACACACATACACATATATATATATATACATGTGGAAGCTTAGTAAAATCGAAGCTTTGGCTGTGGGCAAGCAAAGTCGACCTACAATATGAATGAGTGAGCAAAGCACTCAATAAGAGTAGGTCCTTAGAGTAACAACATACGTTTAAATAGCTTGACAAATTGAACATTGTGGTAGGCAAAACCTAACACACAATACCAGAGCAACGAAAGAACTAACAGGTTAAACAAGATACACCTGGACAAATTAAACAAATTTCCTTGAGGCTTTCCCGTCTATCTACTAACGAGCATATTTTCAACGACCATTCCACATATTACAATGAAGCTCTTGCTCGGAGTGGATTTGTCGATAAGGTAGCATATACAGAGTACGAGAATAGACCTAGAAGAAATAGATCCCGACGCATTATATGGTATAACTCACCATATAATATGGAGGTGGCCACACCTTTAGCTAAGATCTTTCTCTCCCTTATTATGAAGCATTTTCCCCCTACACATAAATATCGTAAAAATTTTAATAGAAATACTATTAAAATTTCTTACTCTACGACTCCTAACCTTGAACATAACATCACAGCTTCAAATTTAGCTAAACTACCTAGTCGCAGGAACACGTGCAACCCTGTAGTTAGTACTAACTGTAATTGTAGGAATCGGGTTGACTGCCCCCTATCCGGGAAATGCCTCTCTAGTAACATTGTCTACAAATGTACAAATGTAAGGTTGAAACACCAATGTCCCGTAGGGCCTACATAGGGTTAACCGCCAATAGATTTAAGCAGCGTCTTTACATGCATACCCATTCTTTTCGTAACCCTTTAAGAAGGAATATGACGTCACTTTCAGCTTATATCTGGAGTCTAAAAGACAACCACACCCAATATAAGTTACACTGGGAGATCCTAGCTAGGGCTAGATCGTATAACGGAAATAAAAGACCATGTGACCTCTGCGCCGCTGAGGCCCTAGAAATACTCTACGCCAAAGACCACATCTTAAACAAAAAGTTTGAGGCTTGTAAACATTAATTGCACAAAACTTTCCTGTATTACAGCACCACTTTATACCCTAACGGATAGTACGAACTATACGCGAATATTTTACGTCTTGATGTGGTTGCTCAGTATATGTTATGTTTATACCATTACTTATTTGTATAGGTAAGTATATATTACCTGTATGTTTTGTGAAGGTACGTATACTTTCTGGTACGTATATTTGATTGTATATGTTATGGCGTATATATTATATATTCCGGTACATATGCTTTTGGTTATGTGTATACGTGAGTTTTGCGTCTGTGTGAGTATGCGGGTTCGTACGTATGTAGGGTGTGTGCATATGTGTACTTTGTGTTTTGGTTGACGCTCGTCTCCGAACATATATGTATGTACATGTAGGTATGTGTGTGCGCTTGTTATATACGTATTTATTTATTTATATACGTTTATTTAATTATATGTATACACGCACTCACACACACATATATATATATTTTTTTATATATATTTTTATGTGTATTTGGTGTATACATTCGTATGCGTGCGGGTACTGGCGTTGCGTGGGTTCTGTATGTGCGTGCGGGTTTTTTTTTGTGTGTTGTACGTGCGTGTATTTGTATACCTATGGCGAATGTTTTCGCGTATGCTTGTGTATGTACGTATATGTATGCGTGTATGTATTTATTTAATTTCAATTACCTCTGTATTTTATTTACTTTATTCTTAACTCTGAAGCCAAGAATCATTCGGTTTGGTAGTTAGAATTTTAGTCTACGACTTCAATTATACCATTTACGTGGTTTTGTCTTTGCGTGCAATTGTTCTCCCCGCTCCACATATGACGTATTATCTTCGTTTTTTCCGTTCATTACCAGAGAACGTCTCTATGAACCACTTAATAGAATATTAGTCTACGATTTCTTTTATTCCATAAACGTGGTTTTGTCTTTGCGTGTAATTGTTTTTCACCGCTCCAAATAATGACGTATTATATTCGTTTTTTCCCGTTCTTTGCCAGGGAACGTTTCCACGAACCAAAGTATCGTCTTCCTGTCTTCCTCCGGTTGTAATGTTTTTTAAATATTCACTTCTGCGTTCACAGATTGACTTTGTTAGTTTCAGAAGATCCCGTTAAGGGTGAAAGCAGCGATTCTTTGCTTAAACTTTAATCTGTTATTTTAATAAATATTTGCTCTACGGTTCTTATATATTTGATATATATTTATCCTTATCGAGCCCTCTTTGGATTTTAGTCTTCAAATTTATTATTATTACTATATATATATATATATATATATATATATATATATATATATATATATAAATACTTACGCACACAAATACATATGTATATATATATATATATAAGCGTAGAAGTTAGTAAAATCGAAGTTGCGGCGGTCGACCACCATCCACGAAAAAAACAATATTCGGAGCTTTGCACGAAGCACACACACACACACACACACACACACACACACACACACACACACACACACACACACATATATATATACATATGTATATATGCCAGCTCAGTGGACAGACAATTGTGTGGACTACTAACTGATTCTCTAGAGAGTTCTAAATAAACTGAGATGAGTCATGGATTGTTTCTTGTACTTGTTTAGATCGGAGTAAGATGACATTAGTGAATATTTTTTCGCGTTACCACTTTTAAGGCCACATTCGACCATGGCTGACCATAAGTTTGCATCTGGAATGTTTCTCTCGAAGGCAGAAGCCCGAACAAGATGTTTTGTTGTTGTTGAAGACCAGCGGTTACCCAAGCATGTAAGTAAACTCTCTCCACGCAACTGATCTTGTCTATGGGAAAGACAAAGAAAGATATAGTTTGGCGCAAGTGTCGTCGTAAGTGAACTCACAATGTAAAAACATGTTCTGGGTTCAAACCCTATCTTTTAACTTGCTGTAACGTTATGTCCTTAGAAACCCCAGTCAATAATGTTGTATGTCTGGATGTCTGTAAGCCTGTTGACATCATCATACAGCTGTATCCTAACTCACACATTCTTATTTTCTATTTTATTTTCCATTGAACGTTAATGTAATTAGATTTCGTATCATCTGGTTTTCTTATTTCTTCTTATATTTTCCCGTATTGTCTTTCTGTTGTTGATCAAAACAAAGAAAAAAAAAAAAAAGAAAAAAAAAAGTAACTGATTTCCTTCATCGAAGGTCATGTCAAAGCCACATAGATTTCTATATGCTACTTCTTAATTTAATTACAAATAATACTGCTGAATAAAATAATATATACATATATTCCGTTTGATGTTTTCGACACAAAGATAGAAATACAAAAAGAAAATTAGCCAACCTACAATAACATCATATAACATCATCTGACAACGCAATCACTAAATGAATATTTGCCAGTTCGATCAATCTACCATGACATTAACAAATCTTTACTTATAACGAGTCAGTCTTCTATAAAAATACGTTATCGAAAATGTTTTTGATTTTTTTTTCTTTTTTTGATTTGCATTTTGTTTTGTTTTTCCTCTCATTGAGATAATCAGCATCTGATCTGAAAAACTAGATAATAGCAGTGGTTCATTCAGAAAAAAATTTCTATACTTCTCCTTTAGTCTATACTCTATTACAGAATCAGGCATCGCTGTCCACTTTTTTTTCCGTCAGCAGTGGTATTTTACCCGATTTTCTCAACTCTTATTTATAATTATCGACTATTATTATAGTTATCGGCACTGCAACGTCTATATTTTCAAATTATATACACATAATCGAGAGAAAAAGAGAGAGGGGAGAGAGAGAAAGAGATAGAGAAAGAAAGAGAGAGAAAGATAGATAGATAGTTAGATTGGGAGAGAGAATTAGCCAACATTGTATGTAAACATCTTGTTCGTATATACAAAAACTTTATAAACTTAAGGGTCAGACAACGGTCTCTTTTTCTACTCACGAAAATATTGTATATATAAACAATGTGTTTACATCTGTCTATACACACACACACACACACACACACACACACACACACACACACACACACGCACGCAAATATGTAAGATTTTCTGTCCTATAGCTGTCGAAACGGTAAGAGCTCAGCCGTAGGGCATAACATCTTTATAATATTCTACTTAAAAAAAATATCGAGAAGTTGAACAATGATCTTACTAGTAACTTCTCTCTCTCTTTCTTTGTCTCTTTCTCTCCCCTCTCTCTCTCTCGTTATCTCTCTCTCTCTCTCTATATATATATATATATATGTATATATATATTTAATATAGAAATGGCTTCTACAGGACTAGAACTGTTTCATTCCAAGGAAATCACAAGGAAAGCCAGCAGGAAATCACCGGGGCTTTCCTGATGATTTCCTTCGAATGAAATAGTTCTAGTCCTGTAGAAGGTATTTCTATATTAAATATTTATACTCTGCTATATATTGAGTACCTTACTTATTGTGGTTATCTCCGATTGAACCCGACACACACACACACACACACACACACACACACACACACACACACACACACACACACACACACACACACACACACACACACACACACACACACACACACACACACACACACACACACACACACACATATATATATATATATATGCACTTGCTATTAACTAAAATGTGTGCACTCTGAACAACAGGATGCAGTCTCACTACTGCAATCTTATATTGACTGGGTGAGTCGTGGCCTGAGATCGATGAATTAATATCAACAATTTTCGTAAACCTAGTATATATATATATATATATATATATATATATATATATATATATATATATATATATATATATATATATATATATATATATATATATATATATATATGTATATATATTCTGTTGTATAGTAGAGCATTGAAATACTAGTGTTAATATATTTTACTCAACATACCAGATCTGTGTGTATTCAAGCATGGTCGACTGGTGAAGAAGTTCGGTTCGTAATCACGAAATATTGAGCTTGATCTCATTGCGTGACATCTTCGGCAAGTATTTTTTACTTTAGGCTAGAGTTGACCCAATTTTTAGGTGTGAAATTGTGAAATTAAGTAGACGAAAAGTGTATGAAAGTCGGTTGAATGCATTGTACTCGTAATTCAACGGTACAACCCTGTCAAATATTGTGCCACGCTGATTCAGTCAGAGGTAAATGTGTCCTAGGAATACTCAGCCATTTACTTTTTAATGGAGCAGATACAAACTATGCAGTGTGGAAATGCCTTAACAGATTAAGATCTGGTGTTGGACGTGCAAAAGTCACTCTTGCAAAATGGGGATAGTTAAAGGACGGGGACGTTGTGTGTGACTACGGCATCGAACCACAGACAACGCAGCACCTCCTGATATGACCCCTGCTGGAACACCCCTGCGCCACATTGAACTTGGCAGAGTTTAATGAGAAAGGACAGCAATGTGTTCAGCTGTGGCGGAACCACATCTAGCCAAGCTTGTAACTGACACTCTTGTGGACACAAGAAAAAGATCAAACAACAGACATGTTACATCCTATAACATAGCGATTCGACAAAAGAGATCAATAAAATAAGTACTAAACTTGAAAATGTAAGTACTGGGATCGATAGGGATGATTTTTAGGCGATGCCCCAGCAAGGTCGCTGTTTAAGGACTGAAAATAATAAAATAATAACAGAATAAATACTCAAGTAATTTGAGAGATATTTCAAAACTACCATTCAGGAATTATGATTTCTTCATATTTCTTAATTTATATTTGCTTTATGATATGTTTTTTTTTATATGGTTTACACTTGCTGTATAGGCTTAGCCGGTCTATTACTTAGCGGCACCTTATAGTAGTTTTTTTTGGGTGTTTTCTTTTTGATTGGTTTTTGTTTGGGGGTGCTATGGGTCCCAGACTCATTTTGTAGCCATTTTCTGATGATATTTGAATGCACAAATTCAAAATAGATACCGCAAGCTTTAACAACTCCGCCTCGTATTGCCACTTTATTTATTGAGCAAGAAAAGATAAAAGGCGGTAAAACTGATCTCGACAAGATTTGAACTCAGAGCGCAGAGATCTCAAACAGGTGTTTAATCTGACTAAATACTCTTCTAATTCACTGCCTTCTTTCATATTATATATCTATAAGTAAATTTATAAACTAATTTTTCCATCGAGTAATATAATTTCCTTTACATTTATTTCTTCTCACATATTTATTGTAATGCCTCAGGACATAGTTCTCATAGCAAGCCATTAAAAGCTTCTCCAACGTAGTTTTTGTGGAGCTTACATATTAATCATATCATATGTATGGATTTCATTCTTTTGTGTATTGAAGTGGCTATGCAGATTATTCACTATCAGAACAACCGCGATAAAGGTAGAAACCCTTGTCGAGTATGAGAGGTGATTGCCTCCGAGGAACTACTTTAGATAATATTGGCAAGGAAATAATATTATTTGTGGATCGGGAATACATATAAACAAATAAATAGATATTATACAATAATTCAGTTCTGTGACCATGACATTTTATACTCAAGTATCATTTTGGCAGTTCGAGAGAATACTGTATAATTGTACTCAGTTATCAATAATGGGGAAATTAGAATATTCTTATAAAACCCTCCATTATCTTGAATTCCATTGTTATTTGTATGTTAAGGTCGACACTTGAGGTATATACTTATTATATTTGTGATTATAATCGATAAAAAGAATGCAGATAGACTGCAGTAGAAAATGCATGCCATTATGGTGTATATAGTAGCATGCCAGCACCTGTGCAGCTCTCATAGAAAGTGCGAACATAATATATGACGTATACAACGGAAAAATGATATAACATGGATTAAAAAAAATATTCTTTAGAATCCCTAACTAAACTTTTTCCCTCAATAACATTTCTTTTACCAAATCTTAAAGGTCAGAAATATTTTCCAGATTGCGTTAAGCGTTTCTTTACCATATTTCTAATTGGAGATATTGCTACTATTTTTCAAATAATTTTGAAAATAATCAAAAATTTGCAGGTATTTAGTAATACAACTAACTTTCTCATTAAGCTGGTGTAAGGCAACACCAGTAGTGCATCGAACAACATGCTTTGCAGCATATAGTTACGGCCCTTTACGTTCTGAGTTCAAATCCCGCCGAGGTTATCTTTGCCGTTCATCCTAACAGGGTCGATAAAATAAAGTACCAGTAATGCACTGAGGACGATTTAATCGACTTACTTTACCTTCTTCTTGAAATTGCTGGCCTTGTACAAAATATAGAAACAGTTATTAAGCTGGTGTTTGAAACAACTAAATAATAGGTTCTTATATAAAATTATGATGATAAGTTTATGAATATTTTCTATCATAGAACCAGAAGCAACTACAGGCGGTTCGTATAAAAAAGGTTAAAGGTCAAAAATCTAAATTTAAGTATTCTAGACAAGGAGGCTTTGAATATATATATTTTTCATTCTTCGTTTATAAAAATGGAAATATTAGGATCGGCTTCCTTTTTCGTGCAGCTTTCAGGTAATTAGCTCAATACAAAAATCTACCATCACTACTACCACAGTTACTACATCATCTCCATCACCCCGCCATACTCCTCCTACTACTACTACTACTACTATCACCACCACCACCACCACCACCACCACCACCACCACCACCACTACTACTACTACTACTACTACTACTACTACTACTACTACTACTACTACTACTACTACTACATCACGCCAATGCCACTAATGCACGTATTTCTTCTTGTTTTAGCCATGTGCCAGCGTTGTTCGAACAGATCTTTGATAAAAATGTTCCAGCCATGACCTTCCCATCTTTTTAAACATTCAGGACAGCATTATCTAATATAATATTCTATTTTGAAGACGATGGAGTGTGATTTAAGGTATATATGATCGTTATTTCTAGAAGGCTGTGCATTTGTTCTTTGGTTTCAGTGTCAATTTTTGTTTTTGTTGTTGTTGTTCTTTAGCCCTATTTCAGCCCTGATACAACTTGACTATGGCTTATTATCAAATGTGCTCTTGTCGTTTTTCAAACATTGTATCTTATCAAGTAAAAGATACTTAACTCTTGATGGAGTCGTAGGAGTGCCATCCTGACACACGCTGTGTTATGGACATTTAAAACCTGGCAGAGACCATCCCTCTCCAAGTCTGAATACACCCGATTTCTTTCAAAGAAAGAAAGCAATAAAAAATCATCACCAGTAATGGAATTGTACTTTATTTATCTACCTTGATCTTGGCGGGATTTGAACTCAAAATGTAGTGATCCGGATCAAATGCTAAGGCAATTTTAATCCGACGCCCCTGGCAACTCTGTTAATTCGCCGCTCTCACATTGTATCGAGTATTACATAATAGAAATCTCTTTCGCGATGAAAAGACACAGTCGTTAGGACTAGGATTAAAAATGTATTTGTTCTGGCTCACAACCCTCTCAGTTCAAATTCCAAATTCCACTGAGGTTAACTTTGCTTTTCATCCTTTCGAGATGGATAAATAAAATATCTGTCCAGTACTGGGGTTGGTTCTTCTTATATAAGATCACTATTCTCTCTCTCTCTCTCTCTCTCTCTCTCTCTCTCTCTCTCTCTCTCTCTCTCTCTCTCTCTCTCTCTCACTATCTATCTCTCTCTTTCACTCTCTCTCTCTCTCTCTCTCTCTCTCTCTCTCTCTCTCTCTCTATCTCTCTCTCTCTTTCACACTCTCTCTCTCTCTCACTCTCTCTCTCTTTTTCACACTCTCTCTTTCTTTTTCTGGAAGAGATCGGCTGTGCTCCGACCTAGAGAGGGATAAGATCCGCCAGATTAAAAAAAGACACGCCTTGTTTCAGGATGGCGCCCCACGGCACCATTAAAAGTTAAAGGCTCTTTGTTTTTGTTTCTACATAATACAAATTTATTTAGGAGTTGTGATGAGGCTCGCAGCACTCTGTGTTCAAATCTCGCTGAGGTCAACTTTGTCCCATTACGGAAAAAATGAGCATTAGCAAGTGGGAATTGATCCCCACGCGATCTAATGACCATTTTTTCGTTTATAGGAGTTCATTGTCGTCAATATACGGTGGAAGCTACTAATTCTATTTTCAAAATTTCAATCGCCACTGTATTCTAATACACACGTGCTTACATATTTACCGCTATTAAATTATAGCTTCTAAATTTAACGGAGGTAATCAGGGTGGGCATGCTGGTGTAACTGGTCTTGCACATTTATCGCGAAAATAAGAGGTCTGGGTTCGATAACCACGCGTTAAAATGCACATTGATTCCTTTATGGAGTTTCAGATGCCCTAATTATTTTCTTTAGCCAATATACGGTAAAAACCTCTAATTTTATTTTTAAGATTTTCAATCCTCACTGTATTCTAATTCACACGTGCCTTTATATATATATATATAAAGTTTAATATAGAAATGGCTTTTACAGATCTAGAACTGTTTCATTCAAAAGAAATCACCAGGAAAGTTTTCCTGATGATTTCTTTTGAATGAAACAGTTCTACTCCTGCAGAAGCCATTTCTATATTAAACCTTATGTTTACACTCTACTAATGTATTAA
>OZ024740.1:336475621-336513121 GCA_964016885.1 Eledone cirrhosa | reverse complement strand
GCCTTTCATCCTTACGGGGTCGATAAAATAAAGTACCAGTAATACACTGGGATAATTGCTGGCCTTGTGCCAAAAAGTAGAAACAATTATTTCGTAAATAGAAATTTCGTCACACTTAATCGTCACTATAATGCTGGAGATATACAACTGACGTGGGGTGCTTTTTAACTTCTTAAACCGGATTCTCTCTCTCTATACACACACACACACGCTCACACACACACACACGCACAAACACACACACACACACACATATATATGAATATATGCACTTTTTTTCCACAGTTAGAAGTATAAAGAAAGGAAGTTGAAAATGCTCTTTGGAGCTTTGGTAAAGATTTATTTGCAATTACTCACGATTTCTTTTTACTATTTTCACACACACACACACACATGCATACATACGCACACACACACATACACACACACATACATATGCACATTCGCACTCATATTCACACACATACACATATGTACAAAAGGACAGAATTTTCATGGATCGAGCAACTTTAATCGTATGCCTACTTAACTGATCAACGAGGGCTGACTCCTTGATGACAACAACAACAAAAAGGTATAATTGTCTCTTTCAGCGGACTGAGCTTTACAATTGCGTCTCACATACTGTTCTTTAAACCTATATCAGCCCTGATCGAGCCGACCAATGAATATTTCGCCCTTGCTCATTATGCTTCTTTTTATTTTTCAGATACAAACTATCACGGAATATGTTATCCAAGACGTTCCTCATATTTAAAAGGGCAGGGTGCAACAATTTGTGATAGAACTTTGACTGCTATTTCTAGCAAAGAGAGCAACCACGTAAAACCTCCTCATTTTATTGTTGCTGATTGGCACCTTTCCCAAGCTGGTCTATGATAAAAAGACATCCCACACTCGATTATTCATTTTCTTTTGTTTCTCAGATGCAGTGTATCTAGGACTACATTATCCAATGTGTCATTCACTCCTGACCTGTTCGTGTCAGCTCTAAAGGTCGATATCACCCGACAATCAGGGAGTCATGAGCACTTAAACCTGACCTGGCCGAGCTCATCTCCCTCCATGTTTAAACACAGTCAATTTCTGAGAGAGAGAGAGAGAGAGAGAGAGAGAGAGAGAGAGAGAGAGAGAGAGAGAGAGAGAGAGAGAGAGAGAGGATCGACCTCAGTGTGCTGGACTGGTGTTTTATTTTTCGACCTTAAAAGGATGGAAGAAAAAGTTGACTTCGGTGGAATTTGAACTCAGAGGGCCACAACAAATACCGAGTCATTTATTCTGACTATAACGACTCTTCAGTTCTCCTTGTCGTATATACGAGGGTCGGCTGACCAAGATACTCTCATGGAATGACCAAATGAGTTTTATTTTTCAACATAGTCCCTGGAAAGAAGCAGTGCAGTTATTAATAATAATGTCTGACTTAGACACAAGGCCAACAAGTTTTGCGGAGAGAACAATCGATTAAGTCGACCCCAGTGCGTTACTGGTACTTCATTTTATCTACCCCATAAGGCTGAAAGGCAAAGCTAATCTCGGCGGGATTTTAACTCAGAACATAAAGGGCCAACGACGCTCTACCAGTTATACCAATCCACCACTCTGCAGTTATTAATAATAATAGTTGAAATTAATGGAGGCAAGATTTCACAGCACAAGCATCACTCCTTCATGAACTTTTCAACTCACACTCGTATTAAACATATACATCTACACAGTATACATCATAAAGATGCTGGGTCTACAGGTTATACCATTATTTTATATTTCTAGGTAAGGGTGTCTATTTAGTTTTCTACATTAATGTTCGGTTTATGAGTTTTTCCTGTTTCAAGATTTTCTCCCACAAACTCCTGTATTTCTTCTTTACTGCATCACTTGTTAATTTTAAAGTTCTATATATTTAACTTCTTTTATACATTGTCCATATATTACATTTCGCTTGAATTGTTTGATTCCTTTTTTGAAAACTACTTTAACTTTTCACTCCTGTTTGCTATTGCTGGATAAGTTTTTCTATTATTTCTAAAGTTCTTTTGTTATCTTATGTATAAAGCTGCCTTTGTCCTTAGATAAGGTTTCAGTTATTTTTTCTGTTTTGCATATTATTTCTTAACTTTTCTACTTCGCTTAATGTCTTTTCGTTATATGTTCTTCGTAAGACCTCCCTCACACACACAAATATTCACACCTACACCTACACACACGCGTAAACACACGCACACACACAAATATTTACACCTACACACATACGTAAACACACACACCTACATGAACATACACACATACACACACATTCACGTTACTTGCTTTGTCGCATTTCTGTTTCATTGGTTTCAATGCTAGCTTTCTTCGAATATTATATGAGTTGTTGTTTACAGCAGTCGATATCACTTTTTGTTGTCTTGCAATTAATCTTACTCTATTGAAATTTTAGCTTGTTTAATTAATGTTCTAATTTTTATGTTGAATCGTATTATGTCTGTCTAAGTCCTATCTGTGAAAAAACTTGTTTCTTTAAGTTGTATTTTCATTTATATTACAGCTAAGGTATTATAATCATATAATTCATGTCATCATTTCCTTGTCATTATTATTGTTGAGTTCGTATTGTTTATTGTATAACCACTATCATTGAGCTTACATAACTAATAATACATTAGGATATGTAATGTAGTCTGTGGTAAATGTGGTCTGTGGTAAAGTATAACATGTTATAGTCTGTGGTAAATGTAGTCTGTGGTAAAGTATAACATCTTATAGTCTGTGGTAAATGTGGTCTGTGGTAAAGTATAACATGTTATAGTCGGTGGTAAATGTGGTCTGTGGTAAAGTATAACATGTTATAGTCGGTGGTAAATGTGGTCTGTGGTAAAGTATAACATGTTATAGTCGGTGGTAAATGTGGTCTGTGGTAAAGTATAACATGTTATAGTCTGTGGTAAATGTGGTCTGTGGTAAAGTATAACATGTTATAGTCGGTGGTAAATGTGGTCTGTGGTAAAGTATAACATCTTATAGTCTGTGGTAAATGTGGTCTGTGGTAAAGTATAACATCTTATAGTCTGTGGTAAATGTGGTCTGTGGTAAAGTATAACATGTTATAGTCTGTGATAAATGTGGTCTGTGGTAAAGTATAACATCTTATAGTCTGTGGTAAATGTGGTCTGTGGTAAAGTATAACATGTTATAGACTGTGGTAATGTAGTCTGTGGTAAAGTATAACATGTTATAGTCGGTGGTAAATGTAGTCTGTGGTAAAGTATAACATGTTATAGACTGTGGTAAATGTGGTCTGTGGTAAAGTATAACATGTTATAGCTGTGGTAAATGTGGTCTGTGGTAAAGTATAACATGTTATAGTTTGTGGTAAATGTGGTCTGCGGTAAAGTATAACATGTTATAGACTGTGGTAAATGTGGTCTGTGGTAAAGTATAACATGTTATAGTCTGTGGTAAATGTGGTCTGTGGTAAAGTATAACATGTTATAGTCTGTGGTAAATGTGGTCTGTGGTAAAGTATAACATGTTATAGACTGTGGTAAATGTGGTCTGTGGTAAAGTATAACATGTTATAGTCGGTGGTAAATGTGGTCTGTGGTAAAGTATAACATGTTATAGTCTGTGGTAAATGTGGTCTGTGGTAAAGTATAACATGTTATAGACTGTGGTAAATGTGGTCTGTGGTAAAGTATAACATGTTATAGTCTGTGGTAAATGTGGTCTGTGGTAAAGTATAACATGTTATAGTCTGTGGTAAATGTGGTCTGTGGTAAAGTATAACATGTTATAGACTGTGGTAAATGTGGTCTGTGGTAAAGTATAGCATGTTATAGTCGGTGGTAAATGTGGTCTGTGGTAAAGTATAACATGTTATAGACTGTGGTAAATGTGGTCTGTGGTAAAGTATAACATGTTATAGTCGGTGGTAAATGTGGTCTGTGGTAAAGTATAACATGTTATAGTCTGTGGTAAATGTGGTCTGTGGTAAAGTATAACATGTTATAGACTGTGGTAAATGTGGTCTGTGGTAAAGTATAACATGTTATAGACTGTGGTAAATGTGGTCTGTGGTAAAGTATAACATGTTATAGTCTGTGGTAAATGTGGTCTGTGGTAAAGTATAACATGTTATAGTCGGTGGTAAATGTGGTCTGTGGTAAAGTATAACATGTTATAGACTGTGGTAAATGTGGTCTGTGGTAAAGTATAACATCTTATAGTCTGTGGTAAATGTGGTCTGTGGTAAAGTATAACATGTTATAGTCGGTGGTAAATGTGGTCTGTGGTAAAGTATAACATGTTATAGACTGTGGTAAATGTGGTCTGTGGTAAAGTATAACATGTTATAGTCTGTGGGAAATGTGGTCTGTGGTAAAGTATAACATCTTATAGTCTGTGGTAAATGTGGTCTGTGGTAAAGTATAACATCTTATAGTCTGTGGTAAATGTGGTCTGTGGTAAAGTATAACATCTGATAGTCTGTGGTAAATGTGGTCTGTGGTAAAGTATAACATGTTATAGTCTGTGGTAAATGTGGTCTGTGGTAAAGTATAACATGTTATAGACTGTGGTAAATGTGGTCTGTGGTAAAGTATAACATGTTATAGTCGGTGGTAAATGTAGTCTGTGGTAAAGTATAACATGTTATAGACTGTGGTAAATGTGGTCTGTGGTAAAGTATAACATGTTATAGGCTGTGGTAAAGTATACCATGTTATAGGCTGTGGTAAAGTATAACATGTTATAGACTGTGGTAAATGTGGTCTGTGGTAAAGTATAACATGTTATAGTCTGTGGTAAATGTGGTCTGTGGTAAAGTATAACATGTTATAGTCGGTGGTAAATGTGGTCTGTGGTAAAGTATAACATGTTATAGTCTGTGGTAAATGTGGTCTGTGGTAAAGTATAACATGTTATAGTCGGTGGTAAATGTGGTCTGTGGTAAAGTATAACATGTTATAGTCGGTGGTAAATGTGGTCTGTGGTAAAGTATAACATGTTATAGACTGTGGTAAATGTGGTCTGTGGTAAAGTATAACATGTTATAGTCGGTGGTAAATGTGGTCTGTGGTAAAGTATAACATGTTATAGTCGGTGGTAAATGTGGTCTGTGGTAAAGTATAACATCTTCTAGTCTGTGGTAAATGTGGTCTGTGGTAAAGTATAACATCTTATAGTCTGTGGTAAATGTGGTCTGTGGTAAAGTATAACATCTTATAGTCTGTGGTAAATGTGGTCTGTGGTAAAGTATAACATGTTATAGTCTGTGGTAAAGTATAACATGCTATAGTCTGTGGTAAAGTATAACATGTTATAGGCTGTGGTAAATGTGGTCTGTGGTAAAGTATAACATGTTATAGGCTGTGGTAAAGTATAACATGTTATAGGTTGTGGTAAAGTATAACATGTTATAGGCTGTGGTAAAGTATAACATGCTATAGTCTGTGGTAAAGTATAACATGTTATAGACTGTGGTAAATGTAGTCTGTGGTAAAGTATAACATGTTATAGTCTGTGGTAAAGTATAACATGCTATAGTCTGTGGTAAAGTATAACATGTTATAGTCTGTAGTAAAGTATAACATGTTATAGGCTGTGGTAAATGTGGTCTGTGGTAAAGTATAACATGTTATAGGCTGTGGTATAGTATAACATGTTATAGTCTGTAGTAAAGTATAACATGTTATAGGCTGTGGTAAAGTATAACATGTTATAGGCTGTGGTAAAGTATAACATGTTATAGTCTGTAGTAAAGTATAACATGTTATAGTCTGTGGTAAATGTAGTCTGTGTTAAAGTATAACATGTTATAGTCTGTGGTAAAGTATAACATGTTATAGTCTGTGGTAAAGTATAACATGTTATAGGCTGTGGTATAGTATAACATGTTATAGGCTGTGGTAAAGTATAACATGTTATAGTCTGTGGTAAATGTAGTCTGTGGTAAATCATAACATGTTATAGACTGTGGTAAATGTAGTGTGTGGTAAAGTATAACATGTTATAGTATGTGGTAATGTAGTCTGTGGTAAAGTATAACATGTTATAGACTGTGGTAAAGTATAACATGTTATAGGCTGTGGTAAAGTATAACATGTTATAGACTGTGGTAAAGTATAACATGTTATAGTCTGTGGTAAACTATAATATGTTATACGCTGTGGTAAAGTATAACATGTTATAGACTGTGGTAAAGTATGACATGTTATAACTGTGGTAAAGTATAACATGTTATAGACTGTGGTAAAGTATGACATGTTATAACTGTGGTAAAGTATAACATGTTATAGGCTGTGGTAAAGTATAACATGTTATAGTCTGTGGTAAAGTATAACATGTTATAGGTTGTGGTAAAATATAACATGTTATAGTCTGTGGTAAAGTATAACATGTTATAGACTGTGGTTAAGTATGACATGTTATAGTCTGTGGTAAAGTATGACATGTTATAGTCTGTGGTAAAGTATAACATGTTATAGGCTGTGGTAAAGTATAACATGTTATAGACTGTGGTAAAGTATGACATGTTATAGTCTGTGGTAAAGTATAACATGTTATAACCTGTGGTAAAGTATGATATGTTATAGTCTGTGGTAAAGTATAACATGTTATAGGTTGTGGTAAAGTATAACATGTTATAGGTTGTGGTAAAGTATAACATGTTATAGACTGTGGTAAAGTATGACATGTTATAGGTTGTGGTAAAGTATAACGTGTTATAGGCTGTGGTAAAGTATAACATGTTATAGGCTGTGGTAAAGTATAACATGTTATAGATTGAGGTAAAGTATAACATGTTATAGGTTGTGGTAAAGTATAACATGTTATAGGCTGTGGTAAAGTATAACATGTTATAGGCTGTGGTAAAGTATAACATGTTATAGACTGTGGTAAAGTATAACATGTTATAGATTGAGGTAAAGTATAACATGTTATAGGTTCTGGTAAAGTATAACATGTTATAAACTGTGGTAAAGTATAACATGTTATAGTCTGTGGTAAAGTATAACATGTTATAGACTGTGGTAAATGTACAACATGTTATAGTCTGTGGTAAAGTATAACATGTTATAAACAGTGGTAAAGTATAACATGTTATAGGCTGTGGTAAAGTATAACATGTTATAAACTGTGGTAAAGTATAACATGTTATAGGCTGTGGTAAAGTATAACATGTTATAGTCTGTGGTAAAGTATAACATGTTATAGGCTGTGGTAAAGTATGACATGTTATAGTGTGTGGTAATGTAGTCTGTGGTAAAGTATAACATGTTATACTCTGTGGTAAAGTATAACATGTTATACTCTGTGGTAAAGTATAACATGTTATACTCTGTGGTAAAGTATAACATGTTATAGACTGTTGTAAAGTATGACATGTTATAGTGTGTGGTAATGTAGTCTGTGGTAAAGTATAACATGTTATACTCTGTGGTAAAGTATAACATGTTATACTCTGTGGTAAAGTATAACATGTTATACTCTGTGGTAAAGTATAACATGTTATAGACTGTGGTAAAGTATGACATGTTATAGTGTGTGGTAATGTATGACATGTTATAGACTGTGGTAAAGTATAACATGTTATAGACTGTGGTAATGTAGTCTGTGGTAAAGTATAACATGTTATACTCTGTGGTAAAGTATAACATGTTATAGACTGTCGTAAAGTATGACATGTTATAGTGTGTGGTAATGTAAGACAAGTTATAGGCTGTGGTAAAGTATAACATGTTATAAACATGTGGTAAAGTATAACATGTTATAGTCTGTGATAATGTAGTCTGTGGTAAAGTATAACATGTTATAGACTGTGGTAATGTATGACATGTTATAGGCTGTGGTAAAATATAACATGCTATAGTCAGTGGTAAAGTATAACAACTTATAGGCTGTGGTAAATGTGGTCTTTGGTAAAGTATAACATGTTATAGGCTGTGGTAAAGTATAACATGTTATAGGCTGTGGTAAAGTATAACATGCTATAGTCTGTGGTAAAGTATAACATGTTATAGACTGTGGTAAATGTAGTCTGTGGTAAAGTATAACATGTTATAGTCTGTGGTAAAGTATAACATGCTATAGTCTGTGGTAAAGTATAACATGTTATAGGCTGTGGTAAATGTGGTCTGTGGTAAAGTATAACATGTTATAGTCTGTGGTAAAGTATAACATGTTATAGGCTGTGGTAAATGTGGTCTGTGGTAAAGTATAACATGTTATAGTCTGTGGTAAAGTATAACATGTTATAGTCTGTGGTAAAGTATAACATGTTATAGGCTGTATTAAAGTATAACATGTTATAGGCTGTGGTAAAGTATAACATGTTATAGTCTGTGGTAAATGTAGTCCGTGGTAAAGTATAACATGTTATAGATTGTGGTAAATGTAGTGTGTGGTAAAGTATAACATGTTATAGTATGTGGTAAATGTAGCCTGTGGTAAAGTATAACATGTTACAGTCTGTGGTAATGTAGTCTGTGGTAAAGTATAACATGTTATATTCTGTGGTAAAGTATAACATGTTATAGACTGTGGTAAAGTATAACATGTTATAGGCTGTGGTAAAGTATAACATGTTATAGTCTGTGGTAAACTATAATATGTTATACGCTGTGGTAAAGTATAACATGTTATAGACTGTGGTAAAGTATGACATGTTATATCTGTGGTAAAGTATAACATGTTATAGACTGTGGTAAAGTATGACATGTTATAACTGTGGTAAAGTATAACATGTTATAGGCTGTGGTAAAGTATAACATGTTATAGTCTGTGGTAAAGTATAACATGTTATAGGTTGTGGTCAAATATAACATGTTATAGTCTGTGGTAAAGTATAACATGTTATAGACTGTGGTTAAGTATGACATGTTATAGTCTGTGGTAAAGTATGACATGTTATAGTCTGTGGTAAAGTATGACATGTTATTATCTGTGGTAAAGTATAACATGTTATAGGCTGTGGTAAAGTATAACATGTTATAGACTGTGGTAAAGTATGACATGTTATAGTCTGTGGTAAAGTATAACATGTTATAGTCTGTGGTAAAGTATAACATGTTATAGGTTGTGGTAAAGTATAACATGTTATAGGTTGTGGTAAAGTATAACATGTTATAGACTGTGGTAAAGTATAACATGTTATAGGTTGTGGTAAAGTATAACGTGTTATAGGCTGTGGTAAAGTATAACATGTTATAGGCTGTGGTAAAGTATAACTTGTTATAGACTGTGGTAAAGTATAACATATTATAGGTTGTGGTAAAGTATAACATGTTATAAACTGTGGTAAAGTATAACATGTTATAGGCTATGGTAAAGTATAACATGTTATAGACTGTGGTAAAGTATAACATGTTATAGACTGTGGTAAAGTATGACATGTTATAGTGTGTGGTAATGTAGTCTGTGGTAAAGTATAACATGTTATACTCTGTGGTAAAGTATAACATGTTATAGACTGTGGTAAATTATGACATGTTATAGTGTGTGGTAATGTATGACATGTTATAGACTTTGGTAAAGTATAACATGTTATAGACTGTGGTAATGTAGTCTGTGGTAAAGTATAACATGTTATACTCTGTTAAAGTATAACATGTTATAGACTGTGGTAAAGTATGACATGTTATAGTGTGTGGTAATGTATGACATGTTATAGGCTGTGGTAAAGTATAACATGTTATAATCTGTGGTAAAGTATAACATGTTATAGTCTGTGATAATGTAGTCTGTGGTAAAGTATAACATGTTATACTCTGTGGTAAAGTATAACATGTTATAGACTGTGGTAATGTATGACATGTTATAGGCTGTGGTAAAGTATAACATGTTATAGTCTGTGGTGAAGTATAACAACTTATAGGCTGTGGTAAATGTGGTCTGTGGTAAAGTATAACATGTTATAGGCTGTGGTAAAGTATAACATGTTATAGGCTGTGGTAAAGTATAACATGTTATAGGCTGTGGTAAAGTATAACATGTTATAGGCTGTGGTAAAGTATAACATGCTATAGTCTGTGGTAAAGTATAACATGTTATAGACTGTGGTAAATCTAGTCTGTGGTAAAGTATAACATGTTATAGTCTGTGGTAAAGTATAACATGCTATAGTCTGTGGTAAAGTATATCATGTTATAGGCTGTGGTAAATGTGGTCTGTGGTAAAGTATAACATGTTATAGTCTGTGGTAAAGTATAACATGTTATAGGCTGTGGTAAAGTATAACATGTTATAGTCTGTAGTAAAGTATAACATGTTATAGGCTGTGGTAAAGTATAACATGTTATAGGCTGTGGTAAAGTATAACATGTTATAGTCTGTAGTAAAGTATAACATGTTATAGTCTGTGGTAAATGTAGTCTGTGCTAAAGTATAACATGTTATAGTCTGTGGTAAAGTATAACATGTTATAGACTGTGGTAAAGTATAACATGTTATAGGCTGTGGTAGAGTATAACATGTTATAGTCTGTGGTAAAGTATAACATGTTATAGGTTGTGGTAAAGTATAACATGTTATAGTCTGTGGTTAAGTATAACATGTTATAGACTGTGGTAAATTAAACATGTTATAGGGTGTGGTAAAGTATAACATTTTATAGGTTGTGGCAAAGTATAACATGTTATAGCCTGTGGTAGAGTATAACATGTTATAGGCTGTGGTAAAGTTAAACATTTTATAGACTGTGGTAAAGTATGACATGTTATAGTCTGTGGTAAAGCATAACATGTTATAGTCTGTGGTAAAGTATAACATGTTATAGACTGTGGTAAAGTATAACATGTTATAGACTGTGGTATAGTATGACATGTTATAGTCTGTGGTAAAGTATAACATGTTATAGACTGTGGTAAAGTATGACATGTTATAGTCTGTGTTAAAGTATAACATGTTATAGGTTGTGGTAAAGTATAACATGTTATAGGTTGTGGTAAAGTATAACATGTTATAGACTGTGGTAAAGTATAACATGTTATAGGTTGTGGTAAAGTATAACGTGTTATAGGCTGTGGTAAAGTATAACATGTTATAGGCTGTGGTAAAGTATAACATGTTATAGACTGAGGTAAAGAATAACATGTTATAGGTTGTGGTAAATTATAACATGTTATAGGCTGTGGTAAAGTATAACATGTTATAGGCTGTGGTAAAGTATAACATGTTATAGACTGTGGTAAAGTATAACATGTTATAGGTTCTGGTAAAGTATAACATGTCATAAACTGTGGTAAAGTATAACATGTTATAGGCTATGGTAAAGTATAACATGTTATAGTCTGTGGTAAATGTACAACATGTTATAGTCTGTGGTAAAGTATAACATGTTACAGACTGTGGTAAAATGTACAACATGTTATAGTCTGTGGTAAAGTATAACATGTTATAAACTGTGGTAAAGTATAACATGTTATAGGCTGTGGTAAAGTATAACATGTTATAGTCTGTGGTAAAGTATGACATGTTATAGTCTGTGGTAAAGTATGACATGTTATTATCTGTGGTAAAGTATAACATGTTATAGGCTGTGGTAAAGTATAACATGTTATAGACTGTGGTAAAGTATGACATGTTATAGTCTGTGGTAAAGTATAACATGTTATAGTCTGTGGTAAAGTATAACATGTTATAGGTTGTGGTAAAGTATAACATGTTATAGGTTGTGGTAAAGTATAACATGTTATAGACTGTGGTAAAGTATAACATGTTATAGGTTGTGGTAAAGTATAACGTGTTATAGGCTGTGGTAAAGTATAACATGTTATAGGCTGTGGTAAAGTATAACTTGTTATAGACTGTGGTAAAGTATAACATATTATAGGTTGTGGTAAAGTATAACATGTTATAAACTGTGATAAAGTATAACATGTTATAGGCTATGGTAAAGTATAACATGTTATAGACTGTGGTAAAGTATAACATGTTATAGACTGTGGTAAAGTATGACATGTTATAGTGTGTGGTAATGTAGTCTGTGGTAAAGTATAACATGTTATACTCTGTGGTAAAGTATAACATGTTATAGACTGTGGTAAATTATGACATGTTATAGTGTGTGGTAATGTATGACATGTTATAGACTTTGGTAAAGTATAACATGTTATAGACTGTGGTAATGTAGTCTGTGGTAAAGTATAACATGTTATACTCTGTTAAAGTATAACATGTTATAGACTGTGGTAAAGTATGACATGTTATAGTGTGTGGTAATGTATGACATGTTATAGGCTGTGGTAAAGTATAACATGTTATAATCTGTGGTAAAGTATAACATGTTATAGTCTGTGATAATGTAGTCTGTGGTAAAGTATAACATGTTATACTCTGTGGTAAAGTATAACATGTTATAGACTGTGGTAATGTATGACATGTTATAGGCTGTGGTAAAGTATAACATGTTATAGTCTGTGGTGAAGTATAACAACTTATAGGCTGTGGTAAATGTGGTCTGTGGTAAAGTATAACATGTTATAGGCTGTGGTAAAGTATAACATGTTATAGGCTGTGGTAAAGTATAACATGTTATAGGCTGTGGTAAAGTATAACATGTTATAGGCTGTGGTAAAGTATAACATGCTATAGTCTGTGGTAAAGTATAACATGTTATAGACTGTGGTAAATCTAGTCTGTGGTAAAGTATAACATGTTATAGTCTGTGGTAAAGTATAACATGCTATATTCTGTGGTAAAGTATATCATGTTATAGGCTGTGGTAAATGTGGTCTGTGGTAAAGTATAACATGTTATAGTCTGTGGTAAAGTATAACATGTTATAGGCTGTGGTAAAGTATAACATGTTATAGTCTGTAGTAAAGTATAACATGTTATAGGCTGTGGTAAATATAACATGTTATAGGCTGTGGTAAAGTATAACATGTTATAGTCTGTAGTAAAGTATAACATGTTATAGTCTGTGGTAAATGTAGTCTGTGCTAAAGTATAACATGTTATAGTCTGTGGTAAAGTATAACATGTTATAGACTGTGGTAAAGTATAACATGTTATAGGCTGTGGTAGAGTATAACATGTTATAGTCTGTGGTAAAGTATAACATGTTATAGGTTGTGGTAAAGTATAACATGTTATAGTCTGTGGTTAAGTATAACATGTTATAGACTGTGGTAAATTAAACATGTTATAGGGTGTGGTAAAGTATAACATTTTATAGGTTGTGGCAAAGTATAACATGTTATAGCCTGTGGTAGAGTATAACATGTTATAGGCTGTGGTAAAGTTAAACATTTTATAGACTGTGGTAAAGTATGACATGTTATAGTCTGTGGTAAAGCATAACATGTTATAGTCTGTGGTAAAGTATAACATGTTATAGACTGTGGTAAAGTATAACATGTTATAGACTGTGGTATAGTATGACATGTTATAGTCTGTGGTAAAGTATAACATGTTATAGACTGTGGTAAAGTATGACATGTTATAGTCTGTGTTAAAGTATAACATGTTATAGGTTGTGGTAAAGTATAACATGTTATAGGTTGTGGTAAAGTATAACATGTTATAGACTGTGGTAAAGTATAACATGTTATAGGTTGTGGTAAAGTATAACGTGTTATAGGCTGTGGTAAAGTATAACATGTTATAGGCTGTGGTAAAGTATAACATGTTATAGACTGAGGTAAAGAATAACATGTTATAGGTTGTGGTAAATTATAACATGTTATAGGCTGTGGTAAAGTATAACATGTTATAGGCTGTGGTAAAGTATAACATGTTATAGACTGTGGTAAAGTATAACATGTTATAGGTTCTGGTAAAGTATAACATGTCATAAACTGTGGTAAAGTATAACATGTTATAGGCTATGGTAAAGTATAACATGTTATAGTCTGTGGTAAATGTACAACATGTTATAGTCTGTGGTAAAGTATAACATGTTACAGACTGTGGTAAAATGTACAACATGTTATAGTCTGTGGTAAAGTATAACATGTTATAAACTGTGGTAAAGTATAACATGTTATAGGCTGTGGTAAAGTATAACATGTTATAGTCTGTGGTAAAGTATAACATGTTATAGACTGTGGTAAAGTATAACATGTTATAGACTGTGGTAAAGTATGACATGTTATAGTGTGTGGTAATGTAGTCTGTGGTAAAGTATAACATGTTATACTCTGTGGTAAAGTATAACATGTTATACTCTGTGGTAAAGTATAACATGTTATAGTGTGTGGTAATGTATGACATGTTATAGGCTGTGGTAAAGTATAACATGTTATAATCTGTGGTAAAGTATAACATGTTATAGTCTGTGATAATGTAGTCTGTGGTAAAGTATAACATGTTATACTCTGTGGTAAAGTATAACATGTTATAGACTGTGGTAATGTATGACATGTTATAGGCTGTGGTAAAATATAACATGCTATAATCTGTGGTAAAGTATAACAACTCATAGGCTGTGGTAAATGTGGTCTGTGGTAAAGTATAACATGTTATAGGCTGTGGTAAAGTATAACATGTTATAGGCTGTGGTAAAGTATAACATTTTATAGGCTGTGGTAAAGTATAACATGCTATAGTCTGTGGTAAAGTATAACATGTTATAGACTGTGGTAAATGTAGTCTGTGGTAAAGTATAACATGTTATAGTCTGTGGTAAAGTATAACATGCTATAGTCTGTGGTAAAGTATAACATGTTATAGTCTGTGGTAAATGTGGTCTGTGGTAAAGTATAACATATTATAGTCTGTGGTAAAGTATAACATGTTATAGGCTGTGGTAAATGTGGTCTGTGGTAAAGTATAACATGTTATAGGCTGTGGTAAAGTATAACATGTTATAGTCTGTAGTAAAGTATAACATGTTATAGGCTGTGGTAAAGTATAACATGTTATAGGCTGTGATAAAGTATAACATGTTATAGTCTGTAGTAAAGTATAACATGTTATAGGCTGTGGTAAAGTATAACATGCTATAGTCTGTAGTAAAGTATAACATGTTATAATATGTGGTAAATGTAGTCTGTGCTAAAGTATAACATGTTATAGTCTGTGGTAAAGTATAACATGTTATAGTCTGTTGTAAAGTATAACATGTTATAGGCTGTGGTAAAGTATAACATGTTATAGGCTGTGGTAAGTATAACATGTTATAGTCTGTGGTAAATGTAGTCTGTGGTAAAGTATAACATGTTATAGACTGTGGTGAATGTAGTGTGTGGTAAAGTATAACATGTTATAGTATGTGGTAAATGTAGCCTGTGGTAAAGTATAACATGTTATAGTCTGTGGTAATGTTGTCTGTGGTAAAGTATAACATGTTATAGTCTGTGGTAAAGTATAACATGTTATAGACTGAGGTAAAGTATAACATGTTATAGATTGTGGTAAATTATAACATGTTATAGGCTGTGGTAAAGTATAACGTGTTATAGGCTGTGGTAAAGTATAACATGTTATAGACTGTGGTAAAGTATAACATGTTATAGGTTGTGGTAAAGTATAACATGTCATAAACTGTGGTAAAGTATAACATGTTATAGGCTATGGTAAAGTATAACATGTTATAGTCTGTGGTAAATGTACAACATGTTATAGTCTGTGGTAAAGTATAACATGTTATAGACTGTGGTAAATGTACAACATGTTATAGTCTGTGGTAAAGTATAACATGTTATAAACTGTGGTAAAGTATAACATGTTATAGGCTGTGGTAAAGTATAACATGTTATAGTCTGTGGTAAAGTATAACATGTTATAGACTGTGGTAAAGTATAACATGTTATAGACTGTGGTAAAGTATGACATGTTATAGTGTGTGGTAATGTAGTCTGTGGTAAAGTATAACATGTTATACTCTGTGGTAAAGTATAACATGTTATACTCTGTGGTAAAGTATAACATGTTATAGTGTGTGGTAATGTATGACATCTTATAGGCTGTGGTAAAGTATAACATGTTATAATCTGTGGTAAAGTATAACATGTTATAGTCTGTGATAATGTAGTCTGTGGTAAAGTATAACATGTTATACTCTGTGGTAAAGTATAACATGTTATAGACTGTGGTAATGTATGACATGTTATATGCTGTGGTAAAATATAACATGCTATAGTCTGTGGTAAAGTATAACAACTTATAGGCTGTGGTAAATGTGGTCTGTGGTAAAGTATAACATGTTATAGGCTGTGGTAAAGTATAACATGTTATAGGCTGTGGTAAAGTATAACATTTTATAGGCTGTGGTAAAGTATAACATGCTATAGTCTGTGGTAAAGTATAACATGTTATAGTCT
Source organism: Eledone cirrhosa (assembly GCA_964016885.1). Taxonomy (NCBI): domain Eukaryota; kingdom Metazoa; phylum Mollusca; class Cephalopoda; order Octopoda; family Eledonidae; genus Eledone; species Eledone cirrhosa. Next base: position 336,496,859 of record OZ024740.1, on the reverse strand, counting down.
GTGGTAAATGTGGTCTGTGGTAAAGTATAACATATTATAGTCTGTGGTAAATTATAACATGTTATAGGCTGTGGTAAATGTGGTCTGTGGTAAAGTATAACATGTTATAGTCTGTAGTAAAGTATAACATGTTATAGGCTGTGGTAAAGTATAACATGTTATAGGCTGTGATAAAGTATAACATGTTATAGTCTGTAGTAAAGTATAACATGTTATAGGCTGTGGTAAAGTATAACATGCTATAGTCTGTAGTAAAGTATAACATGTTATAATCTGTGGTAAATGTAGTCTGTGCTAAAGTATAACATGTTATAGTCTGTGGTAAAGTATAACATGTTATAGTCTGTTGTAAAGTATAACATGTTATAGGCTGTGGTAAAGTATAACATGTTATAGGCTGTGGTAAAGTATAACATGTTATAGTCTGTGGTAAATGTAGTCTGTGGTAAAGTATAACATGTTATAGACTGTGGTAAATGTAGTGTGTGGTAAAGTATAACATGTTATAGTATGTGGTAAATGTAGCCTGTGGTAAAGTATAACATGTTATAGTCTGTGGTAATGTAGTCTGTGGTAAAGTATAACATGTTATAGTCTGTGGTAAAGTATAACATGTTATAGACTGTGGTAAAGTATAACCTATTATAGGCTGTGGTAAATGTATAACATGTTATAGTCTGTGGTAAAGTATAACATGTTATAGGCTGTGGTAAAATATAATATGTTATAGGCTGTGGTAAAGTATAACATGTTATAGACTGTGGTAAAGTATAACATGTTATAGGCTGTGGTAAAGTATAACATGTTATAGTCTGTGTTAAAGTATAACATGTTATAGTCTGTGGTAAAGTATAACATGTTATAGGCTGTGGTAAAGTATAACATGTTATAGGCAATGGTAAAGTATAACATGTTATAGACTGTGGTAAAGTATAACATGTTATAGTCTGTGGTAAAGTATAACATGTTATAGGCTGTGGTAAAGTATAACATGTTATAGGCTGTGGTAAATATAACATGTTATAGTCTGTGGTAAAGTATAACATGTTATAGGCTGTGGTAAAGTATAACATGTTATAGACTGTGGTAAAGTATAACATGTTATAGTCTGTGGTAAAGTATAACATGTTATAGGCTGTGGTAAAGTATAACATGTTATAGACTGTGGTAAAGTATAACATGTTATAGTCTGTGGTAAAGTATGACATGTTATAGTCTGTGGTAAAGTATAACATGTTATAGGCTGTGGTAAAGTATAACATGTTATAGGTTGTGGTAATATATTACACGGTGGTAACCTATGATGTACTTGATGTAATTTATTTTATCGATCCTGTAAGAATGAAAGGGAAACACATTAGCGGAATTTGAATGAAAAACATAGAGCTGGGGTCGAATATCGCAGAGTATTTTTGCTGACACTCTAACGATTCTGCTAATATACAGCTCTGGCTAATAATTGTTTCTACATTTGGCACAAGGCCAGCAATTACTCAGTACATTACTGGTTTTTTATGTTATCGACCCCGTAAGGATGAAAGGTAAAGTTAACCTCGGCGGGATTTGAACTCTGGCTAATAATGATTTCTGATTTAAGTACAAGGCCAGCAATTTTGTGGCAAAGTCGAATAAATCGATCCCAGTGCATTGCATTAACTGGTTCTTTATTTTATCGACCACGTAAGAATGAAAGGCAAAGCTAACCTCGACGGGGTTTGAACTCAGAATGTAAAGGGCCGTAACTCTATGCCGCGAAGCAGGTTGACCGACGCTCTACCGATACTGCCAATTAATGATAATAATAATTTGAAGCAAAGTAAAACTAAGTACCACTAACGCACTGAGGTCGATTTAATCGACTTTCTCCGGCAAAATTGTTGGTCTTGTGTTTAAATCAGAAACCATTATTATTTGAAGGTTAACTTTGCCTTTCATCCTTACGGGGTCGATAAAATAAAGTACCAGTAATGCACTGGGATAATTGCTGGCCTCGTGCTAAAAGTAGAAACAATTATTATTGAAGGCAATTTGAAATTAATTCCGCCGAGGTTAACTTTGCCTTCCATCCTTACGGGGTTGATAAAATAAAGTACCAGTAATGCACTGGGATAATTGCTGGCCTTGTGCCAAAAGTAGAAACAATTATTTGAAGGCAATTACATTACATAAAATTTAGTTCTTAGATACAAACTATGAAACGTCAAAGAGAGACTTACAACGATACGTGGAGTAGGAAAAATAAATTATATATAAACAAGGTGTGGTGCAAGGACAAAGAACACATTCCAGATTTGATATACATTAAAACAAAATAAACATAAATCATATAAATACGCATAATAATTAGAACAGATCGCGTTATTGCAGGTCATTTCTCCGCTCAGCATATGTCTGTACTGTCTAGGAAAGATGACAACCTGACTGTCAACATTTTTATCTTTGTCTCTGGCTGTGATCCTCGTATTTCTGAGACTCATATAATGTGGTGTCAGTATGTGGTATGCGTGTGGTGCACCATATCTATTTCTTATCATCTGATTCTCGGTCATAACAGGTGTCCACTTCAAAATGCCTTGCCCTAATCGATGGAACACATATCCTGCCACATATCGGTTAAGGATTTCGCCAACTTTTGAAATCACATGGTAGCACTCTTTCGTTATATATATTTTTTTAAAAGAGGTGTGTCACCTTCCTCCTTACTCTTTCTTGGATATATTCGTCGGGTGAAGAGACACTGTCTTTTGTGACATAACTGATCCATAATTTCTTTTTGTTGAACTTCCATTGACTTTCAACATTTGCAATAGATGAATTGCTGTTGAAAACTTTCCTAATATCATTTATGTTTGTGATTTTACCAACTAAATAGTGACTGTGTTTATAACTAGGTCTACCACGTTATTCTGTTTATCATTTTTCAAGTCTATTTTTTTTGTTTTAAAAAATATTGAAAACCCCTTGCGAAGGACTGATTCACTCTCGTGGTTAGCACCTCATCTCTTTACTTCAGAGGTGGCCATATTGAACGACAGATAAATGAAATAAAATAGATATTTGCAAATATATGTTTGCATACAATAAAAACGCTCAAGAACGGACATGATTTTCTACCCAAGGGTAATAGAACGAACGTTCACATATTCCGAAGCCATTTGTTGGCAGATAGATCCTCTCCTGTTCCTCAAAAACAAACCCCTTTTCTTATAATGCAATACTGGAAGAAAATATTTTCTAGGATGAGCTCTGTGAAACGTGACCACCCAAAACAAACATATGAATATCAACAAGAACAATAACAATAGAAATCGTACTAATATGGTTTCTGTTACTGTTATGGAAATAGAAATAAGATCTTAGAGGTATTATAACAGAGGATAGAAATGCTTTTAGACAAAGATGCCAATTAGCACGAGTAACAACACGCAAACTTTATTTGGAATTATTCAGTTAGTAATAGAATTAAAATGATGCTACTTTTCATAGTTAAGCTTGTATTGAAACAGTTCCGTTCTCTTATAGTGATTTACACTTGGAGTTCATTTTTCACATAGAATACACAATGAACGGCTAATTGCAGGCGTGTAGATTTTTTTTTATTACTTAGTAGATTACGTTTTCTCTAGCATTATACGGTCAAAAAGTTTAAGTTTGATTGGACATACTTTGTGAAGCCCAAATATATCAATAGCCACTCTTTTGAATCATAAAATTTCAGTCTTTATAGTATTATCGTGTTGGAGAAGCTTTACAAAAGACATGGAATTCACCTCCGTCGGTTTCGTCGATGAATGTTCCAGTTACTCGATCAACGAAACAGCCTAGTTGTGAAATTAATATGCGAAATTAATATGTGAGTGCTTGAGCACTCCAAATTGAGAGATCACAGCTCCGATACTATGGGCATGTGGTTAGAATGCCTCAGAAAAGAATTGCTGGACAGATTTTACGGGCAAAGCCAACCGGCAAGAGACCCAAGGGTAGAACCCGAGTAAGATGGTTGAATAACATCCATGAGCTTGGCTGGCTACGCTTGAGGATTCAGCCGGATCAGTTCGAGACGGTTGCTTCTGACAGGACCCGTTGGAAGGAGTGTCTGAGGACTCAGCCTGCACGACTCTCTAAGGAACAAGTGGGCGAAGAAGATGAAGTAGAAGATGAAGAAGACGAAGAAGAAGAAGTGCTTGAGCATTTCACAAACACGTGCAGCCATAACGTAATTATAAGGAAAATTCAACGTGACAGAGCGTGTGGCGAAGTCGGCCCTTTGACTTTACAAATTCAGTCCATCCGACAGGCTTCTAAACAATTTCTGACTACTAACTTTCACTCACATGACTTGGGTCTGCTCTAGGCTATAGTAAATAACACTTGCCCAAGATGACGTGTAGTTGGATCGAACCCGAGACCTAATAATTGCAAAGCGAACTTCTTAACTAGTCGGTCATGCAGTGTTCACAGCTCATCGCAATATTAATTTACTAAAAGCTAGAGTCCCCGCCACGGATAAGGACCAATGGGGAAATGAAAACTATTTTTTTTTCCTACGGAAACTGAAAGCAGCCACGTCAAAGAAGAAAACGAAGTAGAAACGACGCAAATGTTTCATTGTCAAACAAGACAGACTAACTAATCCCACGGAAATGTCACGATTTAATTAGAAACAGCTACCAAGTATTAAAGATCAATATGACATTTTAAATATTTGGAGAGGGTCATGTTGTTCTAATATTGCTAAAAATAGTAAAACACATTCTTTGTTAGGTTTGGTTTTTGCTTCAGTATATTTTAAAATATTTTTATGAATAACTTAACTGGCAATCAATGTTTATCACTGATTGACCAACAGTTAAAAATATAAATATAAGTATAATTATATAAATATAATATAAATATCAATATAATTTTTCAAATTTCTTTCATCACACATTTTCCTGTGACATCCTTAGTGATTATCGCTGTGTTTCCTTCCGTTGCGTTTCTATAATATTTTTTATTTTAGTTTTTGGTTGTCTATGTTTGCGCATGCGTTTGTGTGCGTGTTTTCTGTGTAGTCTGTGCTCGTGTGTTCGTGTCTGAGTCTGCGTGTGTTTATGTGTTTATATTCTATCTTTGGTCACTAGTGTATTTGTGTGTGGGTGTTGTTATTACATCTGTGTATATTTATATCGATATATTGAATGTTTTATTGATAAATTATATACTTACAACATACACACAAATCATATAATCATCCGGAATTAAAAAAAAATCCAGCTTTTTCGCTACTACAATGACGATGATGATGATCACCGCCACCGATCTCTCCTCCTCGAACACACAGCCTTCACCCACCCCCCTTTCCACCTAATTTCCATAAAGACTTGTTACAACGAGGGATAAAAAAAATATCACCCACACCATCGTCAACATTAGAACTAGCAGCACTACCACTGTTACCATCATTATCATTAACATCATCGTCAGTTTCAACATAATCACCTCCCACCACCACCACCACCACCACCACAAGCAGCAGCAGCAGCAGCAGCACCATCACCACAACTACCACAACACCACCACTACCACCACCACCACCACCACCACCACTACCATCACCACCACCACTATCATCAACACCACTACCTCCACTAGCACTAACACAAGCACCAGCACCAGCACCAGCACCACCACCTCCACTAGCACAAGCACCACCACCACCACCACCACTACCACCTCCACCACCGTCAACACCACCACCACCATTACCACCAGCACAAGCATCATCACCACCACCACCACCACCACTTCTACAAACACCACCACCTCCACCACCACATGTATTATTATCTCTTTTATTGTTATGCGGAAATCCTGAGAAATCCAGGAATCCAAACATGGTAGCGGAGGAAGGGGAGCTGACGTTAGAATGCGAGAAAAATGGAAGGTTTAAGTTGATTCTTTCTTTACTAATCTGATTTTTGATTACACACTCAAGATTTTGTTCTAATTAGCTGAGAAAAGAAACGTAGCCACGAACGCCCATATATAATGATTTGCTAACACTTTAATTTAATTGCTTAATTAGCAAATATTATTGGCAGAAACTGTGACGTTATTGTGTGTTGAAATCACGTGGTAGTTTCTATGTCAACTCTTTCAGATATGCGTTTTTACACGTGTCACACACATATAACCCCCACCCCCACACACACGCACACATATATATAAATAATTAAAGATCGTTCTTCCAAAGAGGAATGGAAAGAAACTGCAGTTAAATGAGGTTCTCAGTATATTAGTAGAAAAGGTACATGATTTATTTCATGTAGAAAAAATAATATCTACAGAGCAAATTCCCAAAGCAATTATGAGCGGCGATTTGACAGATAAGTTAGAACGTCGGATAGAATGCTTTGCAGCATTCGGTCCGGTTCTCTGCACTCCATGTTCAATTTTGCCTTTCAGTTTTTCGAGGTCTATAAAAAAGTACCAGTCATGTATTGGGGTCGATTCTTCCACTATATCTTTTTCTCACTTCCTCTATCTCACTCTCCCTCCTTCCCCGGAAGATGTCGGTTGTGTCAAGACCTACAGAGAATATGGGCTCCGCTAGGTTTAAAACGCTTGAGATGTTACACTGTACCCCTACGATTCCAACAGCAGTTACGGGTACATACATACATAAATACGTACATACATACATAAATACATACATACATACAGACATGATGGCTGCCCCCTCGTTATCGAGTATGGCCATTGCACGATATACCATTATTAGTAATTATTAATTAATTCTATCGTGCAATGCCTGTGCACAAAGATTTTTTTAAAAGTGAGGAAAGACTGTGCATTGAGCCAATCCCACTCTCTGAGCGACAGTAGCTATAACCCGACAAGAAGAAAAGATCAACATCATCAGTAACTACTGAGCCGCAGGTTTTATGTCGGAGTTATCTCAGTTTCCTGAGTTGCCTTCTGCTAGAAGAATGCCATGACAAAGGCTAGGGGCCCTTCACTCCCAGTGGTTTAATCGCGCGATCGGGTATCCAGCCCGATTATTTCTATTTCACCGCGCATATACATACACATGTATACACATATATCCACATACACATATACACACATACATACATACATACATACGTACGTACGTACATACATACGTACATACATGCATGCATATACAAGTCAATGATCAGTTTTCTGCAGTTTAGCCACTTCATTAGCTTTACAATTATAATTAACATTAATAAAATATGCATTATATATATATACACAAATATATATACATGCATACACACACACACACGCATACATATATATATATATATATATATATATACACATGTATACACACACACACACATATATATATGTGTGTGTGTAAATAGAGAGTGGAAGTCTTGTAACATGCTGGTTGGCCTAGATTTGTTAATTGCTAAATCATGGGAAATCTTAACTGAGTGTTTCACAACAAGTACCACTTCTTAGTATAGATTTCGAACTGAAGTAGCTGTTGTTCGTGAGATGTAAATGGCTCACGGCTCATATATAATAACGTCTACGTAAACAAGACTATATATATAAAAAGAAATTGATTTTTAATATAGATCGATTTCATATACTTATCTAATTTACACAGCGACTTTTGATACATAAGCGTTTTATGTGTTTATATTTTTATATGTTTGCATATATGTATAAATATGTACACAATTCTGTGAGTACAAACACACACACAACTTACCAGGAAATAACAAAAGTACACATGCATACAAGTGTATAGGAAAAAAATGTCTGGTTTTATGTATATCCACACACACACACACACACACACACACACACACACACACACACACACACACACACACACACACACACACACACACACACACACACACACACACACACTTTCTCTCTCTCACATGCACACACATATATGAAAAGTAAAATAAGCAAATAGATCAGCCATCGGTTTCGACGATGAGCAGTCAGTCGCTCGAAGAACTCAACTATCTACACGTTTAATTAATGTGAGTAAGGCTGAGTATTCTACGGCATTTATAGTCCTTTCCTCTACTTTCCCATACAACTAGATCTGCCCTTCTTTACCCCTTCCTTGTTTTCTCATTACTTAATTTTGTTTTCATATTTCCATCATTGTATAACTTCTTTTTTGTTTGTAATATTATTTATATAACTGTGAATAATGATTTCGACTATGGGCACAAGGCCAGTAAGTTGGGGGAGGGGAAAGTCGATTAAATCGACCCCAGTGCATTAATGGTGCTTTATTTTATCGACCCCGTAAGGATGAAAGACGAAGCTAACCTCGGCGGGATTTTAACTCAGAAAGTAAAGGGCCACAACTCTATGCCACAAAGTATGGTGTCTGTATAACTGTGAATAATAAAACCCTTTTATATCCATTTAATTAAAAGTAATTGTTTCTACTTTAGGCACAAGGCCAGCAATTACCCAGAGTGCATACTGGTACTTTATTTTATCGACCCCATAAGGATGAAAGGCAAAGTCAACCTCGGCGGGATTTAATTAAAAGTAATAACAAATATTTAGTTGTGTAGAGTTCAAAGCCATAAAGCAATAAATAAACCAGTACGTCCTATATTTAATGTACTTCTCTGGTAGAACCGGCGTGACAAAATATTTGTCAAGGCCGGATCTTTTGATTACAGATACAGTTCATCGGACGGACTTCAAATCACTCACCGCTGGACCAATTTTATTATAAAGATCGCTTCAACTCAATGCTATAGTAATAAACTCGTGCATATGATGCCAACACATATCCGTGTGAATGGAGACAAGAATATCGCGTACTTTAATAGTTTCTTTCGCAATCATGAAGTCCCGATTGGGAAACGAACTTCTGAACTATACGGCTATGTTAGCCTCTATTCACACAGATATGTACACACTGTTTGTTGTACACATGAGCACTTAATCCGATTTCTCATCCCCCAAATATTTAGCTAAATTTAAACATATTTGAACTCCTTCAACTTCGAAATGAAGACACATCAAACAAATATACATTTTCTCCTCAGTAGCACCTAGGAAACTTAAATTGTTATCTGTGTTTATTGCCAGGACTATTACATGCGTTTGTGGAAATGGCATAGCTGTATGGTTAAGAAGTTCGTTCCGCAATCATTAGGCACCGGGTTCAATCCCACTATGTGACATCTTGCTCAAGTGTCATTTACCATAGCCTCGTATCGCCTCAAGCCTTGTAAGTGATACTGGAATCCTGTCAGATGGACTGTACCAGTAATCTAATGGGTAAGCTACGTCATAGACCCTGTTACCCCGAATCACCCTCATAATTACGTTATGGGCACACGTGTATGGAATATACTTTAATTTCTCGAGCAGGCAGTTCCGTTGGTCGAACAACTGGAATATTCATCGTCGAAACCGACAGAAATCTATTCCATTACCCGTCTTTGTTACCTGAATTATTACCTATCTTTGTTACCTAGACATTGTTACTATTACCTTCCATTGTTTGTTGGGTCTCTTCGACGGAAAGTTAAGTTTTCTGGGGATACCAAATAGATAGGACGGCTTCTTCTCTACGCCAAAACAATTTATTCCACTTTTGAACTGTTAATAAGTTTTATAGTTGATTTTTGTTACAGTTAGCAGTTTTCAGTTTATACATACTTCAATGAAATGTTTTGTTGTGAAGGGTTGTATAAGAAAAAATATATAAACTGTATTATGCCTCTGATCGTAGCTGGATTAAGACCTCAGTTGAAAATCTCTGGTACAAAGATTTTTTTCTGTTTTTGTTTTGCTGTTGTGGTTTCAATTTAACTTGGTAGTAGTTTAGTATTTTGTTATTAACTAATTCAATAAGTTTCGTTCTCGGTTGATCATATGTTGACACCTTGTTATCTAGATAACCTTACGTAGTCAATATCAGTCTCAATAACTGGGAACTTGACACAAAGTAAATGAAAGTAAGCACACACATACTACATTCCTCCATGCAAACAGCGCAGTTTCTTTTACTTTTTTCCTTGTTTGTTTTGGTGGTGCGCGGTATACACCATAACTAAATGTTATACACAAAACCTAGGCTTTTTTAGACATGTTTCTGGTAAAAAAGGTATGATATACACGGAAGAATACAATAATACTGGCAGTAGAGTTAATATCTACAGTAACCAGAGGCAGCAAACACCTAACCATTCCTGTTGCGATGTTTTAAATGATAGCAATGGAACAATGAGTCAGCTGGTAGATTGCGTAAGAAAATCTGAACAGGAATATAGCCAGAGGACCTAGATAATAAATATTCAATGAATATGGTAATTGGATTACGGAAAGAAAATGACAATAGAACAATGATCCAGACAAAAATAGAAAAAACTTGTTAAAAATAAACTGAAATATCTGGTCCATTGTGAATATGTATTCTACCCTCTGTCTCGTTTCACCATTATTAAAAGATTTGAATTTCAAATATATTCACTAGAGTTTGAGATAGAGGTTTACGTCAGCAGAGAATATGAAATATGATAAACATGCTACGAAAAGAAAACTTTGAGATTCTGGCCGAGTCCCTTAGCGGCGAATCCGAGAATATAAAAATGTAGTCCATAAATATGTAAGAAGGTATTGAAAGACAAACATAAGAATAGAGAGCAAGAGAGAGAGAGAGAGAGAGAGAGAGAGAGAGAGAGAGAGAGAGAGAGAGAGAGAGAGAGAGAGAGAGAGAGAGAGAAATACTAAGATAGATAGATAGAAATAAATATATATATATATATATATATAGAGAGAGGGTGAGACTGAGTGATAGATAGATAAATAGCTAGATAAATAAATAAATATATATATATGTTTATACAATGATATTAAATAAATGGAAACTATATTTATAAAACCATATTTATTCTTTTATATATATTTCAAGGGTACCAAACATTTTGGTACGCTATCATCAGATAAAATACGAAGTGTGTTTTATAAATTTTGACATAACCAAGGATAATATACCTTAACGGTTCAAGTTATCTCTGGATACTGAAGGGAAGAGAAGAAAAGTCAGATATTTCAAATTATTAAGATGAGTATGCAAATGAGGTTTATGTAAAAGGACTGAAAAAAAAACGTTATTTTAGACGCTATGGAAAATTTAAATAATTATGATAAGTTATTGTATGCGTAGGAAAGAAAAGAAAGGAAGAAGGGCTAGCATTTACGTTAATTTGGGGGGAAAATAATATGAGTTATAATATTGTATATATAATCAATTAGATTATATGAAGAATTATGGTTGTATGTATTTTATCTTATTACATTAGGATAGGTTAAATATCTTAGGTATAGGTTATATATATCTTAGGTATAGGTTATATCTTAGGATAGGTTATATATATATTAATAAATTGCGTATGTATTAGTTGTTTATATATCAAATATGAGTTACGAAGGACGTTGAATTTGTATTTTACTTAAAAAATAGGTGGTTCAAGTTGTGAGAGTAGAACAATTTGTGGATTCAAAAATTTTGTTCAACATTGAGAATGTTTTCAGAATATTGTTAATTTAGCGAAGCTATACAGATTATAATCTGTATGATAATTATTAAACGTAAAATGCTTATGTTTGCACGATTGAGAAAGGAAAGATAACTCCAATTTTGTTTGTTAATCATTAAATTAGAGAAAGATTATATATTATTTTGTGTGAGATCCATTATTTTAGTCGAAAGATGTGTGAATGTTTGAATAACAAAAAGAGAGAGAAAAAATGTAATGTGTTTTTCGAAGAACTATCGTAAAGAGGATACATTTTCAGAATGTCATTTAAAGATTATCAATCTACATCTAAAATATATTTATAGGAGTGCATTTCAAAAATAATGTCAGAATTAAAATAATGTAGGAAATTAAAATATTAAATATATATATTAAAAATATTATAAATATTAGAGGTATTAAAACATTTTTGAAATATTAAAATTATTAAAAATATTAAAAAATATTAAAAAATATTAATAATATTAAAAATATAAAAAAATTTACTTTTAAATAAAAAAAAAATAGGATCATTTTGAAGGTTTATAGGGATATTATAAATTAAAAATAGTTCTGAACGTGGAATTTTGGCGATGTTTGCAAGAATATATATATATATATATATATATGCAGAGGTTATATTTAATTTGTTGGGATTCAACAAGCTAAAACATTTTTATAACTGATATAAAGCACTCAACAAGTTAGTGGAGTAAATACACAATATATTAATAAATGGAAACTATATTTATAAAACCATATTTATTTTATTATCTATATTTCAGGGCAATCAAGGAAAATTATGGTGCGCTTTCATCAGATAAAATACAGATTTGTTTTATAAATAAATATTGACATACCCGGAAAAAAGACAACCTTAACGGTTGGAGCTATCCAGGAAGGTTGTCTTTTTGTCCGGGTATGTCAATATTTATTTATAAAACAAATCTGTATTTTATCTGATGAAAGCGCACCATAATTTGCCTTGGTTGCCCTTGAAATATATATAATAAAATAAATATGGTTTTATAAATATAGTTTCCATTTATTAATATATTGTATATATATATATATATATATACACACACACACACACACACATATATATATATATATATATATATAGAGAGAGAAAGAGGGTGAGACTGAGTGATAGATAGATAAATAGCTAGCTTGCTAGCTAGATAGGTAGAGAGAGCGAGCAAGCGAGCGAAGTGTGTTACATTTGCTTGCTCAGTGTTACGCTCACTTACAAAGCTTTACTATTCATACATCCAACAATCTTTATTCTGAATTCGTATAGAGTTATTCAAGTTATACTCAACATTCACTTGAATGAAACGTTTCACTCAATTTAAAGTCAAACAAATATACATTTTCTCCGCAGTAACACATAGGAAACTTAAATTGTTACCTGTGTTTATTACCTGGGTTTGTGGAAATGGCATAGCTGTATGGTTAAGAAGTTCGTTCCGCAATCATTAGGCACTGGGTTCAAGCCCACTATGTGACATCTTGCTCAAGTGTCATTTACCATAGCCTTGTGTCGCCTCAAGTCTTGTGATACTGGGCAGACAGAAGCTGTGTGGAAGCCTTTCGGGTGGACTGTACCAGTAATCTAATGGTTAAGCTATGTAATAGACCCTGTTACCCTGAATCTCCCTCATAATTACGTTATGGGCACACGTGTATGGAATATACTTTAATTTCTCGAGCAGGGGGCTCACATCCTCTAGACAATCATTTGTCTATAACTAGTCAGACTAAACACTAAACAATTCAATAATTAGACATCTACTGTCTAAACCCCTCCACTAAACAACATTCAGCATTATTCTATATCACAATTTGGGACGAGAGGTTGGGTGGCTGTTGCAGCGGGTGTCACTGGCCATCGTCCGCGGGAATGCTTTTGCTGTCGTGTCCGAGAGGCACAGCACTTCTACCCCTTTGCCCTAGGCCCAAAGCCCAATCACGCCCCCTTTCACCCTCCTCTCTCTTCTGCGACACCAGCTATTGCCACCCCTCCCATTCCCGTTCTCTTTCTTCTCTCTTTTTCTCTTTTTTCTCAATATTTCACTATTCTTTCTTTCCTTTTGTTTCCTTTTTCCTTTTTTTACTATTGCCGTTATTATAGTTGTCATTATTTTCTGAGTTCAAATCCCGCTAAAGGGTTAACTTTGCCTTTCATCCTTTACAGGGTCGATAAAATAAAGCACTAGTAATGCGCTGGGGTAATTGCTGGACTTGTGCCAAAAGTAGAAACAATTATTATTATTATTGTTACTAAAAATAATATCATATTTAAATAAATGAATCTATACTATTACATAACATCATTGGTTACGGTTTTACAAGCCAATGACTGGGGCTTCACAGCATTTATGACGGTGAGCAACAATGCACTGTTTGCTACTCACTTCACTGCAAAGGGCATCGTTCGATATTTACATCCTTCTCCTCTATATACGGGTGAAAGACACGTCTATCCAGCCATGCTTACATGCATACATACATACATAAATACATACACACCTACATATACATACATGCAAACGCACATAAATACATACACGCATACATTCATAAACACGCATACATATACATACATGCAGACGTACGTATATACATACATACGTACGAACATACATACATACATGGTGGCTGCCAACTCGTTTTCGAGTACGGCCACTACTTTATATCCGTGTAGGAGAACCCCTACCGATGCGCTGAACAAGTGTGACATTTTAGTCCAGCCAGCGACTTGAAAACTCTGGTACAAACACTACACTTGTGACAATTATTGACACATAGTGCTGGACCCATGGTACCATGTGACGACAAGTGATTTCCAGATATAAAGCAATGCCTGTGCCGTGAAGCTTTTATAGTGAGCAAAGGCACTGCACAAAGCCAGTCCCACTCTCTTAACCAAGATGATATTTACATACATACATACATGCACACATACATACAAAGTACACATATAACTTAAAGCATGGTCACCCACACATACAATAACATCCATACCTGCACACACACGCATACAGACATACATATCTACCTAGTTGATGTCTAAGTTCCAATGAGAGAGTCTTGTATCTATGTAGAAACCGAGTCTCTCTCTATTGGTAAAAATTATAAAATTATATAACAGAACATACATACGTCATCGCGGTACTATCTACCTATGAGGCATGATGTAGAATGCAATCCGTAGAAAAGAAAGCCCCGATAATAAACACATTAAAAGGTACAGCATACATATACATAATATGAAAGAATACTGGTGGAATGTTCCAGTAAAAACCCCAATAAAATGCAGGCATAACAGACCAGATATAATGATATGGGAAAGGGAAAAGAAGGCATGCACAGTAGTGGAAGTTAACTGTCCAGCAGATGCCAATATAATATAAAAGATTAGCGAAAAGGAGAATATCTATGCAGAACTAATGAGAAATCTACAGATACACCACCCTGATTACACCTTCAGATTTATACCTGTGTTATTGGGGCACTAGGATATGTTATCAACTGCCTCAGTACACATCTTGAGAAGATAGGCTTCACAGAAACAGAAAGAGCACTAGTTAGGAAATTACAAGTACAATCCATTAATGGAACAGTAAAAATATGTAAAACATTCCAAAAATTCTGCATCTAATAACTGCATATACGCATGTACAGTTACAAAGCATATATACAACTCAAAACATCCATAGACACACATACAATAACATCCATACCTACACACACATGCATGCATGCAGACATGCATACATATCTACCTAGTTGATGTTATGTAAATTCCAATGAGAGAGTATTGTATCTATGTTAGAAACCGACTCTTTCTCTATTGGCAAAAATTTGTGAAATTATAAAACCAGAAGAACATACATGCATGATGGCTGCCCCCATCGTTATCGAGTATGGCCATTGCACGATATACCATTATTAATAATTATTAATTAATTCTATCGTGCAATGCCTGTGCGTGAAAATATTTTTTAAAGTGAGGAAAGACTGTGCACTGAACCAATCCCACTCTCTGAGCGACAGTAGCTATAATCCGACAAGAAGAAAAGATCAACATCATCGGTAACTACTGAGCCGCAGGTTTTATATCGAAGTTATCCCAGTTTCCTGAGTTGTCTTCTCGTAGAAGAATGCCCTAAGAAAGGCTAGGGGTCTTTCACTCCCAGTGGTTTAACCACGCGATCGGGTGTCCAGCCCAACTATTTCTATGTCCCCGTGCATATATATATACACATGCACCAAGAGCGGAAGAACTCATAAGAGTCAACGGCCATCCAAAAGTGTGTAAATATGTATATACACATGTACATATGTATGTATATGTATATGTGTATATACATATACATACATATGTACATATGTATATATACATATTTACACACTTTTGGATGGCCGTTGACTATTATAAGTTCTTCCGCCTTTTGTCAGGTTTTGTTTTTTGTCTTACAGGGTGTCCAAAATCACCTCCTCACCAAGTAAACTTGGTGGGGTTGCTGGTTTAGTCGCCGACGACCCGAACATGCGACAGGTTGTACTGGGTTACATGTTACCAGTAACACTCAAGAGTGACCCGACATACAAACATACATACATATATGGTGGCTGCCAACTCGTTTTCGAGTACGGCCACTACTTTATATCCATGTAGGAGAACCCCTACCGATGCGCTGAACGAGTGTGACTTTTTAGTCCAGCCAGCGACTTGAAAACTCTGGCACAAACACTACACTTGTGACAATTATTGACACATAGTGCTGGGCCCATGGTACCATGTGATGACAAGTGCAGAGAGATCTCCAGATATAAAGCAATGCCTGTGCCGTGAAGCTTGTATAGTGAGCAAAGGCACTGCACAAAGCCAGTCCCACTCTCTTAACCAAGATGATATTTACCAAAAAGAAGAACAAGTCAACATCATTGGATACCATCAGGGTTGCAGGTGTTATATCAGAGTTTTCCTTCTCCTAGAATTCTGCCTTGACAAAGGCTAAGGGGTCATCTCTCCCAGTGATTTTAGATGGCCATTGACTCTTAAGAGCTCCTTTGCCCTTTGACAGGTTTTGTTTTTAGTCCTGCAGGATGTCCAAAGTCACCCTCCTCATCAAGAAACCTTGGTGGGGTTGCCAGTTTAGTCGCCAACGACCCGACCATGGGACAGGTTGTACTGGGATACATGTTACCTGTAGCACCAACTGGTGACCTGACATACATACATACATACATACATACATACATACATACATACATACATACATACATACATACATACATACATACATACATACATACGTATATCCAGTTTGGCGGCTGACGAGTGAAGAAGACGTTTCTGTCTTCTGGCGTATCTATTCATTTCTTTTTTCATTCATACAAACAAATATATATATTGGTTCTATTTGTAATTTACTATAGCGACATACTTTTCATTTATCAAATCACACTAACAGGGAATTTTGAATCTTGAGGTAGTAGAACAAGACATTTGTGAGAAGTACAGCACATTGAAATCAAACCCTCAAAATCCGTGGCAGTGAATCGAACATTCTAACTACACAGACATCCACTTAAACTATAGGTTTCTAGATATCTCTTTCCGATGACATAAGCACCAACATAAACCTCCCGTCTATAAAACATATCGCTAATTTATCCCAAACTCTACACTACTGTCAGATAGTTGAGATAGATTGGAACAGATCTTATAGCTAGTTTTATTCATACATCCCATGTGTGTTTTAGACTGAATGTGGATGTCACATAGTATATAATTTAGAGGTTTTACTACTAAGACGAACATTCTGACAGGTATTTACATATACATTAGACTCTCCCCCCCTCTCTCTCCCTACACACACACAACCTTTGGCTTTGCACCTATGTATATATGTATGTATGTATGTATGTATGTATGTATGTATGTATGTATGTATGTATGTATGTATGTATGTATGTATGTTTGTATGTATGTATGTATGTATGTTTGTATGTATGTATGTATCTATATATGCATGTATGTATGCATGTATGTATGTATATATGCATGTATGTATGTTTGGCTGTCTGTATGTATGTATACATACATATATAAATATATCTCAGTACATCAGTTGATGTTAATTGACTCTAACTTACTTTCAACTAAACTTTTCTTGTTTTACCAAGCTCTCATAACACTCTTTGTGTCACATACATGCAACCAAATACATTCTATTTTTCTATTACCCCCTATTCCACAAAGCACTCCAAAAGCTCAAAGACCCCGAAGTCCCTTTAGTATTAACTGATTCGGCAGTCGTTAGAAATAATAATTATGTCGTGACTGCTTCTATTTCGAATCCTGCCAGTTCCAATGGGAATTCTTCTTCAAATTAAGCTATTGTAATTAAAAACGGAAATCAAAATGGCTCCATTTTCTCAAATGACTCGCTACTTCAACATTTAATAGAGAATTCCTCCTATTTGTTGGTTTTTAATTTGGCAGCAATTTTTCTATGGAAGCTATTAACGTTAATACAAGAATAAACAAAAGATGATTATTGTGGCGTTAACAGTAAAGTTATTTCAACGCTGCTTGTTCAATAGAAAAAAGGAATTTGCAGAAATTGACGGACCTATTTCTAAAACTGACGTTTGTAAGATATAATTATAGTCTTTTGGATATCAGCGACGTATTTACACTACAACACACTAAACATTGATTTAACTGATGTTTGGTTACCGAAGCTTTTGTAGACAGTGATGAGTTGGTGGTTGGGTGGGTGGGTTGGTTGGTTAGAAGTGATTGGAGGGGTGAATACATTTTGAGTGACTGAGATGTTTGAGAGGTTGCAGACTTTTAGAATTGACAGTGTTTAGGGAGAGGTATAGAGGTGTTTAGGGGGTAGCTATATTTTGAGATGGAAAGTAATTTGAATGAGAATGGGAAATAGACAGCGAAGATATTTGTAGAGACTGAATGAGAATAACATAACTTTATAGATTGAGCGTAAGTGAAAGTGAGAAAGCGAGATAGATAGATAAATAGAGAAAGATAGATAGATAGATAGATAGATAGATAGATAAGTAGATAGATAGATAGTTAGAGAAAGATAGTTAGATAGATAGAGAAAGATAAGTAGATAGATAGATAGATAGATAGATAGATAGTTAGAGAGATATAGGTTGTGAAATAGCGAGAGAACTTTAGAAATGACAGAAAAAGAGGCGGCTGAAATTGATGTTTATGGAATAGTTCTTCAGAAGGTAAAAGGTTTTGGAATTTGCAGTGAGATATTTGGACAGAGATATATTTGAAAATAGAATTGTGTCTGCAATAGAAGATAATTGCGTGTTGAAGAATTTCGTATTCGAAGACATTGTGAGACAGAGATATTTGGAACTATGGTATTGGTTGGTATGCAAAGGTGGATGGATGACAAGGTAGATTTATAGGCAAAGAAAAATAAGTGTAAGGAAGACACACACACACACACGCATATATATATATATATATATATATATATATATATATATATATATATATATATATATATATATATATATACATATATATATATATATGTGTGTGTGTGTGTGTGTGTGTGTGTGTGTGTGTGTGTGTGTGTGTGTGTGTGTGTGTGTGTGTGTGCCTGCGTTTAGTATTGATGAACGCCCATTGCTGTGTGCGTAGTTTGTTGTCATGAATATTTTATTTGAAGAGAGTAACGAATAGACTAAAGATATTTCAGGTAAAAGTCACGGGTGAGCAAAGGTTAACCGAGATAAAAGAGATCTTATATTTCAATTCTTCCCTTTAGGAAGAAAAGAAGACTTAAATAAGATTGAAATAGCTGTCATTAAAAGTCCGCTTCTCAACCACGTGGTTCCAGTTCGATCTCATCACACTGCGTAGCCCCATGTGCAAATGTCTCCTGCTGTAACACCAAATTGTGAATTATATTTCGTAGACGAAAACAAACCATTCGTGGTGATTGCTTATTTATATTTAGAACTAACTTGACTGGCTAGTTTTAATTAGCGATAGCGTGATTCGGAATAAAAGGCGTATATGAACTCGTTTAGAATACGTTTACTATTAATTGTTTCTGATTTAGGCACAGGGCCAGTCATTTTGAGGGAGGTTAAAGTCGATTAAATCGACTCGAGTGGGTGATGGGTGATTTATTTTATTGAACCCGTAAGGATGAAAGGCAAAGCTAACCTCGGCGGGATTTGAACTCAGATCGTAACTCTATCCCGCGAAGCAATGTGTCATGCCAATCCACCCCCCTAATATGTTTACTAATAATAAACATACATTTACTTACGCTGTTGGTACTTAAGCTGTGAATATGTCTTCGATGCCTCATCAATCAAGGTAAGAAAAGTAAAAGCATTTCAATGTTATTTTATATTATTAGCGCATGCGTCACGAACGGTTTGCTTACAAAATCCAATAAGAAAATATAGTCTATTATACTTCAGCTCTCAAACATAAATAAGCAAGCTTTGACGATCTGTGAAGGCAATGAATTGATTTCACTACTATTACCATGGTTTCTGAGGTAGCTGTGATATGTTCAGAGCTTAAATATTCACAGCGAGTTTAAATGTATGTTTATTATACGTAAATAATTTAGATATGGGTTAATATACGCCTGCCTTTATTCTGAATGCATTTTGCACCCCCTAAGACTGAAGCCATCACCTTCCTTGCAGATGAAACGACCTTGGACTTCTTTTGAGCCGGTGAGAAAGGATATTTCCATTACATGGATTGTCTCTTTGTCTCTGACTGATGAAACCAACGCTCACTCTGGGTTAGGAAACCAACTGCATCTGCCTCAAACAATGTCAAATTTTCTCTTGTTGTGATCAGTCTGGTGCGCTTTTGATCAGGTGCCAGAAGATATGACACTCACTGAGCAGAAACCATCATGTCAAGTTCATTGTGCAGAATATTCTCAACTCTGTTGATAAAGCTGGAGCGTCTTTCCCTAATATAGCAACCATGTCAGCGTGAATATCCTTGGAGACTAAACCCTTTTTCTGCAGGTACTTGATAACACCATGATGCATAATTTCGATGCCATTTTCAAGAGAAATCGCTACTATTATTTTTGAAGTCTTCTTTGAACAGTCAGATTTTCAATTACCTAGAAAACAAAAAATGTAGTTATTAATAAGAAGAGTTGAAATTAAGGCATGCAAGATTTCACAGCTCTAGCATCACTCCTTCATAGTCAGCCTATAAACTTTTCACCCCACCCTCATATCTAACTTCCTCGTTATTAAGGTGGTATTTAAACATAACAAAGGTTCTTATATACAAATTATAATGGAAGTTACCGATGAACTAGGAGCTGTTCCAGACAGTATTTTCTCAATAGAGATAAGTTTGACACACTATGTAAAATAGTGTTCTTCTCACTTGCCGGTAACAGGCAATATCATAAATAAACAAGGCGATGATCAATGTGTACACCTCTTTCATTCCATTACAAAATCAGAGCCAATATTTCACAGAACATTAACCAAAATATATATTATATATATTCAGTAAATGCGTAACTGGTCTTATGTCTGATTATACATAACATGTCTCATCTCTCTCTCTCTCTCTCTCTCTCTCTCTCTCTCTCTCTCTCTCTCTCTCTCTCTCTCTCTCTCTCTCTATATATATATAT
>OZ024740.1:336448121-336470621 GCA_964016885.1 Eledone cirrhosa | reverse complement strand
CATATATGTATGTGTACCTGTATGTATATATGTATATGTATATATATATATATATATATGTATATATATGCATGCTACTGTACGTCTGTATACATATATGTATGTACGTATACATACATACTTACATTTATATATATATATATATATATATATATATATATATATATATATATATATATATATATATATATATATATATATATATATATATATATATATATATATATGAGAGTATTGAAGCATTGTGGAATAATAGGTAAATATCTTTAAGTCGTTTTCCCCCGCCCCGGAAAAAACCCTCAGTTGATGGATGTGAATCCGAAATATATAGGGACAATTAAATCTCTCCCATGGTAACTCTCTCTCGTGTTGTTATTTTAATTTTATCCTTTATACTCTTTCCTTCATTCCTCTACACGTCTTATACACACCACGCATCTCAACGTACACCCACTTACATCTCTCTCTCCACCACTGGATCTTGTTACCCGGAGATTTACCCATTTGCATTGTCGAGGCTTCCAAACGACTTAAAGATATTTACATATATATATATATATATATATATATATATATATATATATATATATATATATATATATATATATATATTGCGCGCACTGAGATCAAATCCCACCGTGGTCAACTTTGCCTTTCACCCTTTCGAGGTCGATAATAAAAAAACGTACCAGTCCACTATTGGGGTCGATTCTTTTTCTATAGAAAAAAATCGGCTGTGTTCAGACCTGGAAAGGGTTAGGCTCCACCAGGTTTAAAAGTGCCCTAGATACGCCGTTTTACGGTGCCTCTACGACTCCACAAAGAGTTATGTGAACTTTATTCTTATATATATATATAATGCAGTGGAAAGACCACATGGCATGATTAGGATGGCCTTTTCTGATCTTATTTTCAATGAGTTTCACCATGTCCATATTTTTCCTGTTAATGCCCGGGCACCGTCAGTTGTCACGCTTGACAACTTATCCCATGATAAAGCATTTTTATCAACACAATTGACCAAACATTTAAACAGATCCTGACCTGTTGTGCTTTTCAAGGGCTCTGGTGAAAGGAGCTCTTCCGTGACATGAAAATTCTCATTCACTCCACGAATGAAGATGAGTAAATGAGCAGTGTCTTGGATGTCGGTACTCTCATCTAGAGCTACAGAGTACCACATAAAATCTTTGGTAGCAGCCCCTAGCTGTTGTGTCAACTCGTTACTTATTATATCAATGACTCTTACAATAGTCCGTCTTGATAATGAAATGCTTCCAAATTTACCTTTCACTTTAGGGCACACAATGCTTGCGCAATCCATCATGCATTGTGTTAGAGACTCTTCATCCGAGAATGATTTGTTGTTTTTTTGGAAGATTGTATGCTACAATAAAACCTGCTTCTACGGCACACTCATGATGCGACGACAGTTTTGTAAACATAAATTTTTGCTTGTTCAGTTTTGTCACAAAATCCATTGCCTTTTTCATCCGTTCTTCATCGGATATTTTGAGACCAAAACCCTCTTGTTTTGTTTGGTGATGTCTCGGTGATTCTCGGCACTGGTATAGAAATACTTGTGTAGTCAATATTCTTGGAATACACCATATTCTTGGTCAATTTTGCGCTATTTTGCAGAAGTCATTATTATGGTAAAAAAAAATTATGTCACGGCGTTGTTGTGGAAACGAAATGCGGATGTCAACAGCTGCGCATGTACGGTTGTTATGTTGTGCCTGTTATTTGAAATAAAATGATCACTCCTGCCCTCTGTCTCTCTGCTCTCTCTGTTACAAAAATGTAACTAGATCTAGTCTAGGCTTAAGTATTATATACGAACATTTGTTTATTATTATTTTTTTTATTAATTCGCTAAATGCTTCCAAGGGCCGCACAAAACTCTTTGGCGGGTCGTAGTTTGCCCACCCCTACTCTAAAGTATGCATCGGCTGATTAGCCTAATTTGCATACCGAGCGATTTTACGGCTGGTTTTGAGTTCTAATGAGTGACAGAAGAGAGATACAAGTAGTTAAAGATTTCTCTTCGCCACACGTGTTTTCGGGTTCAGTCCTACTATATGGAACCTTAGGCAAGTGTATGTGTATGTGTGTTCCTCTGTGTGAAAAGCCCCGTCGACTTAGACGAAGAATTTTCCAGTTCTTCTCTCAACGGAACGGCCTACTCTATAAATCTTTTTGTTGTTCTTCTTGAATCATCCGATGCTTTGAGGCGGTGAAGCGTTGACAAAGTTTGAGCTCCAGCGTTCACGGTCGACCATTGCAGAATGTAAAATTTGTTCTTGTGGGGCCTGTGTCCACCTCGATAATTGATTTATGGGGATATTCGGCCGCCCAATTCGGCTCTCCAGAGGAGCAATCTTCCAGTGGGTTCATCATGGCGAGTGACATGGTCGGTAAGGGTCAGACGACGACGCTTCACAAAATCAGAGATGCGAGGCAGGGATCCATACAGATACAGAGACTTGTTTATTAGATGACGTCATTCATCAGGGGATGTTGTATGCACGTGTGGCATTCTGGTGTATGTCCTATCTCGTCTCTTGTGGCGAACAGCAACATCCATGAATCCGAAACATACAGTAGGATTGTTTTTATGCAGAACAAAATCACCTTTGCTTTTGAGTCCTTGTGAATGGCTGCTTCCCACACGCTCTTTAAAGAATGAAGCGCACTTCTCGACGGAGCAGTCATGACATCCATGTCGCGGCCGGAGTCAGTGTAACAAACCATATACATGAAATCACTCACTAGTTCGATATCTGAGCCATCTGATGCGTGCAGACGTTCATCGATAGATGGATTCAAGTGCATGTGTTTCGTCTTTGGTGCATTTCAGAAACAGACAAAAAGTGTTGCGTAGTATCTGTTCTTCAATGCAAGGAATCTTTTACCTATGCTAGTTTTTGAGTTGTGAGAAAAATGAGAAGCGAATCAGATTGTATTAGTTTTGGTATATAGTAGCTCTTTCGAACATGGAGATATTTATTAAAATGGCGGCTCTCTGTAAGTATGATAATTGTTTCTACTTTTGGCACAAGGCCAGCAATTATTCAGTGTATTACTGGTACTTTATTTTATCGACCCCGTAAGGATGAAAGCAAAGTTAACCTCTTTGTAAGTATGATAATGATACCAAACAGTTTAAAAAAAATCAAATGCTGTATCATGTCCTTTGTACCATCCTCTTTGTCTCTGAGCCCTTGTGACTAATAATGAAATAATAAACACAAGAACAACAACAACATCAACAAAATAACAACAACAACACTAATGATAGCCAATAAATAAATCATTATTACTATTATTGTTGATGTTGTGGTTGTTATTGTTGTTTTTTTGTTGTCATTATTATTGTAGTTGCTGTTGATGGTGTCGTTGTTGGGGTTATTGTTGTGGTCGGTGTGGTTATGGTTTTGGCTGTCATTTTATATGTTGTTGTAAGTTGTTATCACAACGCTCAACCTGTTTGCCAAGGTAGTTGATGGGGAAAATAGATTTATATACAATCTCAGTTTACATTAAATTAGTTGTCGATTCTAAGCTATCCATTACTACAGTTTTTTGACAACTGTAATCTTGTTATTCACCCAGTCCTCGCACCACCCCCATCACAATACCCAGCACCAGCTATAGCCTACACTATTCAGCCAACCACCATATTTTACTATCACTATCTCAATACAAACCTCACCATTCAAATTACACGCCGCACGCTATCACACTGCAACACATACGCACACACAAGCAATCACAATTTTCATAAAGCCGCCCTGCCAACGCTACCATCACACAACATCACCAGCAGCAGCAGCAGCAGCAGCAGCAGCAGCAGCAACAGCAGCAGTAACAGCAGTAACATCAGCAACAGCAGCAGCAACAGCAGCAGCAGCAGTAACAGCAGCAGCAGCAGCAACAGCAATAGCAGAAGTAGCCCCCCCCCTCCAACAAAACTAATCAACAAGAGAGCCTCTATATGGTTGTGCGACTTGCTAGAAATAGAGACTAAATCTTTTTCAATTCTCACACTTAACCGTTTTAGAAAAGAACACATTACTTAATGCACATAGGTAAAATACCTGGTGGTTAGAGCTAAAACAACTTTGATCATAGGTCTGTCCAATCACGACTGACCTGGTGGTATATACCATTAACACTGTAACCACACAATACCCCCACACCACTACCATTCTATACAACATCCCGCCGAGGTTAACTTTGCCTTTCATCCTTACGGGGTCAATAAAATAAAGTACCAGTAATGCACTGGGATAATTGCTGGCCTTGTGCCAAAAGTAGAAACAATTATAGTACTAACCATACAACTAATACACACTAACACAACACTACATAGCACCCTACACTATTTCAGGACACATAACAGCTATACACCACCACCAACACCAGCACCAGCACCACCATCACCACCATCACACCACTACTACCACCAGTACCACCACCGACACCACCAGCACCTGCACCACCATCATCACCACCATCACCACCAGCATCAACACCAGCAGCACCACCATCACCACCAACATCAGCACCACCACCACCAACACCAGCAACACGTATAGCAACAGGGCCAGAAACACACACACACATACACACACAGACCAACACGTACGCCAGCGCACATACAAACACAGCAACACGTATAGCAAAAGGGCCAGAAACACACACACACACAGACCAACACGTACAACAGCACACATACAAACACAGCAACACGTATAGCAACAGGGCCAGAAACACACACACACACACACACACACACACACACACACACACAGACCAACACATACAGACCAACACATACACCAGCACACATATACACACAGCAACACGTATAGCAACAGGGCCAGAAACACACACACACACACACACACACACACACACACACACACACACACACACACACACACACACACAGACCAACACATACAGACCAACACATACACCAGCACACATATACACACAGCAACACGTATAGCAACAGGGCCAGAAACACATACACAGACACACACAGACCAACACGTACACCACCACACATACACACACAGCAACACGTATAGCAACAGGGCCAGAAACACACACACACACACACATACACACACAGACCAACACATACACCAGAACATATATGCACACAGCAATACGTATAGCAACAGGACCAAAAACACACACCTGGCAGTATTCACCTAACTGTATTATATCTCCACAGTTTTGTGCTGACGTAAGTGATTGTAGTGTCGTGTTGGGTTAAGTTTTCCTTCTCACTCCCGGGAGTGTTTTACTAGTATTGCGTGTTGAAACATTAATGAGTGGTGGTCCCTAGGGAGGGAGTCTAGTGTTTAGATGGACATTAATAAACTCACCATCAACGCACTGTCATAGATTTCAGTCAATTACATTAAATATTAGAAAACCGAAGGGTAATCATATTTATTTTGTTGTTGTTGTTGCTGTTGTTGTTTTATATCGAAACTTGCCTATTAAATCTACCGACAGAAATCAGAAATTGTTGCAAGCAGATTACAAAGACAAAAAAAATAACATCGCTAGTGTACGTATGTACGTATGCACGTATGTATGAATGTATGTTTGTATTAATGTGCACGTGTGTGCGTGTATATATATTTGCATGTACATATCTACGTTCAAACATGCATACACTCACACATATATCTATATCTATAGGTATGTATATATATATATATGTATATATATATATATATGCATATACATGTTCACACACACACACACACGCACGCGCACACACACACACACACACACACACACACACACACACACACACACACACACACACACACACGCACACGCACACGCGCACACACACACACACACACACACACACACACACACACACACACACACACACATATATTTACTAAAGTGAAAAAATAACTAAAGTAAAATAAGAAATAGCGGATGAAAGTAAGATAAACAAACAAATGAGGAATATTACAGAAAAAATAATATGGAAACATGTAATAGGAAAATGGAAATAAAGAATAATGTAATGGGGTGATTGAAAATATAGATAGGAACAGGTGTAACTACTTCGTCATGTCGAAGGTTCTCTCTACATTTGTTATTTTCAGATACCCTGCCTCGTTGAATTCGATATCTGTTTTCGGCAGGATGTGGAGGAGATATGCTACGTTCAGACTTCGGTTCAATGTTACATTAGCATTGTCGGCATTTCTTTCCACCCTTGTCTCCTGCCGTGCCCTAAATAATATACTTCACAACATTGCAGAACCTCTCAGGATCAAAACATACAAAGGTGCCTATAGACCCGACATGGTCTTCCCATTACAGACGTTCCATCTGCCCAACACAAATAAGACGCCATCCATAGCAACGAAAACTCTGATAATTTTGTGTACCTGCTTTATTAACACTGACTGACATGATTCACTTCCGCCTCTTAGTCCCACAGTGGAGCCTGTCTAAATAGTCAACTGGCACCCAGCAGGACAGCAACTGTCTCCCTGTTAACGTTTCCCTCAGTGTCTGACCCTTGAATCTACGAGCAATACAAATGTCGTTTCAGGTCCACGGTTGAAAGTCTGGTCATGGTTTTTCAGTGCTGGTCGCTTCTCACAACATGTCACTGTCATTGAGATCGTTAAACGTATATTAGACGTGGTTCATTTCTCACTACAACAAGCACCAGCAGGTTTAGACGGAGTAAATAGTAAAAAAAAAAACTTCTCGTTTCGATATGGTAAGCTTTTTATCTGGGAAGCATCTTGCAACAAAACTTTCTCCAACGAAAATTTCTGGTGAAATCAATGTCTGACACAGGCTACGTTGCCCGACTGACTGAAGATAGGAAGCTGATAAAGTCACCCTCTCAATCGAATCAATAGCGGTGGAAACATTTAGCGTCTTGTGTCCATGAGTCAACCCTCTAACTTACTACGATCGGGATGGAGAAGGCCATTCGGAAGAACGACCCTTGCGAGGTTCATTGGCTCTGTCAACGCAACTCCCTCAACATTCGTCACTGTTCACAGAGACCACGAAGCAACTATAAAATTAAACGTGTTATTGTTGTTCTTCTCTTTAAGTAGGTGTCGTTTGTTTTAGTTGGAGGGAGAATGGGAGATTATTGAAGGAGATGACGAATAAATTCCAGAATTTCAATTTTTAAATACAAGATTTTTTATGTATTTCAAAATCTGATATTTTTATATTTTATTTGAAAATTGACATCAATGATATTCTTAAAATTTAATTTCACGTATGTGAAAATAAATCATGATTTTTTATAGAAAGGTGAATATTTTTAAGGTGTTTTATACTAGTCATACAATGTTGATATGTTCTTGTATATTGGTGATACGATGTTATATATTGTTGACATGTTTATATATATATATATATATATTGAAGAATGTGCATATCTTTTGATTGTTAAGATATATTTAATTTTTGACTGGGATACTTGTATATTTTTTTTAATATATGGCTTATACGCATAACAATTATAATGTACCGTAAATCATTCATGCATTTATGTTTTTGTATATTTATTCATTACGATTCAGAAATTTTGATTTATATATTTTTATTTATATATATTTACGGTATATCAGCACACACCATACTAGTCGACAAACTTTTTTCCACTTAACTTGATGTAAAACTTCAATTATAACATTACTAACAATGATTGTACTAATTATTTATTATATGTATATCGATCACTAATACCTGGAAGACTCTATTTATATTTGAACAAATCTATATATCTAGTATAATAACATGCTTCTAGTTACATTTATAAGTACTTTAAATACTTTAATGACTTTCTAGTGTTATAATCGTTAAATATTTTCTAAATATTTTCTAAATTTTCTAAGTTATATAACGATTTTAATTTAATTTAATTTAATTAAATTTGGGTTACCTTCGGGTCAATGAAATCCTAAGGCTTTCTCTTTCTCATGTTTGCAGACATTATACTACTATATAAATTTATAAAAAAATTTAAGATCGCAGACAATTCACTTTTTTACTTTGAATCAGATTCTTATCCGTATGATTCAAGAAGTTTGACTTGTATATTTATAGTATATATGTGTTACATGGCCTTATTATAATAATTGATCTAAAACCTTAATTTTTAACAATATTATCAGCAACTTATTTATTGTATTATATTATGTTATATATAACTGATAGGTATCACCTTAATCTTTAGACAATATAATCTTTGTTTATATTTATACAAATGAATATATCTAATTTAATAATAAACTTTTTTAAGTTTAATTAAAAGGCCTTTTGATGCTTTAATGCATTCTAATTGTTAATCTGAATTTTTAAAATTATAACTGTAATTATTTTATAAATTATATAATGCGAATTATCTTCAATATAATATAAATAATTAAATATATTATAATAAAATTAACAAGAATTACCTTCGAGAGGATGAAAAATAGCATGTCTTCTCTCTCATGTTTGCAAATAGTTTAAATATGAATTCATAAAATATGACTTTATAAATTAAATATGATAGTATACTTTAATATTAATACAGATATTTATAAACTTTTATAGCCTGAAATATTATACACTTTAATTAATTCATTACTCTGAACTAACTTAAATGATTTGAAAGTTAACGGTCAACCGGATACGTTTGGATAGTATATATAACTAATTAACTAAGGAAATTAACCTTTATTAATTACACCCAGTTATATTTAGGATTTAGATTCATGAATATTTCTAGATAATTCAATAATTCAATGATTCGAGTTTACTCTATCGCATAGTTATGCCCAAATGTATAGTTATGTATAGATATATATAATTCATCCCTTCCGATAATTATAATTATTTCTCTTTAACTCCCTTTCCTTGATCAATTCTCTTTTGCTCTCTATACCTCTACTAGCTATATTTTCCCCTCATCTGTTTTCTCTCTGCCTATTTTTCTTTCCTCTGTCTTCAATAATTATTTGAATCTCTAACAGTTATGTAAATTGGTGTTATGTATTTTTAAGCTTTCTTACACGCACCCTCTGTATTATATGTATTATATGTCAGTTTTTTCATGTATCAATGTTAAGGTATATAAATATTGAGTTTTGTCATATCTTACTCACTACCATGACTGGACCTTAACCATCTACTATGTCAGGGTATGTCATGCATCATCTTATTTTATCTGATGAGGACGTACTGTTGAGGTTAGCTCAGTACCTCTGAAATATGTATAATAAAATATACTTGATCACAAGAAGTTCTATTTTTGTTAATATTTTGAATTTATATATATATATATATATATATATATATATATATATATATATATCAAGATAAGCAGAACAAGCAAAATTCAACCAATTTTTCACAATAAATCAAAATTAATTTACAATTAAAATTAATCAAAATTAAAAAAATATAATATAAATATTTACCTATTCAAATAGCCCTTACTGTACAGTTTCACTTTGCAAAGCATTAGATATCACATGGATATTAATTTTATTCATTATCTCCGTTATGTAGAGAACAAATCTGTCGTTCTATCTAGCTGCTATTTTTTTAGTGGCGACTATAGACAACAAGTCTACGATTTCCCGCCTTCACTTCACACCAGCGAACATACGGGTCACTTTTACGACCTTTAGACTCGTGTCAGTTGGAGACGAGGTCATATATTTTATCGTTCCTGAGGTTTTTAACCCTAGGAAAGGAAAATGCTTCTCTGATGATCTTTGTTTTTCCATTAATATCCATGTGATATCTAATGTTTTGCAAGGTGAAACTGTACAGTAAGGGCTATTTGAATAGGTAAATATTTATATTATATTTTTTAATTTTGATTAATTTTAATTGTAAATTAATTTTGATTTATTTTGAAAAATTGGTTGAATTTTGCTTGTTCTGCTTAGAACCACCTTGAATCATAGACAACCTATGTATTTCTGGGGGTACCAGAAATGATTATATATATATATATAATATATATATATATATATATATATATATATTTATATATGTATATCATATATATATATAATATATATATATATATTATATAAGTTATTATTTGTTGTTGATATGTGAAGGCGCGTAGCTTAATGGTTCGAAAATTGGATTCGCAATCGCGACTTTGCGAGTTCAATTCCCGAGTCTGGCGATGTGTTATGCAAAACATTTTATTTCACATTGCAGCTGCTAGATAGTAGCGTTGTTTCCTGGGTCCGATATGACCAATTCCACCCTACTGGCTAAGATACCTGGGACCTTCTCGATCGATTCGGTAATATGATTCGTTAGTCCTGTTGGGACGTTGGTGACGCACGTCTTGATAGCCATGGAAACGCGTGGCTTGGAGATAGTGGAAACGCATGACATCGTCATCATGACGAGGTAGAGGACATTACTTATTCAAAGGGAAACCGAAAGAAGTGCTAAAGGTGGTCATACTCACCAGTGAGTCTACAATAACCGTGGTTAGGTAGAGTGGTGATACAATGATATAAATTGTTGATATATCTATAAATTATTGATATGTCTATATATTGTTGATATGACTATATATTGTTGATATGTCTATATATTGTTGATATGTCTATATATTGTTGATATGACTATATATTATTGATATGTCTATATATTGTTGATATGACTATATATTGTTGTTATGTCTAGATATTGTTGATATGACTATATATTGTTGATATGACTATATATTGTTGATATGTCTATATATTGTTGATATGTCTATATATTGTTGATATGACTATATATTGTTGATATGTCTATATATTGTTGATATGACTATATATTGTTGATATGTCTATATATTGTTGATATGTCTATATATTGTTGATATGACTATATATTGTTGATATGTCTATATATTGTTTATATGTCTATATATTGTTGATATGTCTATATATTGTTGATATGTCTATATATTGTTGATATGTCTATATATTGTTGATATGACTATATATTGTTGATATGCTTATATATTGTTGATATGCTTATATATAGTTGATATGTCAATATATTGTTGATATGACTATATATTGTTGATATGACTATATATTGTTGATATGTCTATATATTGTTGATATGACTATATATTGTTGATATGCTTATATATTGTTGATATGCTTATATATAGTTGATATGTCAATATATTGTTGATATGACTATATATTGTTGATATGTCTATATATTGTTGATATGACTATATATTGTTGATATGTCTATATATTGTTGATATGTCTATATATTGTTGATATGTCTATATATTGTTGATATGTCTATATATTGTTGATATGACTATATATTGTTGATATGCTTATATATTGTTGATATGACTATATATTGTTGATATGACTATATATTGTTGATATGTCTATATATTGTTGATATGACTATATACTGTTGATATGACTATATATTGTTGATATGTCTATATATTGTTGATATGTCTATATATTGTTGATATGTCAATATATTGTTGATATGTCAATATATTGTTGATATGACTATATATTGTTGATATGACTATATATTGTTGATATGTCTATATATTGTTGATATGTCTATATATTGTTGATATGTCAATATATTGTTGATATGACTATATATTGTTGATATGTCTATATATTGTTGATATGACTATATATTGTTGATATGGCTATATATTGTTGATATGACTATATATTGTTGATATGTCTATATATTGTTTATATGTCTATATATTGTTGATATGTCTATATATTGTTGATATGACTATATATTGTTGATATGTCTATATATTGTTGATATGACTATATATTGTTGATATGACTATATATTGTTGATATGACTATATATTGTTGATATGTCTATATATTGTTCATATGTCTATATATTGTTGATATGTCTATATATTGTTGATATGACTATATATTGTTGATATGTCTATATATTGTTGATATGACTATATATTGTTGATATGACTATATATTGTTGATATGACTATATATTGTTGATATGACTATATATTGTTGATATGACTATATATTGTTGATATGACTATATATTGTTGATATGTCTATATATTGTTGATATGACTATATATTGTTGATATGACTATATATTGTTGATATGTCTATATATTGTTGATATGACTATATATTGTTGATATGGCTATATATTGTTGATATGACTATATATTGTTGATATGTCTATATATTGTTGATATGACTATATATTGTTGATATGTCTATATATTGTTGATATGTCTATATATTGTTGATATGACTATATATTGTTGATATGACTATATACTGTTGATATGTCTATATATTGTTGATATGTCTATATATTGTTGATATGACTATATATTGTTGATATGTCTATATATTGTTGATATGACTATATATTGTTGATATGTCTATATATTGTTGATATGTCTATATATTGTTTATATGTCTATATATTGTTGATATGTCTATATATTGTTGATATGACTATATATTGTTGATATGTCTATATATTGTTGATATGACTATATATTGTTGATATATGTCTATATATTGTTGATATGACTATATATTGTTGATATGCTTATATATTGTTGATATGTCTATATATTGTTGATATGACTATATATTGTTGATATGACTATATATTGTTGATATGACTATATATTGTTGATATGTCTATATATTGTTGATATGACTATATATTGTTGATATGTCTATATATTGTTGATATGTCTATATATTGTTTATATGTCTATATATTGTTGATATGTCTATATATTGTTGATATGACTATATATTGTTGATATGTCTATATATTGTTGATATGACTATATATTGTTGATATATGTCTATATATTGTTGATATGACTATATATTGTTGATATGCTTATATATTGTTGATATGTCTATATATTGTTGATATGTCTATATATTGTTGATATGGCTATATATTGTTGATATGACTTTATATTGTTGATATGTCTATATATTGTTTATATGACTATATATTGTTGATATGTCTATATATTGTTGATATGACTATATATTGTTGATATGAATATATATTGTTGATATGTCTATATATTGTTGATATGACTATATATTGTTGATATGTCTATATATTGTTGATATGACTATATATTGTTGATATGACTATATATTGTTGATATGACTATATATTGTTGATATGACTATATATTGTTGATATGACTATATATTGTTTATATGACTATATATTGTTGATATGTCTATATATTGTTGATATGACTATATATTGTTGATATGAATATATATTGTTGATATGTCTATATATTGTTGATATGACTATATATTGTTGATATGTCTATATATTGTTGATATGACTATATATTGTTGATATGACTATATATTGTTGATATGACTATATATTGTTGATATGACTATATATTGTTGATATGACTATATATTGTTGATATGACTATATATTGTTGATATGACTATATATTGTTGATATGACTATATATTGTTGATATGTCTATATATTGTTGATATGACTATATATTGTTGATATGACTATATATTGTTGATATGACTATATACTGTTGATATGACTATATATTGTTGATATGCTTATATATTGTTGATATATCTATATATTGTTGATATGTCTATATATTGTTGATATGACTATATATTGTTGATATGACTATATATTGTTGATATGACTATATATTGTTGATATGACTATATATTGTTGATATGACTATATATTGTTGATATGACTATATATTGTCGATATGACTTTATATTGTTGATATGTCTATATATTGTTGATATGTCTATATATTGTTGACATGTCTATATATTGTTGATATATGTATATATTGTTGACATGTCTATATATTGTTGATATGCCAGTTTGTTGAATAAGAATCATGTTATAGGAGAAACAATATTTATATTGTTTTTTAAAATATAGATATGACTTTGTATAATATATAATTCACAGGATCACTCCATCAAAATCACAAGTAAAACTGGATTCTCATGCTTGGAATGCTTTTCTGTAATATAATATGTAAAGGTTTAATAAGTGAATACTATATTTATACATATGTTAAATTGTTTATTTCTGGATTGTGTCAAAGATATCTTTCCATAGTTACAATTCACAGCAAAAATAGAAACTGTAACCTATTTCGATTGTAGCTAAGATATTGTTCTTCACTTACAATTCATAGCAAATAAAAATATTATAAAAAAAGGGGGCAACCTATTTCGATAGCGTCAAAAATTTCCTTCCTTACTTACATTTCATAGTTTTAAAAGTCTGTAAAATATGTTATTTGATAAGAAAGTTAATATTTTAAAATATTTCGTTTAAAACATTAAAAAGATAATAAAAATAATTGTTTCTACTTTTGGCACAAGACCAGCAATTACCCAGTACATTACTGGTACTTTATTTTATCGACCCCGTAAGGATGAACGGCAAAGTTAACCTCGACGGGATTTGAACTCAGATCATAAAGGGACGTAACTCTTTGCTGCAAAGCATGGCGTCAGACCCTCTACCGATACTGCCAATCCACCGATAATAAAAATAATACACAACGTTCAGAGAAATATCAGGTATTATTTCAATAATAGGTTAACTTTGCCTTTCATCCTTCCGGGGTCGATAAAATAAAGTACCAGTATTGCACTGGGTAATTGCTGGCCTTGTGCCAAAAGTAGAAACAATTATTTCAATAATAGTATATTTTAGCGAAATCTTGATTGTGTCAATAGAAAATCCAATAAAACATTATCCTTTTATTCTTTTATAAGTTTCAGTCATTAGACAGCGGCCATGCTGGGGCATCACCTTGATTTTAGTCGATCACATCGACCCCAGTACCTATTTTTTTCAAATCTGGTACTTATTTTATTGATCTCTTTATTGTCGAACCGTTATTTTACGGCCCATGAACACAGATATGGACACACACACACACACACACACACACACACACACACACACACACACACACACACACACACACACACACACACACACAGAGAGGCACATACACACACACAGAGGCACATACACGCACAAACACTCACACTCTCTATCCCACTCTCTCTCTCTCACACATACACACACGTAGACATGCACAAACACTCACACACACACACACATTCACATACACGCACACACACTCACACACACACACACACACACACACACACACACACACACACACACACACACACACACACACACACACACACACACACACACACACACACACACACACAGACACACACACACACACACGCACACAGGCACATACACGCACAAACACTCACATTCTCTCTTTCTCACACACACAGACATGCACAAACACTCACTCACTCACACACACACACACAGACATGCACAAACACTCACTCACACAGACACACATTACATAGACGCACAAACACTCACTCACACACATACATACGTACACACACACACGCAAACACGCACACATATACTGGCTGCAGCAAGTCGATTTGGTCGTTATGTGACGTTTATGTGTGTCGGTGTATGTGTGAGTGAGTGCGTGTGTGTAGGTATATGGACGCGCGTGCTTGTATGTATTGTAATGACTTCCTGTAATAGCTGTTCGTAATTATTGATTTATATAATAAAATACAATTTTTTGTTGCAATAGTTGTATTTCATTAAATTTAATGCAAATTATTTAATGCATGTATTTAAGAAAACATAAATCAAAATATTTTTTGTGTACAACGGACCGTTTGAGCTACGTTTCCGGAAGAAAAATAAGACACAAATATACAAACAGTAGAATTGTAGTATCATACATACATACATGCATACATACACACATGCATACATACATAGATACAATACATACAATACATACAATACATACATACATACATGATAGCTGCAAACTCTGCTAAGAGTACTGCAATCGTTTGTCAGATTATTGAGTTTGGTGCACTTTTAGGCTACCGCCAGCCACACAAAGCTGTAACATATCCTGAACAAGCAATGCCTGTGCTTTGAAGGTTTTTTAAGTGGGGAAAGGCCTTGCACTCGACCAATCCCACTGTCAGAGCATCGAAAAGGAGAACTGGTCAACATCATCAGACGCTTCCGAATCCGCAGGTTTTTTTTTTCAGAGTTTCTCCCTCCTAGAAAGGTGTTGTGACAACAACTGGGAGCCTTTCACTCCAAGGTGAAAAAAACAAACTATTTGGATGGCCGTTGGCTCTGCTGAGTTCATCCGCCCTTTGCCGGGTTTTGTATTTCATCCCATAGTCACCGACGACCCGACCATGAGACATACATATATACATACTTACATATATACATATATACATACTTACATTAGAGACCCCTTCGATCATGAATGACCATATGATTTGCAATTAGAAAGGTCCCTTCCAAGGCACAAGTTTGAGCAAAGTTGTTTTGTGGAAGACCAGTCTCCCCTCTGCACGCCACCGGTGTTGTTCAAGGGAAAGGCAAACGCTGATGCAGCTTGGCGCCAGTGTTGTGGAACCACCCCCATATATATATATGTATATATATATATATATATATATATATATATATATATATATATATATATAGCAATTAAATAGAAAAAAAACCAATTCAGAATCAAATCTCTATACAGTAACGGTAAAATCACTCGTAATAATTCTTTACACACATCTCACTGTGTAACACACTTCTCTTTGTGTAATATATACTTGCATTTGAGCTCAGAAGGAAATTCTCTATTCTTCTTTGAGCTAATACTATTATTATTATTACAGTGAACTGCGGAATACTCTTAATTCCGATCTTTGTATATATATATATGTATATATATATATATAACAAAGAGAGTGTGGACCATAACGCACCAGAATACTCGATACTTGGTGTAGTAGTGTGGGTAATATGTTCGCATCTAGCTGTCGAAACGGCCGGAGCTCAACCGTCGGGGTTCTGAATCTTTTCACACACACACACACACACACACACACACACACACACACACACACACACACACACACACACACACACACACACACACACACACACACACACACACACACACACATATATATATATATTGCAAAGAACCAGGATCCGACGGCTAAGCGCTTGCCGTTTCAACAACTAGTTTCAGGTTGTTTGCTTAAAGGCCTCATGGTTGACTGGCTGTATCATAAGGTTCGTGATCTGTCCATATAAGAGGTATAAACTAACCATCCAATTGTAAATTTTCTTCATAGAAGAGTTTTAGAATGAATTGATTGTATTTTATAGATAGAGACACACATACATACATTTTTATATGTTTAGGGAGTGGTTGTGTGTAGGTATGTAGCTTTGTAAGTGTGAATATGTATGTGTGTATCTATGTGCGCATCCGTGTGTATCTGTATGTTCCACTTGAAATAGAATAATTGTTAAGAGGAGGTAGAATTATATTTATCGAAGATATATGAGGGTGAGTGAGTATGTATGTCTCCCAGCAGGTATGTTTATCTCGATTTTCAGACAACAGAGCTATGGAATTGAGGCCACACTGTCAAAGATTTGCTTATTACCGATTGACAAATTAAATATATGTCAACAAGTGGAGTTATTTCTTAGTTATCTCAAAGATCTCAGATAATCTAGTCGATATTGTTTTTGTAATTTCGAGTGGGTTTATTAGTTCGAGTTCTTTTTGTATTTGTTACTGGTAATTAAGCTAACTTAAATTACCTTAAATTACGGTCAGAAGTAATCATTTGATTATAAAAACAAAAACATTTTAATTAGAATAGTTCTGATACTATGGAGTTAAATGCATGTGTGTGGGGAAGTTATGGGTGCGAATGTAGGTGTATATGACACTTATTATATTAGTATGTATGCTAGTGTTTGTAAATTAGAATGTTTTGTAACAGTTACTGTTTGTGTGCTGAGTGTGTATATACGGTACTTATTGAGCTTGTATGTATGTGTGTTTGTGTCGGTCTACAGATGTGTATGTGCGTATGTGAGCGGTTGTTTGTGGGTGGTAGTGATGATATTTCTTGTATTTATAGTGAAATAGGTGATGCGGATAATTACTATTTATTTGTTATGCAATGTGTTCGGCTATGTTTGACTTTGGAACCTATGTATGCTCCGGGGTTGCGGTGGGGGAGGGGGCTGCCCGCGTGCAATTAGATATTGATAGTTCTGTGATGGAATTACATAGACGAGTATTGTCGTTTTAATACCGTTATTGGAATAGTGTTGTGATGCGAATCTATTTAGGAGTAAACCTGTGTGACTTAAAGGTTGGATGTGCAGCTTGGGTTGGTGTAAGATGAGCTGCTTATGCTCTGACTACATGTACAGTTAATTATGTGTTGTTGAGTGATGGTATGTGTATTTAAGTGTGGCCCCGTCAGCACATGTGCTTAAGTAAGCGGTAGATCTGTGTGCATTTCTGAGTGGTGGTGGGGTCTGCTGGCAAAGTTTGGGTGGAGGTGTGTTAATATATATATCTCATATGAAATAATACAGCCAATTTTCCACACAATACAATTAGTTAGCACCCCGAACGTTTAATTAGGAATATACTCAGGTATTTCCTAATGTTTGTTGAGTGAGCTGGAATTTGGCCGGAGTATCGCTTTTAGCTTTCTCCGAGTATGTATATATATATATATATATATATATATATATATATATATATACATACATACCAGTATATATACTTATTTAGGTCAAACTTCCGTTCAAGTCAATCTCGGCCGTTCAGTAGATTATATTAGCAACATTTCATTTTTCCCTGGCGGATTAGTTTCTCCATTATTGACATGTTCCCTCTGTATATGTCTCGACGACAGCTGACGAAGTGATCCAAATCATCTGTATTTTGAAGCTTGCGACAACTACGTAACAACATAGAGATGGATTTTTGTGCTGACGTTTACTCCTGTAGACGAACGTAACCCTGTTTAGTTTGGCATCTACAACTAGTATTTGATCCAAGACTGTACGTTCTTAAGATAATCGCAGCCTCATATATGAAGGCCATTTTTTATTCGTCAGCTGGGGACTCAGTATAACGACATATTTACTTGATTCATAGAAGGGGCTCCAACAGATACTTCCACCTCAGAGGGAACCCGGGAATAATAGCTACAAAGCGGGTGACAACACACTCCAAAAATCAGAAGAACAGGAATCTTACTACCACATACACATTTAGTAGGATAGTCTATACCAGTTACAATTCAGCAGCACGACGCGGTGTCAAGTTTGATAAAATATAAACAATCAGTGGATAGAAATGGTTAGATTGGGTTCGAAGTATTTTAAAATAAATTGTTTCTACACAAAGCCGGTCAGTCAATGAAAGATAGTTTAAAGCTATGCTGGGAAATCGATAAATGGAAAAGATTTGGTGCCCATGGCGTATTAAATCTCTAGAAAATAAAACAGCTTCTACTTTTATACGCAATTTTCACGAATTTTCAATTGGAAAATGAAAATAGATTCTACAATTGGAAACCAATGAAAAGGCAAAATATATCGTCATTGCTTCTGCTAATAGAAGGAAAGAGAAAGAGATCTTATAGAAAATAGGATGATGAATATAAAGCATCAAGATCAAATTGCACCAGAGAAACAATAGATGACGAGATGTTCTCCACAAAATTCTCCATTGCATACATTTTTTTAGTAACTTAAATCCTTGCATTGCGTGTTCACAAGGATTCCCCAAAACAGGAAAAGGAAAGCAATTTTCGAAATTGTTTTGATTATTAAAATTGTTGGTAAACTTTGATCCTGTTACAAAAGAACATTCTAGTAATATTGAAAGGAAGATTGGAAGAATATCATATTTATGTCCGTTAGCGCAGCATGAATGTATTCAGCTGATGGCTTCTGCTGTTTATCAGAAATTGCTACACAGCATTTATAAGGCCAAGTATTTTGCCCTCATGTTTGATTCTGTTTTAGATCAAGCACATCGAAAGAAAATGGCGGAAACAATTCACTATGTTGATATTGATTTTAAGGAGAAAACAACTTTTATAAAAGAGACTTTTCTAGGATTTATCCAATTAAAACGAAAGAACGATGAAAACATCGTGAAAATGATTTTGGAACAACTCGTAAAAGACAAAATGTCATTATAGAACTGTTGATCCCAATGTTATGACTGCAGCAATGATGGCTTGTTATAAAAAGTGGTGTTCAACAGAAAATGGAAAAATTGTATAGCTATATTTATAAACGATGACAATCATTCTATTAATTTGGTTGGAATGCGTGTTGCTAACAACGATGCATTGATAGTAACTTTTTCCAGTGCGATTCAGTATTTATTCTTTACCTGCTCAACTCATCGCTGACAAAAGTTGAAATACGTCATAGTAACAGTTATTAAGTTTGGACAGGAACTGGCAAAGCAGTTCATGAATACTTTGATATTATAGTGTAAATTTTACAAAACATTATTGATGATCAAAAGAAAATCGATGTTACCAGAGGTGATGTAGGGCAAGGGATGAATCAAATTTTATTTAATTCCTTGGTTTCTCTTGGATTTTGGAATAAAATTCTGATTCGTGCTAAAAATTAATTCCAAGACTACACCATAACTGTTTGATGTTGCTTGGGATTTAAAGGCTTTTTAGTATTATTTTTAAGCAGTCGAGGATCATTAAACAGTCTATCATTTGAAGCTGGAATGAAACTATACGATAAATGGGATATTCAAATAGAAAGACGCCTCAGAAAAAAGAAACAAATCTCTAATGAAAAGCCAAGGACGTGGGGTTAACTGCAAAAGAAGAAATGACGAGAATAACGAAAGAAACTATTGATCGTCTCCATAATTAAATGGAAAAAAATTGTCTGTCTCCATGACTTGGATTCAAAATTTTGATTTCGTTTAGATATTAGAGGATTATTGTTTGGCTTTAAAGGACAGCAACAGCGTTCATAATGTAAATATCATAAAGAAAGTCGTTTCCATTTAGCAGAGTGTTTTATAGCACTAATATAGATAGATTTCAGCTTTATAAAGAACTGCTGCATTATAAGATGGTTCTGAAAAAAGTCACCCAAATATTTAGATTCCTAAATCCAAAGAATTTCTCAAGTTTATCACTCAATATAAGGATAAAAATGTCTCCTCCCCAATTCGTGAGTAGCTATTTAGATAATGCTCAATGTTACAATTTCCGTTGGTAGTTATATGCCATCTTCTAGTTATAATTTATTTTATCACACTTGATAGCTTCAATAAGCCAAGAAAAAATTTTCAACACCGAATTTAAGGACATTTAAATAAAATTTTGACGATATTACTGCAAAAGTAAGAAATCTCCAAGTCCAATTTTAAAATGAAAATATTTTTTTAATATGTATTTCATCAAGTTTTTCAAATTTTCGCAGCAAAAGCTAAATCAAGGGAAAAGAATAGGAGAAAAAAAAGCAAACTCTACATCCTTGATTAATAGCATATCTGAGTTACACATCTCATACAAGATAGTAAAAGCTTTTATATTTGCAGGGCATCTTAGATGGAATAGGTGGACTGCTGTGGAGAGCCGAGTCGGGTTACAGTTAATATATATATATATATATATATTTACTAGCTAAACTACCCGTCCTTTGGACGGTTCAAGTAGCTTTCGATGTAGCTCATTAAACTAAACAAAGTAAATTTGAATACATAGAAGAAAAACGTACTTTATGTAAACATGAAAACCTTAGGCACTATTCCAGCGAAATAATTAATATATGAGCTCGGTGTCATCCGTTATACCATGTAACAACAGAAATTCAGTCTAAGTATACACTTTTTTGACAACAGTAAAAGCGCATCATGAAACAGAGAAGTGAAGTGAATAATAGACACTATTATGTACAAAGCATACTATTGTAAAAGTTATGACATCACTTAATGTATGAACATCAAGCTTGAAACGATAAATTATACAATGTCAAATCTATAACTTAACTTAGTAATCTGTTAGAAATTGCTGGTTGTGAAATATACAAAATGATATTGTTAGTCTCAAGGAAGCGTACCTTTTGTTTCAAGTAGAAAGAGTAAATTAAAATCCGAATGAGCCGAATTACGAAAGATAAGTCTTGTCTTACTTAAAGATAACTCTTGTCTTACGAAAATTGACACAAATAACCGAAACTTTTTTAATGTCTCCAAAAACTCCAATATCGATTTTTGAAAGCCTTTGTAGATCATGTACAGGTTTTGCAAGGAGAAGCTCTGTAAAAAATTTCAAAGAAATCGCATGAATGGTTTAGAATATATGACCCCTCATTAAAAATTGTCCACACACACATACACACACATACAGAAAATTCGTCTTTATATATATAAGATATGTGTTTGTGTGTGTGTGTGTTGTGTGTGTGAGTGTGTGTGATTACGTGTGT
>OZ024740.1:336435621-336440621 GCA_964016885.1 Eledone cirrhosa | reverse complement strand
TGATCGACTGTTGTTGCGGTTAATTTCTGCGTTTTGGATTCCCACATTTTCAAATTTCAAATCACACAGCGCTTCGGCGCTACGATATTTCATAAGATATATATTCAAATAATTCATAATATATATATATATATATATATATATATATATATATATATATATATATATATATATATATATATAGGAACGAGTAGGACCCCGACGGCTGAGCTCAAGCCGTTTCGACGGCTAATTCCGTCCAGAATTAGCCGTCGAAACGGCTTGAGCTCAGCCGTCGGGGTCCTACTCGTTCCTATTACCCACTCTACTACCCTAAGTATTGAGTACTTTGGTGCGTTATGGTCCACCTGGTTCCTTACCACATTTCCTTCGTTATATATATATATATATATATATATATAGTAATAAGAATATTTATATT
The DNA here is from genome assembly GCA_964016885.1 of Eledone cirrhosa. NCBI lineage: Eukaryota > Metazoa > Mollusca > Cephalopoda > Octopoda > Eledonidae > Eledone > Eledone cirrhosa. Next base: position 336,440,200 of record OZ024740.1, on the reverse strand, counting down.
TATATATGTTTGATACAACTATAAATATGGAGGGTAGTACAAGTACTAGCCGATTACCGGTATGACAAAAGGCTCAATGCAAATTTTCAAGTGTTTTACAGAGCCGAGATACAAAGTGTTAAAACGATCAAATTTTAGTTTAGAACATTTATTTGCTGACAATTGTTTCTTCCAGAGGGAAGTCTGGATTCATCGGAGCATAGGGAATGTCGAAACATGTGACTAAAATCCTAGTCATTCAGAACATTTAGGGTACATAATCGTTGTTAGTGTCATAGACATCATGTGGAGAGTCAGGAGTTAACACGGTGTTATGCTTTAGAGAACACAATTACAGGCAGCACTGGTTGAGAGTGTAAGATGTATAAGCGAAACGCACAAGCAAAATAAATATTCAGGGAACAAAATGCAGGGAAAAAAAAAGTTACAAGCAAGGAAAATTGGTGCACAATGTAGGAGTCAATACAGTCAATAAGGCATGTATGAGGAAAGAGTTATAATGCAGTTGAAATAAACATATTTTGTGTGGGGTGTTAAATCATGTTATAATTGTTATAAATGTTAAAGATAGTGTGCAATTTGTTAGAGAGGCATGTGGTGATAATGCAGGTATTTGTTATGTAAGGTGTAATGCAAAGCACGTGATAGAGTTGGATATGTGATTTTAATTCAAGTGTTTTTGTGTTGTAGTTCGTATGTAGGTGTGTATGTTGTTTGTTATTCACAGCTATTAACTATGGGATTATTTTGAGTCGTTTATAGTCAATAGGTGTTTGTTAAATGTAAATTCCACCGAATTACTGGCCATGTTGTTATTGTAGGTATATTATCTTATGCATTTTTTATCTACAAATTATCTTTTCTAGGGTTTGTATTAACCGTTATTAAGCTGCTGGTAACCCGTTAGGTTGCTTAATTTTATGAGTTTTATGCTTAATTTTATGAGTTTACACAGGAAGTTGTAAAGGGGGTTAATAACAAAGGGAGGTAATTAACTGCATTATAACTCTTTCCTCATACATGCCTTATTGACTGTATTGACTCCTGCACTGTATTTTCCTTGCTTGTAACTTTTTTTCCCCTGCATTTTGTTCCCTGAATATTTTTTTTGCTTGTGATTTTCGCTTATACAAATTACACTCTCAACCAGTGCTGCCTGTAATTGTGTTTTTTCAAGCAAAACATCTTTTTAACTCCTGACTCTCCACATGATGCCTTTGACACTAAAAACAATTATCTACCCTAAATGTTCCAAATGACTAGGATTTTAGTTACACGTTTCAACATTCCCTATGCTACGATGATTCCAGACTTCCCTCTGGAAGAAATAATTGTCAGCAAATAAATGTTCTAAACTAAAATTTGATCGCTATAACATTTTGTATATATATATATATATATATATATATATACTTGATTACACGAATGTCTATTTTTGTTAATATTTTGAATTAATATATATATATATATTAATTCAAAATATTAACATTTTGAATTAATATATATATATATATATATATTAATTCAAAATATTAACAAAAATAGACATTCGTGTGATCAAGTATATTTTATTATACATATTTCAGAGGTACTGAGCTATCTTCAACAGTACGTCCTCATCAGATAAAATAAGATGATGCATGACATACCCTGACTTAGTAGATGGTTAAGAGACTGAATCTTAACCATCTACTAAGTCAGGGTATGTCATGAATCATCTTATTTTATCTGATGAGGACGTACTGTTGAAGATAGCTCAGTACCTCTGAAATATGTATAATAAAATATACTTGATCACACGAATGTCTATTTTTGTTAATATTTTGAATTAATATTAATAACTCCGGAAAACCATATCTATTGAGTGCTTCCAATCTATTGTAAAACTCATTCTTTGATTTATTCATTGAACCTTGTTTAACCTTTAAATATATATATAACGAAGGAAGTGTAGTAAGGAACCAGGTGGACCATAACGCACCAGAGTACTCAATACTTAGGGTATTAGTGGGTAATAGGAAAATGTTCAAGACCCCGACTGCCGTATATATATATATTCCACTTTCTTTCTCTCTCCCACTCTTTGTTCTTCCTTCTGTGGCTCTTACGCCATTACCCACAACCCTCCCATCGGATAAGGTACTTATGGAGATGGAAAAAGTGAACATGATTTCCAGGGATATTTCACTAGATTTATTCAAGTATTATTTAAAGTTATCAACTATAATTATAGTTTTCTGCATTGTGGTGACTATATTTTCAGGTTATTTTAACGCTGTTTAAAATGAGCGTCTGAGATGAAACGAAAGGACTGAATATACAGGTGGTACTTTTAATAACTAAAAGCTAAAGAGGTGATCGAGACACCAGTATCACTGCAATCTGTTTCATTTAATGTTTTTACATGTTCTTCAGTAATTCAGAATTTATTTTTATCATTGTAAACAACAGACGAAATGGTAGCACCAGTATCATTTTCAAGTTCGAGTTACAAACGATATGTATGGGACAATGATCTTGTGTTCAGATTATAACAATTCGTATAACGATGTTCGGATAACGCAGGTTTGACTGTATCTATATTTCATGCATAATGCAACTGCATCTTTATAATTTCGTTTCACTTTGTAATGTTATAAGATGTGGAATTTTATATACTCTTAACTGAATTTTCATCATAGCAACAGCTCAACGAGTGTAAAAATATAATAGTAGTAGTAATAGTAGTAGTAGTGGTGGTGGTGGTGGTGGTGGTAGCTGTGGTTTTCGTAGTAGTTGTTCTGGCTCTGGTATTACTACTACTACTACTACTACTACTACTACTACTAGTAGTAGTAAGAGTAATATTTTATGTTAGTATTAAGATATTTGAAAACTAGAATCCTAATTTCAATTCTAGATGAGCTCACGTTCGAGTCCCGATTTAGCAGTAACAACAGCAGCAGCATTATATTAATATTAATAGCAGCAGCAGCAGCAGCAGCAGCAGCAGCAGCAGCAAAAGCAGCAGTAGTAGTAGTAGTAGTAGTAGTAGTAGTAAGATATTTGCAAACTAGCATCCAGATTTCAATTCCCAAATAAGATCACCTACATTCGGTCCTCGTGTATTAGCAGCAGCAGCAGCAGCAGCAGCAGTAGTAGTAGTAGTAGTAGTAGCAGCAGCAGTAGTAGTAGTAATTGTAGAGGTAGTAGATGTAGTGATGGTGGTAGTAATAGAAATAGTAGTAGTAAGACATTTGGAAACCAGCATTCTCATTTCAATTCCAAATAAGCTTTTCTCTGTTCTACGTGCAGTTGCTTATATATTATTCATGTAATCCGGCAGTGTGTTGCTGGTGTACGTGTGAACGACAGCCGTGTGATTTTGAATTCACAAAATGCAGCGTTCCGCTAATTACATTAGTGTGATGTAAATATCGATAGTTAAGTATTCAACCATTCTCCTCGGTACCCAGCTAAGTACTCACGCAGTGGTGGTCGCGGTGGCGATGTTGGTGTCGTTGTCAGTGGTGATGGAAGTGATAGTGATGAGGATGGTGAAAGTGGTGAGAGGCTGTTAAGTGACCTCAGATTTACTGGTTGCGTGGAGTGGTGGTGTTGGTGTTGGTGGTGTAAACAACACGAGGAAGATATAGAACACTGTCATATTTGATAAATATCAAACGATGGAATAACTGTGGAAGCACTGCAGTGACTAATGGCCGACTCTTTACTGTCAACTGGAGTTAGATGATCAGTTTTTTTTCCTCACCACACCGTATTTTATTATCGATAGTCAGTGGATTAGCAGAGTCGTTAGAGCGTAGGAAAAAATACATTGTGATAGATTCCGCTTCTCTGAAATCTGAGTTCAAAGCCTTTGAGTTTAATTTTATTTCCTCTCCTTTTGGGAGTCAAGAAAATATAGTACAGGTTTGAAATTGTTATAATGTCAATCGGGATATCATGCAGAATTAGTCCCATATGTTTTTTGCATTCTGATTTTGAATTTCGCTTGAGCCTACCTGGAGGATAAATTTAATCAGGCGTCTGGTTTAACACTATCACTTGGCCCTTGGGAGTCTTTAGCAGAGCCTGCGCTTTTGCAACTATTCGGGCTAGTCATTCGGCTTGAGGATTTCTTCCACTTGCTTAAACTGTTAGGAAGCACAGAAAAAGGACCGTGGATATTGTCCTTCCCTTCCTGACTAAACATCACCCCCCCCCAAAAAAAAATCAAATCAAAACAAAACAAACAATTTTTTAATTTTCGTTTTCATTTCACTCCATGGCAGTGCATGTTAAGGATAGTAGGAGTGGTATGGTAGATATAAGGATTAATTTTAAAAAAAAAACTACAACCGTCTCTTGCAATCGGGTATGACTTGATAGCATGTGGCATGCTTTGGGTAAGGGCTTTAGGTGCTGATGCTGTCACGAGCAAACAAACACTCGCTTGACTCTTACTCCCTCAAACCTTTATCGGCACCGAAAGGATGAAAAACGAAGTGGACCTCAGGGGTATTAGAACTCAGAACGCATATATATATATATATATATATATATATATATATATATATATATATATATATATATATAT
>OZ024740.1:336418121-336430621 GCA_964016885.1 Eledone cirrhosa | reverse complement strand
AAGGGGTCAGCGTTGTCTTTCATATATTTTACACTATCCCATATATTGGGGAAGAGAGGGAGGGCTAACTTCGGACATGCATGGGTCACACTTATCCATTTTTCATAGTCACCTTTTCCTAAATCTTAGAGACAATGTATATAAACTACCTGCCCCATGCGATAAAGATCTCACTTGATGTACCGAATAAGGTTCTCCTGAATAGATCTTTTGAAAGCACCAGTAACTTCGGATAAACACAAATAAGCCACTTTCTCTTTTTTTTTCAAGTTTGTGTGATGGCTGCAGGCAAAAATGCTCTAAGTGCTGCCAAATAATTTCCGCTAGATGGCCAATATCTTAAACTCCTCTGTTGCTGCTAGCGTTAGCACAGCTCGAAGCTAAATTTCTACTTTTGCTGCTGACATTAAACATTCCAGAATTATTTTGGATTGACAAAATCTGTGTGTTCGTGCGTGTACACATATATCCATTATTGTTAGCACAGTTGCTTATCGCTGCGAGTGTTCGAGCTTATATTGCTTTCTGACAAAAAAGGAATTATTTTTTTCGTCCTTGTGAAATGTTTACGTTCTGCGGTGTAATTTAATTTGTTTGCCCCACCTCTTTTTAGGTTGTTGCTTACAATTGAGTTACACGGTGTGTGTTGTCTCTAACTCTAAAAGCTATCTTGTGTTGAATATAATTATGCTTAAAAGTTTATAAAATGATGAAGCTTGTTTCTCCCCAGCATGAGTGAGAAGTCCAGAAGAGTCCTCCGAAGAAAATATTAAGTAACTGTTATTTTCTTCAGTTATGCGTTGTAAGTATCCAAATTACACAGAGTGGCAAGTTGTACGACTGTTATAATAATAATAATAATAATAATAATAATAATAATAATAATAATAATAATAATAATAATAATAAGTAGGAAGCTATTGACTATCTACAACATGTTCCACAAGAGGAGTGATGTCGATAGACTCTACCTAAGGAGATCTGAGGGTGGAAGAGGTCTTATCAGCATAGAGGACTGTGTTCAGATGGAGAAAAACAACCTATACAAATACGTGACCTATAGTAAGGAGCCAATGCTCAGAGCTGTACTGAAGGAGGGGACAGTAGGCCAGGGGATATCCAAGGAGGAAATAACATCAAGGAGGAAGAGCAGCCTTAAGGGAAAATCCCTTCATAGTACCTTCTTTGAGAAAACTGAATTTAGAGATCCACAGACATGGAACTGGTTGAGAAGAGGAGACCTCAAAAAGGCTACAGAAGGAATGCTAATGGCTGCGCAGGAGCAGGCCCTCAAAACGAAGTGGTTGAAGCACCATATCTACAAGGAGGAGGCTAGCCCACTGTGCAGGATCTGTGGAGAGAGAGAGGAGACTGTGGCTCACATTGTGTCCGAGTGTAAACACCTAGCCCAGACCCACTATAAGGGCTGGAGACACGATGTGATGGGCAGGGTGATCCACTGGCACCTGTGCAAAGTAAACAATCTACCACATTCTGAGAAATGGTATGAGCATAGGCCAGAGGCGGTGATGGAGAACAGTCAGGTGAAGGTGCTGTGGGATTTTAGGATACAGACGGACAAAAAACTGGAACACAATAGACCTGACCTGGTGGTTGTGGACAAAGAAAAAAGATCGTGCCTGATTGTGGATGTGGCCTGCCCGTTCGACACGAGAGTGCAAGAGAAGGAGAGGGAGAAAATTAACCGATACCAGGACCTAAAGTGGGAGGTGAAAAGGATTTGGAACTGCCATGAAGTCAAAGTGATCCCGATTGTCATAGGCGCACTGGGGACTATCTCCAAAGGTTTCCAGGGATGGTTAAAGAAAATCGGCCCCTTCACGCTTTTTGGAACGCTTCAAAAGGCATGCTTGCTTGGAACGGCAAGAACCCTCCGATACGTCCTGAATATCTGAGGCTGCAGGTAGTGGCTTGATATTCAATCCAACGGACTTTCCAGTTAACCAACATCAATGACTGAGATTCAAGGAATAACAATAACAATAATAATAATAATAATAATAATAATAATAATAATAACAATAATAATAATAATAACAACACCCCCAAAATAAATAATTGTTTCTACTTTTGGCACAAGGCCAGCAATTATCCCAGTGTATTACTGGTACTTTATTTTATCGACCCCATAAGGATGAAAGGCAAAGTTAACCTCGGCGGGATTTGAACTCAATCCGTAAAGGGACGTAACTGTGCTGCAAAGCATGGCGTCCGACCCTCTACCGATACTGCCAATCACCCGCCCCATAAGAAATAATGTCTTCAAAACAAGGCACAAAGTCAACAATTTTAAGGCTTGTGGGTGGGGTTAGTCAATGAGATTGACCCAGTATTTGATTAGTACTTCATTTTATCGATCTAGGAAGGATGAAGGGTAAAGTTTATCTCAACCAGATTTGAACTTGGAATGTAAAGAGCCGGGATAAATCCCACAAACCATTTTGTATGATGCTCTCACGATTTTGCCATTCAATCAACAATAATAATGGTTTCTGATTTAGGCACAAAGCCAGCATTTCTGGGGAAGAGGATAGTCGATTAAAACGACTCTAGTGCATTACTGGTACTTTATTTATCGACTCCATAAGGATTAAAGGTAAAGCACGTTGTCCGACGCTCTACCGATACTGCCAATCCACCGCCCTAACATTAATAATAATTATTCAAAGCTTAAACATTCGAAACGCTGAGAGATTATGAGGATCATAGAAAATGTATGGAAACACAGACGCAAGTACAATTGGTTACTATAAAATAACTTAAAAAATCAGATAACGACCCTTTATAGAGGGGAAAAAGTGGTCGAGTTGAAGAGTCGATTTCCATATCTTTCAGATACCAGCTGACTGCTCTAACCAACGAGCCAAACGGCCCCTGACACAAAAAAGACATTAAATTTTATTTTATTTTTGTATTCTTTTCTTGGTTTCAGTCCATAAACAGATTTCACCAATCTTATCGAATTCAGTATTTATATACAAAGCTATTATTATTTGGTTCATAGAAAATGTAGGAAAAATAACTGTGAGTACAGTTGGTTGCAATAAAATAACTTATATATATATATATATATATAAAATACGTATTTAAGAAAGCCACAACAATGCAAAGGGAAATCTCGAGGTAGGAAGTGAAATATAGATAGGAAAAACAGGTGAAAGTGAAAATTGAGAGAGACAAAGATGAAAACAAAACAAAGGTAGAAGGGTTACCGTAGTAGAGATTTAATCCCAATATTTCGGGCTCACGCCCATCAACGGGGGAAAAGTTCCAAAAGGGGGGAAACAGGCCAAGCGGAGAAAGTTGTGATGTCGTTAAGACAGGAATGCCGTTATGGGGAGAAAAAAAATATTTAAAATTTAAACGAGGGAAAGAATGCGCGTGCGCGTGATAGGCTGTGGCAAAAGCTACTGACCAAATGGGTTAAATCAAGAGGGTGCGTTAGCGTGTGAAAGCCGTAAGATATGTGTATGTAAATATATATGTGTGTGTAACTGTGTGTGTATAAGTGTAAGTGTGTATATGTGTGAGTGTGTGTGTGTGTGAAAGATAGTGGGCTGTAGAAGTTGGAAATCAAAGGGTGTGAAAGGTGGTAGGTTGTAAAATATGTTTTACAACCTACATATTTTACAACCTACATACAACCTAACATATTTTACAACCTACCACCTTTCACACCCTTTGATTACCAGCTTCTACAGCCCACTATATTTCACACACAAACGCACTCACACATATACACACACAGTTACACACACATGTATACCCATACGCTTACACACACACATCTATATTTATACACGCACACATATTTTACAACCTACCACCTTTCACACCCTTTGATTTCCAACTTCTACAGCCCACTATCTTTCACACACACACACACTCACACATATACACACTTACACTTATACACACACAGTTACACACACATATATATTTACATACACATATCTTACGGCTTTCACACGCTAACGCACCCTCTTGATTTAACCCATTTGGTCAGTAGCTTTTGCCACAGCCTATCACGCGCACGCGCATTCTTTCCCTCGTTTAAATTTTAAATATTTTTTTTCTCCCCATAACGGCATTCCTGTCTTAACGACATCACAACTTTCTCCGCTTGGCCTGTTTCCCCCCTTTTGGAACTTTTCCCCCGTTGATGGGCGTGAGCCCGAAATATTGGGATTAAATCTCTACTACGGTAACCCTTCTACCTTTGTTTTGTTTTCATCTTTGTCTCTCTCAATTTTCACTTTCACCTGTTTTTCCTATCTATATTTCACTTCCTACCTCGAGATTTCCCTTTGCATTGTTGTGGCTTTCTTAAATACGTATTTTACACATTTCACAATGCTTCAAGCAAACTTTAACACCCTCTTATATATATATATATATATATATATATATATATATATATATATATATATATATATATATATATATATATGAATATATATATATATATATACACACATATATATATATATATACACACACACACACATATATATTGTATATATAATAATCATTAAGTACAAGTCAACAGGGTAGAATTTTATTTATTCATAATAGCTGTTATACATATTTCAGTGAAAACCGTTATGCAACAGTTATGACCTCATCAGACAGCTAGAAGTTGAAGAGAAAAAACGGAAAAAATACGAAGAAGAAATAGAAATTAAAAATTACTTGTCTTGTTTTGATTGATTGATATGCCTCGGGATGATATTTGGTGTTGCTTTCTGAAAGAAACTTCGAGGTGAGCTGGACAACAGAAGGTCTTCAGCGAAGAAACCCCCTTCAAGCAAGTGTTTCGGCCCTTAACTTCTTACACTCAAAGGAGGCCAGGCCGCATCCAGGTCATGGCACCTGGGTGCCCCCTTTCTGCTGATATTTAGCCATTAGGATATCGGAAACCGTATGAAGATTGTCAACAAGATTTAGCTGGAACTCTTCTCCGCCGCTTCTGCTTTCAAACTTATATTTAAATGCTTTCTCGAGTTTGTAAAAATAACGTTGGTATTGAAGATATATCTTGGATTACATACAATTATTTAAAGCATACATCTTAAAACTAAAGTAACAACAACAACAACATCAACGACCACAAGAACAAGATCAACAGTAACAACAACAGTAACAACAGTAACAACATCAATAACAACAACAATAACAACAACAATAACGACGACAAGAACAAGAACAACAATCACGACAAGAACAAGAACAATAGCAACAACAACAATAACAATAATAACAACAGTAGCAATGAGTACAACTACAACGGTAGCAACTACAGCTGTAATGGTAACAGCACCGACAGTAGCAGAAACAGCAATTACAACAACAGCAACAAAAACTTCAACTATGATAGCAGTAATAACAGGTATATGAGCAACACTAACAACAAAACCAACAACAACTAATACAACAATATCAATCACCATTACAGCAACAATAACAATAACAGCACCAACAACTACTATAAACCAGCAAAAACAACTAATACGACAGCACTAACAACATCAAGGGCAATATCAGCATCTCTTACAAAAACAACATCAAGGACGATTAATAGATTAATACTACAGCAACAACAACCAAAACACAGCAACAGTAACAACAATATCAGCAACAATTACAAGAGTTATAAGAACAAAAATAATAAAAAAATGTGTAGCAACAGGAATAAAAACACAACTAACTACAACAATAGCACCCCCGTAACACCACCACCACTACCACTACCACGATCACCGCCGCCACCACTACCACTACCACAACCACCACCACCATCACCACCGCCACCACTACAACCACCACAACCATCACCACTATCACCACCGCCACCACTACCACCGCCACCAACCACCACCACCACCACCACCACCACCACCACCACCACCACCACCGCCATCATCACCACCGCCACCAACCTCCACCACCACCACCACCACCACCGCCGCCATCATCACTACCGCCACCACGACCACAACCACCATCACTACCACCACAACCACCACTACCATAACCACCATCACCACCACAACCACCACAACCGCCACAACTACCACACCCCGTACCACCACCACCACCACCACCACCACCACCACCACCACCACAACCACTACCACCACCACCACCACCACCACCACCACTATCACCACCGCCACCATTACCACAACCAACATCACCACCATCACCACTACCACCCTACCACCAGACAACCACCACCACTACCACTACCACCACAACCACCACAACCACCACCAACATCACCACTACCACAACCACCACAACCACCACAACCACCACACCCGTACCACCACCATCATCACTGCCACCATTACCACCACCACTACCACCACACACATACCACCACTGCCTCCGCTACCACAACAACCACCACTACCACCACAACCACCACCACCACCACCACTACCATCACCACCACCGTCACCACTACCACCACAACAACCACGACCACCACCGCCACCACTACCACAACCACCACCAACACCACCACCACCACCGCCGCCACCTCTACCACAACCACCACCAACACCACCACCATCACCACCACCACCACCACCACCACTATAATAACAACAACACCCACAACATGATTAGTTACAACAAGAGCAAACACGCCATTGAATAATCACGTGAACAAAACTCAATTCTAAAATAATTAAATTTATTACATAGAAACATTCCTTTGTTAGAAAATCCTGTAATTTGGTTCCAGAATGGTTAATTCTGTCGGATGTTATTATAGAGTTATTCAGTCACCCCCCCGTTTCCATTCTATTATCTTCTGCTCCACACCTCCATTATGCTTATATATCTTCGCCTCCACGCCACTCATCGTCTTCTATCCTCAACTTTCAGATCTATTTTAATATTGTGAGAAGTATATATATATATATATATATATATATATATATATATCCGGGAGCTTCCAACAGTAATGGTTGCATTCTTTAAGGGTATGTCAATATTTATTTATAAAACTGATCTATATTATATTTTATATGATGAAAGCACACCATAATTTAACCCGGTGTCCTTGAAATATGTATAATGAAATAAATATGGTTTTATAAATATAGTTTCCAATATCGTATATATATATATATATATATATATTAGAAAGTGAGGTTTTTTTTACAAAATGAAAAATAACCGAGGTGTCCTACACGAGTGAAAGTATAAAGAAAAAGAGATGAAATCGAAAATGCAACTGAAGTCTTATTTTTTAAAAAAATATATATATTTATTTGGTTCCTTTACCGGTTTTTCCACAGACCCTCCATCTCAACTCACCTTTTGAAAAGCAGAAGAACTGCGAAACCGGTAAAGGAACCAAATAAATATATATATTTTAAAAAAAAATAAGACTTCAGTTGCATTTTCGATTTCATCTCTTTTTCTTTATATATATATATATGAAAACAGGGAGAAAGGGACGATTATGAGGAAGAAAAATATATTTTCCCTTTTTTGTCTCTCTCTCTCTTTTCTGGGTTAGAAAATGATTAAAACGAAATGTTTTACTTTGTGTGAAGTATTATATATATATATATATATATATATATATATATATATATATATATATATATATATATATATATATATATATATATGTGTGTGTGTGTATGTATGTATATATATGTATGTATATATATATATATATATATATATATATATATATATATATATATTCCGAACAATAGAAAGAAAATAAAGATGTTAAATTCGGAAGGGAGCAGTCTGACATACCTGTTGAATATGTTGATGAACATGAAATATTCACAGCTTCCTTGCCAGGGAATTGAGCTCTGATCTCTTGTCTCTGGTCTCTGATCTCTTGTCTCAGGTTTTCAGTCACCTATTTGACAGACGGGTACACTATCTATTGTCATTCTACTGAATTAATGATAGAGTTTGAGCCAAAGGGGGAGTTTTTTTTACTCTGTCGTTCGATCTGCTATAAATAACAGTCAAGTCACCCACAACAGTAACATCATCCCCAATAGCAGTAGCAGCAATAGCAGCAGTAGCAGCAGTAGCAGCACCACTACCGCCACCTGCACCACCACAAGAACCAACTTCCTCCCACCATTACCATCACCACCAACAACAGCAGCAGCACGGCCACCATTAAAACCACCACCACCAACACCTCCACTACCACCACAACCGCCAGCATCAGCACGACCACCACAACATATGCATGCACACACGCACATATCCCGTTCACGTACATACTCACACACACGTACACATAAACACATGCGTACAGACATCCATGCAAGACAATTGTGATTGTGCTTGAATGCGTCAATGAAGTCATTAAGGAAATCCTCGAGCAACCGAAGTAATCATGTATGTTTAACTCGTCTCTTACATCATTGAAAATAAATTCCAGTAAAATCTTGATGCACTGACACGCTTAATTTCCCTTGAGAATATGACTGAACCGGAAGCTGGAAGCAGGGATTAGTAACCAGAATGATGCAATTAAAGGCAAGAAAGAAAGTTGAAGATTAACAACAAATAAGGTTGATTCTAATACGAGCAGTTCATATTGCTTTAATTTTCGACAAGATCTAAAGGTTTATCATAAAAAATGGAGGATGAATAAAAGGCTTAAGAATTATTGTAAATAAATTTGGGCCTCAGAATCAGGGATTACAATGAAATGAGTTTTATCGAAGAATAAGATTTAATGCAATAACAGATTTTCAGTGAAGAATTATCTAAGTTTATGTTCAAATTCAGCTGGGAAAATTTCCCAGTCGAGCCAAAGAGAAAGACATGTAATGAACTGCTCGACTTACTAAAAGTTGCAGGTAAATCTCCTTTAAAAATACCATACCACATTAAACCACACAGGACACAACGGAAATAGTATTCCTAGATACACTGAAATTAAGACAGTTTAGTCACAAATGTAACACCTTTGACGTTAGAGTAATCACGAAGCTAAACAACACCTCCTCGGATGTATTACGCTTAAGATTATTTCTTTGCTTTATTCATTTGGTCGGGAGAAAGAGGCTGCGCTCATAGGTTGTGCAAGCAATCGCAACCGGTTAGATTAACGCAGTCAACGTATCCCTTGAAAAGTTAAGGTGACAAATTTGCGGTGTCGTTAGAGCACGGATTAAATTTCCTGGTATTTTTTTTAGCTCTCTGCCTCCTGAGTTCAAATTCTATCAGTCAATTTTGCTTTTCATACTGAGTGAGTCGGACAAAAAAAGTCTTTGAGATACAGTTTTCGCCAAAAGAGATATATCACTGATTGTAAAGCTTAACAGTTGTAGCCCCACCAGTACACACCGCATTTGTGCGATATAACAGGAAGCTGCTAAGCAAAGAGACGAGAGATAGATGGAGCCCACAAGCAAACATTTGTACCGAGAGATTTACGTTCAAGACGTTGTAGGATGCGCAGCTAATGTCGTGGTTAGTAACATAGTGAGTAGGTCTCCAGCAGATGTGGCTTTACGAAAGCCTTCCAGGCGGTTAATAAGAAGGGGAAAAGATTCAAGTTGTTCGAGAAGGCTGTTGTTAACGGCTGTTTGATGAAGTCAGGAGCTTGTCCTGTGGCACATAGTTTGAGAGTAATAAAATATATTTTATCTCCATTCCACATGGTCAGTATTTTCCATTTGTTTACAACCTTACATTTATCTAATTAAATGTAAGTATTTTCCATTTTTCTACAACCTTACATTTACCTATTTAAATTGATACACTGTGGACTGAAGCACATACACTGTCACCATGATCTTAAAGATGATGATGATGATGGTAATCATCGTCATCATGTTCATTATTGCAGTATTAACTTACTACTACTACTACTACTACTCCAACAATAATAACAATAACCACAACATCGACCACGACAACAAAAACAACAAGAATAACAATAATGATAATGATAATAACAATGTTGATAATGATTCATTAAAAGTTACCAATCAGATCTTGCAAAAGACTTAGGCACCCTTCATTAAGTTTTATTCTACAAAACCAAACAAACCGCTACCGTGTTGTGGCCGCTAATTACTAAAATTGACTGATTGCTAATTAGCAGACACACACAAAACATTGATGGATGAAAATAGACTGGAGATAAATCTCTTCTTTATATCTTGTCTGCCACATGGGTTTTAGAACAATAAGTTTAAAGTTCATTTGTGTTTAGGATAAAGTCTTCTGCTGCTATCATATTCTTACTTTAGAATTGCGGAAAAAAAAAAAAAAAATGCTGTTTCATTATTAAACACTGATTATATTGTATTGAGTTCAGGCAGAGATTAGATAATGGTAAATATTTTGCCCCACCCATCCCTTACCAACGATTGTATTTTATGATAATAATCAACAAAATAAGTCTTACGTTCAATTAAAATACAATAGAAATTAAATAAAGCTCATTAGACGATAATGAAAATAAAAGCTTGCTTGGTATTTAATCAATTGATCGACTTAATCGATTAACACCTGGCCCATGACTACCTTTAGAGGAGTCAACACTGTTATAAGCACTCGGGCATAGTCTCTAATTTAAGCATAGCATTTTATTTCCATCCCATCCGATTTGGAGGCCCTAAAAACAGGCATGGGCAAGGGCTTTCTCTCACTGATAAAACAGCCAAAATAATAAAAAGAATTCAATGTAAAAACAACCAAAAACAATCCAAACAAACATAAGAGGGAAGGGAATGAGGTTGTGTTGATCTAACTGTGACGTACATTGTCTTCATAAGGTGGCTTTGAATGGATCAAACAAGCAATGAAAATGAAATTGTTTATACATGTATGTATGTATGTATGTATGTATGTATGTATGTATGTATGTATGTATGTATGTATGTATGTATGTATGTATGTATGTATGTTTAGTCGCCAAGGTTTCTTGGTGAGGAGGGTGACTTTGGACATCCTGCAGGACTAAAAACAAAACCTGTCAAAGGGCAAAGGAGCTCTTAAGAGTCAATGGCCATCCAAAATCACCGGGAGAGATGACTCCTTAGCCTTTGTCAAGGCAGAATTCTAGGAGAAGGAAAACTCTGATATAACACCTGCAACCCTGATGGTATCCAATGATGTTGACTTGTTCTTCTTTTTGGTAAATATCATCTTGGTTAAGAGAGTGGGACTGGCTTTGTGCAGTGCCTTTGCTCACTATAAAAGCTTCACGGCACAGGCATTGCTTTATATCTGGAGATCTCTCTGCACTTGTCGTCACATGGTACCATGCGCCCAGCACTATGTGTCAATAATTGTCACAGGTGTAGTGTTTGTGCCAGAGTTTTCAAGTCGCTGGCTGGACTAAAAAGTCACACTCGTTCAGCGCATCGGTAGGGGTTCTCCTACATGGATATAAAGTAGTGGCCGTACTCGAAAACGAGTTGGCAGCCACCATGTATGTATGTATGAATGTATGTATGTATGAATGTATGTATGTAATAATGGGACTGGATACCCGATCTCGCGGTTAAACCACTGGGAGGGAAGGACCTCTAGCCTTTGTCAGGGCATTCTTCTAGGAGAAAGCAACTCAGGAAACTGGGATAACTCCGCCATAAAACCTGCGGCTCAGTAGTTACCGATGATGTCGTTCTTTTCTTCTTTTCGGGTTATATTTACTGTCGCTCAGAGAGTGGGATTGGCTGAGTGCACAGTCTTTCCCACTTTAAAAAAATCTTCAGGCATTGCACAATAGAATTAATTAATAATTATTAATAATGGTATATCGTGCAATGGCCATACTCGATAACGAGTGGGCAGCCATCATGTATGTATGTAATATGTATATACACATATACATATGTATGTATATGCGCGGGGACATAGAAATAGTCAGGCTAGACACCCGATCACACGGTTAAACCACTGGGAGTGAAAGACTCCTAGCCTTTGTCAGGGCAGTCTTCTAGGAGAAGGCAACTCAGGAAACTGGGATAACTCCGATATAAAACCTGCGGCTCAGTAGTTACCGATGATATTGATCTTTTCTTCTTTTCGGGTTATAGCTACTGTCGCTCAGAGAGTGGGATTGGCTCAGTGCATAGTCTTTCCTCACTTTAAAAAATATCTTCACGCACAGGCATTGCACAATAGAATTAATTAATAATTATTAATAATGGTATATCGTGCAATGGCCATACTCGATAACGAGGGGGCAGCCATCATCATGTATGTATGTATGTATGTATGTATGTATGTATGTATGTATGTATGTATGTATGTATTTATGTATGTATGTTTATGTATCTATGTATATATGTATATATGATCTTTAGGTTTCATTATTTTACAAACGTTTGGCCTAAGGTAGCAACAATTATTTTACTAACATTTACCAATAGAGAGAGAGAGAGAGATAGAGATAGAGAGAGAGAGATAGATAGATAGAGAGAGATAGATAGATAGAGATAGAGATAGAGATAGAGATA
>OZ024740.1:336395621-336415621 GCA_964016885.1 Eledone cirrhosa | reverse complement strand
TATACAATTTCGCGCGCGCACACACACACACACATATATATATAGATAATGATAATTGTTTCTACTTTAGGCACAAGGCCAGCAATTACCCAGTGCATTACTGGTACTTTATTTTATCGACTCCGTACGAAATACGGTTTCATTTGTACATCCCTATTTATTTTGTTATACGTATTTCCAAGACGTATCCCAGTTGTATAATAGCTGTTCTACGTGTTCTCTTCAGACAGACAAAAATCCAAACGAGATGTAAATATCCATTGATATGTTACCCGTCATACGTGTTAATCCCTTCGCCGACCAGTTAGCATATGTCCGAAATTTTCAATTAACCATAACAACAGTGCCCTAAATAGGAAAGAAGAAAATAATAATAGACCTTTTTAACAATTACGGTCTTAAGCTAGAAATAGGAAATAACAATACAATAGCCAATTTCATCGACATATCGCTAAACTTTAATTCAGGCCTCGACTACCTATACCATACATTAAATGAAACCTTCAATTATCTTAGCTACTTCTCAAACCACCCTAGAAACTTTAAGAAAGTCATAGTCAAAAGTGTAGAACAGAGAATATCTAGATTCTCAGCTAACAGGGAAATCTTCGATGGCAAGGCTAGCTGCTATAATAAGGCATTAGCTAGAGCAGGTTACCAGGATAAGACTTGAATATAGATAGAAACAATTACACACCCAATCATAGACACAAACAAACCATAGACATAAACACTAACATACACACAATTAACGGTAACGTTTTCCCAGATGACATAAATACAGTCAAATCTTTAATCGACACACAATTAAACTTTCTTACTCGACTACCAAAAGCATAGCCCAGAATTTAGCGAAAATTAACACAAGAAATCTGGTAATTAAACATAAGTAGATAACTCACAATAGCAACCACAGAAACACTGATAGAGTAAACAGCAACTCGAATAACTGGGATAACACCATTAACATAAATGAGATAAACCAACGGACACACAGATACAGGGAGTGAATAATGAATGGTAACGTAAATAATTGCAATTGCAGAAACCGTAATAGTTGCCCAATGAATAATAAATCTTAAGACAAAAATATTGTTTATGAATGTGAAGTAAAAACGAGTAGTAAGACTAGAGAAAAGCAATGAAGAATGACATGATGCTGAATGAAAATAAAAGTAATATATATAAACATACACATACCGACCATAATTAAATATGGAATGATACGCGATGGGGCCCTCCCTCCACAGCCCAGGAGGTGAGAATGGAGAAGGCGTTTCACCGGAGGACAGCAAAGGAGACGCGCTGGAAAAGCCACTCCAACTCGCGGGGCTCACACCTGCGGCTGACCAGCTCAGCACCTATGGTGGTGAGTAGGGAGGTAGCTCTAGGGCCTATAGATATATTGATGCAACTTCTACTAGATTTAAGGAAAGGTGGTACAACCATCGCAACTCATTTAAAAGAGCTGATAAAAGATCTAGCACAGCCCTGTCGGAACTAATTGGGTCGCAAAAAAATAAACAAGTGGAATACTCCCTTTCTTGGTCAAAACAACTCTCACATGCTTTTCCCTATATAAATGGATCTATATCTTCTGGGTGTGACATCTGTACTACAGAGACTTTACACATCATAAATAGTAGGCATAAAATTATTAACAAACGCTCTGAAATTTTTAATTCTTGTTTACACAAAATTAAACAAATTGAAAAAAGCATCAAGATTGCATCATATACATATTTTATTCACACATGACACTTGTTTCGTTATCGATCAACTGAAGGTACGATCGATCATGATAGGGCCCAATTAAGTAATCGAAAGCTCTTCAGATATATGAGTCTTTACCTGTAACTTTACACACTTAACCACTATATATATATATATATATATATATATATATATATATATATATATATATATATATATATATATATATATATATATATATATATATATATATATATATATATATTAGTAGTAGCACTAAAGTGATGTTGTTCCTAATAGTGGTGTAAATGTGCGATATGTTTATGTACAATAAATATATGAGAGACCCGCTCCGAATATTTTGAGCTATGATTATATAACAGATAGTTAGGGAGAATGCTAGACAACAGTTTCAGGATTCTAATCCTTTATCGATGATATCTACTCACTTGGTACTGAAATGGAAATAAATTGACTAAAGCCAATATGATTTTTGCGTATGAAGTATCGGCTGAAGATGTTCATTTGCACATAGTGCGAACTTGATTGGCGAATATTGATGAGCAGTAGCACTAATATAGTGTAGTTGTGTTCATATAAGCATATATGTATAACTGTGTTTACACATTTGTTTCATTCACCATTGGATTTTGTAGAACTGAGAGTAAAAACATATTGAACTACTAGTATATGTTGTAGGGCAGCAAAGTAAGGAGAGAGTAAAGAGCTATAAATGAGGCAGTGAGACAAGGACAGAGAGGAGAGTTTCATATTTAATACAATAAACCTTGAAACTAAGACCTTTAAATTTAATATTAAGACAATCCATTCACAACAGCCTAGCAATCATTTTATCTTCGACCTTCCACTCTCAATAAATATTCTGAAAGATGTTCTTGCGAACATGAAATATAGAAGATATAGACTTTTACAAACCTTTTACATCTCAACCTTCTTACATATCTCAGGTACCTTAACTCAATAAACACTCAATACAAACCTTTAGCATATAATGTCGCATTGCTAACATTCTCTATGACATTTAAATGCACGCTGTTTGATTCATTACATAAATATATTAGTAATATTTCTTTACAACTTCTCAATCCTATTCTACAAATAGTTTAACAACACACACTGAGGCTAACATTTCATTCTAACCTTACACTAAATACACTAAGTTTTCTCTTCAAATCATATACAAAGAGAGGATTAGTCTATTTATCCTAGATAATCCCACTATTTCATATTTACTGTCTAAAACCACATGCTCTTCACAATTTAAATTTTACTTTCACTTTTAATTTTGTATGATCCATTTCATACTTTATTTTTACTTTTATTTTAATTGTGATTCCATATATACTTCCATATATTGATTATATTTATTAATAGTTGTTATTTTTTAATGTATAATCCCATAACCATGACCTACACTGTTTCATAAACACATCCCATATACTTATTCAGTTTTTTACTTAGTTTAATTGTATACAGGCGTATATACACGAATAGCATGTGAAAATATGCAGGCGAACAGTCTGTATTTGGGCAAAAATACTTATGTATATATGTATATACGCATGCGCGCGCACACACAAACACACAAACACACACACACACACACATATATATATATATATATATATATATATATATATGTATATATATGTATGTGCGTATGCGTATATGCGTGTATGCGTATATATGTGTATTTGCGTATATATGCGTATACGCGTGTATATACGCTTGAGCACG
Source organism: Eledone cirrhosa (assembly GCA_964016885.1). Lineage (NCBI taxonomy): Eukaryota > Metazoa > Mollusca > Cephalopoda > Octopoda > Eledonidae > Eledone > Eledone cirrhosa. The sequence goes on along the minus strand of OZ024740.1, from coordinate 336,412,150 downwards.
TCAGTATATGCACATTTATGCCTGTGTGTATGTATACGTATGTATTTGTATATAACTATGTATGTAAGCATAATACATATACATATAGATATGCGTATAATGTGTTTCAGTACATTCACACACGTATGTATATGGATAAACATGCATACACATTAACATACACGCACATGTACATACGCGCAAACACACACACACACACACACACACACACACACACACACACACACACACACACACACACACACACACACACACACACACACACACACACACACACACACACACGTGTACATACACTTATATAAATGTATATTTTGGTGTGTGGTTAATGTTATTTCGTTGGATGTGTGCATTTATGTAAACGTTAACCTTTTTGTTGTATGATGAATTATCTCTATGGTTTGAGATATATTTCTAACGGCTTAATGCATTTACCTATAATTACAGTTCTTTATGTTACGAAATATAGTTATCTTTTAACACATTTGTATTTACCTGTGTTACTATATTTGCACTTATGCACTATATACCTTCACACATACTATCTCACAATTGCATTTTTCGCCAGTATCATTTCTATATTTTCATATTTCTTTATTCTTTTTACACATTAATTTTTCCTCTTATACAATAACACCATATTACTCATGTCTCTTTATATTAGCTTTTCAATAGATTATTCTAATCTTTACCAATTCCCATACTACAAACATATACTGGTGTACGAATTTTTCCATTTCGTGCAATTAACACATCACTTTAAATTTTTCATTTTACTTAGGATGCATTTTAATATTTTCCATTTTACGAACATTATTATATAATTACTTTAACTTATTTGACCTCTTCAAAAAACTATGTCTTGCAAAGATAATTTTACGTCATTCTATGGATAGGCAGCATGATTAGAGTATCGGAATAATTGAATTCGTTCCGGCTCTTCACGTTCTGGATTCAAATCCTACCGAAGTCAGCTTTGTCTCACGTTCTTTCGGTGTCGAAGAAATGTAGTAACAGAGCATGACTAGACTACCTGAATTGTTAGTGCACCGAATAAAGTGCATTGCACCGAATAAAGTAAATAAACTAATTTATTTACATTATTCTTAAGTCCGAAGCCGAGAATCATTCGGTTTCCTAAATAGAATATTAGTCTAATGACTCCATTTATACCATAAACGTGGTTTTGTCTAATTGTTCTCATCGATCCACATAACGACGTATTATCTTCGCTTTTTTCCGTTCATTGCCAGGGAACATCTTCACGAACCATAGTATCGTCTTCATGTTTTCCTTCGTTTGCAACGGTTTTCGAAATATTTACTTCTGCGTTCACGGATTGTTTTTTTTTTAGTTTCAGAAGATCACTTTAAGTGTGAAAGCAGCGATTCTTAAACTTTAATCTATCCATCCATCTCTCTCTCTCCCTCACTCTCTCTCTCTCTCTCTCTCTCTCTCTCTCTCTCTCTCTCTCTCTCTCTCTCTCTCTCTCTCTCTCTATATATATATATATATATATATATATATATATATATATCAAGCTGTGGCACGCCGCCCAGGCTTTGCTCTTCCTCTCAACCACATCATCTTCCGTATTCCCAATCTTTGCTCCCAAATACAGGCAGTCCTCAACCAATTCCAGCGGCTTCCCGCCTACATTAGTGATCCCCTCTGGCTTCTCAACATTCTCTACCAGATATTTTGTTTTAGTCTCATTCATTCTCAGCCCCACACTCATCGACACAGTCTCAACCTCCTGCATCAAATCCTCTGCCTCCTTCACTGTATTTGTCACCAAATCTATGTCGTCGGCAAATTCAGCATCTGATATCTTTTTCGCCTTAACTCTCCTGCTCTGAGCCGGTGCTACAGTAAAGCCAGAGTCCTGGTGTTTCTCCAGTGCAACGTGCATACAATAGTCCGCTACGATGATAAAAAGGTAGGGAGCCAATGTATCTCCCTGGAACACTCCAGCCAGTATCTCAAAGAACTCTGTCATCCCATCAGGTGTAATGACTTGGGCTTTGGTGTTGGTGTAGAGCAGTGATATCAGGTCCACTATCCTCTTGGGGATTCCATAAGCCTGTAAGATTTTCATCAGGCAGTAACGGTCCACAGAATCAAATGCTTGAGATCGGTGTGAAAGTCGGACCTTCGTAAAGACCTGAAGGTCCGCCTCTTCATTGCTGTAGTGGAGTCTGTGCTGCTGTACGGGTCTGAGACTTGGATACTGACCAAGAAACTCACTCAGATAGTGGATGGGTGCTACACAAGAATGCTGAGGATGGCTCTGAACATTAATCAGTATACACTGAGGATGAAAAACTCAGAGCTGTATGGGAGCCTCCAAAAAGTCAGCTCAAAAGTGACACAGAGGAGACTGGGGTTAGCTGGACATGCTCACCGACATCCAAAGTTGACATTGCACTCAGTGATCCTGTGGGAGCCCCTACATGGACACACTGGAAGAGGAAGACCAAGGTTAACGTATGTTGATGCCCTAGGGACAGACACTGGTCTGTTAGAGACGCAGGACATGGCAGCGATAATGAGGGACAGAGACCGCTGGAGAGAACTTGTCCATGGATCTCGGGAATTTTACCCGCCCTAGAATAGAATATAAATATATATATATATGTGTGTGTGTGCGTGTGAGCGGGTGTGTGTGTGTGTGTAAACACCGACGAAAAAACGGATAAACAATTGCTTCGCCATGCAAAATTTATTCCAATCACGTTGCATAGACTTTACATTACCACTCTTGTCTTCGCAAATATAACGAACCAATAATTGGCTAACTGGAGACGTACAACCCACGATACTATACGACTTATAGCCTATATGTATTTATAGGTTATATTTATTTATTTCATTTCATGAGTGTGATATAAAGAATTAATATCTTTGACCATATGACCATAGATCATTCTTCCTCTAAACTAATGGAATTAAAAAACAAGCAAAACATACAAATATTTTTCACAGATATTAAAATCACTAATAACACGAGTTTATCAATCAGAGCACACCAATTCTCTCAGATCGTATAGTTTAGATTTGTATACAAATAGAACTGAGCAAATATTGAGATAGTGAAATATCATTTATTTCTGAAGTCACATTCACACTCTCTTGCAAAGTTCGGTTTGCGTTCTGCAACATTGCTTCTCTAACACTCTTGCTATGTCTCCTATGTGACTGCTGCTATTGCTGCTGCTACTACTTCTCATAGCTTTCATCCTATACTACTGAATATGTTGTTGTACGATCGTTTCAGGGAGCAAATATCAATGAGCAAACTCTTCGATGGTAATTATGCAACTCGATACAACCAGCCTTGAAAATGTACATCACTGCTAGCCTCGTTCAGAAACAAATGAATTTAATTCTTATAAATCAGATGAGTAAGGATATCTTACGGAAAATGATAGAAAAGAATGTAAGGCAGATGATAAATAATTATGAGAATACTTAAAAGACATAAGCGAATAAAAAAATCAAAAAAATCAGAAAATAGATTTCGAGGATGAAGAATGGTACTGTGCACGCAGGTTCATACTAAATATCCAGGAACTGAGATATATATATGTTCAAATGAAGTACAATGAAGATAAAGTATGCTGACTTTCGTCAGTAACATCTTATTATCAGTAGCCAAAGCCAGCTTTTGAATATGTAATTGGGCCGAAATGTAGTTCAGATGGATTGTATATTCACCATATACACATAGAATAAAGCCACAGATAGATATCTAAACAGATATAGATACAAACACACATGAAAGCTTATGTATGTATGTTCTGGTTTTATAATTTTTACCAATAGAGAAAGAGTCGGTTTCTAACATAGATACAAGACTCTCTCATTGGAATTTACACAACATCAGCTAGGTAGATATGTCTGCATGTATGCATGTATGCATGTATGTGCAGGTATGGATGTCAATGTATGTGTGGATGTATATGGTTTGAGTTATATATGTGCACGTGCATATGCTTTGTATCTGTACATGTGTATATGCAGTTATTAGATACAGAACCTTCGGAATGTTTAGTATATTTTTGCTGTTCCATTAATGGATTGTACTTGTAATTTCTTAACTAGTGTTCTCTCTGTTTCTGTGAAGCCCAGCTTCTCAAGATTTGTACTGAGGCAGTTGCTAACATATTCTAGTGCCCCAATAATCACAGGCATAAATCTGAAGGTGTAATCAAGGTGGAGTATCTGCAGATTTTTCATCAGTTCTGCATAAATATTCTCCTTTTCGCTAATCTTTTATATTATATTGGCATCTGCTGGACAGTTAACTTCCACTACTGTGCATGTCTTCTTTTCTCTGTCCCATATCATTATATCTGGTCTGTTGTGTCTGCATTTTATTGGGGTTTTTACTGAAACATTCCACCAGTACTCTTTCATATTATGTATATGTATGCTGTAGCTTTTAATGTGTTTATTATCGGGGCTTTCTTTTCTACGGATTGCATTGTACTGTATTTTAGCCACTACATCATGCCTCATAGGTAGATAGTACCGTGATGACATCTTTGGATAGCTGCTAATGACTTGGGTGACATCTTGTTAATTCTGCAGTGGGTGACATCTTGTTAATTCTGCGGAGTCTGTACTTGTCCCATATAGGTGTTTTGCCTGCATCCCGATCTCTTTTGTGAATCAGGTATTTTGTGTTGATTTCCTGTTCTTGGATTGCAAAAGCATATCCTTCAACGTGGGAGCCAATATAGTAGTTGTTGGTACAAGATAGAGTACTTTGCTTATCTATATTACTCTTACTTTGGAGCTTCCTGGCATCATATCCATGCAAGACCTTTTGCTGATAAGCATACAGTTTTTCATCCATGGATTCACTGTGGTATTGCTGGGCAATTTCCCTGGGTGTGAGGTTTTGATTATCATTTAGGGAGTACCTTTCAAGGAGTTCCTACCCAACTCTCATGAACGTATCTGTCTCATGCAGATAGACTTGCTCAATAAATGGGCCTTTTGAGGTTCGTAAATGTTGTCGGAGGGATATGATGTGACATTCAAATGCTGTCTGGACTTATGTTAGCCCTCTGCCTCCATGCTTACGTTGATGTGGAAATTTCCGGTGTTTTGATTAAAATTTTTCGAGTTTTAACATCAATTGTATGTATGTATGTATGTATGTATGTATGTATGTATGTATGTATGTATGTATGTATGTATGTATGTATGTATGTATGTGCTGAAAGAAGGATGGGTGTTTATATATTTTGCTTGGTAATGATCAAATCAACATCTATTGTATTGTTGAATTATTCTATTACATAGCTAGGTCCGACCCTCAGCGAAAAAGTAAAGGCTGTTTATAGACGGAAAGAGAGACAAACGCCTTCGTACATTTAATTTCTGACACAAAATGTAGTTTGATTTTCTCCTATCGTTAATGCAATATTTTGTTTTGTATCATTGACAGATCATATTAGTTGCGCTCTAATACTGCCATTTAATACTCATTGAATGTGTCCAACTTGGTGGATAAAGAGAATGCTGTTCTTACCTCTATTTCATTTCATTTATCTCAGTACATCCACGGTTTATGTATAAGTTAAAAAAATACCAATAATTTAAACCCCCCAATAATGATTTTCGATTCAGACACAAGTCCAACATTGTTTTGGGGGATAGGACAATCGATTAAATTGACCACAGTGCGTTACTGGTATTTTATTTTATCGATCCCGCAAAAATGAAAAGCGAAACTAACTTCGGTGGGATTTGTAATCAGAACGTAAAGGGCTGTAATTATATGCCGCAACACATGCTGTCCGACGCTCTATATATAATGCTAATACATATAATACATATAATGCTTACGGGGTCGATAAAATAAAGTACCAGTAATGTACTGGGTAATTGCTGGCCTGTGCCAAAAGTAGAAACAATTAAATTAATAATAAAAATAACATTATTCGTGAGCTCTACCTTTGAAATATTAGGATATCGAAATGTGAGTCTTCTGATGATTGGTAAAAGAAAGAACTATACAGAGTATGTAACTTACATAGGCTTGAACTTTCACTGTATTCTCTACATTGGGAATTTATCCTGTCACAGAAAACAAAAAAGTGAACGATTTCAGTAGATGGAATGCAATTGGAGAAAGAAATGATATAACACACACATACACATAGACACACACACATACACATAGACACACACACACACACACACACACACACACACACACACACACACACACACACACACACACACACACACACACACACACACACACACACACACACACACATTGATAAATATGCTGGGTCCGTCAACTTCTTATTATATATATATATATATATATATATATATAGGAAAAAGTATGACTCCGACGGCAGTGCTCAAGCCGTTTCGACGGCTATTTCTGGACTAAATTAGAATTTTTAGCCTGGTAAATAAATGCTCTTAAAAAAAAAAAAAAATGGGCTATTTATTTACCAGGCTAAAATTTCTAATTTAGTCCAGAAATAGCCGTCGAAACGGCTTGAGCTCTGCCGTCGGGGTCATACTTTTTCCTATTACCCACTCTACTACCCTAAGTATTGAGTACTCTGGTGCGTTATGGTCCATCTGGTTCCTTACCACAACTCCTTCGTTTTATATATATACTAGCAGAAGTGCCCGGCGTTGCTCGGGGCTAGGGAACTGATGTATTATAATGAATATTCCATCTCGTTTGGTTTGCAGGCCTGGTGTGTCCTGGTCTCTGTTAACTACGGTATATATAATCTGGTTGCAGCTAGAAAAATAGACATACCGCAGAAGGGTTTGTACCTACATAGGTGATCCCCTGTCTATTTGACTTTCGCCTGACCTAACTGAGGTCGTAGGTGAAAGGGATCGGATCAATCACTTTTTGACAGGACAAAGAAAACGTTTGTTGGTGCCTGTTTATGTCGTGGTTTTGGGTTCAATCCCTAATTTTTTTTATTCCTTACTGAAAGTACTTAATGAACCTGTGAACGTCCCTAGCAGTTAAGAATGAGAAATTGAATTGTTTCTGGCGCGATTGTATTCTCGTCATTGTTAACGAAAACTACATTGAAACACGCACACACACACGTGTGTATTGGCGGTAATACACACACACACACACACACACACACACACACATGCTAACGGCGACATAACATTTACCGGTTATATAAACTTTTCATGCTATATAACATCGTACTGACTACATAGCCTTTTACCTGCTACATAGCTTTACCGGCTACATAATGAATACCGGCTACGCAATTGATCTTATTGTTTAAGGAAGTCTGCGAATAGTGTTTTAAAAAATTATTTGTTAACTCACATGATGTGAAATGGAAGGGTAGTATTATCCCCATGAAGATTAACAACCGAAAATGAAAATAATTATGTCGTTTGATTTTACGATTGAAAGAAAATAATTGTCGCAAATTAGAATTTTTAGTTGTTAATGAAGTGTGTATGTGTGGTTAGAAATCCGGCACGTGGTTAAATTGATTTAAAGTTTAATTATTCATTTGATGTGAGTGTGTGTTTGTATGTGTTTGCAAATAAATAAATCAGTTTGAAGACTCACATTTAGAATAAACGAAATTGTACGTTAATGTGGCTAATGTTTTTGTTGTTTAGTCTGTAAAGTGTATGAGTGAGAGAGTAAAACGGACAGTATCACCATCAACATGAACAATGTAAAATGAAAAGAATAGTTGTTTCAGCTTGGAAAGAGAAAGTAGCAGAAAGTATGAAGTTGTATAGATTTTGTATAGAAAGTATGAAGTTGTATAGATTTTGTATAGAAAGTATGAAGTTGTATAGATTTTGAAGGGTAATGGAAAGGATTTAGCAGTTGAAATGAGAGAATCAAATCGTAAAATATTGAGTTTTATCGATTTTTTGCGTAATTGTGGGTGAAAGTGAAAAAATATATATGTGCCATGACTCAATCGAAGCTATTTGGAATACTGAATTGTAAATTTCAATTGAAGAAATTCTATATCGTAGATTTCTATAACAAAGAAACATGACCATAAACTGAGCTTTATAGATTATGATATATATAAAGCCCTCACCAGTAGAATGAGAGAGAGAGAGAGAGAGAGAGAGAGAGAGAGGGAGAGAAAGAGAGAGAGAGAGAGAGAGAGAGAGAGAGAGAGAGAGAGAGAGAGAGAGAGAGAGAGAGAGAGAGAGAGAGAGGGTAGATTCTAAACAAGAAACGACGCTTTCCTGGTCTTGTTCTCTTTCCCCCCACCCTCTCTCTCTAATACCATCTCCTTTCTCCCTGGCTTTTCCTCTTTCTACTACCTTCTGTGTTATATCTGCATTCATTTATCAGTTTGTGAATAAGACAAAAGAAAAAAGATCCAAAGAAATCAATTAGAGACGGTTGCTTCTGACAGGACCCACGGGAAGGCGTGCTGGAAGACTCTTCTCCCACGACCCTCCCAGGAATAAGAGGGCGAAGAAGAAGGAGAGAAAGAAGACATCAACTAGGTAATTATGTATGTTTGCGTCTATGTTTGCAGGTATGTATGTATGTATGTATGTATGTATGTATGTATGTATGTATGTATGTATGTATGTATGTATGTATGTATGTATGTATGTATGAGGGTGCTTATAGATAGGACAACACACGCTGTCTTTTCGTGGGGTAAGTTTTTAATTAATTTTTGTATTCTGAAACATCAACATACAACAATTTGTTGGTCACTGGACTTGGGAATGTCACGACAGAAGTTTGTGGAAGTTACACAAATATTTTAGTATATTTTAGCAGAGCAATCCTTATTTATATTTTACATTTTACATTTACTTACATCTCAATATAACATGGTTAAAATTCAAATTTTGCAAAGAGAAGAAAACGGTCAAATGAACTAGATACATCGCACTGTCCCCCGCCACCACAATAACTTCTACACTCTCTCCCCACCATCACATGTCATTACCCTATCTAGACTAAAGTCATCGACCTGTCAAACTCTCTGTTGAATGTGTATATATATATATATGTATGTATATGTGTGTATATACATCACTCAGTCAAACGACCAGATTTCAACCCCAACATTTACAACAACACCGGCACTAATGTTTACAGCAACAACAGCTTCAGAATGAACTGAAATGAACATTTACAACAACAACAACAGCGGCATCAAAAGATTTTAAAAAAACAAAACAAAAAAAAACTCAAAATAACAAAACACACACACGCACACAACACAACAACAACATCAACTGCCACCACCACCACTACCGCCGCCGCCATCACCATCACCAGCGACCGGGCCTTAAGAAAACAACTTTAATAATAATTTTTCTGCTTTTGGCACGGATCCAGCGACTGGCCCAGCGCATCACTGGTACTCTCTTTTGTTGACTCCGTGGGGATGAAAGGCAAGGTTGACCTCGGCGGGATTTAAGCTCAGAGCGTGGAGAGCCATAACTCTATGCTGTAAAGCAATTATAATAATACTGGACTGTAGTACGATCGGCTTCAACTATACAAACTCTTGAAAGTCAACAGTTGACATAATCTTGTAATCTTGTATCAGTAATGACGGTAATATATATATATATATGTGTGTGTGTGTAAGTGAGTAGAGTAGCGTGTGTGTGTTTGTTTGTATGTATGAGTGTTGCTGTGTGCGCGCATATGTATGCGCGTGTGTGTATGTCGTACGTATAAGTGTCAATAAGTGATTTTTTTTTTTTTTTTGCGCGCGGGGACATAGAAATAATCGGGCTGGATGCCCGATCGCGCAGTTAAACCACTGGGAGTGAAGAACCCCTAGCCCTTGTCAGGGCATTCTTCCAGGAGAAGGCATCTCAGGAAACTGGGTTAACTCCGACATAAAACCTGCGGCTCAGTAGTTACCGATGATGTTGATCTTTTCTTCTTTTCGGGTTATAGCTACTGTCGCTCAGAGAGTGGGATTGGCTCAGTGCACAGTCTTTCCTCACTTTAAAAATATTCGTCACGCACAGGCATTGCACGAGTGCATTAATAATTATTAATAGTGTACTATTATTATTATTATTATTATTATTATTATTATTATTATTATTATTATTATTACTATTATTATTACTTTTTTTTTTTTTTTTCCAATTCAATGATGTTCCAGAACAATATAAAAGAGATAATTGGCAATTTAGGTTCTGGAACAAAAAAGATCATTGGCAATAAGGGCAGGGGCCCCAGGTTATCACAGCCTGGGCCCGCTCGTCATCGTGCCATTGTAATAGAGCCAAACAAGGCATTTAGTCTTGGCTGCTGGAACGTACGGACGCTGCTTGACAGGGATTCCTTGGAGCGTCCTGAACGAAGGACCGCTCTTGTTGCAAAGGAGCTTTGGCGTTACGATCTTGACATCGTGGCTTTATCTGAGACGAGGTTAGCTGGAGATGGTCATCTTACGGAATTTTGTGGAGAATATACATTCTTCTGGAAAGGAAGAGATGAAGGAACCAGAAGAGAGGCTGGGGTAGGATTTGCTGTTAAGACTGTACTTGTGAACAAATTAGAAGAATTCCCAGTAGGGATTAGTGAGCGTCTTATGTCCATGAGAGTTCCGCTGGACAAGGGAAGATATGCTAGCCTGGTGAGTGTGTATGCTCCAACTATGAGTTCTGTCGATGAGGAAAAGGTGTCCTTTTACCATGCCTTGAAAGGTGTTTTAAGAAATATCCCTCAGGCAGACAAAGTCATCGTGCTTGGTGACTTTAATGCTAGAGTGGGTAGGGATTTTAACACATGGAATGTAATCGGAAGGCATGGGGTGGGAAAGTGTAACAGCAATGGTATGCTCCTGCTGCAGATGTGTGAGGATCTGGATCTGTGTGTTACCAACACCATGTTCCAACAAAAGAACAAATTCAAGACCACATGGATGCATCCTGCATCTAAGGAATGACATCTTTTGGACTACGTCCTAGTCAGGATGCGTGACAGACAGGATGTGCAGTGTGTTCGTGTTCTTCGTGGAGCTGAGTGCTGGACGGACCACCGCCTGGTACGCGCAAAAGTGAAACTAATCACTAAACGTAAAATCCGGGCTCCTGGTGTTGCCCTGCCCAAAAGATTGAATGCTGCTCGTCTTAAGGATAAACATGTGAAGAGGACATTGGAAGAAGAGATGCAGGCTGCAGATCTTGGTGAGGATTGACCGACCCTTAAAAAGTCGGTTTATGATGTAGGCAGGCGTGTTCTGGGATTGGCGCAGAGGAAACATCAAGACTGGTTGAATGAGAATGATGTACATATAGAAGACTTGTTGGCTGATAAGAGGCGTGCTCTGTCACGTTACTTGACGGCAAAACCACAGGAGAGGAATACGTTGCATGAGGAACTCAGGGATGTAAAATCACGTGTTAGGCGGAGTCTTTCTCAGATGAAGGATCAGTGGTGGAGTGAGAAGGCTGGTGAGATACAAACTGCGTCTGATTACAATAACACAAAGCTGTTGTACAGTCTCTTGCGTGAGGTTTATGGACCGTCTTCTTCTCTGGTGACACCGCTTCGCAGCAAGGATGGCAAAGAACTTCTTCGTGACTCACAAGGAATTCTACGAAGGTGGCGAGAACACTTTGATGATCTTTTGAATCAGCCGTCTGTCGTCAGTGAAGATTTCCTCAATCTCATTCCAGAAAGTCCTGTGAAAGTAGCTCTCGCAGAACCTCCGACGCTTGTGGAGGTTGCAGTGGCTATTTCGAAGCTGAACAGTGGAAGATCTCCAGGTATGGATGGCATACATGCTGAGCTCCTACATTATGGTGGTGAGAGACTCCTGCAACATCTTCACTCTTTGTTTGGCAGGATATGGGCTAATGAATCCGTACCTGAGGACTGGAAAGATGCAGTAATGGTGGTCTTGTACAAGGGAAAGGGTAACAGGAACGATTGTGGGAACTACAGAGGTATATCATTGCTTTCTGTCGTAGGGAAAGTTTTATGTAGGGTGCTTCTGGACCGTCTGCTGACACACATTGCAGATTGTGTTCTTCCTGAAAGTCAATCTGGTTTTCGTGCTGGACGCGGCACTACTGATATGATCTTCTCAGCTAGACAGCTCCAGGAGAAGTGCATGGAACAAGGCTTGGATCTGTATCAGGTTTTTGTCGATCTGACAAAAGCTTTCGATACTCTTAACAGATATGCATTATGGAAGGTTCTCCAGAAACTTGGTTGCCCTGATAAGCTCCTTGATTTAGTTAGGTCTTTCCATGACGACATGAAGGCTTGGGTTAATGTCGGGGGTAACATGTCGGAGCCTATCTCAGTAAAAAATGGAGTGAAACAGGGGGATATTCCAGCACCGACCCTGTTTGCCATATACTTTGCAATGGTTTTCTGTATTGCATTCAGGAATTGCGAGCATGGTGTTTACATCCGATATCGAACCTCAGGCAGCATATTTAACATCAGGCGCTTTGCTGCGAAGACAAAAGTATTTACATCAATCATAAGAGACCTCTTGTATGCAGATGATTGCGATCTTGTAGCGCACACAGAGAGTGATATGCAGCACATTTTGAGTGCATTTTCTGACGCTTGCACTGCCCTAGGTCTGACTGTCAGTCTCAAGAAAACCGTCGTCATGTACCAACCTGCCCCTGGTAAGCAGTACACTGAACCAAACATCTATGTGTATGGCAAACGACTTGGAGTGGTTGATCAGTTTGTCTACCTGGGAAGCACTGTCAATCGATACAGCAACCTTGACAGTGAAATCTCACTTAGGATTAGGAAAGCAAGTGATGCTTTCGGTAAGCTAGAAAGGCGACTCTGGGGTCGGCGAGACATATGCAGGAGGACAAAGGTAAAGGTGTACAGGGCACATGTGCTCTCTTGTCTTCTTTATGCCTGCGAGACCTGGGTCACATATCGACACCACCTTAAGCAATTGGAGCGTTTCCATCAGATGAGTCTCAGACGGATCCATGGCGTTCACTGGAGGGACCACATCAGTGATGTCGAGATTTTGGAAAGCTCTATGTGTGACAGTATAGAAGCTCTTGTGCTTAAGCAACGACTCCGTTGCCAGGATGAAGGATTCTAGAATACCAAAACAACTCTTTTATGGAGAGTTGGTTAAAGGAAAGCGACCGCCACATAAACCAAAAAAGAGGTATAAGGATTCCTTGAAAGCCTCTCTGAAAGACGCTAACATCTCTGCTGATACATGGGAGAATATTGCTGCTGATCGTAATAAATGGAGAAAGACTGTATATGAGGGAAAAGTTGCCTTTGAGGCATCTCGAATCGCATACGAGAAAGTAAAGCGGGATGTGAGGAAGGGCATTGCTGTTGCACTTCCAGACGGCGAGGGTCCTCCTATGGTGCTGACATGCAGCGTATGTGCGAGACTCTTCCTAAGCAAAGCTGGACTCGAAAGTCATCTTCGCAGTCATAAAGTAAGACCAGTGGTTGACTACTAGGCTGCTGTTGGAGATGCTACTCATCATGCTTGCCAAACATGTGGTAGAGAATGTAAATCGGCAGGAGGGCTCAAGCCACATGCAAAAGTACACGAACTCCAACCACAGTCGACTATTCCCAGTAAATTTTTTGGTTGCCGACTCTGTGCAAGACATTTTAGATCATTGGCTGGGCTAAAAAGCCACATTCGATCGCAGCGCTGTTAGTTGCTATCGTGTGTCTGTGTGTGTGTAGATATGCTTATGTGTGTGCGTGTGTGTGTATATATATATGTATATGTATATCATTATTGTTGTTGTTATTATTATTATTATTATTGTTATTAATATATGTGTGTGTGTGTGTGTGTGTGTGTGTGTGTGTGTGTATGTATATGTATATATATATATATATATATATATATATATATAAAGAATTAATATATCTAGTAACATATATATACATACAGATGCATATCAATGCTAGCAAATATATAGGTTTTGTCTTAATAACTTTGTGGTTCAATGCATGGGGTTGCAGAACAATAATATGAGAGACGTAAAATAAGAAAATTATAAAATTAACTTACTTACTAAAATTTCACTCCCAACTAATTAGTTTCTGAAATGGAATGAAATGAACCACAAAGTTACTAAGACAAAACCTATATATTTGCTAGCATTGATATGCATCTGTATGTATATATATGTTACTAGATATATTAATTCTTTATAATTATCTCCAAATTATTTGTCGAGCAATATTGACCAAGACTGCTGCTATGGTAGCAGGCAGGCCGCTGTCTTCTTAACAAACCACTTTCCACTGATTGACCTCGATGTCACGTGATTGATTCTTTTTGAATTTGCCACCGACGCAGTAGGCAGTGATTTTTTCAATGGCTAGGAATTCAGTCCACGCTTTGCTATTTTCTATCCACTGAATTATTTTTGTATAAGTTTCCAGAGTCCACGCTTTGCCTGGATACTTAGCTGAGAATAGACTTCCCTGACGACGAAATGATTCTCTATATTTTCTTCGGAAAGTATATTTATTCCATTTCAGAAACTAATTAGTTGGGAGTGAAATTTTAGTAAGTAAGTCAATTTTATAATTTTTTTACTTTACGTCTCTCATATATATTTCTTTTTTCTTTTTTTTAAATTTATTTATTATTATTATTATTTTTTTCTTTCTCCTCGTGCAATGGCCATACTCGATAACGAGGGGGCAGCCATCATGTATGTATGTATGTATGTATGTATGTATGTATGTATGTATGTATGTATGTATGTATGTATGTATGTATGTATGTATGTATGTGCGTGTGTGTGTGTTTGTGTCTGTGTGTGTATGTGTATGTATGTATATATGTATGTATAAATGTATGTATATATGTATGTGCGTATGTATGTATGTATATATGTATGTGTATATGTATGTATGAATGTGTGTGTGTATGCGTGTCTGTATGCATGCATGTATGTATGTGTGTATGTATGTGTGTATGTGTGTATGCATGCATGTATGTGTGTATGTATGAATGTATGTATATATGTGTGTGCGTATGTGTGTATGTGCGTATGTATGTATGTATGTATGTATGTATGTATGTATGTATGTGTGTATGTATGTATGTAGGAAAAGGAAAACTCTGATATAACACCTGCAACCCTGATGGTATCCAATGATGTTGACTTCTTCTTTTTGGTAAATATCATCTTGGTTAAGAGAGTGGGACTGGCTCTGTGCAGTGCCTTTGCTCACTATAAAAGCTTCACGGCACAGGCATTGCTTTGTATCTGGAGATCTCTCTGCACTTATCGTCACATGGTACCATGGGCCCAGCACTATGTGTCAATAATTGTCACAAGTGTAGTGTTTGTACCAGAGTTTTCAAGTCGCTGGCTGGATTAAAAAGTCACACTCGTTCAGCGCATCGGTAGGGTTTCTCCTACATGGATGTAAAGTAGTGGCCGTACTCGAAAAGGAGTTGGCAGCCACCATGTATGTATGTATGTATGTATGTATGTATGTATGTATGTATGTATGTATGTATGTATGTATGTATGTATGTATGTATGTATGTATGTATGTATGTGTATGCATGCATGTATGTATGTATGTGTGTATGTATGTATGTATGTGTGTATGTGTGTATGCATGTATGTATGTATGTGTGTATGTATGAATGTATGTATATATGTGTGTGCGTATGTATGTGTGTATGTATGTAAAGGGCGGAAGAACTCATAAGGGTCAACGGCCATCCAAAAGTGTGTAAATATGTATATACACATGTACATATGTATGTATATGGGTGCATGTGTATGTATATGCGCGGGGACATAGAAATAGACGGGCTGGACACCCGATCGCGCGGTTAAACAACTGGGAGTGAAGGACCCTAGCCTTTCTCAGGGCATACTTCTAGGAGAAGGCAACTCAGGAAACTGGGATAACTCCGATATAAAACCTGCGGCTCAGTAGTTACCGATGATGTTGATCTTTTCTTCTTTTCGGGTTATAGCTACTGTCGCTCAGAGAGTGGGATTGGCTCAGTGCACAGTCTTTCCTCACTTTAAAAAATATCTTCACGCACAGGCATTGCACGATAGAATTAATTAATAATTAATAATTGTTTCTACTTTTGGCACAAGGCCAGAAATTACCCAGTGCATTACTGGTACCTTATTTTATCGACCCCGGAAGGATGAAAGGCAAAGTTAACCTCGGCGGGATTTGAACTCAGATCATACAGGGAGGTAACTCTATGCTTCAAAGCATAATTAATAATGGTATATCGTGCAATGCCATACTCGATACCGATGGAGCAGCCATCATGTATGTATGTATGTTCTTCTGGTTTTATAATTTCACAAAATTTTACCAATAGAGAGAGAGTCGGTTTCTAACATAGACACAAGACTCTCTCATTGGAATTTACACAACATCAACTAGGTAGATATGTATGTATGTATGCATGTGTAGATATGGATGTTATTGTATGTGTGGATGTGTATATTTTGAGTTGTATGTGTGCATGTGTATATGCTTTGTATCTGTACATGTGTATATGCAGTTA
>OZ024740.1:336383121-336393121 GCA_964016885.1 Eledone cirrhosa | reverse complement strand
TGCATAGCTAATACTACAAAGAGACTTATCCATCTGAAAACAAGCCAATGAAAGAATTTTATTCTAATATATTTTTATAGTCCGAAATAGTAGCGAAAGTCCCTCAACTCATACTGTAATGTTCTAAATAGTTCTAAAAAGGCGTGATAGGTAGGACTAAATGACTGGTTTGAAGGTTTTCTGTGACAGCGTATATCGATAGGTCAAGATTTCTCTCCAAACTTCACCCTATCCATGGTGGATGTAGCTCAAGGATGTACGTATTGGACGCACGCAGAGTTTCTAAAGTAGCCTCAATGTGGTCACTTCTTATCCACTCGATATAGCGAACCCCCTCGCAGGCAATACAATATTGAAAAAAAAACAACACATTAGATAGAATATCCCCGTCAGTTTCAACGATGAGCGTTCAGTTGTTTGATCCAATAAACATTCAACCCATTAATTCATGTGTAAGTGACTGAGCATTCTACAGAGACATGTACGACTAACGTAATACTCAAGCCGAATCAGTGCGACACAATATGTGACAATATCGAATCTTTAAATTACAGCTACACATCGAATAATATTGTACTTGATATACAATCTCGGGAACATTGTTAGGCCCCGTTTGCTTATAAGTCCGCTGGATCAGAGCTGTTTCTAGGTTAAACAGCAACAACTACAACATCAAGTGGATGACACTTCCGTTAAATACTCATGTCAACCATTAACAGAAACTCTTGAAGAATTGAAACATTATTGAACAATATCAGATTCACTAGATTCCATTTGAGGGAGCCTCTGTGTGGTCGCTTGATATGGTAGAAATAGCATACCCCTCAAATCACACACAATGTAGTCATAGCTTATGACATCATATATCTAGCTATTAACCTATGGTATCCTGTTTTACTGGCAACCCTAACACGGTTAATTTTTATGAGCCTGTATTGCACTCGGGTTTTGCACAGCTCCAATCAATTTCTTAATTGTATAGACTTATCTATGACAAGGACAGATTTTCTCACATTTCATTTCCTTCATATCAACATTTTCAGCTGGGTCTCGCGAAAAATGTTTCCAGAAAACTCTGTAGTATCATGTATTAGCAAGCCATCTTATTTCTTATTTTAAACCTCTCCAGCAACGATTTTAATATTAATGTTCTTTTGAGTTTTCCAGCACTATATAACCAAATTTGGTGAAAAGTATTAGGAGATTAAGCCGCCTTATTACAAAACAAATAAAAGAAAGGTAATGTAGTCTACCACTACTACTACTACTACTGCTACTACTACTATCTTTTTCACACACTAGTCGGGATAAAATCAATCGCTTGACTTTTCAGTGATCAGTGATATCTCCAGCAATGAGTGAGTGTTAAGGCTTGTTGATTTCTTTGGATGGAAGGGAACAGTTGATTATATCAAATCCAGTATTCGATTCGTACTTATGATATCGAACTCGAAAAGATGAAAAGCAAATTTGATCTTAGGAGGATTTGAACTCAGAATGTAAATGTTTGTAACTAAATACTTCAATGTCTTTTGTTTTGACGCTATAACAATTTTGCCAATGCACCATTTTAATGAAATAGAAACTATGACACAACCTATGAGACTATACTGTTATACAAACAATAATAATATATAAGATAGACAATAGATATGTACTTAGCCAGTGTATTATGACATCTCTTTTGTCTTTGTTTAATCAAATCAATTTGGTGCAGTCATGTTTCTGATTTAATCATTACCATACATATCCCGGAGCTTGTTCTACAGTAATGGAACAAAGGAGGCATGCTTCTATCACTGCCCCCACCCCGAGGGGATGATAGAATTAAATAAAACTAATGCATAAGCAAACAATGAAACAAAAGATGGATTAATTTAAAGATTTTCTATTTACTGCTTTGATTGGAATCATTGACTTCTCTGCCTCACAAGAATATACAATCTTAACATCTTGCCTATTTTTAAAACCAACATAGTTTCTTTAGAATTGGTCACGTTTCCTAAATGCATTCAGAGACTAATTCACTTTTTAATTCGACGAGTGTATATTGATCAGACATACAAACGTCGATCATCTGTATACAGAACACACGCTCACCTTCATGTGCCTTTAAAGAGGTCGAAAAAGTTGGTTATTAGACCACAGGCACAGAATTCCATCACAGTGGGAAGCTATTTGCAGTGCTACATCTTTGATGTAAAGAGAAATCTGAAATAAGCTTATTAACTAAGAAAAGATGGATGGATGGATACATGGTTGGTGGTAGATTTGAAAACAGAGAAATAGAAAATATTAGGAAGCACATACAATGTAAATAATTCTGAAAAGTTTCGTAAAAAATTTGATTCCATACAAACTTTACAGAAAATATCCAAGTTTCTAATTTAAGTTAGTTAATTTGGTAATAATTTCTAATTTAGGCTCAAAGCCAAGATCATATGTGGAGGGGAAAGTCAATTATATTGGCCCTATACCTAACTGGTACCTTAATTTATCGACCTCGGAAGGATGAAAGGCAAAGTTGATCTCGGAGAGATTTAAACTCAGAACGTAAAGAGCCGTAAATGAATGCCGCAAAACATTTTGCCCGATGCTCTAACGAATCTGTTAAGTTACCACCCACAGTTCACTTGTTAATAAAACAAGACCATTTAGACTAATCTTTATTTAATATATTCTTTTAATATATTCTTTTAATATATTCTGCATTGAAAGGATTGAAATCAATTTAAATTATTTATCTCTGTTTCAATTTTAAATAACGGCGTTTGAACTAAGAAAACTGATTTTCAGCATAGTATGCCTTTTATAAATACTGTTGGAGCTCACACATTGTAAGTTAGTGAATTGAAAAACTAACATTAGCCATATTAGCTTGCAAGTTTAACTAAGTAATGACAGGCAACCTAGAAATAGAGTATAACACTTAGTTTTGTTGGACTTGGGTACTTACGGACTAAATAGACAAGGTCCCCGACTACGAGAGGAGTGAAGCTATATGTAGTTGAGAGCAAAAAGCCTCGTTGCCATCTGTGTGGTATGATTGGACACTTGAGAACTTTCTGCTCTCAACAGAGGACAGGGAACCACAGAACCTCCTCACTGCCAACACCAAGGCCCCAACAACTATAGCAACAACAACACCAACAGCGGACAACAACAACAGCGGCACCAATCTCGGTAGCAGCAACAACATCAACAATAGTGACAGAACCACCACCAACAACAGCAGCAGAAGTCCCATCACCACTCCCACCATGACCACCACCTCCACGACGACCACCACCTTCACCAACAAGAAAAAACAACATACATTATCAAAACCACCCAGGGGTCTCTCAATGAAGCTGTCACTCGCGCCCTCTCTCTCTCCAACCCCTCTAAACTCACACACATAGACACTCAAATCACATTTGTTAGGCACAGGTACCTCTTCTACTCCCAATGAAGAAGAAGAACACTAAAAACCAAAGAAACAACAAAAAGACTTACAAAAAAGAACAAATATATTCTGTCACACGCCAACACACACTAAATGCAGATACACCTGCAACAACACCAGGTCCACCACAAGCACAAACGTCAACATGATCCCCCCCCCACCAACAATGCTACACCACAACTAGAACTAAGCACAACGAAAAGAAAAAGCACTACAATACCACAAGCAAAAAGCACCAAACAACTGCATACACATCGAACATTGTGCGAGTGAGGAGGGTTAATGAAGAACTGATGTCCTTCATAAGACGAAGAGTGGGGTAGAGTTTTCGGCACCAGCATCTCTAAGGTACTCCAAACATTAGTAATGGTGTGTATGTCTTTAGAGACTTAAAACATTAGGGACAGTTTCCGCCAAGACGTAAGAACCCCTAATGTAAATGCCACATGTTGACTTTTAAAGGGGGTTCCCAAGGAATTTCCCATCATGATATGGAGATCGAATCCCCTGATCCCCAACAGTACAAGGTTTTGTAGCCCCCACTTTACTCTTAATTCTTTCTGGCCAACGTGGCAATTTCAATCTCTAGCTTGTATATATGCATGTGTATATCTGGGGTGGTTCTGGTGTTCGCTTCTCATCAAAGAAGAGCATCCTCAACGGAAGATGTGGAGGGTTGCAAAAGTCAATAATACATGTCGAGACAGGGGAAGCCCCAGGAAGTTTCTCAACTGTTCGCCGATATCCTTACAGCTGTCTACTGCAACTGGCAACAGTTCTGTAAGCCAGAGAGTAGTAACACCCAGCACAAAAGACGCGAATAAGAGGGACGCAATTGAAAATTTCTGGCTCATAACTCTGCTCAACATAATTTAACATTTTAGTCAAGGTTGTAGCAGTCTGGTCGACGAAGCGCATATATGTACAATCCCGACCATGAATATACGACTAACCCCACCTCATGCAATACCTTATAAAGAGTGTAAGGAGTAAACATAGCTTCGGTGGGGCTCTGATTAGTTTAGATCAATCGAACATTTTAGATAGGGTCGACCATCGCTACTTGGAAGTTATCCTCAAAGCAACCAGTTTCAGTCCCGTCTGCAGAGGTTGGACTGTTTCAATGCACAGCGGCATCTCCTATGTGGTCAGAGTAAATGGTCACCTATAGGAACCGTTTCAGACCACGCCCTCAGCCCGTCAGGGATGTCCTACCCCCTCCCTACTATTTATACTGACTTTCGAGCCAGTACTGCGGAAACTTGAGCTGTTGAAGGTCATCCCACTTTAACCGGGCGTGGATGGGCTGTGTCGAGCATGACCCGTGTGAATGGGCCTACTCTGAGCAAGCACCTGTAGGGTGGAGAATTTACAGAGGTGAGGGGAACCTTACTCTAATACTCTTGGTGATTAGGGTGGTCTCGGATTAGTGAGGTTCAGAAATGACCCCTTTGTTATGCTCCACCACCATTGGGGAATTCTATTGTTATTTATTTATTGTTAATTGTTACCTGTTTTCCCCTTTTACACGTGTTTGCGTATAGCGTATATCCCCTGTTCCTGTTATTTTGTATTTCTTTTTTTCGGCCCTTGTGGCCAATAAAGAAATAATAATAATATTATTGTTGTTGTTGTTCTTTTTAGTAGTAGTAGTAGTAGTAGTAGTAGTAGTAGAATAAGTAGTAGTAGTAGAAGTAGTAGTAGTAGTAGTAGTAGTAGTAGTAGTAGTAGTAGTAGAAGTATTAGTAGTGTCCTTTATTTAAGATGGAATCGTGTGATTTGAGGGAGATTTGGCTACTATTTCTACCAATTCTACAGAATGCATAAAGGTGTCTCTTGTTGAATGGTGGTAGTATTATAATAGTAGCCGTTGGTGATGTAGTAGCAGCAACATCAGCAACTTCAGCAGCAGAATAGTAGTTGGTGTGATGGTGACAACTGCTACTCTCAGGATAATAGTAGTAAGAATATTGTCAGTAAATTGCAAATAGTGTCGTTGTTTTTATTATTGCTTTTATTGTTGTTTTTATTATTATTTAGCTATACTTCTCTCTCTCCTCTCTCACTCTTCGACTCTATTCTTTTCATTCTTTTTGTTATTTTAAACATACACACATACACTGATGTACACACACACAGAGTCACACACGTCTATATTGATCACCGTAGAGAGAGAAAATACGTATTTATGTATGTTTGTACATATGTTTTTGTATATATATATATATATATATATAATTTGTCCAATGTCGTCATGTTATATATGGGGGCTAAAGGTCTCCTGCTTTTGGGGAGGTAGTAGACACATTATGTTGTCCAGTTTAACACTACCTCCTGATCAATGGGGTCTTTGCTAGAGCTTGATCTGTTGGAAGCTTTTGGACCATGCTCCAGACAGGTTTATCGTGACATCATGACCTTCTCTACTCCTCACCAGATGTCTAAAACTAAACCCACTGGACAATTTTACCACTACATCTCTAACATTCGCAATTTCCAATTGACCCTTACTAGCAAACAAATCAAATATCTTATTCCTCACCGAGCCATAAATCTCTGAGACATTATTCATAGTCCATCGTTGCTGTCCTGTCTACACTCTGTATTCACATTCCAATCCGAAATGTGGTGTATAAGCACAGGAATAGATTATCCTCTCCCAGTAACTCCTCTCACTTATGTAGATTTCAGCAACGAAAATTTCCAGTTATTTCATTTTAAAATCTAACTATCCTACTCATCCAAATACATTTTCTAGTTTCTCCAGCCACCAACATTTCTTCGATCCTTATATATTCCTGTTTAGAGATTCCTTTCTGACTCCACCCTCTACGAGGTCATCTCAACACTCAGTTTTCTTGGCTCTCACATTTATCCCATTCTAATGCTGCCAGTAGCGCTTTCTATATCAACTAGTCCCATCTCTTACTAACACTCCTCACCGACACACAGACACTCTAGGAACTCTTTATCTCTTTATTACCATTAAACCAACGTCTTACTAAATTACCACCGTCTCTGCACCTAACAAGACATCCGACCATTGCCCTATCACGACTGGCCATCACACATTCAGTCATTATGTAACGCCGCAAATCAGCTGGAGGCTATGACGCATTACATCATTTGACTGTTCAGATATCCATCAGTTTTATGCTACTTATTCTTGGCAATACATGTGCTTCACTTCTGACCGAACAGTAACATGTAAATGTCTGACTGAAACCACCCTTTTAAGTATGACTCTTCTTATTAAGTATGACTCTTCCTATTTTGCAAGCAACAAAAAACTCACAACATTAAGTTCTCAACGATATACTAGTAACTATAAAGACTATAGGCGCAGCTCTTCCCAACAGAAAAAGATAATCCCTGAAAAAGAAAAAAAATATAATCTATGGCATACAATGGCCAGTAACAATTCCGCCCTTTTTTGCCAGATAATTCTTATCTAGGACTAGCGGAGAAATAAAATGTTGAAATGAATGTTCTGGCTCACTGCGTTCTGAATTTTAAACCATCCGAAGTCAACGCTACTTTCCATCATTTCGAAGTCGATAAATAAAGTACCAATCCAGTACTAGAGTGGATTTCTTCTCTAATGTTTTTTTTACTACATTCTCTCGCTCTCCTTTGAAAGAAACCGGCTGTGTTCAAACTTGTGTATAGGCTGCGTTAAGTTTAAAATTCACACGATACACAGTGTGTTAGGACGGCACCCCTTTCCTTTTTCTTTCCTTATCTAGGACTACATTAGCCAATGTTTATTTTCTCTTCTTAAATCAGTATTTCATTTTAGGGAGAGAGGTTTTGTTGTTATTCCTAGCAGTTGTTAATATAATGTTAATATAGGTGATAATAGAAACTGGATTAAATATAGTAGTTGTAATAACAGCAACAACAGCAGTAGTAGTAACACTAGCAGAAGCAGTAGTAGTAGTGGTAGCAGTTGTAGTAGAAGAAGCAGTAGTAGTTGTAGTAGTAGCAGCAAGTGCAACAACATTAGCAGCAGCAGCAGTAGTAGTAGAAGTAGTAGTAGTGGTAGTAGTAGTAGTAGTAGTAGTAGTAACAGCAACAGCAGCAGTTGTAGTAGATTACAGCAGTAATTGCAATAATACTTGTGCAATGATAGTTTAAACTACTACTACTACTACTACTACTACTACTACTACTACTACTACTACTACTACTACTACTACTACTACTACTACTACTACTAATAGCACCTTCATGCCTAGTAGTCGTTTTTATCATTATTGTTGTTAATATTTCATAGTATATTTGAGTAAGTTCTCCATTCGCCTTGTTCGTGTTTATTCGTATATTAGGAACGAAGTCACCGCAGGGAAAATAAAGCATCATGTTTGATGGGTTGATGTTATTCATGTAGTTTTGTTCTTTTTTGTTCAAGTTTACTAAAATAGATAGCTGCTGTTTCGGTGGAGTTCTTTACAATTCCACGAAGAAAAAAAACAACAAAAAACAACAATAACAAAAAACATACCGACCACCATTGACAGTAAAGCGATTTCGTTAATTATTAAAATCTCAGACAAACATTGAGTGATCGAATGAACATAGTGTAGAGCATTCCATCGATCATTTCAAATATAATGGTGTATTTATCGAAAAATCGATACTTAATAACTATTTAATTTCGATAAATATCGTTAATTACCTATTATGTCGAAATACACTTTCCTGTGTCTATAAAAGAGCCTTTTACGGTGTAAGTCACATGACTGCTTACTTCATGCTAATAACATTTGAAACACATATGGGAAACATTTGGTTTTACGGTGTAGTAGAAGTGAAGTGAATTTAGGAAAGAACTGACGGGAAAAAATGTAGGGAAACGAAAAAAAAAATTCAATAACAGATGTTGAATAGTTTCAATAATAAATGTTATGTGGTTTCTGCCATAGATATGTGGTAGATTCAACAACAACTGTCGGGTAATTTCAACAACAAATGTCATGTATTTTCAATAATAAATGTTAGCTGGTGCAATTACAGATGTTGGATAGTGTTAGTAAAAGGTATAGAGCTATCTAACAACAGATGTTGAGTGTTTCAACAACATACAAATATATTGGGTATTTCAACAACAGATGTTGGGTGTTTCAACACCAGATGCTTTGTAGTTTCAGTTAAAGATGTTGGATAGTCTCAGTGAAAGATATTGAGTGCTTTAACAGCAGATGTTGAGTGGTTTCTGCAACAGATGTTGGGTGTTTCAACATCTCAGTACTCAATAATTTCTAACAAAGTAAACAAAACCTGATAGAGTTACAGACAACAAAAAGACGACATTCGACCCGCTGGAAGGAGTGTTTGAGGACTCTGCCCCCACGACCGTCTCAGAAATAATTGGGCGAAGAAGAAGAAGAAGAAGAAGAAGAAGAAGTTTTTTTCTGGAAACCTTGTCCCCTAAGGGCAGTGGGCTTTGATACTGAGAACTTTAGTGAAAACTGATATTAGTATCTAGTTGTAACTATGGGCTTTATCTAGTATCAATAACCCTCCAACTCTGTATCTATATCACATCAGGTGAAAGCTCTTTCCTAGACAAAGTTCTCTTCAAATATAGCTTTCGTCAGATCAGATTCATCTAAGCAATAATTTTCTTTTCATCTCTTCGTCTACCAAATATTACCAAATGTTATTTTTACTCTCGAGCACTCATCATATACACATGATATGATAGCACACTCAACTCTACTTATCTACTCTCCCTATATCTTTTGATACACTGACCTCATGTACTCGTAACTCAACGATTCTTGTTAGGCCTACTATTTCACCATAACTCGAAATATTGAAAACAGTTTAATGAAAACTTGCAATTAAGAACCACATTCAACGATACAAAAACAAATGTAAAGAAAGTAAATTTTATAAACCTTCTCTAGATCAGCTAAAACCCTCTTGGTTATGCAATTCATACAGTTATACCTTTATACTTTTATGATCCACCATGATCTCTTATGTTGAACACACAACTATAACATAGCTACATAGGGTCAGAAAATAATTCAAGTTTGAGCAGTTTCAGACACTCAATATGCAAACATGTTGTTTCATTCTTGAATATTGTGTATACACCAAATGTAGTGTGTTGTTGTCCATACATAGATATATTGATAGAGCAAATGCACACACAAATACATCAGGTAAACAGCCTCTTAACAAAGTTGAAGAAAAGCCCGTATGAATTTTACTTGCCCCCGTAACTCCTGATAGAGTCGTAGGAGCACTGTAGTGACATACGGCGTTGCTTGGACATTTTAAAAGCCTGTCGGAGCCCATTCCTCTCCATGCTTGAGTACAGGAGATTTCTTCCAGAGACAGGAAGAATCGACCCAATACTAGACTGGCACTTTTTTTTATCGACCTCGGAAGGATGAAAAGCAAAGTTAACCTCGGCGGGATTTGAACTTAGAGAGCAGAGAGTCGGAACGAATACCAGAAAGCATTCTATCCGACTTTCTGACGACTCTGCCAATTCACTGCCTTTTTACTAACATTCTTCTCTGCAGGCTTAGTTTTTTCGGT
>OZ024740.1:336335621-336378121 GCA_964016885.1 Eledone cirrhosa | reverse complement strand
GATTCCCTTTCTATCACTAACCACTTTACAGTATATATATATATATATATATATATATATATATATATATATATATATATATATTTAATACATTAACAGAGAAAGCTTTAAGCTATACTCTGACTGGCTTCCATCTCACTCAACAAACATTAGGATATACCTTAGTATAATCCCAATTTTACGTTTGGGGTGCTAACTATATGTATTTTGCGGAAAGCCAGTTGTATTATTTTATATGAGACATAATTAAAATATATCTCCCTTTCCAAACAATTGTTTCATTATAAGTTTTCTACAAATTGGGAAAATGTGTCCAGGTTATGTAGAAGCCTGCACATATTCCGTAGGAATATACGCAGGTGGGCACTTATAAATCATCAGTGGATGCCCGTCAAACATCGATATAAAAAAAACCTCTCTTACCGATGTCCAATCCAATGTTAGCGATGGTCTCTCTCCGTATCAGAATGACCGCCAAATTTGAAATTCCAGCAGTCTCAGAATGAGAAATCTCACACTGTCATCAAGCGGAAAGGGGAGGTCATCGCGAAACATAAGAAAGTAAAATAATATACACGCGGGTCAATTAATTCTTTCAACAATTTTAACCCTGCGTGTGAAGAACTCAATTAGATTTAAAAAAAAATAAATATATGAATGTATTATTTATACACGCATATAGGTATTTTCTTAGGCTAAAAACAGAGATATGATACCAGAATAACAATCAATATTTCATAGTAATAATAAATACGGAAAGTTACGCTTAAAAGGTATCTGGAAATATTCATCTCAGGCCAAATCAAGAGTATAATATTTAATACATTAACAGAGAAAGCTTTAAGCTATACTCTGACTGGCTTATATATATATATATATATAAGTATGTATACGTACATACATATATGTATACAGACGTACAGTAGTATGTATATATATATACATACATGCACACATATATATATATGTACGTATGGATTCACCGAGCATTTATTATAATGCTCGGTATGTTTGTAAACAAACATCCCGAATTAAGCCGTACAGTGTCTAGCAACCATCGTTGCTCATTTGTTCTTTGCAGGTTTGATAACACCACGATGCCAAAGTTGTCCATTTTCAAGAGAAGTCGCTACTAGTTACTATTGAAGTCTTCTTTAAGCAGTTAGATGTCAGTTTACCTAGAAAGAAACAATGCAGTTGTTGATAAGACGATTTGAAATTAATGCATACAAGATTTTACAGCTCTGGCATCATTTCCTTCATAGTCAGCCTATGAACGTTTCAGCTCACCCCTCGTATGTAAACACATTGACATATGTAGACATGTGTCATATTTAGGTATTTCGCTTTGGACCGAAACAGTGTGACCAATCTGCCTCGAATTTTGAATCTAATAGAACATATCTTTAGAGAATGTATACACATTTCTCAGTACGCAGAGCAATATGCAAGCAATGGTTTTATAAGTTCACCAAATATAGTACTGCCGGTGCATTGGAGACTTCAAACTGTATATTATTACTGCTAACTCGGGTAGCTAATTATGTTATGTATTATATATTACACATGTACGCAGCTTCGGCCCAATCGTGTCTTTCTGTACAAATATGTATTTATGGTAATAATTAGTTAATAGAAGTGTGTAACTTAGTGGTTAGGGTACTGGTCTCACTATCATAAATTCAAGAGTTCGATCTCCGGACCGGGCGACACACTATGTTTTTGTGGAAGGCACTTTATTTCACGTTATTTTAGCTGGAAAAAATGACTTGCGTTGACACTGGTGTCAAGCTATATTGACCTTTGCCTTTCCATTGGACAACATCAGTTACATAGAGAAGAGGGATTAACATGCTGGTTTTCCACAAAACACTTTGCTCAGGTTTGTGATTCAGCCAGTGAGTTATGAGGGAAAATCCATCCCCACTCATGACAGAAGGGTGCTCTTTCTATATATTTAATCGGTTTAGAGTACAATTTATGATATACACAATATCCAATCACGAAGTTTCGAATCTGTTTATATTAGCTCGTGCTTTGTTTTTATTGCAAACATGGGAATATTAACAAGTGCATTTAAAGAAATATTGCCCTGTCCGTTTCCAGCTGATGAAGCGTATGTCATGTGTGCTATTTTACACAGTCGTTATACAGAAACACAGGCTTGTATCTCAAACATGTCTGTAATTTATGTTTTTATAAGTAAGATTACATTAGATTTCGGTTCGATTGTATACAGTTGGATATTATATATATATATATATATCCAACTGTATATATATATCCAACTGTATATATATATATATATATCCAACTGTATATACATATATATATATATGTGTATATATAGACAGTTGATCGAGAGATCTCAGACCTCGTCAAATCCGACCTAGGAAACAATGTTTCCGTTGGTCTTTCCAATTGCCAATACTACCTATCGGTCGCAAATCCAGGCAGAAGGAGCAACGTGAAATAAAGTGTCTTGCTCAAGGACATAACGCATCGCTCGATCTGGGAATCGAACTCACAACTACACGATTCCGAATCCAATTCTTTAATCACTCAGCTACGCTCGTGAAATTAACGTGCATGTGGCTGAGTATTCTACAGAAACGTGATAACTTGACGTCGTTCTCGATGAGATTTAGCGTGGAAAGGCTAGCTTCTGAATTACAGATACAACTCATTTCTTGTGGACAAGGTAAACGTGTCTTACTCAAGGACACAACGTGCTACTCCAAATCGAACTCATGATCGTAAGACCGTGAGCCAAGCAACATAACCATTAAGACACGCACCTTCTTCATTCATCGAGAACCACACACAAAGTCAAGCTACACCCTCATGGGTATTTCTTTTTATTATTACTCATAACCAGGTGGTGGATTGGCAGAATCGGTAGAGCGTCGGACAATATTCTTCGCAGCACAGAGTTACGACCATTTGCGTTCTGTGTTCAAATCCCGCCGAGGTTAACTTTGCCTTTCATCCTTACGGGGTCTATAAAATAAAGTACCAGTAATACACTGGGGTCGATTTGATCGACTTTCTCCTCTCCCAAAATTGCTGGCCTTGTGCCTATATAAGAAACCATTATTATTTATAGGTTTGGCAGAATCGGTAGAGTGCCAGACACCATACCCTGCAGCATAGAATTATGGCCCTTTGCGTTCTGAGTTCAAATCCCGCCGACGTTAACTTTGCCTTTCATCCTTACGGGGTCGATAAAATAAAGTACCAGTAATACTCTGGGATAATTGCTGGCCTTGTGCCTAAAGTAGAAACAATTATTCATAACCCCACCCAACATTCTATCCGCAGTCTTATCAAATTTATACCCACCACCATACCCACTACCCTCCCCTACACTCTACCCGTAATCTACCTATAATGTACACACAGCCTTGTCCATCCTTTTGTCCACTAGCCTACAAACCAACATGTACAATATTTTGCCCACCATGTTACTCACTATCTTACACATTAGCTTTCTCACTATCTTACCCACAATCCTACCAATCTACCTGTAATCTTACCCCAAAATCTTACTTACCATATTACCCATCATCCAACCCACTACATTACCACAGTCCTGCCAATTTCTAAAAACCAAAACAAGGAGTACCATGAAAAAAGTGCCCCAAAACGGGGAGAAATGAGACAAAATGAGGAGGTTTTATGTAATGAAAGCTATACTCATTTTCACAAGAGAAAACATCTCTCACCCACCCAAAGTAGGTGGGAGATGTCCCCGTCGGACGAGGAGAGATGACAGGTCTGTTACCACCCTACTTAACATCTTGTCTACATTCTTATCCACCAACATACTACCTACCCTAGTTACCATTGTACTCACTATTTTACCCGACATCCTACTCACCTTCTTAGTTACTAGCTTGAGAAGTATGCAATACAGTTTCTAGTCTTAGTTAATACTATTTACATAAGTCATGCATTTCACAACCATATTTTTCTTCTATGCAATATGGCCTTTTAAACCTAATAAAAAAATACAAAACAGTTCACAGACTAAACATAAATAAAATAATTTAAATTTAAATTAAGTAAAAAATAATTAGAATATTTATAAAAATCATTATATTATTTATAAAAATCTTCACGACATTTATAAGAATCATTATAATATTTATTTATAAATTCCATAAAACAGACAAGGAAGTTTTCATAATATTAAATATTATCTCATTAAGATTTCTTTCACAGAGTTCAAGCACAGTTAATAATTCTTACCATTCACTGTGCGTCTCCAGGGCGTCTCTAGCCAACGGCAACCTTACGAAAAAATTCTGTGTTGTTTTGATTTATGAAAATAAAATCCTATTTTCAAAGTTTTAAACAAATTTTTAAAATATTTTCTTACAACTTTTGAGTTTCCTTCAGTCAAATTCTGCTCGAGGCAACAGTGTTCAATAAAAAATAAAACTTAGTTATTTCGCAGCACGTATCATTCATTGAATGATTTATTCTTGTTGGAGGGTATTTCATCCCGATGTTACTGGCTGCTGTTGGCTTGCTGCTATATGACTGCCAGGCTAATTTGTCCGTGGCATCGGATGCTAGTTGTGGTGGTTTTGGTGGTTGTGGTGGTGATTGGGGTGGTATTGGAGGTGTGGTTTTCGAAATGATACGAAATAGTCAAATGCTTAAGAAACACCAATCCTTCTTTCGAAAAAAAAAAAAAAATTTCCATGAAATAAGGTGAGATTCTCTTCTGCACACATGGACACACACATGTATATATATATATATATATATATATATATATATATATATATATATATATATATATATATATATAAGTATATATATATATATATATATATATAAGTATGTACACGTACATACATATATGTATACAGACGTACAGTAGTATGTATATATATATACATACATGCACACATATATATATGTACGTATGGATTCACCGAACATTTATTATAATGCTCGGTGTGTTTGTAAACAAACATCCCGTATTAAGCCGTAGTGTCCAGCAACCATCGTTGCTCGTTTGTTCAACACTGACAAAGGAACGCTGTACTAGTTTCAAGCTTATTAGCTATCGTCAGCAACGTATACCTTCCTGCCAGATTGTTGAACGTATATACTTACCTAATGCATATTAACGGCTGAGTAGCCCAATTTGCATATCGAGTGGGTTAATCGGCCGGGCGCACCGAAAACGATAAACGGAAAAAAATGAAACGAAATTTCCATACGTACATATATATATGTGTGCATGTATGTATATATATATACATACTACTGTACGTCTGTATACATATATGTATGTACGTGTACATACTTATATTTAAGTAACAGCCGTACTAAGAGTGGGAAATGAAATTTCGTTTCATTTTTTTCCGTATATATATATATATATATATACACGCACGCACGCACGCACACACACACACACACACACACACACACACACACACACACACACACACACACACATCACACACACACACACACACACACACACACACACACACACACACACACACACACACACACACACACACACACACACACTCACACACACACACACAGAGACAAACACACACGCACACACACACACACACACACACACACACACGCACACACACACACATACTTGGTTTTTGTATATGGTTTGAAAGGTTTCATATACTGCCAATAAAAATATGGTTTTAATTTTAATTTGTTATAAATTTCCTGTCGGTTACTTCAATAACCGAGTGGTTGTTTATTTGTTTTCTGTCAAAAATCTTTCGTCACACATTCTGTGATCTCCTCAGTGACCTCCTCAGTGACTAATTTGTTATTTTATGTCTCTTCTTTGTTCTGTTATACAAGTTCCAGAAAGGGCTAGCGCCAAACTTTGGCATTGAGAGCTACATTAACCTCAGAATATGGCACCACAACATAGTACCAACGATCTG
The DNA here is from genome assembly GCA_964016885.1 of Eledone cirrhosa. Classification (NCBI taxonomy): domain Eukaryota; kingdom Metazoa; phylum Mollusca; class Cephalopoda; order Octopoda; family Eledonidae; genus Eledone; species Eledone cirrhosa. The sequence goes on along the minus strand of OZ024740.1, from coordinate 336,372,176 downwards.
ATCTTCCCAATGTAAGGACCAGGTACTGCATTACTCTGGGGTCCTAAAGCTCTTGCCAAAATATCTTGCCAAAGGTAATAATAAAGCAAGAGCCCTACATGGAGTGAATGTAGATGTTTTCATGAAGTACTCGACATTCTGCCATCCAAGATTCTAGACGAGCGTACATCGTAGCGAGAAACTCAAAAGAGGACAGCTGCGTCAACTTTCTCATTCATCAATGGCCAACCGGGGAGGGATATCTATAGAAAGTGTGGCAATAATTGTGGTGCCCCAGCATAGCTACAGCTCGTGGGCTGGAGCAGGTAAAAGAATATAAGCACACACGCAAACACACACACACACACACATATATATATATATATATATGCATGCCTCCCTCTCTCTATATGTGTATGTATGCATATATATATACATACAGAGGGAGAAAGAAATATTATGATATGTGTGTCTGTGTGTGTGGGAGAAGAAGCAGTTTTAATGAAAAATAGAAACCTCGTCATTGACCTTATCAATGCAGAGTAAAGCTGGTCAAGTAATAAATATATAATGTCTTTCCACTGTAGATATATTAATAAGAACACAGGAACATTTACATAGCTTCTTACAACCTTCAGCAATGCCTCCAAATTGCCTCCTGCCATTTCCAGATCTTATCTCAATTATTTAACTATCAACAAGCAATTAGAATTGGCTGTCCACATCTTTCAGAATCTAAGTCATTTCCTCTCGCTTGGCGTTTACCTAACTGAAACTGTTAATATTTAATTAAGGCTTCCAATTAATTCTGTCTTTGGGAAGCTTTATCGTCTACATGCACGAACACACAACTCATTCCACATGAAATTCAAATAAAAGTCACCCACATGATAGACAAATTATTTCTTGCAGTCATTACTACAGCTAGTGGACTGCTGTCAAACTGAGGCTTCCTCTTGGCATTTTGTGTCATAGTTATACTGGATTTTACATCTCTGAAACTAAGGTAAAGGGTAAAGACTCCCTTCGGTCACGAATTACCATGGGATTTGCACCTATAAAGTTTACCCCGGGGTCAGAGTACTCGCCCATGCATAACAGCCTCCCCTCTCCATGCCACAGATGATGTTCAAGGGAATGGCAATGGCCGATACAGCTTGACACCAGTGACGTCGCAACTCATTTCTACAGCTGAGTAAACTAATTACTATATATATATAACTACTTATATATATATATATATATATATATATATATATATATATATATATATATATATATCAAGCATACGAAATTCACTTGATATCTTCCTTTTTTCAATATGATCTCTCTAGATCTTGTAAATGTTGCCCTTAACCAATATTTCTCTGTGATTGCGTTAACTGTAACAATGCCCCTACTCTTGATGTAGAGGATGTGCCCATGATATTCAGAGGCCCATCGGGGCCAGTGAGATTGATGCAGTTAATGTTCCCACGAAGAGCTGCAGGTGGACATCTGCAAGAAAAAAACAAAGGAAGTATTCCAGACAATCGATGTTCTAGAGAGAAAGGACATGTGGATGTGTGATGGTTAGTCACAATAAGGCGGTTGCTTGACACTAACTGTCTGATAAAGAGAGTAAAAGTATTTGGAGTGCTTTTGTGTAAGGGAAGAAAATAGTTGATGTAGAGAGTTAAGTATTGTGAAAGATTCGGTTTATCATTGGTGACATCAGTATGGACAATGTTCGGAAGCTCAGAAGAGTTGTGAGCATTGAAATAACCGATGACAATGAAATTGGAAAGGGATGAAGTGAAATAGTTGTCCTCGATGTAGGAAGAGATGTGGTCAGTTGGAAGAGTTTTGATAGCGGTAGAGGATTTGGATAACTAGAGGTATAGTAATTAGAAGTGTAGATGCTGATATCAAGGTAAGAGAGATGAGTGGCGGGGAGATTGGAATATACATATGCATAGACTCTATATTTCGGAAGTTTGAATAAAGAATGTAGCAAGGGCATCAGATGAAATACATGTTAAGTAGGAGAGATTTGGATCTTAGAAAGGAATAGTATGTTTGGTTGCATGTTAGTAAGAAGTAATGAGTTGAGTTTAGGTTTGATCGGAGCCCACGGATATTAGAGAAGATGAGGTAGAATTGTTCCGGGAGTTTAGGGTTCGATACATAGGGAAGTATGGAGGATATCGGGGCTTTGTGAAATCATGGCAATCACTTGCTGGAAGCCTAATCTGAATGCTTGTGACAAAGTGGATTCTGATAAAGGTATCCTGGGTAAGAAGGTTGTGTTGAACCAGGTGTTGTGGGTTGCTTACCCATCACCAAAATAGAACATCCTATATATGCTGCACACAATAGATAGAGTGACCCAAGACCAAACAACATGTGTACAAATCTCTGTCCCCATACACACATTATATGCATTAGCTAGGATCAGATGCTCTACAATTATATACAGAAGATATAGGTACATATGAATATAAATACCCGTAACACACTCACACACATATACCCCCATATATATATATATATATATATATATATATATATATATATAAACACTAGACTTTCTTTACAAAAACGTATTATGCTCATAAACACACCATCAAACTCCGCACATCAACACACTCCATATGTATATATATATACACACACATACATACACATGCTATCAAATGTTTCCAGAAATGTTGCAGATGTTCAATCATAAATTTTGGTAAATACCCAGGGAACAATTTGTTTTATGCTTATGTTCTTTCCCTAGTCTGATTCTAATTTTATCACAACCAATCTCTTCTATGTCTTATTTTCACCATCTAAAACTTCCTAGTTTTCTTTTGGTTTGTTCATTTGATAGTGTATCGACTTTCCCGCTGATCTTTCTGGAGGGGAAAATATATAATAAAACTAAGAATCACCAATAACAGAGGATTTCAAATAAGATCGACACATTGTAATATAGCAGCCAGTGTATAGAACTAAACATTTTTTTAAATAATTCATATGTGTTCAGTCTCATTCAAACTATAATTGTATGGCTTCGTTGTAGCCCAGAGCTTCCATGATACATCTTACCTAATATTGTTGTGAAAATTATGTTTCAAAGTTTTTCTTGGAATATTTTCCCGGTGAAACATTTATTTATTCTTTTATTCTTTTATCCGTATCAGTCTTTGAACTGCGGCCATGCTGGGGCACCGCATTGAACGGATTTAATCGATCATATCGATTTCTGTACTTATTTTGTTTTTCACGTCTGGCACTTATTTCATCTGTTTCATTTTGTTGAACAGCTAAATTAAGTAGACAATAAACACACACACAAGTTAAGCAAACAATAAACACACACACAAACATACACACACATATACATACATGCAAATATGATGGCTGCCCCCTCATTATCGAGTATAGCCATTGTACGATATACCATTATTAATAATTATTAATTAATTCTATCGTGCAATGCCTGTGCGTGAATTGTTTTTTAAAGTGAGGAAAGACTGTGCACTGAGCCAATCCCACTCTCTGAGCGACAGTAAATATAACCCGGAAAGAAGAAAAGATCAATATCATCGGTAACTACTGAGACGCATATTTTATGTCGGAGTTATCCCAGTTTCTTGACTTGCCGTCTAGAAGAATGCTCTGACAAAGGCTAGGGGTCCTTCACTCCCAGTGGTTTAACTGCGCGATCGGGTATCCAGCCCGATTATTTCTATGTCCCCATGCATATACATACACATGCAAACATGCATATACCTATATATATATATATGTATATACATATTTACACACTTTTGGATGGCGGTTGACTCTTATGAGTTCTTCCACCCTTTGTCAGGTTTTGCTTTTTGTCCTGCATGTGTCCAAAATCCTCCTCCTCATCAAGTAAACTTGGTGGGGTTGCCGGTATAGTCACAGGGTATTAGAAAACCGGAGGCTATAGTAGAAAACAACACTCGCCCAAGTTGTCAGGAAATGGAACTGAACTCGAAACAACATGGTTGTTGAGTTAATTCCTGAACCACGTAGTCATGTTTGCGGTTATATTTCAGTGTATTTTATATTTATAATTTCTCAGTTGAAGTTGTTGTATTCCGAATTGTCATGGCTTCTGCTATACATAACACTATATATATATATATATATATATATATATATATATATATATATATATATATATATATATATATATATATATATATATATATATATATATATATATATATATATATATATATATATATATATATAGTGTTATGTAATATATATATATATATATATATTTTTGAATAACTACAATAGCAAAGTATGAGAATATATGGAAATATTGACAGGAAGGAAACTCTAATGGAATATAGTTCCGAATGGGCTGTGTGGGGGAAATACAAGCGTACGAGAAGAGATGAGATCAGCGTGTCAAGAGTAATGACATACTGTGCTAGAAGGTTAAGAGAAACGAATAATATAGTAATTATATAAGAGACAGATAAAACACAGTTCGATAATGGGTTGATGTTTGGAGAATATTGGTGATTGATAATTTTTTTTTTATTTCTCTGAATGTTAGTAAAAGCACCCGTACCACCTCGTGTAAGTAAGCAGTATTGTATTATAAGACATATTTATAACATTCTTTATTATAGCTAAGTGATGATTCTTGTTACGCCGAAGTTTCACAATCATTATAAAAAATATTAAACTCTACTTCGGCATTCAGTATTCATTCTCGCTTCCATCAACATCACGCGAATATAATATATATATATATATATATATATATATATATATATATATATATATATATATATATATATATATATATATATATATATATATATATATATATATATATATATATATATATATATATATATTCAATGATATTAAATATTTATATTTATATTTATAAAACCATATTTATTTGATTATATATATTTCAAGGGTACCAAAAGACTTTGGTACGCTTTCTTCAGATAAAATACAAAATTTATTTTATAAATAGAGACATACCCAGGAAAATCATACCTTATCAGTTGGATATTCTTTGGATATCCAGAGAATATCCAACTGATAAGGTATGATTTTCCTGGGTATGTCTCTATTTATAAAACAAATTTTGTATTTTATCTGAAGAAAGCGTACCAAAGTCTTTTGGTACCCTTGAAATATATATAATAAAATAAATATGGTTTTATAAATATAGTTTCCATTTATTTAATATCATTGAATATTTACTCCAGTGCTATAAATCAGTTATAAACATTTATATTTATATTTGTCGGATTTCCAACAAATTAAATACCCCCTTCTACTTATATATATATATATATATATATATATATATATACAGGATGTCCCCCAACCATGTATACACACTTCAACAGCATTCTGATAAATATTGCCTGTACAGGTAATCAATGTGTCTATACATCTTTTGGGACACCCTGTATATATATATATATATAAGTTGGTATATAAATATGTGTATATGTGTGTTTCAGTGTGTGTGTGTGTGTGTGTGAGTGAGTGTGTGTGTGTGTGTGTGTGTGTGTGTGCGTGTGTGTAATGTGATATTTGCAGAATAGCTTTGAAGTATTTTCTCGACCTAAAGAAGATGGAATTTGGTGTAGCCTTCCCACCTATGAATTAGTAGAGCGCGTCGGATAAAATATTATGATATATATTCCGGATGTTTACGTCGTGAGTTCGAATCCCACCGCAGTCAACATTGCTTATCATTTTTTCTGGGTTCGATAAATTAAAATAGCTGTAAAATGGTGGTGTCTCTATCTAGCGAGTGCTGCTTTTGTCCTTTATCACCAGCAAATCAATAATCAACGTCGTTTCAACTATGATTACGCCTTCTCTATTCTGTCCGCCGCCGGGGTCGCGGGGTGGCCAGCGCGTGAGCCTCTATTTGCTTATAACAGTGAGTGATGGGGAGAGCGAGAGAGACAGAGACAATAAGTGAAAGTATTTTATTGCATCTTGTTTGGTGTTTGACCATGGAAATACAGTGTCCCCCCCACCCCACCTAAAATGCATACACACTTTTATTAGAATGCTCAACAGCGTGTATACATTTTTGGGGGACACTCTGTATTTATGTATTATACATATATACAATACACGCTCACTCTCTCTCTCTCCCTCTCTTTCTCTCCCACACACATGAAATAACGTTTGTTTATTAATTGATTATATGTATGTAATCTAGTAAATGAGAGTTGTTTAGTTGGGATATGGAATGCGAGGGATTAGTGGCGTTGAAGTTAATTAGGTTGTCATGTCCTCACTGTTTAGGAAGAAGGAATATCTGTGTATGGATAGTATTCATTTTAGGCATAACATGAACATTGAGAAGGAAGTGTAGTATGGTGTCATTGACATAAAATTGAATGTTATTGGAACAGATAGCATTTATCACTGTGAAATAATCTACAACCTGTGACATCAGCTTTATATTTCAATCTTTTATTGCACTATCGTTTATTTATTCATATATGCTTTATAATGTTTTCTAATGTTATCAAACTCCGTAAATGTTAGTTGAGAGATCTCCCGCATTCCTTTCAATGTGCTGTTTACACATGTTAATTGATCACTCTATACAAAAATAACTACATCTAGATTAATATGAATTTAGAAAGGACAAAAAACAACAAAAAACAAAACAACAAAAAAAACCATCATCAACAACAAAAATACTTTACTACGAGATCTCTTAATGGGTTATCTTCCTATCTCATAATACATGTCCATATATTCCCTCACACCCGTACTTCTGAAGTTTATTCAAGTAATTTCATGTAAACTCCTGAGAGCAAATAAGCAGTAGAAAATGCAGAGTTTCGTTCCTGTAAATGATCCTTGGGCACCTGTGAACACTTTCACTAAATATCTTTGGTCCAGTGATTTTGTTTGCCATCTGTTAATATTAGCACCACTCAGCTATATAAACCGTGTACAGTGAGAAGCTACATTAATTCTTATTTGATTAGTAAGCTTCTCTAAACCTATGCTTTCTAGTCTAATATACAGTGAAATCCATGTCAAACAGTTTGCCAATACACAATATATATTAAACGTAAAAAACATAATAAAAATAAAAATGCTTCCATTTGGGAAAATAGTAAGTGATTCTAAATAAGTTCTGAAGAATTTTGAAATATAAAGAATAGATAATTTTCAATGATGCAAATTATAAAAGATCAATTTCATATATGATTAAACATTCAGATGTTTTTATTATTTTATCCGAGCAGGGCGGTGGATTGGCAGTGTCGGTAGCGGGCCGGACGCCATGCCTAGCAGCATAGAGTTACGGCCCTTTATGATCTGAGTTCAAATCCCGCCGAGGTTAACTTTGCCTTTCATCCTTACGGGGTCGATAAAATAAAGTACCAGTCACGCACTGGGATCGATTTAATCGACTTTCCCCTCCGCCAAAATTGCTGGCCTTGTGCCTATATAAGAAACAATTATTTTACCTAAGTGGAAATATCTCTATTTAGTCTGTACATTTTTGGAAGTGGTGATATTTCTCTGAAGGATTGGTTAATATCTAAGATCCGGGCGAACTGAGTATGTGGCCTAGATTCAATTCCAGGTTAAAATTATTACATTATTTCCTTTACCCCACTAATATCTTTAAGGGACGGAATAAATGTCACTAAATCTCATTTCTTATATCAACTTTTTCAAGTTTCACTTGGAAATGAAGGTGAGGGTGGAGAGAGAAGTGCTGCCCCCCCCACTAGGGTGGGGGGTGGAGGAAGCACTTCTCTCTCCACCCTCACCTTCATTTCCAAGTGAAACTTGAAAAAGTTGATAAGGGATTGGCCGAAGAGAAAAGTGTCTGTCTTCAGTCCTTTCAACCTCGTCCACCATACAACCTCTTTCGCTACTGCCACCAGACAGAGGAAAATTGCCTGCCCTTCCTGGCCAAAAGAAGGCGGCGGGTCGATCTTCACTATGGACTCGGCTGATAGCCGGATCGGTTCTACACGCGACAACAACTGTTCGACATAACTCCACAAGTCTGTAATGCACGGACACTGGATGAGTGCGTGCAGAACGGTTTCGTCGCCCTGCGCTCATCTCGGACAGGTCCGTCTGACAGCACTTCCGTGTCTGTAGAGTTTATCTCGAACCGGCAGTGCCTCCCCCCCCCCCGGCAGCACTGCCAAGCGAGGGATTTTTGGAAATTATCCATCGTCCTTGGCTCGAAAGTTCTCCTGAACAAACTGGTTAGTTCGACTTCGTCGACTGCCAGAGCCTCTCCGAGTGCGTTATCGCACCTGCCCACCACTAATCCTCTATAGAACTCGAGAGTGGAAGTTCCACTGACCGCATTGCCCGCCTAGTAGAGGGCAGTGAGTGCCTGGCAACATTCCAGATGCCAGTCACCTAGTCTCGATCTCTTCTTGACCCAGGACTGCAGCTCAGTCGAAGAGACGAGCTGCGGAAAGGCCCGTCTGACAAACGGTGACCATACCTGTTCACCGTTTAGGCAGAATATCTGGAGATTCCGCAGCCTCAGCGCGTGTCTGCGCATCATTAGCCACGACATGCCCAGCCCTCCACGTATAGGGTGCTGGCAGCAGATGGACCGCCTCACCAACGAAACCTGACCCCTCCACAAGAATTTGGAGAGGAGCCGCTCTAAGATGGCGAGGCGCGAACGGGGGCAAGGGATGACGGTCAGACGGTAGTAGATGACGGACGCGATGTACGCGTTCGCCACCTCCGCCCGACCTTTGAGTGATAGCTTTCTCGCAGCCCATTTCTGGGTGAGACTGGCTACCCTGCCCGTCACCTCGTCCCAATTTTTATCCACCTGGAGGTCTGGCCCGAACCAAACCCCGAGCAACTTTACCGGTCCGTCCGTCCGGCGCCTAACGACGCTGTTGGACGGCATGGACTTGCCTCTCCAGGTGCCGAGTTGCAAGCCCACCGACTTTTCCGGGTTAAGTTTTGCTCCCGTCAACCTTTCATATTCCTCCAATAAGTTGCCGACCGCCTCAATTTCTGAGGTGTCCGACACCATCACGGTGATGTCGTCCGCATAAGCCGACACAGCCTTTCCGCGTCCCGGTTCGAGCGGGATGCTCTGCAACAGCTCCAGCTTCCGCAGTAAAGACTCGAGGGTCAACACGTACAGAAGGGAGGAGAGAGGGCACCCTTGACGGACCGATCGAGAGACCTGAAACGGTTCTGAGAGATGGCCATTAATTTTGACCACCGAGCAGGTGCCGCTATGCATTGCAACGATCTAGCTTCTGAAGACGGGGCCGAAGCCAGCCGCCTTGAGGACAGCCTCCAGGTACCGATGGTCGACCCTATCGAATGCTTTCGATTGATCTAAATTGATCAGAGCCCCACCGAAGCCAGGTTTACACCTTACTCTCTCTATGATGTATCGCATCAGGTGGAGGTTGTCGTGTATGGACCTGGTTGGGATTGCGCAAGTTTGCGCCTCCCCAACCAAATCCCCGACGACAAGCGCCAACCTCTTCGCTAACACCCTGGCCCAAATCTTAAACTCTGTGTTGAGCAGAGTTATGGGCCTGAAATTGTCTAATGTGTCCCTCTTGTTATCGTCCAGAAGACCTATAATGAAAGGCGTTCCATCCATGAAAATGTCGCCAGTTTTAGTATAGAAAGTATATCTGGAAATATATCATCTGATGTGGCCATACATTATTTTAGATGGTAGAGTGTGATACCTAACAAATTTGGGTGCTATTTCTTGCAGGTTGATGAACAAGCAAAGGTTCTCTTCATAGTTCTAGGTATTACTTAGTTTATAAAGTCTAACATGTTGTAGACGAAAAGAATCGGGAAGCTGTCATACATGCATTTCTCATGGACGTTCGTGGCGAACTTGAAATCACTACGGTGACCACTGCATTAAAACATATACACAAGGGTTATCAACTATCGGATTAGAGTGGTCATAGATAAATATTTCGTATATTAAGTGGATTGGCAGTATCGGTAGAGGGTTTGACGTCATGCTTTGCAGTAAAGAGTTACGGCCCTTTATGGTCTGAGTTCAAATCCCGCCGAGGTTAACTTTGCTTTTCATCCTTACGGGGTCGATAAAATAAAGCACCAGTAATACACTGGGATAATTTCTGGCCTTGTGCCAAAAGTAGAAACAATATTAAGTATACGCATGAAGTGATTGGAATTCAACACTGCAAGATAACTGGAGCAGTCGGAAATTTGCAGTTGCAGTATTCTTGTCATTAACTTTAGTTAGTTGTATTTACATAGAACACCTATTCATAGTAAGATGAGTTGGAATATTTTAAAGTTAAGTCTCTAGGTGATCCTTCTGTTAGTAATTCTAAAGCTATCCTGATAGCTTGATGCAGCTCTCAGACTTCTTTGAATAATTCCTGTATTCAAATGAAATTCATCGGTCTTGGCTAAAATCTGTTGAATTAGAATTGTGTGCAGTCTGTGGGAAATTGGATCAAAGTTTGTGATATCCAATCGAGAGTAAAAAAAACTATGAAATAATATTAGTTTGATATTTGGAGAGTATAATACATAATCAATTACACCGCAGAAGAGTTATTTTAGCTATTCAAAAACACACAAAAACTGTCAAATTCACTTTACATTTATCATATATTTTTTGGTGTTCACATTTTCGTCGTACTGCAGTTGTGTCATGGCTACTTCCACAGCTTTACTGCAGTTGTGTTATGGCCACTGCCACAGCTTCACTGCAGTTGTGTCATGGCCACTGCCACAGCTTCACTGCAGTTGTGTCATGGCTACTGCCACAGCTTCACTGCAGTTGTGTCATGGCCACTGCCACAGCTTCACTGCAGTTGCGACCTGGCCACTGCCACAGCTTCACTGCAGTTGTGTTATGGCCACTGCCACAGCTTCACTGCAGTTGTGTTATGGCCACTGCCACAGCTTCACTGCAGTTGTGTCATGGCCACTGCCACAGCTTCACTGCAGTTGTGTTATGGCCACTGCCACAGCTTCACTGCAGTTATGTCATGGCCACTGCCACAGCTTCACTGCAGTTGTGTTATGGCCACTGCCACAGCTTCACTGCAGTTGTGTCATGGCCACTGCCACAGCTTCACTGCAGTTGTGTCATGGCCACTGCCACAGCTTCACTGCAGTTGTGTTATGGCCACTGCCACAGCTTCACTGCAGTTGTGTCATGGCCACTGCCACAGCTTCACTGCAGTTGTGTTATGGCCACTGCCACAGCTTCACTGCAGTTGTGTCATGGCCACTGCCACAGCTTCACTGCAGTTGTGTTATGGCCACTGCCACAGCTTCACTGCAGTTGCGACCTGGTCACTAACTTAGTTCCACTGTAGATGCCTCAATGATCAGTTCGCACTGTAGTACGACGAACATTTTGACTCCAAGAAATATATTAGAAAACTTTTTGTTTTGAATAACAAAAATATGTAAATTTTCACACAATGTCGTTGGGTTTTATGTTATCTAGTGCCCCAGGGAAGTGGAGAGTAGAATTCGAGAACACTTGAACAGAAAACATATCCGAATAAGTTTTTTTTAGCTCGTAGTATCTTGAGAATACACTGTCTAGATATAATGGGATTAAAAGCAAAGAAAACATAGAAATAGGATTGCAACAAACTATATAAGCTCAAAGTAACTTTTACTTTTTATTTATATAATCAATGCAACATCTGTTGAAGTTAAAAAGACCGCGAAAAGATATCTCACATACACTCTTTCTCTCTCGTTCAGGACATAAAGATAAAGATTTTAGTTTAATGTAAAATCGCTACTCCATTACCAATTTACTTTCTGTATATAATATAGCTGTAATAACGAGCTCAGTGTTGAGAGATTAGATTGATATGAGTGTTGTGTTTATTTATATATTTTATATAACATTGAACAGGGTCGTAATATATGACGAAGTGCAATAGATATAAGGACATGTTTTATGTTTTATGTGATATTCCAATATCTATTTACAGATGTTTCTTACTCCCCCTCCTCCTCCCCTAAATCATCCCCCTCCTCCTCTTCCCCTCCCTGCTCCACCACATCCTCCCACCCCTCCTACCCCTCCCCTCCTCTAAATTTTCCCCTTCTTTCTCATCCTCTACATCATTCACCTCCTCAACCTCCTCCCATCCTGAACCTCACGTTCTCCCCCCCCGCCTCTCCTCAACCACACTTTCTCCTCTTCTCTTTCTCTCCTTCTCAACATCCTCTTCCTCCTCCTTTTCCTCTCCACCCACACCCCTTCTGAATTTTTTTTATGTTTCCAATTTTTGCTTCTCTTGCACCCAAATCTGAAATTAAGATGAATTCGATTGCTATACAGTCAGCACATCAACTCGACGATCACGAAGCAATCGATAATCGATAGGATAGATGTGTGGTGTAGTGTGGTGTGGTGTTTACTGTTTATCTTTGAGAGAGGCTGTTCCATCCTGGATTTGACCATTATTGAAAACAGCGTTCAATGAAGGAAACGTTTGCAGGATTTATTTGGCAGTTAAACCAGGGAAACATCTGGTTCAATGTCAAGCCCCCCCCCCCCCCCCTCCTCCTCCTCCTCATCATCATCATCATCATCATCATCATCATCATCATCATTTCATCAACATAACTTTCTTCTTCTTCTTCTTCTTCTTCTTCTTCTTCTTCTTCTTCTTCTTTTATAGGTCGGACAAATATTTCGCAGTATTTGTTCCGGCTCTTTACGTTCCCGGTTCAAATCCCGCCGAGGTAAACTTTGCTTTCATCCTTTCGAGGTCGATAAAATAAAATACTAGCGTCGATATAATTTACTTCGCCCTTCCCTCAAATTGCTGGCCTTGTGCCAAAGCTAGAAAGAATTGTTATTATAATTATTATTATTTGCAGCATAGAGTTACGGTCCTTTACGGTCTGAGTTCAAATTCTGCCGAGGTTAACTTTGCCTTTCATCCTTACGGGGTTGATAAAATAAAGTACCGGTAACGTACTGGGGTCGATTTAATCGACTTTCCCCTCCCTCCAAATTACTGGCTTTGTGCCTATACTAGAAGTCATTATAATTACTATTATTTTCTATTAGGGTGGTGGATTGGCAGTATCGGTAGAGGGTCGGACGCCATGCTTTCCAGCATAGTTACGTCCCTTTACGATCTGAGTTCAAATCCCGCCGAGGTTGACTTTGCCTTTCATCCTTACGGGGTAGATAAAATAAAGTACCAGTAATGCACTGGGTAATTGCTGGCCTTGTGCCTAAAGTAGAAACAATTATTTTCTATTTATCATGACCAACTTCGATTGACGCTGCTTTGGGCCAGTTATTTTAGGGAATACCGAGCTACAACTAGTAACCCAACATCTTTATAGCCTTCCTTGTCATTTCACTACTGCTAGCATATTTGACCCGTTCCCAGTAGGCATGTCTTCTGGAGCGGTTCAATCCTTGGTGCAGAGTCTATCTTCGACAGGTGGCGTAGAACTACGGGTGATCAATGAGGACAAAAAGCCTAGGTGTCACCAAGGTGGAGAAACCACCCACCTAAGAGCTTTCTGACCTCTACAGTAGACAGTGGGGGAGCACCGAGTACCATTGTTGCCAACACCAGGGCCTCAACAATAACAAGAGCCCCAGCAGCGAATAGGAAAAGCAGTGACACTAACACAGGTAGTAGTAGCTGCAACAACAGCATCACCAGCACCAGCAGGACCAACAGAACCACCAACAGTAGCAACAGAACCATCATCACCACTACCAACAACAGCAAGAACCAGCAAACAATACAGCACTCTACACAAAGCACACGCCCACTCCATATTTCGGCCCATGTGGCCAATAGAGAAAAAAAAAAATTATTGTAGGGACAGTGAGGGAGGTGGGTTGGCAGTATCGGTAGAGGATTTATGATCTGAGTCCAAATCCCGCCGAGGTTAACTTTGCCTTTCATCCTTACGGGGGTCGATAAAATAAAGTACCAGTCACGCACTGGGGTCGATTTAATTGACTTTCCCTTCTCCCAAAATTGCTGGCCTTGTACCTATATAAGAAACCATTATTGTAAGGACGGTGAATTGACAGAATTAGTAGAGCGTCGGATGAAATATTATGATATATGTTGCGGATCTTTACGTCCTGAATTCGAATCCCACCGTGGTCAACATAGCCTATCATTTTTTCTGGGTTCGATAGATTAAAATACCTGTCAAATAGTGACAATTTTCCTTCCCAATTTTCCTTCCTTCCAAATCGTTGGCCTTGTTCCTAAATTAGAAATAATAATGATAGTAATAATAATAATTATTATTCCTTTTATTTTTGCAAAATCGATCAAACGGAAAGAAAAATCTTAATGAGTTTGTGTTATATTTTGTTATATTCGAACACGAAGAAGACGAAATGTATGAGAGTCAAGGGTATTATAGGAAAGAAGACACTGGTTTGCGGCTATATGTAGTTGATGTTAATAAGCGGCCTACGTGAGAAGATCTCTGGTGAAAACAACACCTTGAAGCACAAAAATAACATGAAAGGTAAACAAAACGATAACCAAAAACAAAACCAACATAGATACACATACATACATAGTACCCCAGAAGGCATTTAATTAACTTCGTCTATGTGTTTATGCGAGTGGTAGATTTCATGTATATGTGTGTGTTTGTATGTGTACGGTTATATAAACATACATACACACACATATAAACACACCCACACACACACACACACACACACACACACACACACACATATATACACACACAGATACACACACACGCACACACACACACACACACACACATATATATATATATATATATATATATATATATATATATATATATATATATATATATATGTATGTATGTATACATATATATATGTACAAATACGTATACACACACACACACACACACACACAGACACATATCTATGTACAGTATACACCTGTTTGTAAGCATCGTATATTTGTTGTGTGCGTGTGTGATACGTTTGGTATATACTATATGTGGTAGGTGTGGTAGACAGAATGTGTGAGGGAGGTACGTTACAAGTCTGTATGATGCATATGAAGTATGCGTAACATGTTATTATTGTTGTATATTCTCAGTTAATTTTCGATTAACCAGTATTATGACACAAAAGTAGTCGGGCGAACAACGAACTATGACTCACCAATTCATCTTCCCAGTGACGACTAGGAATCATGCTACCTTCTCCGCCATGGAATAAAGAAACACATTGAGTAAAGAAGCAAAGGTAAAAGGCCCTTAACTCCTGTTGGAATTTTATGAGCGCCGTCTTGACATACGATATGCCAGACATTTTAAACTCGGTGGAGCCCGTCTCGTATCAGGTCGGAACACAACCAATTGTTTTCAAAGAAAAAAATGAGAGAGAGAGAGAGAGAGAGGGAGAGAGATAGAGAGAGAGACTGAGAAGGAGAGAGAGAGAGAGAGAGAGAGAGAGAGAGAGAGGGATAGAGAGAGAGAGAGTGAGAGAGATAGAGAGAGAGACTGAGAAGGAGAGAGAGAGAGAGAGAGAGAGAGAGGGAGAGAGATAGAGAGAGAGACTGAGAAGGAGAGAGAGAGAGAGAGAGAGAGAGAGGGATAGAGAGAGAGAGAGAGTGAGAGAGAGAGAGAGAGAGAGAGAGAGAGAGAGAGAGTCCTACTCTACCCAGTATTGTATTGGTATTTATCGATATCAGAAGGACGAAAGGCAAAATTGACCTCGGCATGGTTTGAACTGGGAGCCCAGTGAAACGGAACAAACACCAAGGTATTTTAAATCCTTACAACTCTGTAAGAGTTGGGAAATAGTGTTTCCATTGTCTATTCTATTCCTGCCGTGTCTGTAGATTTTAGTGATGGCCGCAGCAGCAGAGACAAGCAAGGTCAGAGGTAGTGTTTTTAGGATAGTTATGCAAGTGTTCTGGAGTGTTGTATTTGTGTTTAGGGGTTTGAAGGTGGAACTGTGTTCATGCTTACTGTGGCAACAGATTGTATCCCTAAAATGGTCTTAATGGTCTTTTCGTTTAGCTGTGGAGGTGTTCCGTGTTAGTGGTTTTTGTACAACCTGTTATGATGTGCATTGTGCTGTTTTGTGTTTTTGTACTTATTGTGGGTTGTTTGACAGATTAGGAGCCCATGTATGACTGACATAGTCCATGATGGATATGTTTTGTTTGCACACAATATCCTTAGCCATCTCACATTTTGACATTATACATCTAATCTTTAAGATCTCCCCATTAAAATAATCTTTTCATTCCTATATTTGTTGCTCCATTTTTAATTGATCATTCTTACAAAATACTACGTCCTCTCACTTCTTATGGATTACCTGTCTTGCCATTGTGAAGTGACATGTGCGAAAGCAAATTTACGGATGATGATGATGCTGACTAAGACCGATCCAATGTATAAACTTACAAGATCTCAACATTAGATCAGGTGGACGAAGTTAACTTAAAAACAACAGATATGAAGGCAAATAAAAGCTGTAACAGATCAATTAGCTTCAATTGTTTTGATTTCTTTGCCTTTGGATTTAGTTATTTTATCTCTGAAGTAACGTTTGCTTCTTAGAGTGAACGTTAGATGCACGCTAAACAAACATACATGCAACGTCTTTCTTCTGTACACCAGAACTAACCCTACAAGACTTTCGACGATCGAGAAAGAGTGATGTTGTCAAAAATGTGGCGGCGAAAGTTTTAGTTACGATGCTGTATGAAAGCAGTAAATATTTGACTTATTCGGTCAAATTTTGAATTCAATATTCATGTTTCAACAGCTTTATGTAGTATCAATTCAATTGCACTTTATCTAGAAAAGAAGTGCCCTAAATAGTCTGCTTCTTTTCTGGAATCATCAAGGATCATCATCATACAGTTGGAAAACAATGAGATGCAAGACTATGAAATTTGTAACAACTTGGGTCATAACGAACTCTATCGATCAGAAAAAATGGCTGCGGTTTTTGTTCGGAAACTCCAAAAATTCAATTTTGACAAACTTGTTTGAGTGATACTCAGCGGCATCGGTAGGAAGAGCAAGATCAATGTACCTTTTATTATAAAGACTTCGGCCTAAACAACCGACGATCTATTCAGCAAGTTTTACCATCAGAAACAGCCTACTTCAGAAGCTGACAGAGCAATCACTGGGATTTCACGATATGACTCTTCTAATACAATTCGTCATAAACTTCCATGCCTCCATCATCCAGACGCTGAAGATGAAGTAAAACGAATTTATATACTCAGCTTGAGGACGCCATTTTCTTTGTTTCCAACCACGACAAGAACATTTGTCTTATGAGACATCAATGCCATCATCAAGAAAGATCAGAATCTCTGAACTAGAGCAAATGAAAAAAAAAAAAAAAGGATTTGGCAAGGCCAATGCTAATAGAATACTCTTCTCACTAAATCTGTTGAACTCAATGTAGTGATAACAAACACTATTTCTGTGGAAAGATAGACAGAAAGATTCACTCTCCAAATACCAGTACCTCGTTTACTACATCATTGTACGATCTCTCGATCAACGAGAAAATAAGAGCTGTTACTGGAAAGAACAAGCATATCTGACTGACCACACCTCATCTTATTCTCAATGAAATATTAGATTCACCAGCATAGAAACATCAGCATCAGAAACAATATCAAGAAATTTAATGTTAGCATCTTTCAAGACAGTGTACAGAAGTTTCAAAGAATCTTCAAGAACAATTACTTCAACAAAACCCGCCATCAATATTAGAACATTTGGTGGAACAACTGAGCGCTCATACGTTTTTCTCACTGGAAAGTCTATCATCATCAGATCAACAAGCAGACGGCGCGACCACCCATAGCTTTACCGAAAATTTGACTCCCTGATACCACAATAAGAAACAAAGTTGACTTTGCCTTTCATCCTTACAGGGTCGATAAAATAAAGTACCAGTAATACACTGGGATAATTGCTGGCCTTGTGCCAAATGTAGAAACAATTATAACATAAAATAGAAAAATATTATGGTTACTCTTTTGTAGCGAAATTTTAGGGAATGTATATAGATGGTTGGATCAATATAGTATATAACTAGTTCTACTTTTTTGTTACCTAACCAAACACAGTACACATCTAGTTCTGCGTCCCATAAATCCTCATTTCCACCCATGCTCTAAATATATAAATATATAAATTGTAAATTCAGAGAATTAAGGAGGAGTCAATAAAAAAATATCTGGGGAAATTGGATTATACTGTCTTTTGATTGGTTGTTAATTGCAAGTGATTTGATTGGTCATCTGATTAGAGGTGGAGATAGAGGTGTATGGCGAAATAAATGACTGTATCAAATATGCTGTAAAACAGATTAGTTAATATGTAAAAGAGAAGGAAAGAAAAAGAGTGGGAAGGTATAATGAGTGGGACGAAGGGGCAACAGGTGAGGGAATAGAGTAAGAGGAGTGAATGAGGGAGTGAAGGAGAGAAAGAGAGAGAGAGAGGGGGAGAGAGAGAAATAAGTACGAAAGAGAGAGAGAGAGTAAGAGAGAGGGAGATGAAAAGAGAAAGAGAGAGAGTAAGAGAAAGAGAGAGAGAAGGAGAGAGAAAGAGAGGGAGAGAGAGAAAGAGAGAGAGGGAGAGAGAGAAATAAGAATAAGTACGAAGGCAGATAGATAGATAGATAGATAGATAGATAGATTTCTTTATTTACCATAAAGGCATAAAAAGAAGGGACAAATACAAAGGGGGAGTTTACATATAATCGAGTAAAAAGGGTGTAACATGAAAATAATCGAAAATAACCTCAAAAGGGAGGGGACGTGATGGGGGTTGCACACACCCCCGAAAAAGTGTGCAATCCTTTGCCCGGGGAGCACATGGAGAAGGTGCTCCCCTCTCCTTTACTTCTTTACCTACAGGATGGTATACAGAGAAGGCCCATTTACACGAGCCATTCTCGCCACTATCACCCACCTTTCATAAAACTGCCTGTGGCCAAGCACCTCTCTCTCCATTCTTATCCTTCTTCCGAAGTGATATCGGAAGAAGTAGACCAGACTATGGCCAGAGAGGAAGTTGCCTGACCTCAGACCTTTCAATCGTGTCCACCAAACAACCTCTTTCAACATGGCTATTACGCACAGAAAAACCGCCTTTGCTTCCTTTGTGAAGAGGGGAGGCGGTTTGATTGTCATCACGGACTCGGCTGTCAATTTAATCGGCGCCACCCGCGACAGCAGTTGTTCGGCGTAGCCCCACAGATCAGCCACGCCCGGACATTGCACCAATGCGTGCGCCACGGTTTCTTCGTGACGCACGCATCTAGGGCAAATCTTTTTTGAGGGATCCCTGCCCGGGCGCCCGTGTCTGTAGAGCCTCTCTCGAACGGGTAGAGCCCCTCGGTAGCACTGCCAGGCCAGTGACTTCTGGAAGTTGTCCTTTGGTCCTGGGCCGAAAGTCCTACCGAACAGGCTGGCCAGTTCGTCTTCTTCCATGTCCAGCGACTCTCCAAGGGTGTCATCGCCCCTGCTAGCCACCAGCCCTCTATAGAATGATGAGGTGGATTCTCCACCGATGGCCCGGCCCGCTTGCCAGAGAGCCCTGAGCGCCTGAGCACACTCAGTGTGCCAGTCTCCCAGTTTTCCGGATCTTTGCTTGACCCAGGACTGTAGCTCGGTGAGTGAGACGAGTCTCGGAAAGGCTCGTTTCACGAACGGAGCCCACACCGGTTGACCAGTGAGGAATACCTGTAGGTGCCGTAGCCTTAATGCGTGCCTACGCATCATCAACCACGGCATCCCCAGCCCTCCTTTCGAAGGTTGTTGGCAGCAGATGGATCTTCTCACCATAGGAGGACGCTTCTTCCAAAGAAATTGGAAGAGCATGCGTTCCATGGTGGTGAGTGTTTCCTTAGGGCAAGGCACGACAGTCAGGCGGTAGTAAGTGACGGACGCTATGTAAATGTTCGCCACCTCCGCCCGGCCTTTTAGGGACAGCTTACACTTGGCCCATTTCTGGGTTAGTGCAAACACCTTGTTCGTAACCTCGTTCCAGTTCTTTTCCACCTGGAGGTCCGGTCCAAACCAGACCCCAAGCAACTTTACCGGGCCCTCCGTCCAGTGTCCGACGACACCATCGGGAGGCATCGGTCTGCCTCTCCACGTTCCGAGTTGCAGCCCGATGGATTTTTCCCGGTTCAGTTTCGCTCCTGACAACCTTTCGTACTCCTCCAGTAAGGTACCGATCGCCTCGATCTCCGAGTCAGTTGATACCATTACTGTTACGTCATCGGCGTAGGCCGACACCGCTTTGCTCAATCCTGGTTCCAGGGGGATACCCTGCAACAACTCCAACTTCCTCAGTAAAGGCTCGAGAGTCAATACGTACAGAAGGGAGGAGAGAGGGCACCCCTGTCGAATGGATCGTGTGATTTCGAACGGCTTCGAAAGGTAGCCGTTCACCTTGATCCTAGAACAGATGTGGTTGCTATGTAGGGCAGTGATCCAGCCTCTGAAAACAGGACCGAACCCAGCCGCCGCTAGCACCGCATCCAGGTAACCATGGTCGACCCTATCGAAGGCCTTAGACTGATCCAAGTTGATCAGGGCCCCACCGAAGCCGGGTTTGTTGCCAACCCTCTCTATGATGTATCGCATGAGGTGGAGGTTATCGTGAATGGACCTGGATGGGATAGCACATGTCTGCGCATCTCCCACCAGGCCACCCACGACAAGCGCCAACCTCTTTGCTAACACCTTGGCCAAAATCTTTAACTCTGTGTTTAGCAGGGTTATGGGCCGAAAATTATTTATACTATCCCCCTTGTTCTCGTCCTTCCTCACCAGCGTGACTACGCCCTTGGCTACAGAACAAGGAATTCTCCCGTTCTGCTGCCAATTGCAGTAGACCGCTTCGAGGAGTTCGGAGAAGAAGACCGGCATTGCTAAATAAAGTTCGTAAGGTATACCATCGAGACCTGGAGATTTGCGTCTGCTGCATTGGCTCAGCGCATCTCCGATCTCATCAGCCGAGATTGGTCCCTCGCAGGACTCCGCCTCTTTGTTCGAGAGACGCGGCAGGCCGTCGAGGTATGGACCGAAATTCACGCCCCGGCCCGGACCCTCGCCTCCCCCGAACAATCGGGCAAAGTGCTTTTGAAAGGCCTCGCACATCTGCTTAGGCTCCCGGATCACTCGTCCATCTTCGTCTTGCAACGACCGGATGGTGGATCGATTTCCACTTTTAGCTTCTGTCACGCGGGCCCATCCAACGGCTTTGGCCCCCTCATTACCTAGAGCACGTATTTTACTTCGAATGACGCAGCCTTCATGCTTTGCATCGAAAAACTGGTTCAAGGCCGTCCTCGATGCCAGCACTCTGGCCACATCTTCGCTCTTGATTGCCTCTTCTAATTTACCTGTTAATTCTTTCTCGTTTCTATTCCTATTGGCAGCTAACATCTTGCTATAGCTTATTGATTCTGTTCTAATCTCTCTTTTGAGAGATGCCCACCATCGGTTGTTGACGATTGCACCCGTCAACCTCTCCTTAACTAATCTGCTAATCCGGTTTCTGTAAGTCTCTTTTGCCGGTAAAGACAAATTAAGTTTCCAGTAACCGGGACCCTGTCTATGTGTTTTCTCGAGATTGACCACGCAGGTCACTAATTTGTGATCCGTGTAGCCAACCGTGCGCATTTCTGGACAGCTTAATATGTCCCTATCCTTACTTCTAACTAAGAATCTATCTAAGTACGATCTAGATTGACCACTGTGGTTTCTCCAAGTCCAGGTAGGCACAGTTGGAAAATCTAGTCGATATCTATCGACCAAGTTAAAACGGTCGAGTAACCCCTTGAGGCTGTTACACCCCCCTCTATTAGGACATGCTCCTGCATAGTCCCAACGTGCATCTAGGATGTCATTCCAATCCCCCGCTAGAAGCAGGGAACGCGACGTTCCCAGAAAAGTCTCCAAACGCTGGAAGAAGTCGGGCCGTTCAGCTCCGAAAGGGGAGTAGACGGCGACCAGTCTCAAGGCCGCACTTTCACTACTGCCAACGTCTAGCACCAACAAACGACCCTCCGGGTCCGAGTGCACAACCTGTACGGCAAGACCCAGGTGTTTTTGCAGCAGCACGACAACCCCACCCCCACCTCCAGGTTGACAGAGAGATGCATGCACCTCAAAGTCATCGAAGGTGGGGGCCAGCTGCCGCATGACGCTGATTCGAGTCTCACAGATAACCATTACATTTATACTACATGACCTGAGGTCATTTAGAAGCTTTGCTTGCTTCCAAGTTGAGCCCAGGCCACGTGCATTCAAACATCCTACTCTTAACACATCCATGTGGGCGGCAGAGCCAAAGGAGAGTGTAGAGACCTACCTTTCCGCTTCCCGGGGTTCGGGTTGCACGACTTCCATGGGGTCGGGGGTGTTGGGTGAAGGGGTGTCTTGTGGTGGTGTGGGGTCGTCGGTGTGTGGTGGGGTTGGGGTGTTTGGAGTTGTGTTGGGGAGGGGAAGGGGAGGGGGAAAGCTTTTTAGTAGGACGCGGTTTATGGGTTTGACAGAGGGTGGTCCTACGTCCTCCTTAAAATCCTTTTTTAGTTTTTGGTAGAGGTTCATTGGGATTTTTATTAGTTTTAAATGTGGGTGGTTTTCTGATGAAACAAAGTTTACACCTTCGGTTTGTACCGAAGGATTATTGTATATGAGTTCATTTAATTTATTATTGTTTCTGTTGATGTAAGTATAGTGTAATGTCTTTTTTTCCGATGGTGTGAGTGTTTCGAAGAGGGGAGGGGCAGGTTTGGTTTTGTTTGTTGCTGGAGGGGTGTTTTCTGTTTTGTTAGATTGTGTTGCGATTTGGGTGGGGGTTGTTTGTCCTTGTGTGTTTTGCACATGTTTTCTTTTTTTCCTTTTAATCTGTCTGAAGGACTCCGTTTCTTCCTCCGAATTCGTTGGGTTATCTTCAGTGTTGGAGGGAAGAGGTATGTTTGCTGGTAATGTTTCCGTGTTGGTTTTCTTTGTGGGGGAGATGGATGTCACTATGTTAGACTGTGTTGTGTGTTGTGTCTGCGGTGGTTGTGTTGTTTTATTGAGTGAGAGGTTGGGTGGGCCTGTATTTTGTTTTGGGGTAATGTGTTGTGACTGTTTGTGTTGTGGTGGTGTTGTGGTGTTACTGAGGGACGGGTTGGGTGGGACTGAGTTTTGTTGTTTGTTTATCTGTTGTGGTGGTGGTGGTGGAGCTGGTGTTGGTAGCAGGGTTTTCTTTTTGTTGAGTTGGGGACAAGCGGCCTTCAGGTGCCCTCTGCCTGCACAGATATGGCAGGACGGCCTTCTCCCCTCCACGCTAATGTTTATATACCCGTGGTCCTCTAATAGGATTCTGTCGGGTATTTGGGCGATGCGTTCAGGCTTCATTTGTACTACCAGCTCTATACCTGTTCCACTGAACGCATTGCCTGTGGTTTTCCCAATGGAAATCACGTTGTCATTCACTGGATCGATGAAGCCAGCTATGAGCCAGCAGTAGTCCACATCTGGCATCATTGCATCCAGCCATATGCGTTGAGTTTTTTTCCCCATATAAGATGGATAAAAGGTGAAATTTTTCGAACGAATCGGTGACAAAGCACATTTTTTTGCCGCCGATTCGTTCTTCATGATAATTGCTAGGCTTCCATACAGTCTGTCTTTTCTTATGAAAGTTGTTTCATTCAGTACTTCTGCGAGTACTGTTTTGATATCTGCTTGAGAAGGCTGTTCAGGTTTTTTTGTACTGTTGTTGATGGTCCGAAACTTGACCGTTCGGCTTTCAATGTCTTTCGTGAATTCTTGAGGCATTTTTACCAATAAAATACCATTCTCACCTTCACTTATGTATTGTTTTGCGTCCGTGATCCTTCGTACCACATCTGAAATGTTTTCCGCTATATAAGTCAAAGATTTCTTTGTTTTCTGTGCAAAAGAAATCTTGTCGTCTGCTTTGTTTTCTGATATTATGTTATTTTCAACTGTTATTTTTTTGTTTGTTGTGTCTTTGTTTGTGTTATTAGTATTGTCATGCAATTTTTCAAATTTTTTTTTTTCGTTGTTTTCGTCATTTAATTTTTTTTCCTCCGCAGATTCGTCCGTTTTTATTTTCATTTTTCCTTCCTTCTCTATGACGTTAGTTGGGAAGGAAGGGAGGACTAAAGCGTGCGAGCTTACAACTCTTACCGCTGTCCCCCCACCACTATTTTCGTTCGCTGCGTTTAACATTTCTGTTAGACGATTGAAATTTTTTACACAAAATTTTTTAAAACAGGTTTTTCACCTCTAGGAGGGGTAAAGATGAGCTGACCCACCGCCTGACAGTTCAGACGGAGGGTCAAGCTACACAATTGTATCAAAATTAAGTTTGAACTCACAAAATTTCCTCAATAAATTTGAACAAAACTTCTGTGCGAAGTGAATGACATCCACACTGTAGAACAGACGACAGCTAGATGATAGATAGATAGATAGATAGATAGATTGATAGATGGATAGATGGATATAGAGCGAATGAGAGAGATATAGAGAAATAGAGAGTGGAGAGTTATTGCAAAATTTGCATTGACAGAAGGAATAAGAATGAAAGAGGAGTAAAGAGGAGAAGGGAGATACAACTCGAGATATATAGATCGATATATAAATAGGGGATATATATACATACCTATACACACACACACACATGCACACACACATACACACTACACACACACATACACACACATACACACTAAACACACACGTGATTACCTAGTTAATGTCTAAATTCCAAAGAGTGTTCTTCCTGTTAGAAACCACCTCTTGTCTATTGGCGAAAAATATATGAAATACCACAAACCAGATGAACATAGGTACATACACAAATACATACATATATGCATACATGCACACATACATGCGTACATACACAAATGCATACATACATATATGCATACATACACACATACATATATACACACATGCACACAGACATATATGCATACATACACACATACATATATGCATACATACACACATGCATATATACATATGTGCATACATACACACATGCATACATATGCATACATGCACACATACATGCATACATGCATACATATATGCATACATACACACATACATACATATATGCATACACACATGCATACATACATATATGCAAACATACAAAAATACATATAAACATGAATACATGCACCTACACACATATCTGCAAATGAATTTACATGTACGAAAATAGAGTATTCAATGCAAAAGTAGAGTAATACCTCTCACCACACACATACACACACAATCATAAATACACAGATTATTATAGACATACATGCACATACGAACATGTATACGTGTATATATATATATACATGTATATATACACGTGTATATATACATGTATATACATGTATATCAGGTCACCAGTTGGTGCTACTGGTAACATGTATCCCAGTACAACCTGTCTCATGGTCGGGTCGTTGGCAACTAAACTGGCAACCCCATCAAGGTTTCTTGGTGAGGAGGGTGACTTTGGACATCCTGCAGGACTAAAAACAAAACCTGTCAAAGGAGCTCTTAAGAGCCAATGGCCATCCAAAATCACCGGGAGAGATGACTCCTTAGCCTTTGTCAGGGCAGAATTCTAGGAGAAGGAAAACTCTGATATAACACCTGCAACCCTGATGGTATCCAATGATGTTGCCTTGTTCTTCTTTTTGGTAAATATCATCTTGGTTAAGTGAGTGGGACTGGGTTTGTGCAGTGCCTTTGCTCACTATAAAAGCTTCACGGCACAGGCATTGCTTTATATCTGGAGATCTCTCTGCACTTTTCGTCACATGGTACCATGGGCCCAGCACTGTGTCAATAATTGTCACAGGTGTAGTGTTTGTACCAGAGTTTTCAATACGCTGGGTGGACTAAAAAGTCACACTCGTTCAGTGCATCGGTAGGGGTTCTCCTACATGGATATAAAGTGGTGGCCGTACTCGAAAACGAGTTGGCAGCCACCATATTATATATATATGTATATAAAGAGGATATGATCCGAAATCAATAGACGTGTCCGAGGAACCTGCGAGTCTAGAGTCAGGTAGATCCACACACACGGAGCTGTTCGCCGGGGAAACAATTGTAACACAATAAATTGAGTTCCAATGCATCACTGATTTATATATATATATATATATATATATATATATATATATATATATATATATACACATATATATATATACATATATATATATATATATACATATATATATATACATATATATATATATATATATATATATATATATATATATATATATATATATATATATATATATATATAGGGGGTGTAACGTGTAACGTGGAGTTACTGTAGAGTCACCCGAGTGACCATTCGATGCGTAGTTTCCAGTCTGTAAAGAGGTGTAGAACTAAGCAGAGTGTAATAATAATAATACAAGGGCGATTTATTATGTCTTCATTACCACACCAGAGGTCCGATTCCAGAGTCGGGCTAGATCGATACAGATCGAATCCTGAGCTGATCAATAGCGAAACGCGCGTCACTACTCAATAAACGTAATGAAGACATAACAAAACGTCCTATTATTATTATTATTATTATTATTATTATTATTATTATTATTATTACAGCTGCATTTATCTTGCTTTATGTTCATACGAGTTATCACCAAGTCACAACCAGTGACCCCAAGAGACAACAAGGTCCGCCATGTTCAAGAAAGAACATACATACTCACACATGCATCTTTAGTGTTTAGACTTGTGATGTACTTATATTGACAGAATCTTCCTTAGTATATGGGCAGTTCCCATTAGTACTATCTTTTGTATTTCTCCTATACGCGGGTTTCCTGGGATTTGCGATAAGTAATCATTAGACCCCTTAGGTATCATTCCTAGAGCGCCTACAACCACTGGTATTGTTTTAGTTCTCAATTTCCACATTTTTCCAATTTCTATCTCCAGGTCCTTATACTTGCTCAATTTTTCAAATGTTTTTATAGATACATTCTTGTCTATTGGAACGGACATATCAATTAGCAGGCATACCCTCTTTTTAAAGTCCTTCAATATTATATCAGGTCTATTTGCATCTATTTTTCGGTCTGTTTAGATGCTAAAGTTCCACAAGATTGAGATGTGATCTTTTTCAATTTTTGGAGGTGGTTGATGCTCCCACCAATTCTTTTGATGGGGCAGGTCAAAATGCTTACACATTATCCAATGTATGTATTGTGCAGCTCTGTCATGCCTGTTTAGGTATTCGGTTGGAGCTATAGGACTGCACATTGAAATTATATGGTCAATGGTCTCTGGTTGTTTTTTACATACACGGCATACTGGGCTGCATCCATTTTTTATTATGTTGTCTTGGTAATTTTTGGTTGGCAGACACTGATCTTGTGCTGATATAATCAGTCCTTCAGTCTCCGATTTCAGTCCAGAGGATGCCAACCACTGATGGGTTAAAGTTTTGTCAACATCAGGATTGTTAGCTCGTTCTGGGTATTTTCCATACAGAGGCTTTTCTTGCCATTTCTTAGCCAGTTTCTGTAGCAGTTCTTTCTTTGCAATTACTTT
Source organism: Eledone cirrhosa (assembly GCA_964016885.1). Classification (NCBI taxonomy): domain Eukaryota; kingdom Metazoa; phylum Mollusca; class Cephalopoda; order Octopoda; family Eledonidae; genus Eledone; species Eledone cirrhosa. The sequence continues at coordinate 336,344,568 of OZ024740.1, read as the reverse complement.
TACCAGCTTTGCTTTTTCTGTGTTTTCCATTTCAGCAGTAAATGGGACTTCTGAAATGTGTATTATTATTATTATTATTATTATTATTATTATTATAAAAGTGGAGGATTGGCAGTATCGGTAGAGAGTCGGACGCCATGCTTTCCAGCATAGTTACGTCCCTTTACGGTCTGAGTTCAAATCCCGCCGAGGTTAACTTTGCCTTTCATCCTTACGGGGTCGATAAAATAAAGTACCAGTAATGTACTAGGGTAATTGCTGGCCTTGTGCCAAAAGTAGAAACAATTATTATTATTATTATTATAATATCCAACGTTTTTTGAAATATTCACTTCTGCGTTCACAGATTGACTTTGTTAGTTTCAGAAGATCCCGTTCAGGGTGAAAGCAGCGGTTCTTTGTTTAAACTTTAATCTTTTATTTTAATAAATATTTGCTCTACGGTTCTTATATATTTGATATATATTTATCCTTATCGAGCCCTCTTTGGATTTTAGTCTTGAAATTTATTATTATTACTATATATATATATATAGTATATATTTATTATTATTACTATATATATATAGTATATATTTATTATTATTACTATATATATATAGTATATATTTATTATTATTACTATATATATATAGTATATATTTATTATTATTACTATATATATATATATATATATATATATATATATATAGTATATATATATATATATATATATATAGTATATATATATATATAGTATATATATATAGTATATATATATATATATATATATAGTATATATATATATAGTATATATATATAGTATATATATATATATAGTATATATATATAGTATATATATATAGTATATATATATATATATAGTATATATATATATATATATATATATATATATATATATATATATATATATATATATATACGGATTAACAAATAATAGTTAAATGCAGTCCACTTAGGTGAAGTCCAGTTATGGTATTCCAGGTAGTGGATGATATTAACGCTTGGCTTGGTTTGACTCAACAAGGCGTTTTCATAGTGATGCTGCGGGTATGCTGTAATTCCTATGTTGTAAACACTTGGAGTAATAATAAATCAGGAAAGAAGGTTTACATGGTTTGCTATACAAAAAAGTTTTTAATCACATAGCTTACATTTGTTTCACTGAACTGGTATGTCTAGAGATCGCTATCCGCCTAATTTTGCGTCACTCGATCGCCAATACAGAATTATAACCAGTCAGATCTTCGGAGCATGCGAGAATGAAGAAAATACACAGGCAAGAAAATAAAAGAAAATATGGAGTAGTTATGGCATTCAATTAGAACAATAAACAACAACAATTATTACAACAATGCTATCAATAAACTATTTAAGGAGACCCTGACATTACTTAGGTGGGGGGTATATAATGTATCTAATGTTACGGCGTGAAAACCAGCTGTCATAAGGCAAAAAGTATCGTAGTGTGTATCAATTTTAAATTATAAAGATAAGCTAGTTTTTACAGTCTTTCTCTTCATCTTCAACCGTATACATGAGTGGGACCACTGTCAAAGCTCAATAGTAGTAGAGTTAATACAGAGGTTAACGAATTAATATACGCATATATCTACGCACACACACACACACACACACACACACACACACACATATATATATATATATATATATATATATATATATATATATAAATATAAATACATATACACACATATGTGTACATAGACAAATACATACACACTAATATACACTCGTACAAAAATATACATACATGCAAAGAGAAAAGCGTGCTAATTGTAATATGGCAAAAAGAGGGTAAAGTAACATTGTAGTAGTGAAATGAGAAAAACTAGGATCTAGGATCAAATGATTGCAGCAGCTGAGAAGGAGTAAGATTGTTGGTAGATGAGGTATTTACAGACTATTGTGTGGTATAGACTTGTGAAGGAAATAGTATACTTAATGAATATATATTTTGTGGGTAGTAGGTATCCTAATTTAAAGCTATGTTATGTTGGTTCGATTCACGGAGGTTTGAATTTTATGAATTTAGTGGCTATTCTATGCCTGCAGAAGATAGATCTTTCTAATTTATTATTAAGTAGTCTTTTAACATTTCTAAGGATATACAATAGCTCAAGATCACACAGCCCGCAATAGGACATACCTGTACAATAGGTTTTAGCAGCCGACAACTTCGACCAGTTGATAGTGTAGCTAGCGTTGCTGTCCTTCAATTCCCATATTTTTCTGGCTAGGGTGGTGGAACCCATAAGAGCTCGGTTTTTCATCGATTGCCTGTGCACATACCATCTTTTCTTAAAAGAACCCGCGGTGGATCCTATGTAATTCCAAGTGGAGTTACCCGAGATGACAGTGCACATGTACACCAGGCTCGAATCGAGACATCTATTCGCCAATGGGCACCTATCTGGGAGGTGACAGTTGCAGTTTGAGGCGCTATTATGTGCAGCTTTTACATTCCTATTTAGTACCCTGTTATAAGTGGGTTGTGATATATGCCCAATGGGGTTTTGCTGCTGCGCGTTTGTATGCGCTTGTGGTTGTGATGTTGTGATGAGTTTGTGCTTATGTATAGGTGCAATTGATTTACTTGAGATATTTCTGCGGTTGATCTTGCGTATGTGTGATTCTATGTTAGCTGCTGTTGAAAAAGAGAGTTTTATAGTAGATCTATTGAGTAGTTTGTGATATCTATGCGAGATAGGGAAGTGTTTATCTATTAGTTTAAAGAATATAGAGGGCAGTCTAGTTTTTATAGAGGAGTTGAATATTGGGTTGAACCATAGGTATTTCCTTTGTCTGTTTCTTCTATTGTTTCTAGGGTTTACGTTATTAGTGTTTTGGCCGTTTACTCTAGGTGTTACATGTCTAACCCTATGTCTAGTCAAGCTATTCCTATTATTATGTGAGCTGTTGGAGTAGAAATTACTAGGATTGTTTATGTTGTCCTTATTCACTATATACTGTAGTTTATCTTTATGACCGGCCCTACTTAATGCTGCATTATAATAGTCAGCATGCTCGTTAAAGATTTCTAGGTTTGAGGATAGGCGGGATATTCGGAGGGATATACTACGTGCTATGGATTTAATTATGGATTTGGGGTGATTTGAGTTGTAACTAATGTAGGCAAGATTTTCATTATTTTTGTGGAAAGGTTCTATTAATCCAGTATTTAGATTTAGAGTTACATCTAGAAAATTTACCTTCTTATGGTTTAGTTCGTAGGTAATACTTAGGCCTAGTTTTTTGAAGAATATTCTAATATTTTTCCTTAGTCTTTCCATGCTCTGGTTGTTTAGGTTCCTAGCTATAAGTAACGTGTCGTCCCTATAAATTCCTCCTTGGAGGTTACTGAATTCCTTATGTAGGTTGTGTGCTATGAATAGCCCCACGATATCTGTAATTTGCGCAGAATCATTTGAACCCATTGTAATATCGAAGCTATTTATTCTATCCTTTCTTACCCAGTAGTTATTTTCAAATTTTACGATAGTCCTTCTAGCCGCTATTATTATTTCAATTTCATCATGGGTAAGATCAGAGTTATTTTGGGCAAATATAAGCGCCTTATCTAGGGTAGCTGGGGATATGGATGCATAATAGTCGTCTATATCAAATTGTATGAAGTTACACGTATCCCTATTTTGTATTTTATTGAACCATTTAATTGCCTCGTTAGTGTTGCCCCATAGATTGATTTCTAGTTTACCCTTTATTTGTGCGATTACCCTATCTAGAATGTTTTTGCTAATTTTACCTATGTCTGACTTGGATGGGCATATTAATCTAATTTTATTAATTAACTTCATACAATTTGATATAGACGACTATTATGCATCCATATCCCCAGCTACCCTAGATAAGGCGCTTATATTTGCCCAAAATAACTCTGATCTTACCCATGATGAAATTGAAATAATAATAGCGGCTAGAAGGACTATCGTAAAATTTGAAAATAACTACTGGGTAAGAAAGGATAGAATAAATAGCTTCGATATTACAATGGGTTCAAATGATTCTGCGCAAATTACAGATATCGTGGGGCTATTCATAGCACACAACCTACATAAGGAATTCAGTAACCTCCAAGGAGGAATTTATAGGGACGACACGTTACTTATAGCTAGGAACCTAAACAACCAGAGCATGGAAAGACTAAGGAAAAATATTAGAATATTCTTCAAAAAACTAGGCCTAAGTATTACCTACGAACTAAACCATAAGAAGGTAAATTTTCTAGATGTAACTCTAAATCTAAATACTGGATTAATAGAACCTTTCCACAAAAATAATGAAAATCTTGCCTACATTAGTTACAACTCAAATCACCCCAAATCCATAATTAAATCCATAGCACGTAGTATATCCCTCCGAATATCCCGCCTATCCTCAAACCTAGAAATCTTTAACGAGCATGCTGACTATTATAATGCAGCATTAAGTAGGGCCGGTCATAAAGATAAACTACAGTATATAGTGAATAAGGACAACATAAACAATCCTAGTAATTTCTACTCCAACAGCTCACATAATAATAGGAATAGCTTGACTAGACATAGGGTTAGACATGTAACACCTAGAGTAAACGGCCAAAACACTAATAACGTAAACCCTAGAAACAATAGAAGAAACAGACAAAGGAAATACCTATGGTTCAACCCAATATTCAACTCCTCTATAAAAACTAGACTGCCCTCTATATTCTTTAAACTAATAGATAAACACTTCCCTATCTCGCATAGATATCACAAACTACTCAATAGATCTACTATAAAACTCTCTTTTTCAACAGCAGCTAACATAGAATCACACATACGCAAGATCAACCGCAGAAATATCTCAAGTAAATCAATTGCACCTATACATAAGCACAAACTCATCACAACATCACAACCACAAGCGCATACAAACGCGCAGCAGCAAAACCCCATTGGGCATATATCACAACCCACTTATAACAGGGTACTAAATAGGAATGTAAAAGCTGCACATAATAGCGCCTCAAACTGCAACTGTCACCTCCCAGATAGGTGCCCATTGGCGAATAGATGTCTCGATTCGAGCCTGGTGTACATGTGCACTGTCATCTCGGGTAACTCCACTTGGAATTACATAGGATCCACCGCGGGTTCTTTTAAGAAAAGATGGTATGTGCACAGGCACTCGATGAAAAACCGAGCTCTTATGGGTTCCACCACCCTAGCCAGAAAAATATGGGAATTGAAGGACAGCAACGCTAGCTACACTATCAACTGGTCGAAGTTGTCGGCTGCTAAAACCTATTGTACAGGTATGTCCTATTGCGGGCTGTGTGATCTTGAGCTATTGTATATCCTTAGAAATGTTAAAAGACTACTTAATAATAAATTAGAAAGATCTATCTTCTGCAGGCATAGAATAGCCACTAAATTCATAAAATTCAAACCTCCGTGAATCGAACCAACATAACATAGCTTTAAATTAGGATACCTACTACCCACAAAATATATATTCATTAAGTATACTATTTCCTTCACAAGTCTATACCACACAATAGTCTGTAAATACCTCATCTACCAACAATCTTACTCCTTCTCAGCTGCTGCAATCATTTGATCCTAGATCCTAGTTTTTCTCATTTCACTACTACAATGTTACTTTACCCTCTTTTTGCCATATTACAATTAGCACGCTTTTCTCTTTGCATGTATGTATATTTTTGTACGAGTGTATATTAGTGTGTATGTATTTGTCTATGTACACATATGTGTGTATATGTATTTATATTTATATATATATATATATATATATATATATGTGTGTGTGTGTGTGTGTGTGTGTGTGTGTGTGTGTGTGTGCGTAGATATATGCGTATATTAATTCGTTAACCTCTGTATTAACTCTACTACTATTGAGCTTTGACAGTGGTCCCACTCATGTATACGGTTGAAGATGAAGAGAAAGACTGTAAAAACTAGCTTATCTTTATAATTTAAAATTGATACACACTACGATACTTTTTGCCTTATGACAGCTGGTTTTCACGCCGTAACATTAGATACATTATATACCCCCCACCTAAGTAATGTCAGGGTCTCCTTAAATAGTTTATTGATAGCATTGTTGTAATAATTGTTGTTGTTTATTGTTCTAATTGAATGCCATAACTACTCCATATTTTCTTTTATTTTCTTGCCTGTGTATTTTCTTCATTCTCGCATGCTCCGAAGATCTGACTGGTTATAATTCTGTATTGGCGATCGAGTGACGCAAAATTAGGCGGATAGCGATCTCTAGACATACCAGTTCAGTGAAACAAATGTAAGCTATGTGATTAAAAACTTTTTTGTATAGCAAACCATGTAAACCTTCTTTCCTGATTTATATATATATATATATATATATATAGTATATATATATATATATATATATATAGTATATACATATATATATATATATATATATATATATATATAGTATATACATATATATATATATATATATATATATAGTATATACATATATATATATATATATATATATATATATAGTATATATATATATATATATATATATATATAGTATATATATATATATATATATATATATATATTTATATGTATATATATGTATATACATACACAGGCACACACACATGTGTGCCTGTTTTAAGAGTACAACATGTTAATATATAGACCGAATGGAGTTTGCTATATGTTACAATGCTGCTGATGATGACGACAATGATGATAGTGGTGTTGTTGGTTCTGTTTATTTTTAACATGTTATGTATTATCCCCATTTCTCCCGTCTCCGAACAGTACCTAGCTAATGCACTTTGAGAAGCGTATTTCATTTCAGTCTAGTTTAGATATTCAGCAGTCTTAGTTTTGCTCTCGTAACAAACAGACTTTTAATTAAGATGCATCGTGAAAATGTGACTGAAATAAAATAGAAACAAGTAAAAAGACAAACCCACTGTTTTATAATATATTAATTCCAGCAATTCAACCAATATCTGATGAAAACATTATCGAGTTTCTTGTAATTGTTACAACTCTCGTAATTTGAGTCTGAAAACAAAATACAGCCTTCAAGTGACAACTTCTATATTTTCTGTTCACACGTTCTTTGGAAAAAACCTTGTTATTTAGTGACAACAAAATACTTTATTTATAAATTGGTTCCAAACATCTATTATTCATAGCAAAACATGTCTGGCTGCAATTTTCTATCGAACAACTATAATAAGAAAAATAACTATCAATAACTGAAGCCAAAATATTCGTTCACATTTATAGAGGTAACAGCATTCTGCATTTATCCGGATTCTCTGAAGACCGGTAATTCGATGGTATCGGAGAAGCAAATTATTGGAATAATCTAGTCAGAATTTATTATCGATTGCCGAGCCTTGTATGTGATGAATCATTAAAAATAATGTGTGGAACTAACGTCCGTTGTTTTGTATGTGAAGGTTTCCAACACGATCCTTTGTCACGGAAACAACAATTATTGACTGTTTATTAAAGAGAGGTGTTTGAAGTGTTAATGATTAGAGCTAACGGATCTCATTCCATTCCTACTAATATCCATGCTATATTTGCGTGACCATTTCACTTACATTTCGGATGTTTTACGGTTGAAACTATGATAGACCATGTGGGACTTGATGTCCAGCGCGAAAAACATTAAACAAACGATGATTGATGAAGGGAAGGTGTGGTTGAAACGCAAATTTACGAAACAAAATATTTCCAAAGATTTAATAACAAAGGCAACAAATCCACAATTGTTAGAGAGACTTCGATAACAATACAATAGAGTTATGCGCCCTTTTATTAACAGTTGACTTCTCTTCATCCATATGTGGCGCGCTTGTTAGAAATAAATATTAGTTGTGATGATTATTTCGTAAATCTCTATTTGAATGCGAGTTGAAGAATACAAATTTTATGTTCGTTTTGAGATGCATAATATTTGCAACACTAGCATTTGGGCAGTACCATTTATGGTTATTGACTCATGGAATATAAATTAATAACATTGTGATTATTATGGTGATATTTGCTGTGTCGATTTCTCCAGCGTTTGCTAGATATCTAAAGATCGAAATCACTACTATCATCCTTCCCATCTTATCGAGTACAGCCTGACTTAGTATAACTACCCTAATCGAAAAATATTAAGCATACAAATGGGGCTTCCTCTCTGGCAGTGAGAAAAAATGATATAGAGTTAAGATGTATTCTATTCTTACCATACATGAAATATATAGTTTCGAAATATCTTATGTAGTCTACAGAATAAATAGGACATATTTCTAGAGAAGATTTGGCAGAATCTACTGATCATACGGCATTTATCGTCATATATGAAAATGAATGCAGTCTCGGATTAAGTCCCTTGCAGCATTTGTTCTTATTTTACCAAAGTAAATTTTGTTTTTCATTCTTTCGAGGTCGATAAATAATGTATTGGCGAAATTTCTTTATTTGTTCAGGCTCTGTGTATTCTGAATTCCAATTAAGGGCCTGTATCAATAAAGCACTCAATACAATCTTACAAGAGGCCCAGTAAACCCACGTAGGTGTAAGCTGTAACAAAATAACAACACAACCACACACAACCTGTCAACAAATAGAACTCATCTTTGTTACGGTTTCAGTTTGGTGACAGCTTTCATGGTATTGGAAAGTACTTTTAGCAAAACGTCTGCAAAAATGATAGTGAATAAGAAGATTAGTTGAAACTCAAATTGGGCTATTAGATTTAAAAAAGAAAAAGAAATGAGGATGATTAACAGATCATATCAAGGAAGCTATATTTTTATTGATCCTTTCCTTACTGATAATATCTGCCAGTCAGAATTCACAGAGCTAGAACAATACCACAAAGCATTGCCTTCGACTCTATAGAAACGCCAACCCACCGGACT
>OZ024740.1:336288121-336328121 GCA_964016885.1 Eledone cirrhosa | reverse complement strand
ATAAATTTTGCGGCAATTCGTGTTGCAGAAATTCTTGTAGTCAAAACAATTTTGATTGGTCGGTAGAGGTCACGTGAATGTTAAAAATTGATTTTGCGCCAAATGTAGGTTTGTCAAAGATTGTCCTTTTTCGCCTGATTGAGAAGTCACTGAAAAATAAGTCTTTTAAGACAAATATATGTGTGGGTGTGTGTAGTAAAGAGGTTCATTGTTGTGATAATGGTCAGTAAGGATGTGTGTGTGAATTGCAGTCATGTTGAAAGGTCAACAGTTCAGGTGTTTATTAAGACAAATATATATGTGTGTGTGTGTGTGTAGCAGAGTGGTTCGTGGTAGAGGGAATAAATTCGGTCAGTAGGAATGTGTGTGTACATGTGTGGGGGATATTTTAACATGTTGAAAGATATTTTTCAGCTCTTTTCTTATACGGAGAAGTGTGTGTGTGTGTGTGTGTGTATGTCTGTTTGTATCTTAGTGTACGAGTGTGTATGTGTGGATGGACCAGTATTTTTGTGATACTGGTAAAAATGGTGTACATTATTCGATATTTTCAGTAATTTGCAAAAACGATTCTCTCAAAAGAACATCAAAAATATTAATAATAAAAGGGGTGAAATGATGTATAGTATTGTCATAACTCCAAGGTGTGTGTGAGTGTCCAGATTCTACGTACTGCAAGGGGAATCCATTAGGCCCTGCCGTATGAGAATACTTGTGTATATATATATATATATATATATATATATATATATATATATATACACATGCAAGTATACATGCACACATATATATACACACGCATACACACACAATGCTTCATATTGATAGGTTGTTTCATTCAAACATTCCCCCTTGGTGAAGATGATGAAGAAAAAAAAGAGAGAGAGAGATAGGGCGAGAGAGAAAGAGTAGGAGAGAGGGAGAGGGAGAGAAGAAGAGGGAGGGAGAGAGGGAGAGAGAGAATGAGAGAGAGATAACTTTCGATTTAATATATACGTATATTCCTTTTTGTATTTTTCTTTTTCTCTTAGTTATGAGGTTATAGACAAGATATGAAAAATGAAGATATTAAAATTCATAAGCACTTTAATTACAGATACGTATTTGAATCTTATTAGATTTTTCAATTTAATGTAAATGTCTCAGAGTTTTTTTTTCTTGACAGTAGAAATACAGCTTTGTAGTTCAAAGATACAGAAAAAAATGTTTTAGGTTAATTTATGAAGATAAGGTCACCATTTTTCAGTTCAAAGAGATGTTAATGGTAATTATTTTACTTACAGGTTTTAAATTTTATAGAAAAATAACGAGAAAGAGGGATATAAAAAGAGAGTGAAAGAAAGAGAGAGAAAAAAAAAGAATGACAAAGGATGAAGAGAGGCAGAATGTTGAAATTATAAAGATAAGTCACATATTTTCAGTTTGAATAGGTAAGCGATAATTACTTACAGGATTTCACTTTTAAAGTAAAATAATTAGTGAGAAGTAGAGGGGGAGAGAAGAAGAGGAAGAGAGATTTGTAGAGGCAAAGTGTTGTATAAATTCCTGTTCACCGCCATTGATTCGATGCAGTTATTTTTCAATTCACGAATCATGATTTAAAAAAATATATATATTTTTTGGTTTTGTGAAAGGCATTTCCATTTAGTTTCTTTATGACCATTGTCACGGCATGTGCACTTCAAAGGTGAGCAAGAAATATATATTTTTTCTCTTACTTCAGCGTTTTAGCAATCGCTGCATGATTTACCAACTTATCCGTCTGACAACTGTACGAACACTAAGTAAGCTGGAATACTTTCAATGGTCGGGAGACGTTACTTCAAAAATTTCATTTTGATTGGTTGGTAGGTTCACTAGAACGAGAGAAAAGAGAGATAAATAGATAGATAGATCGATAGACAGAGAGAGAGAGTGAGAGAGGGGGAGAAAGAGAGAGAAAGCGAGATTTTTTTTTTGGGGGGGGCATAAACATGAAATATAAAGATATAAATCACAAGCATTTTAATCTCAGATACGTATTCCAATCTTATGAGATTCTCCCAATCTAATGTAAAACCTAAAATATTCTTCCTTGAACGTAAGATACAGATTTGTAGTTCAAAGACAAAGGGAGGGAAGTTACAGGTTTTAAGAAGTCACTACGATTGTCACTACGAAATAAAGTGAAACAATATATATATTCTTATTTTTCTTCCTTCCTATCTTCCTTCCTTCCTTCGAGTCAACTCACATCGAGCCACTGATCTCTGCCCTTCGAGGTAATAGTTTACCCAACACCGCTTCGACGGTATTTTGCTGTTCTAACAGCTTCCATACGCCGAGTTTTCCCATTTTCCTGAGAATATATATATATATACATGTTAGAAATATGTAATAAGCGATAAGGAAGCTCAGAGAGCCGTACAATGCGGATAGAAATATAGAAATATAAAAGAGGTTTTGGGGTAAAGGATCACAAACAGAACAAAACAATATTTTTACTCATTATATTGCATCATAATATTTCAAGGTAAATAACTTCTTTTCAAATGAGAGACGAAAAACGATGCGTTCTGTACTAACTATGTTGTATGTGTGGATTTTGCTTACGTTGAGCAGCCATAAAAGCCCACACCTCTATATAGCTCCATTCTATTATTCATTAGATGTCAGCATAGAGTTACGGCTCTTTATGATCTGAGTTCAAATCCCACCGAGGTTAACTTTGCCTTTCATCCTTACGGGGTCAATAAAATAAAGTACCAGTCACGCACTGGGGTCAATTTAATCGACTCACCCCCCCAAATTGCTGGCCTTGTGCCTATATAAACCATTATTCATTAGATGTTTTTGTGTGTTTATAGTTATGTCCTTAATTTTAAAACTCCTTCTCCGTCACCTCTATGGTGACCTCAGTATTTCGGTTACAGCATTTATCAAGGTGTTCTTTGACAGAAGGAACTCTTTTAGTCGTCCTTCTGGATTCGTATTTGCAACATCCGGTCAATACTTCCAATGTATGAGGAACCACATTGTGACATCGTAGACCACATATTTTCCCACGCACACTTCCGCCTTGTTGATGGAACAGTTAGGAAGTGTTCATATATCGTTGTATGCAGGTCGGGATTTTAAGAATAGTCTCATCAGGAAGGGTCCCAAATGTGCCAGTAGTATGTTCAGATCCTCCTTGTCGGATGGTAGCGGTCATCTTCTCGTTGAAATGCGGTAGCTTTAGATAGCATATGCTATACCTAGGGGCTCGTAACATCGTTGTATTCTATGATGGTGCCTTGGCATCTCGACACACACACACGCACGCACACACACACACACACACACACACACACACACACACACACACACACACACACACACACACACACACACACACACACACACACACACACACACACATGTATATCCGACTGAATACGCACGTGTTTTTTTCTCCCCCTTATTTTCCTCATTTTTTCCCCATTCCTTCCTCTTACCACTCTTTACTTTCTATTTATCTTCTCTTTCTAACTCTATCTTTTGATGAAACGTTAAGACTCTCTTTTGTCCGAAACGTTAAGACTCTCTTCCTGCTATTTCAAGCGTTAAACTAATATATTTCTTCCATGTAATGTGCCGTATGTTTTGTTATTTTTGTTATTTCAGTTTACATTTCACACACACACACACACACACACACACACACACACACACACACACACACACACACACACACACACACACACACGCGCGCGCGCATATATATATATATATATATATGTATATATTATATTAGGTATGAATCGAAGTTGTAGCTGCCATTTATATAAACCTATATAAGATCAAATAGACAAAATCTACCTAATTTTTATTCATATAGAGCTTCCACATCACGGTATTAAACAAACCAAGTCTATAACAGAAGACATCCCTAGTGGTGTGAACGAACTCTGAATTAAGTGATGGCAAAGAAAATATTTTAACAAGACCTCCATGCTTGCAGCTTTGGCCTCTAACTTTCTGACGACTCAACTTATGCCTTACACACACATCTATACTTATATACTTGAGTGTGTATATACGTACATACACGCATAGAAGGCTTTTCACGTTTTGGACAGAATCTTTTAATGAAATGAAATTGATATTATATCAATGTTAAGAAACACTTCGAAAAGACAGATAAATATATAAATATATATATATATATATATATATATATATGGAAAGTTATATTTAAATTGTTGGGTTACAACTAGTAAATATTAATAACTGATATAAAAGCACTCGACAAGTATTTGGAGTATATTTACGATATTAAATAAATGGAAACTATATTTATAAAACCATATTTATTTCGTTATATATATTTCAGGGATATCATATTAACAATATGCTATGCCTTCCTCAGACAAAATACAATATAAACAGTTTTATAGATAAATAGATTTGACATACCGTACAACATCGACTTGTATTTGAAAAGTTGAATATATATATATATATATAAATACTTAGGTTAATAGGAGTTAGGTATTGTATACCCGTGTCCCATTAAGGTATTGGCAGCTAAGATGTATAAACTTGACATAACTATTATCATCTTATATTCTCTCAACTAATCACATTTGATCATACTTCTCTATCCCGTTTTCTCCCCCCATAATTATAATATTTTTATTTTTATTTGAAAAAATCGGTTTTTTTACATTGTGTTTTCCCCTCCAAATACTCGCTTATATTTCTTTATATATTCTCTATATATATTTTTTACATATATATTTTTTATCTTTATTATTTCCACTTTTATCCTCCTTTATATTTTACCTTATTCTTACTTTTATACCTTATTATAGTGTAATCTTCCCCATGCCTTATTATACATTATTAATTATATATTATTATTGTATTAATTATATATTATTATATCGGTGGATTGGCAGTATCGGTAGAGGGTCGGACGCCATGCTTTCCAGCATAGTTACGTCCCTTTACGATCTGAGTTCAAATCCCGCCGAGGTTGACTTTGCCTTTCATCCTTACGGGGTCGATAAAAAAAAGTACCAGTAATGCACTGGGTAATTGCTGGCCTTGTGCCTAAAGTAGAAACAATTAATTATATATTATTATTATTACTCTTTTTCCATTTCTAATTACCTCATGTACTTTCTCCTCCGTTATATATATATATATATATATTGTATGCCCTTTGTGTTTGTGTAGCCTCTGCACACCCTCTGCACCATACTATCGACGCCACCCCATCTATGGTTCAGCTAACCACTCGACTCCCGGGAATGAATATGACCGCAGCTAGTAAACAAGGACCCACACCCCACCCTCCCGCACCAAAATTAGACTTATCGTCCCCTACTTTTGCTCTTTACTCTCTTTACTCTTTGTTCTTGAATGTTTGGTTGGTAGAGTCCATAACACCAATCAAACCCCTTTTATAGCTCTGACGAATCCTACGGTTACGTAAGGAAGAAACATTGTAAGCCAATAAAAATCTTTTGATGTTGTAGACGCTCTCGTGTTCTTTATCATATATATATATATATATATATATAATTATATATATATATATATATACATATATATATATATATATATATATATATATATATATATATATATATATATATATATATAATTGAATAAACAAGAGAGATGAACACCAATATAAAGATACATGTGTTCGAATCGTAAGAACCAAATTTGCTAGGGTGAAAAAATACTAACTACAGCAATATGGTTTGTTATCCTTAACTTTAAATATTAAATTAAGAAAAATAAAGAAAAATAACAGACCTATATTGGGAAAAACGCCTGGTAACAACTAGACGGTATTGGAGACTGTTACGCAACATCTTATTAAGTGAAGTTCTTAACTCAATATATATTTGTCGGCTCCATCATGTAGAGCTAATTTTTATTGTCCTGTCAGCCAGGCTGCTATTTTTAGCGACAGGGAATTTCGAGACAAGCTGGGTTCCGAATGACACGTGCGATAATTCATATCGTAAACAATTCATTCTCTAATATTTTTAGAAGTGAAAGGATCACTAATTTCTCAACAACTACCGAGGAGCAGAGAAACCTGAGAACTTCACTTAATAAGATGTTGCGTAACAGTCTCCAATACTGTCTAGTTGTTACTAGGCGCTTTGCCCAATATAGGTCTGTTATTTTTCTTAATTTTTCTTAATTTAATATTTAAAGTTAAGGATAACAAACTATATTGCTGTAGTTAGTATTTTTTCACCCTAGCAAATTTGGTCTTACGATTCGAACACATGTATCTTTATATTAGTGTTCATCTCTCTTGTTTATTCAATTATATTGTACGGCTCGGAAAAGCTTTTTTCTTAGAGCTATTTAATTGTAAGAGACTACTCTGAGTTCTTAACTCAATATATATATATATATAGAGAGAGAGATGAGATGAGAGATAGAGAGAGAGAGAGAGATGAGATGAGAGATAGAGAGAGAGAGAGAGAGAGAAGGGGGGAAGAGAGAGCGAAAGAGGAAGAGAGAGAGAGGGGGGAAGAGAGAGATAGGGGGGAAGAGAGAGGGAGGGAGAGAGAGAGGGGAAGAGGGAGAGAAAAAGTGAGAGAGAGAGAAAGAGTGAGAGAGAGAAAGAGTGAGAGAGCGTAAGAGAGAGAGAGAGAGAGAGAGAGAGAGAGAGAGAGAGAGAGCGAGAGAGAGGAACAGAGAGAAAAAGTGAAAGTGAGAGGAAGAGAGAGAGAGGGTGAGTGAGAGAGAGAGAGAGAAAGAGTGAGAGAGAGAAAGAATGAGAGAGAGACAGAAAGCGATAGAGAGCGGGGGAGTGAAAGAAAGAAAGTGAGAGAGAGAGAGAGAGAGAGAGAGAGAGAGAGAGAGAGAGAGAGAGAGAGAGAAACAGATAAAGAAAGACAGCGATAGAGAATGAGACAACTTAAGTCAGTGATTTCCCGAAATTTGCTATTAATTATTACATTTCTCAATCTATTTGAAATATATCTTAATTGTTTCTACTTTTGGCACAAGGCCAGCAATTATCCCAGTGCATTACTGGTACTTTATTTTATCGACCCCGTAAGGATGAAAGGCAAAGTTAACCTAGGCGGGATTTGAACTCAGAATGGCAAGGGCCGTAACTCTATGCATCAAAGCATGGCGTCCAACCCTCTACCGATACTGCCAATTCACCGTATCTTAATCTATCATAATGCCAATTTTATATCATCAATAGATTTTGTACTAAACGTTTAAGGTCACATGTATCAGTATATATTTATATATATGTGTGTATGCTTATGTATATATATATATATATACATATTCATACGTATATATATATATATATATATATATATATATAAACACACACACACACACACACACACACACACACACACACACACACACACACATATATATATATATATATACATATATACATATATACACGTGGGAAAGTAAGAAATCGGAGAATAGACCGTTAAAACAAGTTTATTTAAAACAGCACCTACGTACGTTTCGCCCAGTTGGGCTTCTCAAGGGCATAACTAATCAAAAGTGTTCTTTACATTGCTCGGAAAGAGTTTTTGGGGTTAAATCGACGTCAAGGTTCATTGCTCGCAAAAATAGCTTGTTTTGATTTTGCAGCAGGTCAAGGGAGGTAACTCTGGCCGGTGTTAGGGCAGTCTTTCCCGGACAATTTTTTTTAGCTGCTACGAGATGAGGTTACAACCTTACCATTGTCGATACGCATGTAATCAACGCTTATTTTGAGAGTCGCCGCGTGATCGGTTATAGGTATGGCTTACTATAACGTTCGTTTTATGAGGGGGGTGGTTTCTAGAGCTAGCGTTAGGGATGTAGGAAATTCCTCGGTTAAAGCCGGCGCTTATCAAGGCCCTATTGTAGTAATCTGTCGCTTGGTTGAAGATATCCTCATTGGCGGATAGCCTCGAGATTCTATGTGAGATACTATAGACTATGGAGTTGAGAGTCGCCTTAGAGAAGAACTTCCCGCCCAACCATAGGTATAGAAAAATTCTTAATAGGAACAATATAAAAATATCCTTCTCTACTACTCCTAACCTAGCAGACATCATAGGAACAACGAACCACAGTAAGATCACCAAGACACAGCACCTCGACACAGACGCACCTACATCTGACAATAACTATATCGGCCTTAACAACTCCCTGGCAGCATCCAATAGTGTTGGCAACGGCATCCGCAGACGCAACCAGCATAACCGCGAAATGACTGGGGAACATGCAGGACATGACGTGCGGAATAACAATCGCACCACCCCGCGTGCTATGGGTTGTAATGGTGCTAATGACAGCTGCGGTAACGTAGGTAACAACGTAGGCAGCAACAATGATAGCCTTACCGTGGGAAATAGACGGAACCGCGACAGAAATTGCAACTGCCGCGACAGAGGACGCTGCCCCCTTAGAGGATACTGCTTGACTGATAGGGTTATATATAGATGCACTATTACTAGCCACAATAGCGTTAAACATTATATAAGGGCTACCTCCGGCCCGTTCAAAATTAGGTTTCGAACACATCTCCACTCTTTCACAAATAGAAAACTAAGGCACTCCACTTCGCTCGCGCACTACATCACATCACTAAAGGACTTAAACATCAGCTTCTCCACGCACTGGGAGATTGTCGGCAGGGCTGCACCGTACAACTTCAAGAGGAAATGCGATCTTTGCCTCATGGAGCTCTACCACATCATAACTGCACCCCACAAGCTCATCAACAGCAGAGCTGAAACAGCGATAAGTTGTACACATCGCTTAAAAATATCCTTCTTCAGATGGGTTAAGGATGAGGAGTGAAACTGTGCACCGGATCTCCATGCAACAAGTCTTAACACCCCGGCGAGCAGGCGCTGCAAAATAACACCCAGGAAACAATCCTTGCATACCAGACCCAGCCTCAAACGACTCAGACAAACAGATGCGGCAAAAAAAACTCTCAAAATAAGCGTTGATTACATGCGTATCGACAATGGTAAGGTTGTAACCTCATCTCGTAGCAGCTAAAAAAAATTGTCCGGGAAAGACTGCCCTAACACCGGCCAGAGTTACCTCCCTTGACCTGCTGCAAAATCAAAACAAGCTATTTTTGCGAGCAATGAACCTTGACGTGGATTTAACCCCAAAAACTCTTTCCGAGCAATGTAAGGAACACTTTTGATTATTTATGCCCTTGAGAAGCCCAACTGGGCGAAACGTACGTAGGTGCTGTTTTAAATAAACTTGTTTTAACGGTCTATTCTCCGATTTCTTACTTTCCCACGTGCTTACGCTCTGCTAACTCTCTAGCCCACTAAATATTAACACTTCTAATATTTAATACTGCCGGCACTAGTATCGAGCACCTTTGGCATACGCTACTTGGCAAATAACTATATGCATCACCTATCCTCCCCTTTTTTTTCTCTCTCTCGATACGTAAATACTGTATTACATATATACATATACATACATACAAACATACATACATACATATATATATATACACACACACACGCATTTGGTTTAACATCTGCTTATATATATATATATATATATATATATATATATATATATATATATATATATATATATATATATATATATATATACACAAAGATCGGAATTAAGAGTATTCCGCAGTTCACTGTAATAATAATAATAGTATTACCTCAAAGAAGAATAGAGAATTTCCTTCTGAGCTCAAATGCAAGTATATATTACACAAAGAAAAGTGTCTTACACAGTGAGATGTGTGTAAAGAATTATTACAAGTGATTTTACCGTTACTGTATAGGGAACAATATCTACAAGTTAGCAATTAAATAGAAAAACCAATTCAGAATCAAATCTCTCGATTAGAGTTTTAAATCACAAACCTTATATAGTTATAAGGTTTGTGATTTAAAACTCTAATCCAGAGATTTGATTCTGAATTGGTTTTTTCTATTTAATTGCTAACCTGTAGATATTGTTCCCTATACAGTAACGGTAAAATCACTTGTAATAATTCTTTACACACATCTCACTGTGTAACACACTTCTCTTTGTGTAATATATACTTATATATATATATATATACATATATACATACATACATACATACATGATGATGGCTGCCCCCTCGTTATCGAGTATGGCCATTGCACGATATATCATTATTTATAATTATTAATTAATTCTATCGTGCAATGCCTGTGCGTGAAGATATTTTTTAAAGTGAGGAAAGACTGTGCACCGAGCCAATCCCACTCTCTGAGCGACAGTAGCTATAACCCGAAAAGAAGAAAAGATCAACATCATCGGTAACTACTGAGCCGTAGGTTTTATATCGGAGTTATCCCAGTTTCCTGAGTTGCCTTCTCCTAGAAGAATGCCCTGACAAAGGCTAGGGGTCCTTCACTCCCAGTGGTTTAACCGCGCGGTACATGTCTATATACAAATTTACATTCTTTTGGATGGCCGTTGACTCTTATGATTTCTTCCGCCATGTCAGGGCATTCTTCTAGGAGAAGGCAACTCACGAAACTGGGATAACTCCGATATAAAACCTGCGAATCAGTAGTTACCGATGGTGTTGATCTTTTCTTCTTTTCGGTTATAGCTACTGTCGCTCAGAGAGTGGGATTGGCTCGGTGCACAGTCTTTTCTCACTTTAAAAAATATCTTCACGCACAGGCATTGCACGATAGAATTAATTAATAATTATTAATAATGATATATCGTGCAATGGTCATACTCGATAACGAGATGGCAGCCATCATCATGTATGTATGTATGTATGTATGTATGTATGTATGTATGTATGTATGTATGTATGTATGTATGTATGTATGTATGTATGTATGTATGTATGTATATGGTGCTACTGGTAACATGTATCCCAGTATAACCTGTCACATGGTCAGGTCGTTGGCGACTAAACTGGCAACCCCACCAAGATTTCTTGGTGAGGAGGGTGACTTTGGACATCCTGCAGGACTAAAAACAAAATCTGTCAAAGGGTAAAGAAGCTCTTAAGAGTCAATGGCCATCCAAAATCACCGGGAGAGATGACCCCTTTGCCTTTGTCAAGGCAGAATTCTAGGAGAAGGAAAACTCTGATATAACACCTGCAACCCTGATGGTATCCAATGATGTTGACTTGTTCTTCTTTTTGGTAAATATCATCTTGGTTAAGAGAGTGGGACTGGATTTGTGCAGTGCCTTTGCTCACTATAAAAGCTTCACGGCACAGGCATTGCTTTATATCTGGAGATCTCTCTGCACATGTCGTCACATGGTACCATGGGCCTAGCACTGTGTCAATAATTGTCACAAGTGTAGTGTTTGTACCAGAGTTTTCAAGTCGCTGGCTGGACTAAAAGGTCACACTCGTTCAGCGCATCGGCAGGGGTTCTCCTACATGGATATAAAGTAGTGGCCGTACTCGAAAACGAGTTGGCAACCACCATATATGTATATGTATGTATGTATATATGTATGTATGTATGTATGTATATATGTATATAATATATATATATATATATATATATATATATATATATATATATATATATATATATATATATATATAAGCAGATGTTAAACCAAAAGTGTGTGTGTGTATATATATGTATGTATGTTTGTATGTATGTATATGTATATAAGTAAACTTGGTGAGGAGGGTGATTTTGGACACCCTGACAAACTTGGTGGGGTTGCCCGTTTAGTCGCCGGCGACTAGCCCATGCGAGAGGTTGTACTAGGTTACATGTTACCAGTAGCGCTCAAGAGTGACCCGACATATATATATATATATATATATATATATATATATACACAGTTCAAGAGTAACCAATCTTAAAGCGAGAGATGGAGATAGGAGAGGAGAAGAGAGATTGGTGAATTAGTTAGAAGCCGAAGCAATATGCAGTAGAAAGCAGCTAGGTGGCTGGGTTCATGCAGAAGTTAGGTGCGCAGAGTTGGAAATATTCATTAGTTAAGCAAAACAAGACCACAAATTTCACAAGGAATACATTATTAAAAGATTGTCAACATATTTTAGTTTGATGTAAGGAATGTAGAGAATAATAATAATTATATTAATAATAATAATGTCCGTTTACAATTGTTTCGCTACTCCATATAATATTTCTAGATCAGATGACTATATATCATAATTGATCTGGTTCAGTTGAAAATAATTAACATATTTAAAAAACAGAGCGGCTCATCGGAACTTCAAAGGAATATAAGTTAAAATAATTGTTTCTACTTTTGGCACAAGGCCAGAAATTACTCAATGCATTACTGGTACTTTATTCTATCGACCCCAGAAGGATGAAAGGAAAAGTTAACCTCGGCGGGATTGGAACTCAGAATGAGAGAATGTTACATAATATAATGTTCCATATATTGGTTTTTCACTATGGTGTCTTGGTTGCATCAGTTGTCAGCCATAATCAAGCAGTATTCATCTATCGAGGCTGCATTGTGTGAGATCTGCCTATGTGTAACAAGATGGCTGCCAAAGGACATATTTACTTTACTAATTAGAGGGTGGTTTCAGGGGAAGTAACTCCTCGAGAGATTAGAAATTGTGAGTAGTTCATAGTTAATTGCTAATTTTTTAATTTTTTAATTGAGAGACAATGTAGGGGAGGTAAATTATCTAAGTTAGTCATAGCTATTTAACTTATTAGCTACAAGTAAAAATGGGGCTAGATGATTAAGTTGGGTCAAATATTCTATTGCCGAAGGATTTAGCCCTTCGATGTTGACAGCTAATAGTTACCTCCGTTCTATCGTTAATCGGTATAGGTCGTGATAGAGTTATGTAATATGCTTCTGTAATACAGAGATCACAAGACTTTCTTCGTCCATTGAACGGTTGGGCCCTAGCCACGATATCCCATTTTAGTGAGTGTTGAACGTTGCTTAATTTAAGGTTTTTAATGAGCCTAGCAAGTGATGTCGAACATCTGTTGCTAGGGTCTCGGAAGGAAAAAGAATGCGCGTTATAGCGTACCTTAAAAGGGTTAGAGGTAGACCCGATATAAGAGCTGGTATTCGAAGCAGTTTTAACCGTGAACCTATAGACTATGTTGGGTGTCAGGCAGTGTCCATTTAATGGGCATGCATTAGGGTAACGGCAGTTGCAGTTGCTTCTGCGGTTAGTGAGAGTAGGATAGTTTAACCTATGCGGTAGGTCAGTGCTAGAAGGATTAGATGGGGGAGGTGTGCTACTAGAGTAATTATTGGTGTAGTGGCGTGGTGTATTTGGTGCGGGTGGTGGTACCGCGGTGTGGGAGTTATACTGTCTTAGTTTATGATGGTTACTGAATGCGATGTGGCTAGGTAGGTTAGGTGTTGTGGAGAATGAGATTTTAATGTTATTTTTATTAAAGAGTTTGTAATATCTATGGTTGTGGGGGGGGGGATGTTTAGATAGGATAGAGAAGAAACGTTTAGGGATATTAGTGGCTAGATTAGATGAGAATGGGGGGTTAAGCCAGGTGATATTTCTAGATCTATTCTTTCTAGGGGTTCTAATGGAGTTGGTAGGGGCCTTCCTAGGGTTATTCCTGGGGATTTGTTATTTGTCATCCGATTTCTCATTCCTATTCTAGGGTTGATCTTTAGTTTGCTAGTTGGAGTGGGGAGCAGGCCGCTGCCACCGTTAAACTTCCCCGTATAGGTGCTGTTACTGCTAAAATTCCGACGAATCTGGATATATGCTAAGGTATTTCTAGTTCTAGTGTTAAGTTTATTATGATGAATTGCATTTAGGTATGTAATAAATTGATTGTTCATAACCAGATTCAGAAAGAGCCTTATTATAATATTGTGCATGGTTTATAAATATCTCCTGATAGCATTGAGATCCTATACGAGATAGATTTGATTACTGCTCTGATGACTGCCGGTGGGTGGTTAGAGTGTGGGCTAATATATGTGAATATTTCACCTGGTTTATGGTAAGGGTAATGTGGGTTATTGTTGAGATCCAGGGTGACGTCTAGGAAGTTTACTACTTTATGGTTCGGCTCGATGGTGATAGAGAGACCGTTATTTTTAAAGAATCTATGTAATTGTTTTTTTAGCAAATCAATGCCCTGATTAGTGCAATTGTGGACTGCAAATAGGGCGTCGTCCCTGTATATTCCGCCCTGCAAGGGTTGGATTTCGGCTCTGATGTTATGTAATAGGTAAATTCCAACTAAATCGGTGATTTGCGCAGAGTCACTTGAGCCCATCGTGATGTCAACGTTGTCTGTTCTATCTTTTCTAGTCCTGAGTGCTCCGTTGAATTCAATAATAGTCTGCCTAGTCATAAGTATGATGTTAATCTCATTATTGGTTATGTCCGAGTTGGTGCTGGCTAGGTTAAATGCTTTGTTGAGCAGTTCCGGGGTTATTGACGCGTAATAGCTGTCGATGTCAAATTGGATGAACCTCATAGATCTTGGACCTTAGATCGGAGAACCATCTAATGACTTGGCCGGTGTTGGACCACAACTTGTAGGTGATATCATCCCGTAGCCCAGGGATTATCCTATCAAGGATGTTCTTACTGATACGGCCCAGGTCGGATGTGGTTGGGCTTATAAGTCTAATAGATGGGTTCTCTATAAAGTTTGGCTTATGATCCTTGAGAGATAACCTTGGGGTTGTTGGTACATAAGGGTGGGTAAATCTATCCAGGTGCAAGTCCTTAACCAAAGCCTGGGCTTTTCGGTTAAGTACGTTTACACTGGAGGGTATAGTTTTTTTAATAGTTTTTATTGAGTTCTTTAAGAAGGAAAGAGTTGTAAGTTTCAGGAGTCATGGTGTATAGATTTTTAGTTTTGTCAGACATAACATGTAAGAGGTTGCTATCTTTAAATTTTTTTATAGTTGTTGCTAATTTAGTGAGGAAATTATTCTTGTGTCTATAATGCTTTTTGAATTTAATGCTCCTGACGAAGTTGAATAGATCTTTCTTAAAAGGATCCAGCAGGATGTTGTGTGTGTGTGTGTGTGTGTGTGGGGGGTTCTTGCAGGTGGTAAATCCATATCTATTTGCTGTACTTCCGGCGTCAGCAGCACCCCACGGGTCAAAGTGGAACGCTTTCCATCGTATTCTTCGGATGAAGGAGTTGACACTCTGTATTAGGAGTTTGAGGTATGTCTTCCTGTCCGGGATAGGAATGGACTTAAATGATATCCTGAGTTCCTGCTTGCTCAACATGGTGACTTCTAACAGTAAGTAGCTCAACTACGGGAGCTCAAGTATACACAGTTCAAGAGTAACCAATCTTAAAGAGAGAGATGGAGATAGGAGAGGAGATATGAGAGGAGAGATTGGTGAGTTAGTTAGAAGCAATTATGATATATAGTCATCTGATCCAAAAATATTATATGGAGTAGCGAAACAATTGTAAACGGACATTATTATTATTAATATTATTATTATTATTCTCTACATTCCTTACATCAAACTAAAATATGTTGACAATCTTTTAATAATGTCTTCCTCGTGAAATTTGTGGTCTTGTTTTGCTTAACTAATGAATATATATATATATATATATATATATATATATATATATATATATATACATACACATACACACGCACGCACACAAACACACACACAAACACACACACATATATATGTGTATGTGAGTGTGTGTGGCTGTATATGTATATATATATATGTATGTATACACACATACACACACATACACTCACACACATATAAATATATATACATATGTGTGTATGTATATTATGTAGGATCAATACCTTCCGGATTAGTTTGCAAAATTTATCAGAAAATCTTTCGCTCCATGTCTGGACTTAAAAACCATTTACGGGCTCATGGTAGAAAACTTTCTACTCAAAAATAAATAAATGTATAAATAAACGTCATAGTGTGTCATAGTGGTTAAGGAGCAGCGACGTCACATTAGAATGCAGTTTGGTAATATTTTAATATTAATTATTTGGAAGTATCGGTAGAGGGTCGGACGCTATTCTTTGCAGCATAGAGTTACGGCTTTTTACGATCTGAGTTCAAATCCTCTCGAGGTTAGCTTTGCCTTTCATTCTTACGGGGTCGATAAAATAAAGCACCAGTAATGCACTAGGATAGATTTAATCGTTATCCCCCCGCCCCCAAATTGCTGGCCTTGTGCCCAAAGTAACAGCAATTATTAAATATTAAATGAGCGTGGTGGGTTGACAGTGTCGGTAGAGAATCGGACACACACTTTGTGGCATATAGGTACGTTTCTTTACGTTTTCAGTCCAAATTCCGCCGAGGTTGGCTTTACTTTTCCTGTTTATGGGGTCGATAAAATAAAGTACCAGTAATGCATTGTGGTCGATGTAATCGACTTTCGTACCACCTTGTGCCTAAATCAGAAACCGTTATCAAATATTAAGTGTGGAAATTTCGGCCAGGAATTCTTCAATGGGTTCATTCGTTATATAGAATGGATGCGACATTCTCCATAATTAATAGAAGTTTCGTCAGTTTTGACGACCCGGGCATACTGATATTATATATGAATGATGTATTATATAACTGTTGTATTTACACAGTGTATATTATCTAGACGTTATACATATTAGATAATATATATCATATATGCAAGGTATAATTGCTACATGCTTTATACAGAATGTATTTATTTGATATTAGTGTTATATACTTTATACGCAGGATATGTTTATAGTTGTTTGTCACATATGTTGTCGTGTTCCCACCAGAGAAATTAATATGCTCTCTCATACTATAGATAATTAAATTCACTGAATTCATTAAATGAAAAATCATTTTCAAAGCCAGGCCAGACCCAGTGGCTTTCTATGTAGGCAGTTTACACTTTTAAATTTTGCCAGCCGTCTAGTTACACACACACATTCACACACACACACACACGCATACACACACACACAATCCATGTCACCAGGATATTATAATTCACATCAGCTATACTTTCTCTTTCTCTTGTTTCTCTCTCTCTCTTAACTATTCACCATACGATCCACCTTCACTACATCGTTACAAATCTTTACCGTGAAATAGACTCGATTTCTCTGTCATCTAATTATATAAAATTAACACATATTTTAACCTTTGACTATAAATGCCACTGTGGACGTAGGTATGACAGAGTGAGTAATCTTGAGATATTAGAAGTGAGTGCCATTATAGTAAGATAGATGACGGTGTCAGAAGGGTTTCCCCTCTTGGGGGAATGGGATGCAGTGTAGCATGCTTCCAGAGATGATGATATATTTCTGCAAAGAGAAAGAGAGAGAAAGAAGGAGAGGGAGAGAGAAAGAGAGAGAGAGAGAGAGAGAGAGAGAGAGAAAGAGAAAGAGAGAGAGAGAGAGATACCATGGGATTCTTCTCAGTTCTGTCTACTAAATTCCACTCACAAGATATTAACTAACCCGCCCCAATCTCTGCGCAGTGGTATCAAACCCGGAACCGTGTGGTTGTAAATATGATTTCGTGATCATACGACTATTTCTACTCACATTAATTTCCTACTAATTATAATTTACCAAACCTCAATAAGTATATATATATATATATTCTCTTTCTCCCCCCCCCCTCTCTCTCTCTCTCTCTCTCTCTCTCTCTCTCTCTCTCTCTCTCTCTTCCTTTCTCTTTCTCTCCCTTTCTCTTTCTCCCTAACTCTCTCTCTCTTTGTAGAAATATATCATCAACCCCCAATATGCATACATATATATATATTGTTATGCTTTGGGAGGGTCATGTTGCCAATAAGAAAACACACGCACCAGTTGCTTTCACTCCAATTTATTATAAGTTAAATTTATAAATTTAAGAATTTATAAATTTCCGGTTGAAAGCAACTGGTGCGTGTGTTTTCTTATTGGCAACATGACCCTCCCAAAGCATAACAATATCGGTTTCAACACACGTTTTCAGATAAAGAATCTTTCTAAACAAATAAAGAAACGAAATATATATATATATATATATATATATATATATATATATATATATATATATATATATATATATATAAATAAATATACACGGGTGTGTATGATTGTGTATAGAAGATTATATTAATAAAAGGAATTCCAACTTTGTCTGATTTACTCGTTTTATTTACAATCCTTTAAAATTATAATGATATTATAATGAAATATGAAAATTGCAAACTTGACTGTCACCACTGAATATGAACCTGAAGATTGCGAAAGCATGAAAGTACTTGTTCAATAAATATTTAACATTTAATATTCTACCATACTATTTCATTATAATATCATTATAATTTTAAAGGATTGTAAATAAAACGAGTAAATCAGACAAAGTTGGAATTTCTTTTATTAATATATATATATCTATATATATGCATATTGGGGGTTGATGATATATTTCTGCAAAGAGAGAGAGTTAGGGAGAAAGAGAGAGGGGGAGAGAGAAAGAGAGAGAGAAAGAGAGAGAGCGAGAGAGAGAGAGAGAAAGAAAGGGAAAGAGAGAAAGAGAGAGGTTGTAAGCCAGGTAGAATGTGAGTGAAATTGTGTAACGGAAACGGTGTGAACACCTGTCAAATGGACTGTACCTGTAATTTAAAGATCTAGTCTTGGCTGATATTATGTCACACTAATTCGTTTTCGGAATTATATTAAAGGTACGTGTCTTTAGAGTATTCAAGCACTTACAAGTTTGGACGTTCAATTAATTGAGCAACTGAATGCTCATCACCGAAACCGAAGGGGATACATTATCATAAATCTAGTCCAATCTCATTTAGTTCCCTAACAACTAATTGGTGAAAACCTTTCTCGATAATGGGTAATGTTCTGCTTTCAGATTTAAAAAACAAACAAACACAAAACCAACCAACCAACAAACAAAAAAAAAGAAAGCAAAACAAACAAACATAAAATAACAAAAACTACAAGAAAATAACCTAGAAAAAACAAAGAGAAAATCAATAACAAAAAAAAAGAGAGAAACTACAAAAATATAAGTAATTTAAGTGAGAAATCTTCAACTGTAAATAATACAAATAATAAAATAATAAATACTGAATAAAAAGATTAAGTTTTTTATGAGCCTCTAGCTTGTCAGAGGTTCTCAAACATTTTGGGCCACTGATCCCCACCTCAGGGCCACATAATACCCTCAGCGCCCCCAACCCTATTTCTAGAGGGGCAAATTGTAAATAATATATAATAAATAAAATAAAAATAATATAATATATACTATGTATAAATAAATATTATATGTTTTTTAATTTTTCTATATTTATATATAACATATATCATTTGATATTTAATATACTATCTTATCATCTCTACACCCTCCTTAGGCCGCAATGCCACCCTGGGCCTTCTCAATGTTCTCTGGAGGCGGTAGCGCCCACTTTGAGAACCTCTGCATTAGATTATCAGGGCGGAGTTTATCTCAGTTTCAAGAGATTACAACGCTAGTTCGTTACAGAGTTAACCTCAGCTTCCATTGCTGGTACTCATTTTTTCAAATGAATGAACTGGAACAACACGAAGTGAAGTGCATTGCTCAAAGATGCAGCTCATCGCCCGCCCCGGGGCTCGAACCTAAAGCTTTACGATCGTAAGGCCAACACCTTAATAACTAAGCCTCGTGACGTCAGAAGGAAATACTGAATAAATCTGAAAATTCTTCAAACAAAATACAATATTTCCTTTACATCCCGCACCCACCCATCGTATCGTGAGTACACAGTAAGTCTCATTTTACACAGGGGACCGATTGTACCTCGTGATGTCAAGTGAGAGTATTATCACTGTGTTAATATCAGGGATCATTAAACAAAATCATAGTCAGGTTGGTGTTTACTGTTTGATAGATGTGTGCATCTATCAGTACATTAGGATTAGCTTTCCCGTGGAGACACAGAGCAAATTAATGAAAATCAGCCGACTAGCATTTCAAATCAGTCGAAATTCGATGGGAATTTGATATGTGGATTGATTCTAGATTCTTATTTCGATAGACTTATGATGAGCCATGGGTGAGTGACTTTTCATCTATTGATTAAATGTTAGTAATGCTATTGACACGGTGTTAATTCGGATGAAGTCATTGTGTACACAGGCATAAACAGACGCTAGAACAAGTTAAACAGAGAGAAACGTATACTACGTGTGTACTGAATTCTGAAGCGATATGTAGAGAGAGAGAGAGAGAGAGAGAGAGAGAGAGAGAGAGAGAGAGAGAGAGAGAGGCCGGACAAATTATATGATAGATAATTGTTTAGTTACAAATGTATGCACAGATAGATATATGGTGGGGGCTATTAGCTTTATCTCTGTAGATATAATGTGGCTATTAATTTTCTCTCTGGAAATCCTTGTGCGTGTGTGTTTGCATATATGTCTGCATGTGTGTATTGTGTGTATAATATGTGCGTATATAGTATGTTTATGCTTGCAAACATGATAAATATAAAGTGTGTCCACACTAACTACTTTTCTGTGTGTAAATGATTGAAGTATCAGCGAAGCATCACATACATTGAAGTAAACACTCTTCATAAAACACTTAACATATCCACATATCAACATCAGGTTTTAGTGGACAACAATACACATATCAGAATATTAATAAAGTGGGCGCTAACATATTTCATGTGATGAGCCAACATATTGTAAATAATTAAAATTTTGTCCTCCGCAGTGACAAGAAAAACTCATTAATTCTAATCAAGAGAGACAGAGAAGAGATCCCCAGGTTTTAAATTAATTGAGATTAATTGAAAATATAATGCAATGCGAAGCATATATATATTTTGGGCAGAACGGTGACAACTAAATGCCTGTTTCGGTCATTATTAGAACTCATCAGTGAATCATAGTCAAACCGTTCCTGCAGATCTTAAAATAATCATAGAAAAAAGTATTTTAGTGTCAATTTGGTCAACTGTGGCTAAATCCCCACCAGGCTTTATTTTATCAGTATTTCGGGATTTACAAAATAACGAACAGATGGTTATAATTTCTGCCCCGAATATGAAGAAAGCATTGCATGTGTAACTAAAATAACTGATAATGGCCGGTGGATATTTCGCATTTTATAAATGTTTTTATTTCAATTTTGATGCATAACATTATATGGGCCGCGAATACAAGCGGCCGAAATGGATTCCTCCAAAGGGTCTTTGGAGTATCGTTACTAGATAAAGTGGTAGCTCAGAGATCAGAGATTCACTCCAGATAGAGCCGCTATTTCTCCGAATTGGGAGAATACAGCTCTGATACTATGGGTATGTGGTTAGAATGTCTTAGGAAATAATCGCTGCATGGATTTTGTGGGCAAAACAAACCGACAGGAGACCCAGGGGTAGACCCCGAGCAATATGGTTGGATAACATCCATGAGCTTGGAGATCCAACCGGATCAGTTGGAGATGGTTGCTGTTGACAGGACTCGCTGGAGAGAGTGTTTGAGGACTCTGCCCCCATGATCCTTTTAGGAATAAGTGAACGAGGAAGAAGAAGAAGAAATAATAACAATAATAATAATAATAATAATAATAATAATAATAATAATAATAATAATAATAGGGAAGAAGACGCACGAGGTGGTAGAAGGTCATGAAATCGCTCCCGTAAGTTTTTGATTTTTAACATATTTAAATCAATTGTGAAATAACAATTCTTAGTACAAATGTTGCATAAACCACCGAGTCAAGCCCCATCAAATTTCGGATCCATATTATATTGTTATATCGCTCAAATATTCAATTTTGTATTATATATTTTGCATTCAAAAAAGAAAATGGTTATAAATGGAAGAAAACACCCTCTGTCTACACTATATAGAACAGCCAAATAACAGCAATTTCACCAACACCAGAAACTTGATACACCACCTACCCCATCACACTAAATATAACAGCCAGATAACGGCAATTTCACCACCACCAATCCCAGCATCATAATAATAATTACTATTATTATTGTCTCAAGTTTTTTAAAAAAAATGTTTGATCCCAATTTGACGGGAATATGTCAACACAATATATATTAAACATACGCGACACACACTCATATATACTACATATCACAAAACTCAGTAACGTCAAAGCCACCGCCGCCACCACCCCACCCCATCCATCATTGCTACCACTATCCCATCACCGCCGCCACCACTCCTTCATTGCTACCACCACTATTCCCCTGTTAACTTGAGAGAGAAATGGGAAGGTGGCGGTATCACTAGACAAGGGAGAAGCTAGCAAAATTTATAAATAGATTGACTTAGTGACCTGGCCACCGGCCAAACGTCAACATCAACAACTATGGCACTGCTAGCTCACCCCTTCCTCACCAACAATATAAAAATCCCCAGCACCACCACCGACATAGCCAACAACAATAACAGGCAACTTCAGCAAAAAGTATATTATATTATTGTAATGCACTGGGTGATTGCTGGCCTTGTGCCTGGAGTGGAGACAATTATTAATAATTTCATTCTTAAGCCACGCAATGCTCACATTAAGGAACCACTCATGATAATAACAATTTAAAAAAAACAACAAAAAGAAAACCCCGTGACCAAGAAATACCGGGATGGCGGCCGGCGGGGAATAGCCGTGTCTCTAGGGGAGAACGACCCCTCTAGTTTTGGTTGACACTCGTTCTAGAAGTGGTAACACGAAATGATTACCCCTTGGCGGATAAGGATAAAACGCGACAAAATAAAGCAAATGTCTAATGATAAAATCTCATACCGGATCGGCCGTCACCCGGGTAAAAAAGGGCCGCGTCCCTCAGAGAGGAACCAGACTGGGGTCGAAAAATCAGCTAATGGTTCAAACCTTCCCATCACTTCGGAGCTGGAGACCTCCTACAACCGGAATACTCCTACTGTTGGCCCTCCATGCTCACCATCAAGAAATACAAAGAAAAAGAGAGAAAAATGGTCAAGGGAAGATAATAAAGAAGTCCTTGAGGCTTTCTACACTGCCATGTACTACCCATCAAATACATCGAATACAGAACAGACATATATCAACTGGAAAAAGAAACATCCCGAAAACAGAGGCTATATTGATAGCAACAAACTAGCCAATATACGAAGAAATATTGTAAGAAAAAAGTTACTAACTGATATAGAAATTGATCAGATCAAGCTATTAGCACAAAGTCAGCGAAGGGAAAATGAAACATGTGTCAGTGAAAACGAGGTAAATTGTAACACTTCGAATCCCAGGGTTGGGGCGGAATCACTGGCAACAGAACAAATTAAAGAAAGGATCGAAAAAGTGGAGGGAGTGCATGCTCAAGATGAAACTCCAAATGAAAATAATGAGATCGTAAATGATAAAGAAATGAATGAGAATGAACTTGCCAACTTGAAGGATGAAATCATGATCGAATGGATGAAAATGAAAGAATCTGACATGGGGAAACGAGACACCCTCCCTAAGATCCAGAACTCCAAACAGAACCAAAAGATAATACACAAGACTAACATAATTCTCAAAAACATTATCATCACAAACAAACTAAACATTACTGATTTAAATCATCTCTATTATGCATCGGCTAAAGTCACCACTCACTTATGTGGAGTGAAGATGAAAAAACAAAGGAATTCCCAGAAGAAATCTACTTGGCAAGAGAACATCAACCGTCAAATAAACCTTCTCCGATCTGACATAGAAATTTTAACAAACTATAAAGTAGCTGAACATGTTAAACAAACTAAACTTAGAAAATTGAAAAAAAAGTACAGTATAAAATCAACAAGTGACATAGACATGCTGATAGAAATAATCAAACAAAAAGTGTCGGCCAAAGCTGCTCGTATAATGCGCTTTGAAAAACGATCTAGATTCTATAAGGACAATAATATGTTCAAAAACAACCAAAGAAACTTCTACAGAAAAATTGGTAAGTCAACAATAACTGCTAAATCAATACCACCCAAGGAGGAAGTGCAAGAATTCTTGGAAAAGATCTGGGCCGAAGAAAAAGTTCATAACATACATGCCCCATGGATAGACAGACAAATGAAAGATACAGCTCACCTTGAGGAACAAATATGGGAAAATATAACAGTTGAACAGTTGCGCTTGGCTCTAAGAAAAACCAGCAAATGGAAATCCCCAGAAAAAGACAAAATACAAAACTTTTGGATAAATGCCTTCACAGAGTCTCATGAGCTGTTAGCCCAACTTTACAATGAAATAGTTAAGGAGCCAGAAAAGATACCTTCATGGCTAGTTAACGGCATTACATTCCTGCTTCCGAAGAATGATGAGACAAACAATCCCAAGAATTACAGACCGATAACTTGCTTGACCACAATGTATAAAATTTTAACATCAGTCCTAACTGAATACACATATGACCACCTGATAACAAATGACCTATTTCCCATTGAGCAGAAAGGGTGTAAACGAGGCTCATATGGCTGTAAGGATCAGCTTCTGGTTAACAAAATGATACTGGAAGATTGTCATAATAGACACAAAAATCTATCGATTGCTTGGATAGATTATAAAAAAGCATTCGATAGTTTGCCACACAGTTGGATTGAAAAATGTTTAGAGATTTTCAAAATATCCCCTGTTGTCGGGAGTTTTTGTCATTCAGTATGAAGACATGGAAAACGACACTCCTTTTGAATAGTGAAACAAAATCACTGGAAGCTGGAGAAGTTAATATTAATTGTGGAATTTTTCAGGGTGACTCTTTATCACCGCTTTTATTCTGCATCGCACTTATACCATTAAGTAAAATGCTCAATGAAACAAAACATGGATATAAAGTCTATGACAAAACCATTAATCACTTGTTCTACATGGATGACCTGAAACTATTTGCAAAAAATGATGAACAATTGCAAGGGCTATTATCCACTGTGGAGCAGTTCAGTGATGACATTAAAATGGAGTTTGGACTAGACAAATGCGCCAAAGCAACGTTCACCAGAGGAAAGCTGCTGAAGAGTTCAGACATTAATCTTGATCGGGGGAACGTGATAAGAGAACTTGATCAAGAAAAAACTTACAAATATCTAGGTGTTTGTGAAGGAGACGGAATCAAGCACTCGACAATGAGGGAAAGGATAAGGAAGGAATGTTACCGCAGAGTAAGAGCAATCTTAAGAACGGAATTGAATGCAAGGAATAGGATCGATGCCATAAACACGCTTGCCATACCAGTAGTAACCTACAGTTACAATGTCATCAACTGGTCAAGCACAGAGATCCGTAGGCTCGATACAAAAATTCGAAAACTCTTAACCATGCACAGAATGCATCACCCTCAGGCAGATATAGATAGAATATATCTCCCTAGGAAAGAAATAGGACGTGGGTTAATCCAGTTAGACATTGCGTTGAAAACTGCAACAATTGGATTATCTACATATCTAAGGGAATCACATGATTGGATGATCAAACTCGTTTTGAAACATGAAAGCATCAAAAGATCATATTCCATTACAAAAGATGCACAAAGATACAGTAATGGACTACAAATTTCAGAAGTCCCATTTACTGCTGAAATGGAAAACACAGAAAAAGCAAAGCAGGTAAAAGTAACTGCAAAGAAAGAACTACTACAGAAACTGGCTAAGAAATGGCAAGAAAAGCCCCTGTATGGAAAATACCCAGAGCAAGCTAACAATCCTGATGTTGACAAAACTTTAACCCATCAGTGGTTGGCATCCTCTGGACTGAAATCGGAGACTGAAGGACTGATTATATCAGCACAAGATCAGTGTCTGCCAACAAAAAATTACCAAGCCAACATAATAAAAAATGGATGCAGCCCATTATGCCGTGTATGCAAAAAACAACCAGAGACCATTGACCATATAATTTCAATGTGCAGTCCTATAGCTCCAACCGAATACCTAAACAGGCATGACAGAGCTGCACAATACATACATTGGATAATGTGTAAGCATTTTGACCTGCCCCATCAAAAGAATTGGTGGGAGCATCAACCACCTCCCATACTTGAAAAAGATCACATCTCAATCTTGTGGAACTTTAGCATCCAAACAGACCGAAAAATAGATGCAAATAGACCTGATATAATATTGAAGGACTTCAAAAAGAGGGTATGCCTGCTAATTGATATGTATGTTCCAATAGACAAGAATGTATCTATAAAAACATTTGAAAAATTGAGCAAGTATAAGGACCTGGAGATAGAAATTGGAAAAATGTGGAAATTGAGAACTAAAACAATACCAGTGGTTGTAGGCGCTCTGGGAATGATACCTAAGGGGTCTAATGATTACTTATCGCAAATCCCAGGAAACACGCGTATAGGAGAAATACAAAAGATAGTACTAATGGGAACTGCCCATATACTAAGGAAGATTCTGTCAATATAAGTACATCACAAGTCTAAACACTAAAGATGCATGTGTGAGTATGTATGTTCTTTCTTGAACATGGCGGACCTTGTTGTCTCTTGAGGTCACTTGTTGTGACTTGGTGATAACTCGTATGAACATAAAGCAAGATAAATGCAACTGTAATAATAATAATAATAATGTTTTCTTTATTAACCACAAGGGTTTACATGAAGTAGACATTAAGGACAGTACAGGACAATACAGGACGGTACAAATGGGCATTTCTGCGTGTAAAAAAAAAACAGAGGATGTAATAAAATAAAGAAAAATTCCCCAATAGGGGGGAGACTTCGGGGGGACATTTGTGGAGAAAGCCCAGTAAAAGGCCACAGTGACCCTGACCACCAAGGCAAGTGCACTATCCCAGTTTTCCACCTTTAATTTACAGATACATACTCAGAGTAGGCCCATTCACTCGGGCCATTCTTGCTTCTCTCACCCATCTTTCAACAAAATGCTGGGAAGAGAGCACTTCCCTCTCTACTCTGATTTTCCTTTTCAAATGAAATTTGAAAAAGTCAATCGGGGCATTACCGAAGAGGTAAGTGCTCGTCTTCAGCCCTTTCAAACGTGTCCACCATACTATCTCTTTCGCCATGGCCACCAGACAGATAAAAACTGCCTGCACTTCTCGGCTAAAGGAAGAGGGCGGGGCAATCCTCACGATGGACTCAGCTGATAGCTGGATCCGTCCTACACGTGACAGCAGGTGTTTGACATAAACCCACAAGTCAGCAATGCTCGGACACTGGACGAGTGCGTGCAGGACGGTTTCGTCGCCCTGCGCGCATCTCGGACATGCCCGGCTGACGGCACCTCCATGCCTGTAGAGTTTATCCCGAACTGGCAAGGCTCCTCGGTAGCACTGCCAGGCCAGAGATTTCTGGAAGTTGTCCATAGGCCCCGGCCCGAAAGTCCTTCCGAAGAGATTGGCTAGTTGATTTTCGTCGACGCCTAGAGTTTCCCCAAGTACGTCGTCGCTCTTCCCCTCCAATAATCCTCTATAGAGCGCCGAGGTGGAGTTTCCACAGATCACATTGCCTGATTGGTCGAGGGCTGTGAGCGCCTGAAGACATTCCAGTCTCCAGGCGCTCCCTCTCGGTCTTCGCTTGACCCAGGACTGCAGCTCCGTCAAGGAAACGAGCTGGGGAAATACGTGTCTAGCAAACGGCGACCACACCTGATCACCGTCGAGGAAGATGTGGAGATGGCATAGTCTAAGCGCGTGTCTGCGCATCATCAGCCATGGCATGCCCAGCCCTCCACGTAGCGGGTGTTGACAACAGATGGACCGCCTGACCATCGGAGCGCGTCCCTTCCACACAAAGCGAAAGAGAAAACGCTCCAGCGCAGTCAGGCGGGGCTTAGGACAAGGTACGACGGTCAGGCGGTAGCAGATGACAGACGCGATGTACGCGTTAGCCACCTCCGCTCGACCTTTCAGGGATAGCTTCCTCTCCGCCCATTTCTGGGTGAGAGAAGCCACCCTGCTCGTCACCTCGTCCCAGTTTTTGTCCGTCTGGAGGTCTGGACCGAACCAGACCCCTATCAATTTAACCGGTCCGTCCGTCCAGCGTCTGACGACGCTGTTGGACGGCATGGACCTGCCTCTCCAGGTGCCGAGCTGCAGGCCCACTGACTTTTCCTGGTTGATCATTGCTCCTGTCACCGCTTCGTATTCTCTTAGTGTAGTGCCGATCGCCTCGATGTGTTTGGCGTTCGACACCACTACGGTGACATCGTCCGCATATGCTGACACGGATCTTCTAGTTCTCCCTCTGCTCTATTTTTCTCTATTGCTAAAGCCTTACTAAACCTAATGGACTCTATTCTAATCGCTCTTTTCAGAGCCAACCACCACTTGTTGTTGACGATGCCCCCCGTCAACGGCAGCTTAACTAGTTCCTTAATCCGCTCTCTGTAGACCGTGCGCGCTGGTAAGGACGCGTTTAGCTTCCAGTAGCCGGGTCCTCGTCTATGAAGCCTATCTAAGTCAAGCACACAGATCACGAATTTGTGGTCCGTGTAGCTGACTATCTTGAATTGTGGACAGCCTATGCTAGACCTATCTATTTCCCTACAAAATACTCTATCTAGATATGATCTGGATGACCCTATACGATTTGTCCAAGTCCACATTGGCACATTCGGGAAATCCAATCGGTACCTGTCAGACAGTTCAAAACGCCTGAGCAGGTTTAATGAGACTCTTGCACCCTCCTTCCCTATCCACTAATCCCACACAGTCCCAGCGTGCATCTAAGATCCCGTTCCAGTCGCCCACTAACACTAAAGAGCGGGACGTTCCAAGAAAGGTCTCCAGACGCCGGAAGAAATCAGGCCGCCCTGCTCCTGTCGGGGCATAGACGGCCACTAACCTGAAAGCTTGCCCGTCTCCGCAGGTCATGTCCAGCACCACCAACTTACCTTCCGGGTCCAGGAAGATGGCCCGTATGGCAAGATCCAAACCTCTCCGAAAAAGCACAGCAACTCCGCCCCCCGATCCAGGACGGCTGGGAGATGCGTACACATCGTAGCCGCCGAAGATCGGTGCGAAGGCCCGTGCTTCGGAGATTCTGGTCTCGCTGATGGCCACTACATCTATGTTTAGTGACCTGAGGTCGTTGAGTAGGTGGCCCTGCTTCCATGACGACCCCAAGCCACGCGCATTTATGCTGCCTATTCTGAGTGAGGTCATGTTGAAATGGAGTGGAAAAGATGGGAAAGACCACTTACCGTACTTTTCGTAGAGGAAGGATGGTTTCTCCATCCCTTTTCACTTGATCGTCTGGTGAAGGGACCGTTGAATCGTGGGGTGTGGTTCTGCTATTTTCTTGTCGTTGTTGGTTGCTGGGTGTGTGTGTTTTGTTGTTGTGTTTGCGATGTTGGTGCTTGTGGTGGTGGTGTTGAAGGTGTTGTTGTTGTTGGCGGTGGGGTTGTCGCCGGTGGTGATGGTGGTGCTAGTGTGGGTGGTGATGGTGTTGGTGGTGTTGCTGCTGAGAGTCTCTTTGCAGTAGCCTTTACCCTTTTTTCATTTCTTTCCTCCCTTTTCGAAGGCGGCGATGCACTGCTTCTGCGTTTGTGCCTTCTTGCGACCTTTTGCCATCCCTCTCCCACCTCACACTCCATGTCTGATTCTGTGAGGTCGGGGAGGGGTACCAGCTCCACTCTTTCACTTGTTGTTGTTGGTAATGTTTGCAGTGAAGTCTCTGTTGCAGCTGCATTTGGTATTATTGTTGTTGTTGTTAATACTTCCACTGCTGCTGCTGTTCTTGATTTCCGTGGCGTGGGTATGGGTGCCACGGACCTATCTTTCCTGATTGCCGCTTGTCCTGACGGGGGTCAGTTTGACCCTCACAATTTTTTGCCCGCAGTAGGAGGGCACCAACACCATTTCCTCGCTCCTTATGGTCACTAAGGATTGAGCCTTTGCCTCCTGGGGTGTGGAAAAAAGCACGTCTACGGTGGCATATTTCTTGCCTCGGGTGATATGCGTTTTCCGCTGCCACACAGACCCTAAGGCTTTTTGTATTTGAGCCGCTGTGGCTCTTTCAACCCTACGGGATTTTGTGCTTACTGTACGGTACGTGACCGTACAGTGCTGTTGGGTTTCTAAAAATTTTTCGGCTGCCTTGCAGATTGCTCGGTGTCCGGTTTTCGTCACCATCTTCTTCGCTTCCTCTAATTCCTCATTTGTTATGAGGATGGTTTCCAGGTTCTTTGCGATACCTTCAAACGAGATTGGTTTTTCTTTGCTGTTGTTTTTGTTGTTGTTGTTGTCGTCAGAGCTGCTGTTACTTTTGTTGTTGCTGCAGGTACTACGACTACTGCCGCCGCCGCTGTTGCTGTGGTTGTTGTTGTTGTTGTTGCTGCTGCTGTTGTTGTTGCTGTTGCTGCTGCTGCTAATGCTGTTGTTGTTTATGCTGCTGCTGCTGCTGTTGCGGCTGCTACTGTTGTTTTCCTTGTCACTGTTGCTGCTGCTGCTGTTATTACGGCTGCTACTGCTATTATTCATGACGTCAGACGAATGAAATGGGTTTTCGTATTTACCGCACACCTTTTTCGTCGTTGTCGTCGTCGTGGAGAAATGTTCTATGTTTTGCACGTGATTTTGTAAACTATTTTTCTTTACTGGCATCGCTTGCGAAAGAGAAGGGAGGGAGAGAGACACATTTAGAGAAGGGAGGGAGAGAGACAATCTTCTCTCTGCTGTAGTGACGATTGAGGAAGAAGAAGACGGAATGAGTGGGAGTGACTTGTGAAAATTCTTTTTCGTAGACATGTTTTTTTTTTTTTGGTTTAAAATAAATATTGGGCACAAAACCCCAATAAGCGGTTATTTAACCCCGAAGGGCCAAATAACGGGCATAAAGACCCCTCTCACGAGGAGGAGGGTGTTTTTGTCTACAATTTGGTTAAAATTTTAAACAATTTACAATTGTTATAGCGGTCAAAATTTACAATACCTTACAGAGCCGAGCCTCCGTCAACTATGGCATTCAATAATAATAATAATAATAATAAGAAGAAGATGCACAAAGTTATAGATCTTCATAACATTGATTTTGTATTTAAAAAATGTTGATTATGTCTTCAATTTAGTTCTATAGTTAAAGTTGCTGGAATTGAGGTTACTCGAAATTGTTACATTATATTAAATATTTTAATTATGTATTTAAAAAAAATGGCGGTGGATTGGCAGTATCGGTAGAGGGTCGGACGCCATGCTTTACAGCATAGAATTAAGTTCTTTTACGGTCCTGCCGAGGTTAACTTTGCCTTTAATCCTTACGGGGTCGATAAACAAAGTACCAATAATGCACTGTGATAATCGCTGGCCTTGTGCCAAAAGTAGAAACCATTATGTATTTAATTTTGTTCCATAATTAATGTTGTTCAAAGCGTAATTCACGATCACATGTTATGAGAAGCAAAATATAGATTCTTATCAAGTGATTACCTAATAGGTGGGAGATATTGTAATATATCTTCATTGTTCTCTAATGTTATGCACAACCTCGTCTCTTCTACTGAGAGTCGCAACAGATCGTCAATATATTTATCAAAAACATGAATATGTCTTCATATATACAGAGTGCCCTCCAAAATGTATACACACTTCAACAGCATTCAAATAAATATTTGTATATATTTTGGGGGACACCCTGTGTATATATATATATTTATTCAAAATACATGCTGTATTTGTAATATAATCCTTATCGCCTAGTCATTCTTGTACCAGTACGTGAATTTAGTTATGGCTGACATAATCTTGTTTGCATTTCAAAGTGGTAGTTCGAAGCTATTTCTTTTGATAGCTTGGAAGACGAAACATTTAATGAAAGTAATCCGATATATCTTAAACTGAAGCTGAAAAAGGTCGGTTGGTTTAACTACGGAGCTTACTTTCACAGCTAAGTGAGCTTAATTTCACAGCAAAACTAAGTACATGTTTAGCAATGTGTCGATATGATACTATATACATATTTATTTAAAGAAAACTGTTTCCAATTCCCTTTCACACCAAACAATCAGCAAATGCTGCTGAAACAGATCACACACTTCTGCTTGAAACTGGACACTGCGTACACATGGTGCACGCAGTGACACGTCACCCCTCTATCATTCAGACTAATTGAATCGCTTTCATATTGTATTGTCTTAGAGTCGGCTTCTTATCATGAACAACACAGTCTTCGTGTTTAGTATTTCAGAAATGGTCAATGGCTATTCTACCCATTATAACATTGGCTGCAATGTCTTTCCTACAAGCCCCTTCTCGCCTATCGACTAACTTCCTCTCTAAGTTATGATTTTCTATCAGTATTTAATTACTAAACCTAATCGATTTCAATGTAATCTTTCTTTTTAACCCAACTCAACATTTATTATTCATTATATAACCTGTCAATTTCCAATTAACTAATTAACTACTCGAGATTACTCTGACGGAAACGAAACGTTCAGCTTCAAGTATTTAGATCGATGTGTATAAACCTTATCTAATTTCATTCTACATGCTGTTGTCGGTAGCTAACCACTCAAAATGTGAAACCTCCTGCACAATTTCTGTCCATATCCATCAAACTTTTCTAAATATGATACAGACGATTCAGTGCGATTTTGAGAACTGAATTTGATAGCGTTCAAGTAGTTGAAATTATCTGATAAGTTTTATGGGCGTTTGCACATCCTCGAAATGATTACACTCACGCAACACCGGCGTATGTTTAAGAAGCTATTCTAGTTTGCCACAATAGCAATCAGTCACAGAACGTTGCATTAACTATTACTCACGTAGTAGAACGCACTTACGTAATACGTCGCGCAGTGGGATTGAACTTGAAATAACGTGACTACAAAGCAGAAATTTTAATCACACAAGCACGTCTGCATCCTAAGTACAGAATCAACATAAGTGAAGTGATATTGAGTCAAGGAAAAAAGGGTAATTGGATCAGCTATCTCCTATTCTACACACCTACCATAGCCACCCATAATATTTATCCTAAAATTCGTAACATACAATATATACAGAAGTATCGGTCTGTGGCCTTCTCAGAAGTCTACTTTGTTTACCTGTTATTAGCTTTGTTTACCATATATCATTAGCAATATGTCACATTTAGAGAAAGGCATCGGTAGATATAACATAAAAATCAAACAAATTTCAAGAAAGAAAATCCCTCAATCCCCGATATATATGCTCATTATTTTTTATAAACAGACAGTATTATTGATTTAGGTGTCGCAGAAACCCTATATCTGATTATACCATCATCCCCGAGGGCCGGGTAAATATTTCAATCATATCTTATTTTGTTTCACCCGCTTAGCTTGCTCGCTTTTTTGGCTTAGGTGGTTAATGGCTTCTTAACCATCGTCTCAGTTGTGTATGGCCTTTTTAACTTATGTTTATAGCTCTGGTATATTCAAATCCACTGACCTCTCGCCAACACAATTCGGAAGTTGCGTTTCGCTAATTTCTACTCGCCGAAATGCGATTCTCGCTAAATGTATATTTGTATTAATCTCCCAAGTCTAGCAATTAACCAGTTAATTTTTTTGATTTTTTTAGTTAATTCTATTGACTGTTTAATCGCTTAAGTTTATTTTAAAAACTACTCGGTTGAGAGCTTAATTCGTTTTGTGCCTTTTTTGCAAATTGTTGCAATGAGTACACATACTGAATTCATTTGCTAAAACTATGGGTTTTCTCCCCTTTGGACTTCACATGTACTTTCGAACGCTGTGGGATCCTGGCGCACGCAGAACAAAATGCCTGTTGAGAAAGTGATATCCTTGTTCGATCATTATACCAAAAGCTCATTATTTTTTATAAGCAGACAGTATTTAGGTGTCACAGAAACCCTATATCGGATCATGCCATCATTTCCGAGGGTCCGGGTAAATATTTCAATCATATCTTACTTTGTTTCACCCGCTTA
Organism: Eledone cirrhosa; assembly: GCA_964016885.1. NCBI lineage: Eukaryota > Metazoa > Mollusca > Cephalopoda > Octopoda > Eledonidae > Eledone > Eledone cirrhosa. Next base: position 336,294,273 of record OZ024740.1, on the reverse strand, counting down.
GCTTGTTCGCTTTTTTGGCTTAGGTGGCTAATGGCTTCTTAACCATCGTCTTAGTTTTGTATGGCCTTTAAAACTTATGTTTATAGCTCTGGTATATTCATATCTATTGAGCGTTCGCCAACACAATTCGGAAGTTGCGTTTCGCTAATTTCTACTTGCCGAAATGCGATTCTCGTTAAATGTATATTTATATATATATATATATAAGTGGAATGAATACAAAGGAGAATATAGCGTTAAAACATGTTTATATAAAAATGCACCTACGTACGTTTCGTCCAAAAAGGGCTTCTCAAGGCCATAGAAAACAAAAAAATGTTTAGTACGTGACCCAGGAGGGGTTTTAAGGTTAAATTTACATCAGAGTTCATTCTTCGTTCAAGCACGTGGTTGTTTTTGCCACAGAGCAAGGGGAGTAACTCTGGCCGGTGCTTGAATAATTTTCCCACACTGCTTTTTACCCGTTTGTACTGTTAACCATGTTATTCTTCACTCTTTCACTATATATATATATATATATATATATATATATATATATATATATATATATATATATATATATATATAGTTTGTACAGTATAATTATTAGGGAATTAATGGGTGTAGAAATATTCGTATGGTCATGAAATTATCTCTATACAACCACACGGTTTCGGGTTTGATATCATTGCGCAGAGTTTAGGGGTGGCTTAACTAATGTCTTTTGAGTGGAATTTAGAAGACAGAACTGAACAGAATCTCGTATCCCCCCCCCCCCCTCTCTCTCTCTCTATATATATATATATATATATATATATACATATATGTACAGAAATAGCCGTCGAAACGGCTTGAGCTCTGCCGTCGGGGTCATACTTTTTCCTATTTCCCACTCTACTACCCTAAGTATTGAGTACTCTGGTGCGTTATGGTCCATCTGGCTCCTTACCACAATTCCTTTGTTATATATGTACATATAGAAGTGTATATATAGAAGTAGTTACACAGCAGTTAGTTCACTATACCGAGAACAATTGTTTCACCTTAGCGGATCCTCACCTCGTAAACTGTATATATATATATTTATATATATAATGATATGTATATGTATGTATACACACACACACACACACACACACACATATATACACACACACACACACACACACACACACACATATATATATATATATATATATATATATATATAGCAAAATATAGATAAAATTAAATTATATCGATCTGGTTATACCAGAGAAAGCTCATTGAACATTAAGGGCTAGAAACCAAAATTTCAGAGCATTATTTACACAATATCATTAAGGTATGATAATACTTCTATTTAGCAAATCATAGTAAGCGAAAATGCATTTAAAAGCAAACGCAATTTTACTTACATTATAATTAGTAAATCCAATTATATGCTTTTGCCGCGGTTTTGGACGATAAGAAAAATACTAATTACCATAATTAAAACGGCTAATCGGTAAATTAAGACAAATCTTCCTCATAAGTATGTTATCTTACATTATATAAACATAAATAAGCCTATGCAAGAGAATTCTAATGAACTGATTTGTGTTGGTATCTAGTCGCACTCTGTCGTTTACGACGACGAGTGTTCCATTTGATCGGATCAACGGAACAGCATGCTCGTGAAATTAACGTGCAAGTGGATGAGCATTCCATAGGCACGCGTACCCTTTGCGTAGTTCTCAAAATGTGACAAGGCTGTTGGTGTCAAAACTAAGAAAACAAATAAATTCACCAGCCAAATAACACATTTTAATAAAAATAAAACACGTGTGTTTTGCTTTAAAGGTAGCTATCATAGCGCTAAATAGGCTGAGAAGCTCAGAGGAAAGCTATGTGGGTGTGTAGGGTTCAACAATGCTTGTATAAACTGGTGTGTCTCTTTATGCTGAAAAGGGAACTGCACCACTCGATAAATTATAAAAGTTACAAACTGAAATAAGTATCGGGATTACCCTGATTGATTAAAACCTTTGAATGTGGTATCACAGCATAGCTGCAGTCCAGCGGCGACAGAAACCAATAAAAGAATAAAAGAATAGCAGCAGAATGCCCAGCGTTTAGTAATAGCCTGGATTGGCAAAAGGGTGTTTATATATAGAAATGCAAATATTGTTAGCGTACCGTGCGGAGGAAAGAATTGTACTGCTTTAGGCAGGACTATTCGTTGGAGAATGAGAGGAAATGATTTGTTTAACGAAGTAATAGAGTAGGATAAAATACATTGGAAGCAGTAGAAAGACCTAGGCAAAAAGAATTAAGAGGAGAGGAGGATAATTGGGAGGGGGGGGGGACTGAGGGCTTGGAAGGAAGGAAGTGGAGAGTAAGTAAAATAAGACGAGAATTTGACTAAAGGGTCAGAAAATGGTCAAACCTGATATGTACAGAGGGGGGAAATCAATATGTAAAAAGAAGGAAATGCCAGGAAGGGAGGTCTAAAATGACGACATCAGTATGAAGGTAGAAGAGGTTAAGATAAGGCAAAGGGAAGAAGCCCAGGAAGTGATCAGAGTTAGAATGTAAATTGGTTGGATATAAAATAAATAGAAAATAATAAAGATGAAATAAAACGATTAAAAGATACGAAGAATAACAACAATAAACGTCAAAATATAGAAATAACGATGACAAATTTAAAAGAGAAGAAGAAGAGTGATGAAAAGCGAAGTGAAAGGATGGAGTGGAAGAGAAGTGTAATTGAAGATAGAAAGGATGTGAAGAAAGTTATGAGAAGGATTAAGTAGAAGAGATGAAGATCAGCAGTTGGTCCGTAGCGTAATATAGAGATAAATGATAAAACTTTTTTTAAGTAAAGAAATTTAGAGAAGAGAAATTGCAGGAATGGTGACATGACGAAGAGAGAGAGAGAGAGATGAAATGAAAGTGGAGCGGAGAAGACAGAAGAATCAACATTATAAAGACACTCTTTTCAACAGAATGTATTCAATTTCCTTGATTAATCCCTATTTTCTCATTTGAATACATTATAGATAAATACAGCTACCATCTTAAATAACAGAACACTAGACCATTCGTTCTCAAACTGTTGAATTATTGGTGCTCTGTATGTATGTATGGATCCGCAACTCCTGATAGAGTTGTAGGGGTGCTGTCGTGACATATTTGGACGCTTTAAGCTTGGCAGAGTCCATTCCTCTCTCCATGTCATAATACAACCGATTTCTTCAGTAGGAGGATATATATATATATATATATATATATATATAAATGTTCAAGACCCCGACGGCAGAGCTCAAGTCTATTTCTGGAGTCCAGAAATAGCCGTCGAAACGGCTTGAGCTTTGCCGTCGGGATCTTGAACATTTTCCTATTACCCACTCTACTACCCAAAGTATTGAGTACTCTGGCGCTTTATGGTCTACCTGGTTTCTTACCACACTTCCTTCGTTATCTAGCTCATACCTCCGTAGTGGAGCACTTTCCGACCCTACCACGCCACACACACACACACACACACACACACACACATATATATATATTTATTTTGCAAGATTTTTGATATGAAATCGAATACAAATATTGTTATACTTGGGAGGGTCATATTGTAATGATATTGCCAGAAATAATAACAGAAACACTCACTGTTTGGCTGGTTTTCGCTTCTGCATCTTTTATATCTCCATAGTTAATTTATTTGGAAATCAATGTTTATCATTGACTGACCATTATTGACTGTATGCGCAGCCAATATTGCTAGTAACTACAGGATCTCCTACTTCCTCTCGATGGTTATACGCGCCATAATGAAGATGTCCCCAGATGTATGTGACAGTACAGAGGACCTCCTCAGCAGAATCAATGAGTGTAACAAAAACAAAAACTTATCTAACTGCATAATAGGCAGTATGGATGTAGTATCACTGTACCCATCCATTAACATTGATTTTGATGTGGAAAAATGTGTGCAAATAATCAGTGAGAGCGAGGTGGAGTTCTGCGACGTCGACACAGATGAGCTGGGCCTAGATAACCATGACCTTAGCTGTTTCTGCCCCAGTAGACTCATAAGAGATAGACCCCCCACCACCATAACCTCAATGTCTAAAAAGACTCCCATGAGAAGGTGGAATGGATGGACCAAAGCCATACGGACACCCAAAAACAATGATCAGGTGAGAAAAATGGTCGCGTATGCAATAGGGGCTAGTATTAAAACTACCCTGAAGGGCCATAGCCATATGTTTAAATTCAATGAAAAGATCTACACCCAGAATGAGGGAGCAGCCATTGGCGTCAGCATAGCTGGTGATGTTGCCAATCTATTTATGGTATGGTGGGAAAGGAGACTCAAAGATCTCCTTGAAGAGAGCTCCATAGATCTCGTCATGTACTCTCGTTACGTAGACGATATTAATATAGTAATAAGAACACCCCCACAAGAGAGTACTAATGAACATGATTTAGAATATAGCACAATGGAAAGCATCTAGCAGATAGCTAACTCCATACACCAGAGTATAACTGTATCAGTTGACTACCCTTCCAAACACCCTAACAATAGACTACCTGTATTAGACACGGAACTCTGGATTAACACTATAGACGAGAGGGCCCAAATTCTCCACTCACACTATGCTAAACCCATGACCTCCAAATACCTGATACTCAAAAACTCAGCAATGTCCAGTAGTGCTAAGTTTAATATTCTGTTCGTAGACTTGGTACGAGTGATGAAGAACGTGTCCCGCATGTGCGACCCAACTGAAATGGAAAGACACATCCAACACTTCATCAACCGCATGTAGTTCTCTGGCTATAACCAAAGAAACAGAATCAGAGTATACAAAGGAGCCACGGAGAAGTGTAAGACTCTCATAGAACTGGACATGAAAGGAATTTGCCCATTATACAGGAGCAAATCATGAAATAGCTTAGATAGGACTAAACATAAGATAGGGAAAGCCACTTCATGATACGACAACCAGAGATATCAGAGTGTCATGTTCGTGGATGCTACCCCTGGGGGGAAATTAGCTAACCAATGTAGAACATCCCTAAGAAAGTGGTAAGAAAGTGGTAGAAAAGCCAGGAACAACCATAAAATCCCTTATCAGCAAAACATACCCCTTTAAGAAAACCCACTGTACTAATAAGAAATGTGTTATATGTAAAGTGAACCCCCAGATAAACTGTAAAACTAGGAATGTAGTCTATAGCATAAGATGAACAGAGGATACTTGCAGAAACATGACAACGACATACATAGGTGAGACAGCTCGAAGCATAAGAGAAAGAATAGACCAAAACTGGGGGGAATTAAAAGGACAAAAAAAAAAAAACGGCTCAGTACTATACGAACACGCCAGACAAAGACATGACGGCAATATAGACAACATAGAAATCTTAACTATAATAAAGTAAGAAGCGCGAGACTGCGTACGGTTTATAATTTTTTTATCCCTTAGTAAAATAAGTTGGATTACTTTGAATAAATAATTGTTTCTACTTTTGGCACCAGGTCAGCAATTATCCCAATGTATTACTGGTACTTTGCTTTATTGACCCCGTAAGGATGAAAGGCAAAAATTAACCTTGGCGGGATTTGAACTCAGACCATAAAGGGCCGTAACTCTTTGCGTCAAAGCATGGCTTCCGACCCGCTACCGATTCTGCCAATCCACCGCCCTATAAATAATGAATGAATATTACATAATTTATCTACTAAATTTCGTGGCTGTTCATTAAATATATTTTATTAGTTATTTAAAGATTCACTTCTTTAAAATTTTCAAATGTCAACACTTCCCATTAGCGATTGTTTAAATAAATATTTATATATTTCTGACACTAATTTTCTCCTAATGTAGTTTGTATATAATATCGTCTTTTTTAATGTATCATGGATTACGTTACTGATTACATAAGACAGTGTAACTCAGTCTTCGTTCAATTTCTGTGTATGTTGTCAATTACGATTTTATTTGATCATATCTACATGCATATATACTTGCGTATAATATCAATATACAAACTAAACAGCCTAGCAGATATATAATATCGTCTTTTTTAATGTATCATGGATTACGTTACAGATTACAGAAGACAGTGTAACACAGTCTTCGTTCAATTTCTGTGTATATTGTCAATTACGGTTTTATTTGATGTATCATATCTACATG
>OZ024740.1:336273121-336285621 GCA_964016885.1 Eledone cirrhosa | reverse complement strand
ACCACAATTCCTTCGTTATATATATATATATATATATATATATATATATATATATATATATATTTATCCTTATCGAGCCCTCTTTGGATTTTAGTCTTCAAATTTACTATTATTACTATATATATATATATATATATATATATATAAGCTATTAATATATATATATATATATATATATATATATATATATATATAACGAAGGAATTGTGGTAAGGAACCAGATGGACCATAACGCACCAAAGTACTCAATACTTAGTGTAGTAGAATAGCTAATAGGAACAAGTATGACCCCGACGGCAGAGCTCAAGCTGTTTCGACGGCTATTTATGGACTCAGAAATAGCCGTCGAAACGGCTTGAGCTCTACCGTCGGGGTCGTACTTGTTCATATATATATATATATATATATATATATATATATATACATTAAAACCCTCTTCCTGCTATATCAAGCGTTAACCTGATATATCCTCCCATATACTGTCCCGATTGTGTTGTTATTTCTGTTTACCTTTTACATACACACATATATATATATATATATATATAAAAAAAAGTCAGGACCCCGACGGCTCAGCTCCGGCCGTTTCGACAGCTAGATCCTCTTTCTTATATATATATATATATATATATATATATAATTGGTTTTTTGTGTGGTTGATTATGCTGATTGGGAGAAGAGATGGTGGATATATATATATATATATATATAAGCTATTAAATTAACAATGAAAATAAAAACACCAATGACAAGGGTGGACCACACTGGAAATCCTCGGCTACTGGGGTCCAGCAGGGCGACCCTTTGGGACCCCTGCTGTTCGCCCTTGGTATTGACCACATCGCCCGGAGTATCACGGCCTCTCTCAACGTTTGTTATCTGGATGATGCTACGTTGGGCGGGCCCGTACGGACGGTCTGCCATGACCTTCAATCGGTGGTTCCTGCCCTGGAGGGAATCAGCCTCCACGTCAACTTGGCAAAGTCGGAGGTGGGGAATGTCAGCCTCGATGCTGCGACTTTGCAGCCTCCGTCTTGGACGTGCAGTCCATTCTCCGCTAGGTTCAGGTAACCCCTAAAGAGGATGTCTTCATACTCGGGTCACCGATCCATCCGCCGGTCATCCGCTCTACCATCAGGTCCAGGCTTCAACAGCTCCAGACTCTCACGAGCCGACTGGGCTTGATTAATGGCCACCCAGCTCTCTTTCTGCTGACGAACTGCTTCGCCATGCCGAAGCTCCTCCATACACTCCGCAGCGCTCCGTGCTACACCCAGACATCTCTCCTCGCTGACCTCGATACATGTATCCGAGCAGCAGCCGAGGAGGAGATATGCAACGTCAAGTTTGACGAGATAGGGTGGCAACAGGCCACTTTACCTGTCAGGTATGGCGGCCTTGGCCTCCGGTTGTCGATCTCACTAGCCTAGCCGGCGTATCTTTCGTCGGTAACCTCGTGCCGCGTCCTTGTCAGCAGGGTTCTTCAAAACACAACAGAACCCTCTGTGTTCAGCGAACGTGAAGCCGCCTGTGAGACGTGGGAGCGGCTGGGACTTAGCCCAGTAGACTACCCTCCTCCTTCTCCCCCTGTTGACGTCAAGTTCCCCAAAGCACTTGGGATGCCATCCAGTGCAGCCTGGCCTCAGACAGGCTCACGCGCCAGCTCGACCAGCAACGCCTTTCTTGTTTTCGTGCGGCCTCCAAACCCCACAGTGGTGCCTGGCTCCATGCCCTTCCCTCCTTCTCCACTGGCACGCAGCTAAACAACCATAGCCTGCGCATCGGCGTTTTCCTGAGGCTCGGCCTCCGGATCTGCCAGCCACACCAATGTCGCTGCGGTTCCACCGTGGACTCTTTCGGCCTCCACAGTGCCGGCCGCATTCCACGCCATGCTGCCCTCAACGAGGTCTTTAAGCGTGGCTTGGACGCTGCAGGCTTCCCTTCCCAGCTCGAACCGGTGGGGTTGGATCGAGGGGATGGCAAAAGGCCAGATGGCATGCCATCTTCCAGTTCCGCGGTGGCAAAGCCCTCGTCTGGGATGCCACTTGCACCGACACTTTCTGCAGCCGCAACCTGGTGCAGTCTGCGACTGACCCAGGTTCTGCTCCACGTCGGCTGAGGCCAAACTCCTCAAATACAGGTCACTCTCCGACAGGTTTGCGGTCGTACCCTTGGCAGTGGAGACTTTTGGTGTCCTCGGCCCCAGGGCTACCTCCTTACTCACCACCATAGACGCTGAGCTGGCCAGTCGCAGGTGTGAGCCCCACGAGTTGGAGTGGCTCTTCCAGCGCATCTCCCTTGCCGTTCTCCGGGGAAACGCCTTCTCCATTCTGTCCGCCGGGGCTGTGGGTGGGCCCCATCGCGTACCGTTCTAGTTGTTGTAGAAGAAACGGGTTCCACTTGTATATTGTATATATTTTTTTTAAATTACCCCATGTTTACAATAGTTTACATTTTACTGGAGAACATTTATAATTATTCAGTGCTTTGTCTTATTTTTGAATATATATATATATATATATATATATATATAATATATATATATATATATATATATATATATATATAATATATATATATATATATATATATATATAGAGAGAGAGAGAAATAGGAAGAATCGATCTCAGAAAGGATGAAAGGCGAAGTTAACCCCTACGAATACCGTAAACATTCTATCCGACGTTCTAACGTCTCTGTCTATTCGCCGCCTCACTGGTGCACTACAGATAACAACAAATTACCGTACACTTCGGTAAGGTAAATAAAAAATGACTTCTTTAACTCTTTTGTTAACATATTTCTAATGAGATATTTTAGTTGTTAGTCAGCTGGTGTTTGGAATATAAATATAAAATATTGAGATAAAATCAAGATGGACAGTTTTAATTTAAATAAGAACACTTGAAAATGAGCTGTTTTCTCTCATGGAATTAGAGGCAGTCACAGCTGGTATCAAAAGGGTTAAAGTTATAAATTCAGAAAAAGATTAGTGCATGCCTTGTTTTGTCAATCCTATCAGAATCATTAGAGCCTCAGACAAAATGCCTTGCGATACTTAGTAGTAGTTCTTTGTGTTGTGAGTTCAAAATTCCACCGTGGTTGACTTTGCCTTTCATTCTTCGGGGGGGTCGATAAAATAACGTGCCTATCAGTGCTGTGATCGATTTTAACAACTAACCACCCCTCCTTAAAGTATTTCTGGTGTTGTCACAGTGTCTTCCAAGTATCATATTTTTCCTTTCACGACATTACATTTATATATATATATATATATATATATATATATATATATATATATATATATATATATATATATAAGGAAAAGAAATTGAAAATGCAACTGGAATATTTTAAGAATATTTATTTACTTTACCGGTTTCACAGTTCTTATGACTTTCAAAAGTAAAATTGAGATGGAGGGTTTGTGTTTCTGTTGTGGTTTGTCTCACACACATTTTCAATTTCTTTTCCTTATACTTTCGTAGACAATATGGTTTTCACTCTGGTGGTATTCTATCTCCCATAATTGAACACATACCTCTTTGTGTATTTTTCTTTACATACTGTCTTATATATATATATATATATATATATATATATATATATATATATATATATATATATATATATTCTCGTTTATTAAAAAGAAACCTCATTTTCTTATATATATATATATATATATAAGAAAATGAGGTTTTTAAAAAAAATAAACGAGATGTCCCACACGGGACACACACACATATATATATATATATATATATATATATATATATATATATAAGACAGTATATAAAGAAAAATACACAAAGAGGTATATGTTCAATTAACTATAATACCTGTACATGCTGTAAGTATGTTATGCTGCAAATATAGTGTAGATTCATTCTGATGGTATTCTATCCCTATAATTGAACACATACCTCTTTCTGTATTTTTCTCTATATACTGCCTTATAAAGAGGCCGGAATTGTTTCTTTGAGCTCATTAAATTATAGGGTATTAACGTGAGTCTTTAACTCCGTTTTTTCATTTGATACATATATATAATTAATATGTATACAAATAAAAATGTATATAACCAGTCAAAATATAGATACTTTATATATACAGTAGCTATCTAAAGACTGTCTGTCTATCTAAAGCCATCTACATACCCATTTACACACACACACACACACACACACACACACACACACACACACACACACACACACACACACACATATATATATGCAAGCACTACCTACACACCGTGTTTACCTGTCCACTCAACAGATACATATTGTGTTTGTCTGTCCAATCAAATTCTACACATGATGTCTATCGAATCAACCAGCATCAACAAATTGTGTGTATCTATATATCCCTTCCACATTTAAACATTATATATCCAGTCAATATTTACACACTTTTTCTATCTAGCCACTAACATCTACACACTGTCTCTATGTATCTCAACATATGCACATTGCCTGTCCATTCATTTAACATATACACACTGTGTACAACTGTCATGTCAGCACCTGAAAACTATTTCTATGTTAATGTATTCTTTAACAATAAACTAGCTGAAACATGTGACTCAAAGGACTCAATCGATGAGACACTATATAGTCTCACTATGAATAGAGCAGTGGTTCTCAAGTGTCTACAGCAACACGTTAGTGCGTCTCAAACTGTAACTAGCTGTGTCGCGAAAATCATAAAATTATATTGTAAAAATCTAAAATTCTAGATAGAGACTTCATAGCATTACCTGAATAAATTATTTATATTTACAGGCTAAAATATATAAATATATTTTATAATTCATACATGAGCGTCGAAAGTTTTATATTTAAGTGAGCAGGGAGATCGGAGAGTCACTCCAGGTAGAGCCGCTACTTCTCCGAATTGAGAGATCACAGCTCCGATACTATGGCCATGTGGTTAGAATGTCTCAGGAAAGAATCTCTGGACAGATTTTACTGGTAAAACCAACCGGCAGTAGACCCAGGGGTAGACCCCAAGCAAAATGGTTGGATAAGATCCATGGCTGGTCTCGTTTGGCTGGTCACATTTGGGGATCCAGCCGGATTAGTGTGAGACAGTTGATTCTGACAGGACCTACTGGAAGGAGTGTGTGAGGATTCAGCCTCCACGACCCTCTCAGGAAGAAGTGTGTGAGGATTCAGCCTCCAAGACCCTCTCAGGAATAAGTGGACGAAGAAGAAGAAAAAGAAAAAGAAGACAAAAGCACTGTTTTTGAGATTCTGAATCTAATGTTTTTTTTTTAAGTGAAGGCTATATACACACTGCATTTTATGTCTATGAATATACAGTATTCATATATAGAATGTAACATCTCAGCGCAAAGAACTCACTAAGTTTGCAAGACTGATATAAAAACAAAATCAACTAACAAACAACAACAATGAAAAAAATAAACATGAAACAATAAAATAAAATAAAATAAAATAAAATAAAATACAAAAAAAAAAAAAAATCAGAAAGTTCAGATGATAAATTGCTTTATATATTTTTAAGCCAGCATTAATCAGTGACTATCACATGTGAATGTCACATATAAAGAAACGGTAGTTTACCGATATCGGAATTAAAAGGAGGTAAAAAGAAACAAAACAACAAACAAATAACAAAAAAAACAAAAAAAACAACAACAAATAATCAGGACAGATAACATTTACTAATTGCTTCAAAAGATAGTCCTCGACTGCTGTTAACCCACACCCACCCACACACATACGCCCCCCCCCCCCCACACAGAACGATGTTGAATAACACATTTTTTATAAATGAAAGCAAAAAGAAAACAAAAGAACCTGATTTATTAACAAACGTTTTGTTTAGAATTTTGTACTTGGAATTCTTGTACTTGGTCTGTAAGAAAATATAGTTAAGATCTCTCAGAAGAAAGAATTTGCCAGATCTTTATTGACCATGTGATGAAATAACACGAAGAAAATTAGCTATCTTGTTCTGAATGTTTAAATTAAAACTTCTGTCAAAGACCACGTGGTTTACTTCAACTTTATTGTACTCAATACATAAACACACACACACACACACACACACACACACACACACACACACACACACACACACACACACACACACACACACACACACACACATACAGTCACTCACACACACACTTACACACATACACACACATACACACGTACACACATATACACACACATACAAACATACACACATACAGACACACAGACACTCACACAGACACACTTACTCACACACACACACAGACACACATACATACATATACACCCACATAGACACTCACACACATACACACATAGACACACATACATATACACACATACACACACAAACACACACAATAATTATATTTATACACAGAATCACAGTAATTCCATATATATATATATATATACATGTTTCAGTGTACGTTTTAATGTATACACACTTATACACATACACGTGCTCATACAGATGCGTGGTGACACATACCTGTGGTGACAGACACACGCGAGCCCATACACAAACACGCAAACACACATATGTATGTCTATAAATCTAAATATATTTACATGCAAAAATACATACATACATTGTTCATTTTAGACATACATACATGCATTCATACATACATTAATACATACATACATTAATACATACATATATACATACATTAATACATATATATATACATACATACATACATACATTAATACATACATACATACAAACATACATTAATACATACATACATACAAACATACATTAATACATACATATATACATACATACATTCATACATACGTTAATACATACATTAATACATACATATATACATGGTGGCTGCCAACTCGTTTTCGAGTACGGCCACTACTTTATATCCATGTAGGAGAACCCCTACCGATGCGCTGAACGAGTGTGAATTTTAGTCCAGCAAGCGACTTGAAAACTCTGGTACAAACACTACACTTGTGACAATTATTGACACATAGTGCTGGGCCCATGGTACCATGTGACGACAAGTGCAGAGAGATCTCCAGATATAAAGCAATGCCTGTGCCGTGAAGCTTTTATAGTGAGCAAAGGCACTGCACAAAGCCAGTCCCACTCTCTTAACCAAGATGATATTTACCAAAAAGAAGAACAAGTCAACATCATTGGATACCATCTGGGTTGCAGGTGTTATATCAGAGTTTTCCTTCTCCTAGAATTCCGCCTTGACAAAGGCTAAGGGGTCATCTCTCCCGGTGATTTTGGATGGCCATAGACTCTTGAGAGCTCCCTTGCCCTTTGACAGGTTTTGTTTTTAGTCCTGCAGGATGTCCAACATTACCCTCTTCACCAAGAAACCTTGGTGGGGTTGCCAGTTTAGTCGCCAACAACCCGACCATGGGACAGGTTGTACTGGGATACATGTTACTAGTAGCACCAACTGGTGACCTGACATAACACACATACATACATACATACACACACACATACATAGAGGTATACGCATAAACAAACATGCTATTGTACATACTGATGTTACATCGATGCAGAATGCAGGTCATGTAGTCTTTTATTCACCAACCGGTACTTTTCCCATATATAAAGCAGTGCAAACACACATGTGCACATATACAAATGTTTACATATTTACTCTCTTAAATTAGCTGTTTGATCCATTAATGGAATGATGGATATGCTTAGCAACGAACGTTGAAAAAGATGTTTTTTTACGAGTTTTTCGACCACGCCCACCCAGATGATGTTTTAGGCGGAGTTTTCTCATCTGTACCTCAACACATGAAATATCTATTGGTCATTTATAAATGGTTTCTATGGTTAATGCTTTGTCTTTGGAATAATAAATCAACATAATTAGGAAAGAAGATAGATAGGTATGTTAAAATTTATTTGGTAATATGATAGTAAAGTAAAATGAATGTTAGCACCAAAATGGCATCACATCATAATGGCAATTCTATTGGCTTTAGAGAAAATGAAACTATATATATAAAAAAAACAACAAAAACAAAACAAAACGAATACTACAAACAACATAAACGAAGACAGTAAGAGATAAATATGTTTTCGTTGAATAGTAAAATATGGTAATGAATAATAAACAAAAAAACATTACTAAAAACATATTCTGATATAAAATTCAGTCGGCGCCAAAGAAGCACTTATTACAAACATTAAGTACAGTTTTATCTTCAAGCGATCCATAAGATTTCTATTGTTATGTTTTTTCCACCATACGAGTAAAGCGACATTTCGAAGTTTTTAACTGTTGATGTTGAAAGTTAACTTTTCCAGAAGAACTTCCTTGGTAATGGATGTAAGAAGAGAAGTTTTATGTAATTAAATACAACACCACCACATTTGTGTCATACTCCTTTCCTACCCACTTGCTCCAAGTCAGCCATTCCGATTAAATTTAGAAAAGGAGCTGACATATTTAATTTGTCTTCAGAATCAATCAATCAATCTTTATTTCCTATAAAATTGGCGTACGGACACATATACACACACAGAGACAAAGGCACAGACAAGCACATACACATTCACAAATACACACAAAGACACACACACACACACACACACACACACACACACAAGTCAGACATACAGAGACACACATACAGACACACAGACACAGAAAGAGACGTAAAACATACATAGACACACACTCTCTCACACACACAAATACATACACACACACACACACATATATATATATATATATATATATATATGAACAATTTCTCAGAATACCCGACTTTTTATTGATCTCTGCCTCTCTCTCCTTTCTCTCCCCTCTCTATCATTCCACTTTTACACAATCTTCACACCATCGCCACCTTATCATTTTCTATCTTATTACAGGTTTGTTTTCACCGACATCTAAATAAACTTGTAAATATCTGGGAAACGTAAACAGTGTAAAACCCCGGAGGAAATATATTTGATGTATGAGAGCTATGAAATATCTTTCCACTGTTTGAATTACTACGAAGTTTAATGTGAAGTAGAAAAACATTCATTAGGAAACAAACAAGTGACAACAATATGGCAGTCGCCGGTAGACCGTTGATGGGAACGAGGTGAGAATTTAGTTTCTCTATTAGAGCTGGACAGATAAAATTGAGGTGTTGCAAATATAATAATATTAATTATATTATGATATTATTATAATATTATTAAATTAGGCGGTCGATTGGGAGAATCGGTAGAGGGTCGGATGCCATGCTTTGCAGCATAGAGTTACGGCCCTTTACGGTCTGAGTTCAAATCCCGCCGAAGTTAACTTTTACGAGGTCGATAAAATAAAGTACCATTAATTCACTGGTGTAATTTCTGGCCTTGTGCCAGAAGTAGAAACAATTATTATAATATTATTATTCACTCGCGAATACATACGTACACACACACACACACACACACACACATATATATATATATATATATACTATAAAGTATGTCCATAGAATCATTTCATAATATATATACACCATTTCCTCTCCCAATTAGCATAATCAACCACACAAAAAAACCAATTAAACCATGCTATAAGATTAAAAGGCACCTATGAAGAAATAGTAGATAAATAAACGACAGCCATCTATTCGCGATCAACCGCTATAGAATATTTACCCAACATTTCAATAGCACGTGGAAATCGATTAAATATACCGTCAACCATACACGATTAGGTATAAAATTAAAGTTAGAAGAAAAAATGCATATACACATACCAGGATTACGTTTCTACCCTTAGGGTGTCATTCGTTTACGGAAATATCCTATCAAGGATAAATTCTCGAGCTTCGAACTCATCAGGAAACAAACTCACTTGGACAAAGATTTTTCTTAAATGATCCTCGCCAGAAACGAATTCAAAATAGCTAAGAACTGTGACGTGGCAGTGGTCAAGTCAGAAAGAATGTGATTGGTGCCTTACGGCGAGTGGACTGGTTGCTAGAAAGCGCAGCCCAATATTGCCCAAATTGCATCTCAACCTTATGGGAGATTATCAAATATAAAGATTTACATATACACAAACTAGACAAAGTCACAGATATATATGTTTTGGCAACCATCCACGATGTGGCTCAATGATGAATTAATAAATTAAATAATCAGAGCAATATACTATAAAGTATGTCCATAGAATCATTTGATAATATATATATACACCATTTCCTCTCCCAATTAGCATAATCAACCACACAAAAAAACCAATTAAACCAGGCTATAAGATTAAAAGGCACCTATGAAGAAATAGTAAATAAATAAACGACAGCCATCTATTCGCGATCAACCGCTATAGAATATTTACCCAGCATTTCAAATATATTCGCGATCAACCGCTATAGATTATTTACCCAACATTTCAAATATATATATATATTTATATATATATGAATAATAATTATATAATAATTGTTTCTACTTTTGGCACAAGGCCAGCAATTATCCAGTGTATTACTGGTACTTTATTTTATCGACCCCATAAGGATGAAAGGCAAAGTTAACCTCGGCGGGATTTGAACTCAGAATGGCAAGGGACGTAACTGTATGCGTCAAATTGCCAACAGCCTCATAAACACCACGTGTTAGGTGACAAGGTCATCCATTTTTTTCCAGCGGTAGCTGAGAGAAAACAATCGACAATTGTTTCGGAATGTTTTGGTCCTTATCAGGATTGTGTATTCTCCTCGCTGCTACGCTCTGGAACTGTTGAGAACACATAGTATTCTCAAATGTAAAAATCGGCTGTTTAGCCTCGTTTGCATAACGAATGATTTTACGGCCGGCATTGCCGAAAAGTAAAAATACAAAATTTGTTTTTGCTCTTAACATGGTGGATACCTAAATGTATTCGTGAGTGAATAATAATGATCATAATATTAATATTCAGTTTGTTTGCAAGCGTCATAAACACCGCGTGATAGATGACAACGTCAACCTTTGGTTCCAGGAGGGTCTCGTAGGGTTTCCTATACGGGTAGTATAATCCGGTATCAAGGTTTAGTGTAATGTCTAGGAAGTCTCCTGAACTCAGGTGAAGTTGAGTAGGGAGAGTAGGCTGTCGTCGCTGTACAGGTCCCCTCCAAACTGTGGGAAGCGACCTTTTAATCTCGACATTGCATAGAGTTCAAATATATATATATATACACACATAAATACATTATTTTATGTCTTTAATGGGTTCTGTCACTGGGGTACGCCCATGCTGGAGAACTACCTCAATGGTTTTTGCAGTTTTATGGCTAGAAGTTTGTATATAATTCAGTTAGCAGCAGCTGATCTTCCTTGAGTGTTCTCATGAATAGTTGGTTGATTATCCAATGGTTTCTTCAAAGTTTCAATAGAAGTTCTTTTTTGTTTCTGATTGATTTAAGCAGGCAGCCGGACACTTGTAAGCTTATAAATATTAGTGGTTGACAATAAGTGGTTTTTGCTCGCGATTTTGAAGGTGGTATATGTAGAAGCTGGTAGTTCATGCGTTAAAATGTTCATTAAAGCTGAAGTTTAGAACAGAATCTTCCAAGATCTTGCATATATACATTATATATGTATGCATACATACATGGGTACATACATACATGCATACATACATAAATACATACATATATATATTCACATACATACATACATGGGTACATACGTACATACATACATACGTACACACATACGTACATACATACTACTCAAAGATGGCATCCCGGTACTAACTACCTATGAGATATGATGTAGTGGCCAAATTAGTACACAATGCAATCCGTAGAAAGGATAGTGTCGACAATAAACATATTAAAAGTTACAGTTATGTGGAAGAGATACACTTACATAATATGAACGAGGAGTGGTGGAATGTTCCAGTCAAAACCTCAATAAAATGCAAACATAAGAGACCAGATATAATGATATGGGACAGGGAAAAGAAGGCATGCTCAGTAGTGGAACTTAGCTGCCCAGCAGAGGCCAATATAATATTAAAGATTAGTGAAAAGAAGATATGTTAGTAAATCTTGAGAAGTTGGGCTTCACAGAACCGGAAAGAAGACAACTAGTTAGGAAATTACAAGCACAATCCATTAATGGAACAATAAACACCTGTAAAACATTTCAAAAATTCTGCATGTAGTAACTGCATGTACACATCGACAGCTACAAAATATATGAACATGCACACATATAACTCAAAACATCCACATCCACAGATACAATAACAAGCGTACCTGCACACATGCACACATACATACTAGTGGCTGTCCAATTGTATCCAAAGAAGACCATCACTGAATATTATAAGGATCATGTGTACTATCAGCGGCTCTGTAAGCTCGCCAACCTCTTACATGTCCTTTAGCTATTTTACAAAAAGTTGCATATCTGTACTGGGCGCGATTTGATAGGAAGTTACTGATCTAAAGAATGAGAGATGGATGAAACCCACAGGGAAACATTTTTGACATGAGATTCTCGTGTCAAACAACTTC
>OZ024740.1:336245621-336270621 GCA_964016885.1 Eledone cirrhosa | reverse complement strand
AACACCACCACAACTTACTCTTTATCTGCTCACAACTCAGGGGTTTGTTAGAGACCTATCTTTGCCAAAGGCCGGGAATTTAGCGTATAAGAAGATGGGATTATATATCATCTTATCTTCAATTTATAAAAAAACTCTTCTTTTGACTTTTATAGAATTTTAGCACGAAATAATTTTGGGATTTAACTATAGTTATATTATATGCTGTTACTGCACAACAGAGAAAACACGTTCATATAGCAAAGAATCTAAAGAAGGGAAAACATTTTTTGCGAGATACATTAGCAATGTATTATCAGGCTTATGTGTTTAGTCCATTTGAGTAGCATCATGCGCAAATTTCTTTTACCATTACCCCGGCATTACCAAAATCATGTGAGGGAAATTGGATAGACAGAAGCTGTATGGAAGCCCATTTTATAGAAGCCCATTGTATGGAAGCCGTAATTCTAGCGGCTAACGTTTCCACACAATATGTCATACGAAACTTCCTTGAGAATTACATTAGGTGTACATGTGTCTCTGTGAATGCGTGTGGCTCTGTGGTTAGGGCATTCGACTCACAATCGTAAAGTTGTGAGTAAGATTCCCGGTGGTGTGTTGTGTCCTTGAGCAAGACACCTTATTTCACACTGCTCCATTCCATTCAGCTGGCAAAAATGAGTTGTATCTGTAGTTTGAATAACCAGCCTTGTCATTCCTGAACCTCTTCAAGAATTACCTTAAGAATACACGTGTCTGTGGAATACTCAGCCAATTGCATGTTAATTTCACGAGCAGGCTGTTCGGATCGGATCAAATGGAACACACGTCGTCGCAACCGACAGAGTGCCAGAGAGAACACGTATCCTTGACATACTTATACGTTAAGTTCAGGAGTAGGCTGTTCTGTTGACGTCGCCTCCAGCACTTTCCCATCCTCCCACATACAGTTGAGCCTAGCACCCAGGCTGATGACAACCAACTGATACATTAATTGTCGAATCCACAGAGGTCGCTTTACTTTCAAGGCGGTACCTTAACACTGATTTAGCCAAACTGAATCAGTAAAGAACTATTGGTAGTGAAGTATGAAAACATCTGAATGTAACAGTAGGGGCTGGATTAAACATACACACATTCACTCACACGCTTACATATACATAAATACTTATCGACAAACACACACACACACACATAACACATAACACATATAGAGATATTTGAAAACACGCACACACACATGCATACACACACACACTTACACACACCCATACACCCATACAGCCCCCCCCCCCCCCCCCCCCCACATACACACTAAAATAGAGAATAGAAAAATATTGGATTTTGTGACAATGAAATTGCTACGTTTATTTCTTCCAAAATAGAGAACAATTTGGTATCTGATCTCATCTTTTGTTTTTCAGCTTCTTGTAATATATATATATAGTCTTCTAGGTTTTCCAAATGAGAGCGTCAATATACAGGTAACTCGTGTATTAGTTTAGTTGGCGCCAGTCGCAACTTAATTTATACACCAACATGATATTATTAAGTAAAGGCAGCTTTACTTTTAGTAAATTACAATAATATGTAAGGGTTGACAAACCTGATAACTTACACTGAAAATTTCGTACAGCTATATATATATATATATATATATATATATATATATATATATATACATATATACACAGTATATATACATGTATATATATATATATATATATATATATATATATATATATATATATATATATATATATACATGCACCCCCCCGCCCCCACACACCTTAACATTGTATATATATATATATATATATATATATATATATATATATATATATATATATATCCATTGCATAAATAACAGAATGTGCAGAAAATTCTAAATAAATTATGTTCCTTTCTCACGTAATAACTGCTTTTAGTGGAGATTTTGTTCTCAGTTCTACAAAGTTCATGTAAGACACACATCGGGAACATTGGCCTACTTGCCACATATCTGGGTTCTGGTATGGGTTCACAGCTGCTCCACACTCTAACAGCATAAAAGAAGTGTATTCAATTGATTGACAATGATTAGCTAGCTAACATGTTAGAGACGAGATGTTATGCATCACTGTCCTGGGCCCCATTATCCCAAAGTTTTGCCAGTCGATTGGAAAATACTTTTTCATAGTCTAGATTTGGAGGAAAGGGATTCTTGATTCATGTCCTTTTCAGAGCCTCCAAAACTGATGACAAGAGGAAGGAATGTATCCTCAAATTGGAAACCTTACTCAAATGCTTGCACAAAATAGATTCCGCAAAAGGCACACAAGGACTAGATCGTAGAGTTAAACCGGACAATCGATTAAGACTACAGACAAGTAGGTAACCACGGGATCTGAACTCAAAATGCAAAGTTATGGAAACAGAAAGCGCAATGAAACTCGTTTCACACTATAACAAATCTGGCAACCCATCACCCTCTGTACTGCTGCTTTATTTTGCTCGAAATGTTGTCCTATATTCCAACGACTCACAAACACTGGCTGACAGCCAGCATGTTTCCTGTTATTGTTGCTTCTAGCGCTTCTAGATAGCTTCTGTTTCCTCTCAATTGTCTTCATTTTCATGTCATCTTTGTTCGATGGCCTTCACGATGATCCTCGCCTCTCTTCCTCTATTTCCTTCTTTTATATCTCAACACCTCTGAACCATGCACTAAATATATAACCCAACCTATCACTTGATAATTGAAGCCTCCTCAAACTCTCTTCTTTCTCACCGCACGCGTTCAACATCAACAGATATTGAAGTTGAATATCAAAGACATTGAAATTTACCAGTCAGGTGAAGAAGCTTTCAGATACAACGCGTGTCACCATTTCCTCCCCACGTCTCTCCCCCTCCCTCTCTCTCCTCCTCCTCCTCCTCCTCCTCCTCCTCCTCCTCCTCCTCCTCCTCCTCCTACTACTACTACTACTACTACTACAAATAAAATAAAATATATTAAACTTAAGCCAAAATCTCTCTCTCTCTCTCTCTCTCTCTCTCTCTCTCTCTCTCTCGCCCCCCCCTCTCTCTCTCTATATATATATATATATATACAGGGAGAGAGAGGTAAGAACCTTCAACGAACATGCATACTTACAACAAAGTGTTTTTTGTTTTCGCGTGTGTGTAAATATATATATATATATATATATATATATATATATATATATATATATATGTGTGTGTGTGGGTGTGTGTGTGCATGTATGCATGTGTGCGTGTCTGTGTGTATGAGTGTATTGTAGTGTTTGTTTATAAAAAAGGGAATCAGATTTATATATATGTAGCGCACACATATACACATACATACAGACACGCATGGTATACATAATATGTGTACACACACATATTTATATATACATGATTATATATATATGTGTATGTATATATATATATCTATGTGTACGAGTGTAAATGCAGACATGTCCACACACGTCCACATACACACACACACACACACACACACACACATATATATATATATACATATATATATATATATATATATACACATGAACATACACGTATGTGAGTATTCGTGTTAGTAAATAGTTAGGTAGAGATATATGAGATAGACAAATATAATGATATTCATAGATAGGCATAGAATATGTACAATGAAATTCCTATGTCCTTTATTATGTACATAAAGCCCATTGTGACATTGTAATCACATGCTGGAAAACAGTATCTTCACGGACATTCTATATGTGAACAGTATTGCAATTTAATAGAGATTGTTGAAAGTGTTCGATGAGGGAAATCTGTCTCACAGACACGTCATGCTCTCTGCTCGTGTTTTAGATTGTCTATTGCAATCGCAGTTTGTTTGATCTTCTATATTAATGATCGAAAACCATTTGTTTGTGTATCTTTCTATAGTAAATAACAGGCAGTTTTGTGAAAACGCAAGAGAAGGTAATTCAGTAGGAGTTTTATATAGTATCGTGTCAATTATATTAACCCTTGCTTGTTGTTCCCTCTAAATGTTCTTTCTATAAATTGAATTATACACTTCAGAAGCCCCTCATCTGAAAGAGATGAGATGAATATATTTTGGAAAACCGCAACTAAGTGATATATTATTGATGCTAAGGCAAGTAGCTCATATACTACTACTACTACTAGTACTACTACTACTACTACTACTACTACTACTACTACTACTACTACTATACTACTACTACCACTACTACTACTACTACTATACTACTACCACTACTACTACTACTACTACTACTACTACTACTACTACTACTACTACTACTACTACTACTACTACTAATAATGATGATGATGAACACAACAACAAAACCGATAACAACAACAGCAATAATAATAATTCTACGACTAACTCCAAATCTATCTATATCATAACGATGTCTTTTCATCTACTAACGTTCTATTCTGCCAATATCTATTGAATTACCAATGTCGATTCTTTCTAGTAGTGTCAGAACTAGATGATAAGGTTCTTCGACGTTCTGTTAGGTGAAGTCAAGGAAAGCGTAGGAAACGTTAGTCTTTAGATCAGCCCACATACGATTTGTTAAACTACTCGAGCGTCTCCTGCTGGAAACATTTGTGTAGTTTTAAAAGGCTTTCTTGCTCTTTTATATTCTACGGTCTGTTATATTCAATTCTAGAAACTCACTTGTGCATATTTCAATTCGTATTGCTATATAGTAAATTAAAACACTAAATAATATTTCCCACGAGATTTGGTTTTGTTTAGTAACAATAGACTGAAAGAAAATTGCTCGTAAATTTCAAGGTTTGGCTATTATTCCTCCTACAAGGTTACGCTGTGATATTATCTCCTGATATCACGTCACGATTACTTGGTAATTCGTAAGAACTTTATTAGTTACACACGCTAAGAAACATATTGTCTCTATCCAATATATCTGAATAATTCTGCAGCTGCAACTATCATATATGAAGAAAGCTATCAATTACGACAGCTGAACATAATAATTAATATTAGAGCAAACTTCATCCTTGATCAATTGCCGAGTATTTCCAACACAAAGCACAATTAAGACTTACATATTGGAGTACTACTCAGATTTATGAAACGTTGTTTATACAAGGTCATTCAATTGACTGACAATGAATTGGTAAAATTGTACAGCGCTAGAGGAAATGTTTCTGAATTCAAATCTCGCCGTCATTCCGAGATTGATAAAATAAATACCAGTTAACTGTAACCGGCTAGAATTCTCTCACCTCTTTCTGTTCAAATCGGCCATAACTGGCCACTCATACTGATGTTAAGGTATTGTTCTCAAAATAAATAATATCAAAATCTCATAGATTCGATATTATGTGAGACATTATGTAAGATAAAGCCTTTACCGCAGAAATACAATAGTATATGTAGAGTAATGTAAATGCTAAAGAGCTCCTATAAAACATATTGCTGTGAATGGAATAATAATAGAAAAAGAGGCAATAATTAATTCACCAACACACTACATCGGTCTAGTTTTCATCTAACCTAACTACATACCCTCTTCACCCAGACCCAAACGTTTTTCCAACTTCCATCACCTTTACTGTGTCACACCTATAAGATCCTGCACTTAATATTTCACCCATTTATTTCCTCCCATAGCTGTAATATTCAGGGATTTCCTCCATCCCTACCAATACTCTTCCTGTAAAGATTGACCGCCCCTGTCTCACATGTGTGAGGCAAATATGAATACTGTCCATAGTTATATGACTAACATATAAAAAAAGAAACACACTTAAATCCTTTTATTTCTTTAGTCCTAAACTGGGCTCAATATATTTGTATAAGCTTCGAAATTGGTACTGTACAGGTTTTTCTTAACCTTACTACTCTTCACCGACTTTTATAACTGACTTCAGCTTATATTAGATGTCTAAATATGACTTTTACATGTCTGATTAAAAATATTCCGTGATCACATTTGTGTGGTTGATTCTAGAGACTCAGATATGCTACTTTATATTCCTGAACCATAAAGCTAAATATTATTACAATAACATTTCTATGTTCTTAGCATAATTTTTGTGAAACTTTGTCTTTTACTATAGAGAAGTGTATAAAATGGATATCAATGGTACACTATTTATCCTCTTTATACATATACTATCATCGTCATAATCGCTGGCATCCCTGGGTCTCAAGAATTTGATTCCCTTCAATTTATAAGCATCTAAGGTGAGTGTATAAATCTACGTTTGATCTAATAGAACTTTAACAACGAGGACATGTGAATTGGAGCGCAGCTAGGTCCAAGAACCACCGTTTAAAGCGGTAGTGCATGATTTAGTTGTTACATCTAGGAGGCCTAATGACTATGTTGTGGGGGCGTTATTAAGTATTAGGTAAGTTAAAAATCAGATGGCCGGGTTTGCCTCAGCAGATCTAACCTTAGACGTTATCAGGGAGGCCATGTACAAAATGTCGATTATGGTTACTTTGGCAATTCTTCATATAAGGAGTGTGGAAAATAATGTGCTTCGATCGGTAGACTTCGACGTCATTTGAAAGTTCAACTGGGGACCAAATGCAGAAAATAATGTAAGTCCTTAAAAGGGTTAAATCTTCATGCTTGTGCCACCCATGTGTAAGAAATGGATCAAGTAATGGCAATTCTCGAAATAGAGATGCATCCATCATGTATGTATGTATGTATGTATGTATGTATGTATGTATGTATGTATGTATGTATGTATGTATGTATGTATGTATGTATGTATGTACGTATGTACGTATGTATGTATGTATGTATGTATGTATGTATGTATGTATGTATGCATGTATGTATGTATGTGACAGATGTTGCTATTATTTTAGAGCAAAGGAAAGAGAGCAGTATACTTGCTCGAGGAAAATCGTATTTGGAAAGAATACCTCAAATAAAATAGCAACAAAAGTTAAAAAAAGAGAATTAAAAAAGAAAAAAGAATTACAACAAACAGATAAGAGAAAAGAGGAAAACCGCATCCATCATTCAAATTTTCATTTCTAATCGTATTTCAACTGAATATCTTGCGG
Source organism: Eledone cirrhosa (assembly GCA_964016885.1). Taxonomy (NCBI): domain Eukaryota; kingdom Metazoa; phylum Mollusca; class Cephalopoda; order Octopoda; family Eledonidae; genus Eledone; species Eledone cirrhosa. The sequence continues at coordinate 336,263,567 of OZ024740.1, read as the reverse complement.
CAGAAGAGATGAAGAGATTATTAAGGTAATTTGAGAAAAGGAAAACCGTAATTATTTTTAGGAACCAAATCAATTTACTTCCCAAGCTTGCCCAGGCTTACCCACTTGCCATAAGATCTTATTACTTCTTTATTTTACGTAAACAGAGGCCTTATCAGAAAGTTTTGAATCCCAATTTTACAATCCTATTTTGTATGTTTCTAGTTAACGGATCATGTAAAGTAATTAAACAATGTTTAATTGACGTCCGAGTTATGTGATGTTTTATTTGAGTAGAAGTAAGAGGTGTATACATGGTTGAGTGAACAAGGAGTGCACCCTGTAAACACGTTGTTTGAGATTCAAACCTTGTGTTAATGTCTTTTACCATCGCATCGGTTGACCGAGACTTTCTGAGTGAAACTTTACAGACGGAAGTTGTGCACGACGTTCTCGTATATATATATATATATATATATATATATATATATATATATTTAATTATGTAATAAACAACAAAATATAATTATTCCATTACCAAAGGTTTCACGAAGACAGACGACCCCAACAAAGGCGTCCGAAGTCGTTCATCAGAAGGAACATTTTCCTTCTGATATATATATATATATATATATATATATATATATATATATATATATATATATATATATATATATATATATATATATAGTGACGAAACATAAGTCAATTGCATGAACTCATAATCCTTTATTTACTGCTATATATATTTCGATGATAGCCATTGAATGGCTATGACCTCATCAGGCAGTTAGTCAGTTCTTAGATATGCCAGCTCTGTGTTTATAGTGTTGATGGTATCAGAGCCTTGGGACATATGAGCTTGTTAGGATTAATTTGATGTTGTCAGAAGGAATAGTCTTGATTCTCATTGGTCAGTTTGTAGATGGTAGTAGGGTTGGTTTTTGACCTCAAAGAGGCAGGTGGTGTTGTAAAGTTCAAACCGTCAGGCAAGATGACAATAGTTCCATATGACTGATTTTCACAAAATTCCTGGTCAGATATATATTCAATTAAGGTTAATAGTATGAAATAGATACTACAGGTCATTCTTAAATTGAGGAATATATATATATATATATTTAGCTAATTGAACACACACGTGCGTTTTCTCCAACAATGTTTCCGTTTCATGCTCTTTTAATTCTCCTCTACCTTTTCTTTTGATGAAGGACTAACGTCCGAAATGTTAAAATTCTTTTCCTACTATATCAAGCGTTAAACTCATATATATCTTCATTGAACTGTATTGTTTATTGTGTTGTTTTCCGTATAATGTTCGTATTTATGTATGTATGTATGTATGTATGTATGTATGTATGTATGTATGTATGTATGTATGTATGTATGTATGTATCCCAGTACAATGTATCCCAGTACAACCTGTCTCATGGTCGGGTCGTTGGCGACTAAACTGGCAACCCCACCAAGGTTTCTTGGTGAGGAGGGTGACTTTGGACATCCTGCAGGACTAAAAACAAAACCTGTCAAAGGAGCTCTTAAGAGTCAATGGCCATCCAAAATCACCGGGAGAGATGACCCCTTAGCTTTTGTCAAGGCAGAATTCTAGGAGAAGGAAAACTCTGATATAACACCTGCAACTCTGATGGTATCCAATGATGTTGACTTGTTCTTCTTTTTGGTAAATATCATCTTGGTTAAGAGAGTGGGACTGGCTTTGTGCAGTGCCTTTGCTCACTATAAAAGCTTCACGGCACAGGCATTGCTTTATATCTGGAGATCTCTCTGCACTTGTCGTCACATGGTACCATGGGCCCAGCACTATGTGTCAATAATTGTCACAAGTGTAGTGTTTGTACCAGAGTTTTCAAGTCGCTGGCTGGACTAAAAAGTCACACTCGTTCAGCGCATCGGTAGGGGTTCTCCTACATGGATATAAAGTAGTGGCCGTACTCGAAAACGAGTTGGCAGCCACCATGTATGTATGTATGTATGTATGTATGTATGTATGTTAAGTCAGGCCGCTCTCGAGTGCTACTGGTAACATGTAACCCAGTACAACCTGTTTCATGGTTGGGTCGTTGGTGACTAAACCAGCAACCCCACCAAGCTTGCCTGGTGAGGAGGATGATATTTGGACACCCTGCGGGATGAAATACAAGACCTGGCAAAGGACGGAGGAACTTAGCAGAGCCAACGGCCATCCAAATAGTACTCTTTTTTCACCTGGGAGTGAAAGGCCGCCATTTAATGTTATAACACCTTTCAAGGAGAGGGAAACTGTGAAAAAAAACCGGTGGCTTCGGAAGTATCCGATGATGTTGACCAGTTCTCCTTTTCGGGTAGTGTTTTTGATGCTCAGAGAGTGGAATTGGTCGAGTGCTAGGCCTTTCCCCACTTAAAAAAACCTTCAAAGCACAGGCATTGCTTGTTCAGGATATGTTACAGGTTTGTGTGCTCGGCCGTAGCCTAAAAGTGTACCATTTTCTGTAATCTCACAAGCGATTGCAATACACTTAGCAGAGTTTGCAGCCAGCATGTATGTATGTATGTATGTATGTATGTATGTATGTATGTATGTATGTATGTATGTATGTATGTATGTATGTATGTATGTATGTATGTATGTGTGTATGTATGTATGTATGTAGGTATGTGTGTATGTATGTATGAGTGTATGTATGGACAAAGGAGCTCTTAAGAGTCAATGGCCATCCAAAATCACCGGGAGAGATGACCCCTTAGCCTTTGTCAAGGCAGAATTCTAGGAGAAGGAAAACTCTGATATAACACCTGCAACCCAGATGGTATCCAATGATGTTGACGTGTTCTTCGTAAATATCATCTTGGTTAAGAGAGTGGGAATGGCTTTGTGCAGTGCCTTTGCTCACTATAAAAGCTTCACGGCACAGGCATTGCTTTATATCTGGAGATCTCTCTGCACTTGTCGTCACATTGTACCATGGGCTCAGCACTATGTGTCAATAATTGTCACAAGTGTAGTGTTTGTACCAGAGTTTTCAAGTCGCTGGCTGGACTAAAAAGTCACACTCGTTCAGCTCATCGGTAGGGGTTCTCCTACATGGATATAATGTAGTGGCCGTACTCGAAAACGAGTTGGCAGCCACTATGTATGTATGTATGTATGTATGTATGTATGTATGTATGTATGTATGTATGTATGTATGTATGTATGTATGTATGTATGTATGTCAGGTCACCAGTTGGTGCTACTGGTAACATGTATCCCAGTACAACCTGTCCCATGGTCGGGTCTTTGGCGACTAAACTGGCAACCCCACCAAGGTTTCTTGGTGAGGAGGGTGACTTTGGACATCCTGCAGGACTAAAAACAAAACCTGTCAAAGGGCAAAGGAGCTCTTAAGAGTCAATGGCCATCCAAAATCTCTGGGAGAGATGACCCCTTAGCCTTTGTCAAGGCAGAATTCTAGGAGAAGGAAAACTCTGATATAACACCTGCAACCCTGATGATATCCAATGATGTTGACTTGTTCTTCTTTTTGGTAAATATCATCTTGGTTAAGAGAGTGGGAATGGCTTTGTGCAGTGCCTTTGCTCACTATAAAAGCTTCACGGCACAGGCATTGCTTTATATCTGGAGATCTCTCTGCACTTGTCGTCACATGGTACCATGGGCTCAGCACTATGTGTTAATAATTGTCACAAGTGTAGTGTTTGTACCAAAGTTTTCAAGTCGCTGGCCGGACTGAAAAGTCACACTCGTTCAGCGCATCGGTAGGGGTTCTCCTACATGGATATAAAGTAGTGGCCGTACTCGAAAACGAGTTGGCAGCCACCATGTATGTATGTATGTATGTATGTGTGTGTGTATGTATGTATGTATTATGTATGTATGTATGTTTAGAGCTACTTTCGCCCAGAGAGTGGGATTGGCTCAGTGCACAGTCTTTCCTCACTTCAAAAAAAATCTTCACGCACAGGCATTGCACGATAGCATTAATTAAAGTAGCAGTAATGCACTGGGTAATTGTTTGCCTTGTGCCAAAAGTAGAAACAATTAATTAATAATTATTAATAATGTTATATCGTGCAATGGCCATACTCGATAACGAGTGGACAGCCATCTTCATGTATGTATGTGTGCATGTGAGGGTGCATGAGTTTACGTTTACTGCTTGGTTAGATCCCGTACTGTAGTGGTTCGACGAAAAAAGATTAATGATTGATAAAATAAATACTAGGCTTGACAAAAAAAAAAAAAGCATTGGAATCAATATGATCGACTAAATTCCATGAAAGTGGTGCCGCGACATGGCTGCAGTAAAACCACTGTACCTAGCATGACAGTAAAAGAATAAAAGAATAAAAGAAATAAGAATTATATTAGGTCCTTAAGTATGAAATATCTGATTTCCTTATGTAGTTTCAATTTGAAATCGGACATTTCATAATTAATTGTTTCTACTTTAGGCACAAGGCCAGCAATTACCCAGTACATTACTGGTACTTTATTTTATCGACCCCGTAAGGATGAAAGGCAAAGTTAACCTCGGCGGGATTTGAACTCAGAATGGCAAGGGCCGTAACTCTATGCGTCAAAGCATGGCGTCCGACCCTCTACCGATACTGCCAATTAATAACCGCCGGAAAGGCCTAAACGATATTAGCAGATCAGCGTGTTCGCTGATAGAATAATACGAGAAGGTTTAGTGGTTAGTGTGTTCGACTCTCAATAGTAAAATCGTGAGTTCGACTTCCGGCGGTTCATCGAGTCTTTGAGCAAACCACTTTATTTCACGTTGCTCTCTTCTGACCAGCTGGCAAAAATATGCTGTACCTGACAAAAATGAATTGGCATAAACTGTGCCATGCCGAATCTCCCCTAAAAATACCGTTTTAACGCAAGAATTGGTTGAATGTTCAGCCACTTAAACGCTAATTTCACAAGCAGCTGTTTCGTTGGTTAAAGAACCGGAAAACTAGTCGTCGAAACTGACGGAAATCCAACAGTCGTGAATTTCTATGGTCTACTATAGTTTCACACTCTAATGATGGCTTCTGAATGAAGAAGTAGGCAATCTCTAGTCATTCTTTTTGAATAATTAATGCATCCTGTTTCCCAACCAGCCTGGACAAACAGCACACAATATATTATTGGTTAATGGATTTTAAAGTTTATTTAACCAGATATACTAAATTGAAGTGTAATATTCAATGAGTGTATGTGTGCGCGTGTATATATAACGATGCACACACACACACACACACACACACACACACACACACACACACACACACACACATATATATATATATATATATAATATATTACTACAGCCGTCACTTGCAAGTGGACATAAATAAGTAGTATGTACTACGCTTCCAATAAGGGTTTTAGGTGTCCCTGCGGTTACGAGACAAACACACATACACTTACTCAAGCAAGCACACAGAAACAGACACACTCATATATATGTATGATTATATATATGTATATATATATATGTATATATCTATTTTATATACTTAAAAAAAGTCTATATACCTAGTGTCCGAAACCTAAAGACCCTCTTCCTACTATATTTTTTTGTTGTTTCCGTTTACTTTTTGCACACACACACACACACATATATATATATACATACACACACACACACACACACATGCACACACACACAGAGACATATATTTAAAGGTACACATTCACAACGATGGAGGTTCACATGTGACTGAGACACTTATTGTCATACACACATACTCACACACACATACACACACATACACACACACTCTCTCTCATACATACACTTATATATGTATATAAAACATAAAAGTAAATTCCTTATAAGTAACAGTATAAACTGTTCGTGTTGGTCATAATACTATTACTGCATAATCTATAACGAAAATAAGTTTCCATTTTGAAGTTCCCTTTGTAGATTGCTAAAAGCTTTTGTAGATGTTACATAACTCTTTTCTGGAAGACATTTAGCTGTCTCCGAGGAGCACAGTTAGGCAGTACATATAGCTGCAGTAGTATAAATCAGTCTCCAAATATGGACATGTCGTTCTTTTAAGATGTATTTTTGAGCATGTTTACAAAAATGCGAACGAACAAGGAACTACTTACCTACCCACCTACCTACCAACTTACCTCCCTTCCTCCTAACCTACCTACTTACCTCCCTACCTATTATTTACGTACTACATACCTACTTTCCTATCTATCTATCTATCTATCTTGATAGAGTAAGACACGCTTCACATCGGCTCCGCTATTCCATCGGGATTTACCCTTACTATTGTAAGTACCGGATAAATTTTTCAGTGCAACACATTTGGAACACTAACCCGTTATTTAGGGAAACATTTTTGCATTTACCCCCTTTTTAGGGGGTAAAATAAATATCTATTTTTGCCGAAAAATTTCGTTCTTGGCAGCATGGCGGAAAAGATGGCAGACATGTCTGCCATTAGCTCTGCCACGCCCCCCAAGTCTGAAGAACAAAAAATAATTACAACAAAATTAGACAACGAAACAAACAAAGAAAATGAAAAAACAAATGTTAAGGAAAATGAGCAAACGGAAAACAAACAAACAGAAAATAATACAAATAACAACAGGGCAACTTTCGCCCAGAAAACAAAACAATCCATTACATACACACCAATTGACCTAACGGCCGCCAGAGAAAAACTGGCCGAAGCAAAGAAGCACATTGTTTTGGGGGAGAACGGAATGTTTTCCATTAACTCCCCCCCCCCCCCAGAATTCAAGAAAGCGAGAACAGAGAACACAGTTCTCTTCAGAACAATCCTAAACCAAACAAGAAAGCCAGCACAGCCCAGCCAAATGGAGATAGAGTTGGTCCTAAAAGACTATATGAAGAATATTCTCTTCATACGAAAGGACCGACTCTATGGCAGCATTTCGGTCCTAACAAAAGACAAGGAAACGGCGGAGAAGCTTTCCCTAAGCCCACTCTCATCGACAACATACAGCTTCTATCCCTCCTACATGGGTAGAAGAACACAGAGAGTAAAAATACAAACAATGCTGCCCACAATGGACTTCTGGTGGGCTATTGCTGGCTTCATAGACATGGGCGAGGACACAGTGCTGTCAATGGGGAAGACATCCGGAGATGCGTTCCTGGGAATGGGCCTCGACCTACTAGTCCAAATGAGGCCCAAAAGAATAGCACAAATCCCGGATCGCATCTGGCTGGATGAGCTCACCCCAATAGATATAATTGTAGAGGGGAGAAGACCAGCATGCTATTTATGCACGGAAAGGGGACACATTAAGGCTAACTGCCCGAAACGTATCCCCCAAAAAGGACTATTGCCCACACCCATCACAAACAGTACACCAACACCACCCACCTCCAAAAATACACTAATACCACACACAGCAAACAAAATACAAACACCACCAAGCACAACACAAACATCACCACCACCAGCACCAAACACAAGCACGACACAAAAATCACCACCACCATCACCAACACAAACACCACCACCACCATTACCAACCACAAGCACGACACAAACAGCACCACCACCACCACAAAACGCATTCCAAACAAATAATAAAAAAAACAGCAACAAATCTACCCCTCCCGCAAAAAAAAACAACCAGACACGACGCCCCTCCCACCTAGCGCTGAAGAGTTTCCCCCAACTTCTGAAGAAGAAGGAGGAGAAGCCTTCAGACAAGTTAAAAGAAAAAAAAGAAAGCACACACCCAGCACACCACAAATAACCCACACACAAACACCAACTCCAATAAAAACACCCCACCCTCAACAAACAAAAATAAATCTGCGCCTCCCCTCTCCGAAACATTGACAGCATCACAAAAAAAGACATTGCAATACACATATATAAATAAAGAAAACAAAAAACTGTTTAAATTAATAAACAATAGCCCTTTGGTGCAGACCGAAGGGCCAAACTTTATCTCAACAGAGAACTTCACCCATTTAAAAATGATAAAGGTCCCTCTGGACCTTTATCGTTCCTTAAAAGAACAATTTAGACAGGACGTGAGCCCCCCCCCCTGTTTAAAACCGTTAAATCGCGTCCTCTTGAAAGATTTCCCCATAACATCCCCTCTCCCTGACACAACTCCAAACACCCCAACCCCACCACACTCGGGCACCCCCACACCACCACAAAACATCCCTCCACCCAACACACCTGACGCCATGGAAATTACACAGCCCGGAGAGGTAGGTGCTTTTCTCTCTTCACTTTCAACACCAAAATAGATCAATTGAGAGTTGGCTGTTTGAACGCGCGTGGCCTGGGCTCAGCTTGGAAGCAAGCAAAGCTACTAAGTGACCTCAGGTCACGAAGTATAGATGTGATGGTTGTTTGCGAGAGTCGGATCAGCAGCGTGCGACAGCTGGCTCCCGCCTTCGATGACTTTGAGATGCACGAATCTCTCTGTCAACCCGGAGGCGGGGGAGTTGCCGTACTGCTGGATAAACGTCTGGCTCTCGACGTACAGATTGTTCACTCGGACCCGGGGGGTCGATTACTGGTGCTGGACGTCGGAGGCGGTGAAGGCAGGGCTTTCAGACTGGTCGGTCTTTATGCCCCCTTCGGGGCTGAAAGAGCCGACTTCTTCCAGCGACTGGAGACTTTTCTAGGAACGTCGCGTTCCCTGCTTTTAGTGGGGGACTGGAATGGAATCCTAGATGCGCGTTGGGACTATGCAGGGGCATGTCCCGATAGAGGGGGGTGTAGCAGCCTCAAGGGGTTACTCGATCGATTCAACCTGGTCGATAGATTTCGACTAGATTGTCCAACTGCGCCAACCTGGACCTGGGCAAACCGCAGTGGACAATCTAGATCGTACCTAGATAGGTTTTTGGTTAGGAGTAAGGATAGGGACGTATTTAGTTGTCCAGAATTGATCATGGTTGGCTATTCAGATCACAAATTAGTGACCTGCGTGGTCAACCTTGATAGAACGCATAGACAGGGTCCCGGTTACTGGAAGATGAACTTGTCCTTGCCGGCAAAGAAAGATTACAGGAACCGGATTAGTAGCTTAGTTAAGATGCGGTTGACGGGAGCGATCGTCAACAGTAGGTGGTGGGTATCTCTAAAGAGAGAGATTAGAGTAAGTTCGATAGGTTACAGTAAGGAACTAGCGGCGAATAGAAATAGGAAGGAAAGGGAGTTAACAGATAAACTAGAAGAGGCGATTAAGAGCGGAGACGTAGCCAGAGTGTTAGCGGCGAGAACGGCGTTGAGCCAGTTCTTTGACGCGAAGCACGAAGGCTGCGTTGTCCGAAGTAAAATACGTGCTTTAGGAAACGAGGGGATCAAAGCTGTTAGCTGGGCCCGCGTGACAGAAGCCAAGAGTGGGACTAAATCCACCATTCGGTCTTTGCGAGACCAGGATGGACGGGTGATCCTTGAACCTGAGCGGATGTGCGAGGCCTTTCAAAGGCACTTTGCTCGACTGTTCGGAGGGGGCGGGGGGCCGGACGGGGATGTGGACTTCGGTCCATACCTCGACGGTCTACCGCGTCTTTCGAGCGGCGAAGCGGAGTGCTGCGAAAGGCCAATCACAGCCACTGAAATCGGGGAAGCGCTCAGCCAATGCAGCAGACGCAAATCTCCAGGTCTCGATGGTCTACCATACGAACTTTATTTAGCTATGCCGGTCTTGTTCTCCGAACTCCTCGAGGCTGTCTATTGCAACTGGCAACAGAACGGGAGAATTCCCTGTTCTGTGACCAAGGGCGTGGTCACGCTAGTGAGGAAGGACGAGAGCAAGGGGGACGACTTAAGTAACTTTAGGCCCATAACTCTGCTGAATGCAGAGTTACAGATTTTGGCCAAGGTGTTGGCGAAGAGGTTGGCGCTTGTGGTGGGTGGTTTGGTGGGAGACACGCAGACATGCGCTATCCCGTCCAGGTCCATTCACGACAACCTCCACCTCATGCGATACATCATAGAGAGGGTTGGCAACGAACCCGGCTTTGGTGGGGCCCTGATCAACTTGGATCAATCTAAGGCGTTCGATAGGGTCGACCATGGTTACCTGGATGCGGTGCTAGCGGCGGCGGGCTTCGGACCCGTTTTCAGGGGCTGGATTTCTGCCATGCACAGTGGCAACATCTACTCTAGGATTAAAGTAAACGGCTACCTCTCGGAGCCGTTTCAAATCACCCGGTCCATCAGACAGGGGTGCCCCCTCTCCTCCCTTCTGTACGTATTGACTCTCGAGCCACTGCTGCGGAAGTTGGAGTTGCTGCGGGGCATACCCCTGGAACCGGGATTGCACAAAGCGGTCTCGGCCTATGCCGACGACGTAACAGTAATGGTGGCGGACGCCTCGGAAATCGGGGCGATCGCCACCCTACTGGAGGAATACGAAAGGCTGACGGGGGCTAGGCTGAACCGGGACAAGTCAGTCGGTTTGCAACTCGGAACGTGGAGGGGCAAACCGATGCCGTTAGACGGTGTCGTCGGGCGGTGGACGGAGGGCCCGGTGAAGCTGCTCGGGGTCTGGTTCGGACCGGACCTCCAGGTGGAGAAGAATTGGGGCGAGGTGACGAGCAGGGTGTTTGCGCTGACCCAGAAGTGGGCCAAGTGCAAACTATCACTGAAAGGTCGGGCGGAGGTGACGAACGCTTACATAGCGTCCGTCATCTGCTACCGCCTGACCGTCGTGCCTTGCCCCAAGGAAAAGATCACCATCATGGAACGCATGCTCTTCCAGTTCCTCTGGAAGAAGCGGCCTCCCATGGTGAGGAGATCCATCTGCTGCCAGCACCCTTCGAAAGGAGGGCTGGGTATGCCGTGGCTGTTGATGCGTAGGCACGCATTGAGGCTACGGCATCTACAGGTATTCCTCACCGGTCAGCCGGTGTGGGCCCCGTTTGTGAGGCGAGCCTTCCCACAGCTCGTCTCGGTCACCGAGCTGCAATCCTGGGTGAAGCAAAGACCGAGAAAACTGGGCAACTGGCACACCGAGTGTGCCCAGGCGCTCACGGCTATCTGGCAAGCGGACCCGACTGTCAGTGGAGAATCCACCTCGACATTCTATAGAGGGCTGGTGGCTAGCAGGGGCGACGACACCCTTGGAGAGTCGCTAGGCATGGAGGAGGACGAACTGGCCAGCCTGTTCGGTAGAACTTTCGGCCCGAGACCCATGGACAACTTCCAGAGGTCCCTAGCCTGGCAGTGTTACCGGGGGGCTCTGCCCGTTCGAGAAAAGCTCTACAGACACGGGCGCCCGGGCAGGGATCCCGCGAAAAAGATCTGTCCCAGATGCGTGCGCGACGAGGAAACCGTTGCGCATGCACTGGTACACTGCCCGGGCGTTGCCGATCTGTGGGGCTACGTCGAACGACTGCTGTCGCGTGTGGCGCCGATTCGATTAACCGCCGAGTCTGTGGTGAACATCAAGCCGCCGCCTCCCTTCAGAAACGAAGCAGAGGCAGTCTTTCTGTACGTAATAGCCATGATGAAAGAGGTTGTGTGGTGGACGCGCCTGAAAGGTCTGAGGTCGGGTGACTTTCTCTCCGGCCATCACCTGGTTTACTTCTTCCGATACCACTTCGGAAGAAGGATCAGGATGGAGAGAGAAGTGCTTGGCCCCAGACAGTTTTATGAAAGGTGGGTGAAAGAAGCGAGAATGGCTCGTGTAAATGGGCCTTCTCTCAACATTGTTCTGTAGGTGAAGAAGTGAAGAGGAAAGGGGGAGCGCCTCCTCTCTGGGCTTCCCCCGCGAAAAGAGTTGCACACTTTTCGGGGGTATGTGCAATCCCGAACACGCCCCCTCCCTTTTGAGGACTTTTTATTATTATATTATTATTGTTATTCCTTTTTCTTTACTCGATTTATGTAAACTCCCCCACTGTGTATTTGTCCCCTTCTTTTGTGCCCTCGTGGCAAATAAATAGAAATTTATCTATCTATCTATCTATCATCTATCTCTCTGTTTGTCTGTCCGTCTACCTGTCTGTCTGCCTGTTTATCTATCTATCTATCTATCTATCTATCTATCTATCTATCTATCTATCTATCTATCTATCTATCTATCTATCTATCTATCTATCTATCAATCTATCTATTGTGCCTGGCACCTCGAGTGCCTTCAGGCGCTCACTGCTCTCTACCAAGCGGAAACGGCAATCAGCGGAGACTCCACTTCGACATTCTATAGGGGATTAGTGGAGGGTAAGTGCGACGACGTTCTCGAGGAAACTCTAGGCATCGAGGAGGACGAACTGACCAATTGTTCGGGAGGACTTTCCGTCCAGGGGCTAGGGATAACTTCCAGAGGTCCTTGGCCTGGCAGTGCTACCGAGGAGCTCTACCAGTTCGAGACAAAATCAACAGGCACGGACGCCCTGGCAGAGATCCTGCCAAAAGAACCCGTCCAAGATGCGAGCAGGACATCGAAACCGTTCTGCACGCAATTGTTCAGTGCCCAGGGGTGACCGACCTGTGGAATTATGTCGAACAGCTACTGTCACGCGTAGGACGCATCCAGTTGTCAGCCGAGTCCATCGTGAGGATCAACCCGCCACCTTCATTTAAGAATGAAGGAGAGGCGGTTTTCCTCTGTCTAGTGGCTATGGCGAAAGAGGCAATATGGTGGACGAGGTTAAAAGGATTACGGCAAGCACCTTTTTCTCCGGACAAAAACTTATCCCTTCTTTAAGTACCACTTCAGAAGGAAGGTGAGAGTGGAGAGAGAGGTGCTACACCTCAGTAAATTCGCTGAAAGGTGAGTGAATGTGCCGAAAATGGTCCAAGTGAATGGGCCTTCTCTGTATATAAACCTGTAGGTTGAGGAAGATAAACGAAACGTGTTCCTGGTGTTAAGGGTTGTTCTATCCACGGGGTGTAAAACAACCCTGGAGTAGCGCCCCCCCCCCTAATGAGGATTTCAATTGTTTTATTTTTATATAGTTTATTGTTATTTGTCATTGTTAAATATTTTATGTAAAACCTCCGCCGTCACGTCTTGTAATGTCCCATTTTTGTACGCCCCTGTGGCAAATAGAGAAAGATATCTATCTATCTATCTATCTCTGGGGATGCCGTGGTTGACGATGCGCAAACACGCGCTCAGGCTGCGGCATCTCTACGTATTCCTCACCGGACAACCGGTGTGGGCCCCGTTCGTGAGGCGAGCCTTCCCACGACTCGTCTCGCTGACCGAGCTGCAGTCCTGGGTCAAGCAAAGACCGAGGAAAATGGGCGACTGGCACATCGAATGTGCTCAGGCGCTCACAGCCCTCTGGCAGGCGGACCCGGCGATCAGTGGAGACTCCACTTCGTCATTCTATAGAGGGTTGATCCGCAGCAAGTGCGACGACGCGCTCGGTGAAACTCTAGGCGTAGAGGAAGATGAACTGGCCAGTCTGTTCGGTAGGACCTTCCGCCCGAGACCGATGGACAACTTCCAAAAGTCCCTGGCCTGGCAGTGCTACCGAGGAGCTCTACCAGTCCGAGACAAGCTCTACAGACATGGGCGCCCGGGCAGGGACCCTGCAAAAAAGATCTGTCCGAGGTGCGTGCGAGACGAAGAAACCGTCGCGCACGCATTCATACACTGCCCGGGCGTCACTGACCTGTGGGGCTATGTAGAACGACTATTGTCGCGGGTGGGACCAATCCAGTTGACCACCGAGTCCATTGTCATGATCAAACCGCCACCCTCCTTCAAAAACGAAGGAGAGGCGGTTTTCCTTTGTGTGATAGCTATGGCGAAAGAGATTGTATGGTGGACAAGGTTGAAAGGGCTGAGGTCAGACACCTTTCTCTCCGGCCAACAACTGATTCTTTTTTTCAAATACCACTTTGGAAGAAGAATCAGGATGGAGAGAGAGGTGCTGTACCCCAGCAAGTTTTATGAAAGGTGGGTGAAAGTGGCGAGAATGGCCCTAGTGAATGGGCCTTCTCTCTATATCAGCCTGTGGGTTGAGGAAAAGGAGGAGGAGAGGAAAGGAGTACAAACTCTTCGTACTCCTGGAGACGAGGGTTGCACATTTTTTCGGGGGTATGTGTTACCCATATAAACTGTCTCCCCCTATTGGGGAAAATCGCCTAACTTTTTAAATTCCATTTGTGATAACATTTTACACGTTTTTATTGTATGTAAACTTCCCCCTTTGTATTTGTCCCCTTCTTTTTCGCCCCTGTGGCTAATAAAGAAACATATCTATCTATCTATCTATCTATCTATCTATCTATCTATACCCAACACGCCCCCTCCCTTTTGAGGACTTTTTATTATTATATTATTCTTATTGTTATGCCTTTTTCTTTACTCGCATTTATGTAAACTCCCCCCTCTGTATTTGTCCCTTTCTCTTGTGCCCTAGTGGCAAATAAAGAAATATATCCATCCATCTATCTATCCATCTATCTATCTATCTGTGTACATATATCTATGCTGAAAAAAAATGCATATTCACACATACACATACAAATTTATACACATACATCCACATATATTCTTTACTTTATTAAAAACAACAACACTGATCAGTCTTACGACGTCGAACGTCGGCAAAATAGATTAAAATTATTGAAACATTTACCTCAAGAATGATTTCTTTATCAATAATAATGATTTACCTCAAGAATGAGATCTGTAGTAACACACCCACTCGAGCAGTGATTGACAGACTGAAAAACCTACCCAATATACAACGAACCAAATTCGTATGTATGTTTATTGAGAAAAATATATTACCGAGGGAAATTACTAAAAACCGCAACCCGTGTGATAGTTTTTATTCATTACGGCGAAGATTTTACAAACGACAGCAACAGCAATAACAACAACAACAACAAAAACAATGACAACAACAACAACACCAGGATTTGAACTCAGAACGTAAAGGACCGTAACTATATACCGAAAAGCAATGTCTCCGACGCTCTACCAATCCTAATAATAATAATTTTTTCTCAATTAATTTAATTCTTTAATAATAATAACAACATCAATAACATCAAAATGTTGGTAAAACATGAAGATCAACGGAGACTGTGCACTTAATAGAAGCAAAATCCAATGCATGAGCAGCATGTTCTACATAGTAAAGAACCTGATGCAGATCAAAATATCACCTATCAGCGGCTGCGAAGTTCTGGGTTAAAAGCAGAGAGTGAGGTCTCCATTTTGGCTGCAGAAGATCAGTGTTTTTCAACGGTTAACTTTGAAGCCAAAGTGATCAGAAGTAGAAGTGACCCAGTGTCGATTCGGTATTGAGAATGTTAAGATCATTGACCACCAGGTGTCAGGCTGCATTGTATTAGCTCTCCAGCAATATGAAACGAGGCATAATAGAGTAGGGTGATATTTAACTGTGTAATATGCAGGTTTTAAGATATAATGACTGAGGGTAAATAGTACAACCGTCACCCAGATGCAGTAACAGGGGGCGAGAATGTGATAATCCTATGGAATTTCCCCGCGAACACCGACAGAACGATCAAGGCCAACAGACCTAATATAATTGTTAAGGACCATAAAAAGAAACGGCCGTGTAATAGACATTTGTACGTGAACGTGTGTGTATTTGTGTGTGCAGTTGAGTGTGAGTGTTTGTGTACGTTTGTGTTTGTATGTGCGCATGAGTTCCTTCTTGTACGCTTGTACGTTTGAGCCTGTATGGCTGGAACAGGTAAAAGAGTATATATATATATATATATACTGTTATACTTGGGGAGGGGCATATTGTAGTAATAATATTGCCAGAAATAATAATACACACACATACACGCACACGCGCGCACACACACACACACACACACACACACACACACACACACACACACACACACACACACACACACACACACACACACACACACACACATACATATATATATATATATATATATATATATACAATGATATTAAATAAATGGAAACTATATTTATAAAACCATATTTATTTTATTATATATATTTCAAGGGTAACCAAGACAACATTGGTACGCTTTCATCAGATAAAATACATATAATAAAATAAATATGGTTTTATAAATATAGTTTCCATTTATTTAATATCATTGAATATTTACTCCAGTAAACTGTTGAGTGCTCTAAATCAGTTATAAACATTTATGTTTGTCGGACTTCCAACAAATTAAATACCACTTCTACTTATATATATATATATATATATATATATATATATATATATATATATATATATATATTTATAATATATAAGAACAAAAGATGGTTAAAAGAGTTCCATGTATTTTATTATGCGCATTTCAAAAACAAATATCATGCAATAATATTTGTGTTTTCATCAGATAAAACAGGAAGACATATGAAGGTTAAAAAACACTTGTGGATAGTTCAGTTTTAAATCAAAATACATGAAACTCTTTTAACCATCTTTTGTTCTTATATATTATGTATACTCCAGTCCTACAAACTATAGAGGGCTTCTTATCGGATATCTGCATTGCTTTATTGTACTACAATAAAACTCACCTCCTACATTATATATATATATATATATATATATATGATTTTTAATGCAATGAAATATCTATGATCGTCGGCAAATCACTGATGAGGGACTTATTTTATTACATGTTATCCATGTGCAACCAGCAGTATTCTTCTCCCCATTTTTTCACATATATATATATATATATTACTATTTGTTTGTATTTACATATCAATAGGCGTGTGTATGTGCGTGTAATCGACATGAACATTCCATCAGATCGTAAGATATCGAAAGAGTTCCGAAAGCTCAGTAGGTATAAAGATCTGATAACTTCTTAAAGCCTGTACAACAGCAGTAATAGTTGGTGCACTTGGTATGATAAAAAGGGAACTCAAAGATATTTCTTCTAGATACCTGGAAAGCCATTACTGCAAGATATACAGAAAATAATGCTGACTGGCACTTTCATGTCTTGAGAGGAGCAATATCAACTTAAATACATTGCAAAGACATTTACTGTTCTTTATCACTCTATGCTATCATTTGTATGACAATTAATTGTTAACAGTGTGTATTACCAAATTGTGCCTCAGGTATCTTGTTGACACTCGGCAAGACGTGGGGAAGATGCAGAATTCGAAGGAGGTTTCAAATAATAATAAAAATAATGATTTCTACTATAGGCACAATGTCAGCAATTTAGGGAGAGGAGAAAGTTGATTAAATCAACCCCAGTGCATTACTGGTACTTTATTTTATCGACGCCGTAAGGATGAAAGGCAAAGCTGTAATGATAATAACACGATAATGATAATAACACGAGTCACATCTTTGGAAACAACAAGAATCATATGAACAGCAGTAACTGACATCACGTCAACACATAATATTATTATTTGAAGCTATAACTCCAGCAATCACACCGATAAATGACTAATAAGCGACAATGTATACAAATGTACAGTTAGAATTCACTACTCAATATAGGAATATATATGCCACATCGACAATATTTTAAAACGCAATACTATTCATATATTTACGTGTTTAAAAATCTATCGAGATCAAACATAACTTCATTATGAAAATATATGTCAACTAAAATGATCAAAGTATACATTACCACCTTATGTAGATTATGTTGGCCAAAGCGAGACCATATAATGGTAATGGGTGTTGACCTTTTCCCCAATGAATCTCATTTCTGGAGATCCTATTTTTTTAGGACTAACTTCTCAACCACAACTCAGAGAGGGTATCCTTATATATGCACCGTAAGTACATAACTGCATTTCAAACCCACCACTTACCCGAAATAGGCGTAATTATAGATCAAGTGTGGCTATACGCCTTACACAACCCTCAACCTGAATAGATTGATGAACAAGACATAGTTATACTGCATACATAGCAACACAGATTATACCAACCAAATAAATAGACGGGCTAGATATAGGTACAAAGCATATATAGCTATATACATCACATCACTTTTAAAGTTAATGTACGTTTGCAGGAG
>OZ024740.1:336198121-336240621 GCA_964016885.1 Eledone cirrhosa | reverse complement strand
ATGATTTTTTGCTGATAGACATGCAGTTTTTCATTCATGGATTCACTGCGATACTACTGAGCGACATCCCTGGGTGTGAGTTTTTGATTATCACACAGGGAATATCTCTCAAGGAGTTCCTTCTCAACTCTCATGATCTTATCTGTTCCATGCAGATAGACTTGCTCGAGAAACGCGCTCCTACGCTTCGAAGTTCGTAGATGTTGTCGGAGAGATATGATGCGACATTCAAATGTTGTCTGGACTGATGTTAGGCCTCTGCCTCCCTGCTTAGTAAAGGCGGTCTATGTCACTGTTGATGTGGAAGTTTCCGGTGTTTTTCAGTATTTTTCGAGTTCCAACATCAACTGCTCGGATCTCGTCTATCGTCCAATTGAGTATTCCAAAAGTTGGTGTTAGGACAGGCATAACAAACACATTGTGAGCCACTGTTTTGTTTTGTGCAGAGAGTTCCGATGACCAGATCTTTCTCAATCGGGTGTAGTATTCCCTGGTTACGCGTTCTTTATTACAGATACTATTATAGGATATGTTCTCATCTATCCCCAGGTATCTGTAGCAGTCCTCATCAGATATCGGTGAAACAGTTAGACCATTGATGACAATGTTGCTAGATTGGGATGTTGATTTTCCCCGCTTTACAGTCATGTATGAGCATTTATCTTGGCCAAACTCCATTCCTATAAGGTCAAGATTTTTCTTCATCCCATCCATGTTCTTGGCATAGAGTTTCAGATCGTCCACAAAGAAGTTATGGGTTAGGTTCGTATTTCTGTCCTCCTGTGAGCCAATGATGTATCCCTCACATTTCTTGAGCAGAAAGGACAAGGGGTTTAATGACAAGATGAACAATATCACAGAGAGACTGTCCCCCTGAAATATACCCCTGCAATATTTTATTTTATCAGTGAAAATAGAGTCCCCCTTCTCTGTCTTTAACCTTAGGATAGTAGCCCAAGAAGAAGACAGCCTCTCTATGGCTCTGACAATAATGTCTGGGACTTTAGCAAGTTGGAGGGCCTCTATCATCCAAGAGTGGGGAACAGAATCAAAAGCTTTCTTGTAGTCCAGCCAGACTGTAGTCATATTCCTCCTAAGTTGTCGCACCTCCGACATCGCAGTTTTGTTGATTAGGAGTTGTTCAGCACATCCCCAAACCCTTTTCTTTCCAGCTGCTTGTTCATCTGTGATGATGTCATTATTTTCACAGTGATCTTGGAGGAATAGGTTGAGGCAGGCTATATACATCTTATACATCAGGTTCTGGCATGCAATGGGTCGGTAGTTTTTTGCCAAGTGGGTGTCTTTGTTCTTGGGGACCAGTAACGTTTGTGCTAATGTCAACCATTCTGGTATAAGTGTATCTCCCTTAAGAACTTGTTGGTAGAGGTCAGTAAGATACCTCCGATAGAATATTAGTTTTTTGTACCAGTAGCCGACAATCATGTCTCTTCCTGGTGTTTTCTTATCTTGGAGTTTTCCTATCACAGTCTCAAGGGTACCCTCACTTATTTCGTATGTTTTTGTTGTAGTGTAGGAGCAATAGTTCTTTCGGATTTCTCTTAGCCACACCACACTGCATCTTGGTTGAAATTCTTCTTTTCACCCCATATTTTTCTCCAAAAGGAATCTATGTCTTTCTGAGATGGGGCCTCAGTGACACTTATTATTTTGCCCGTCATATCTGTATAGACTGATGTTTGGTTTCGTCTGAATCTTTTATTAAGCATTTTTCTCTCATCTACCTTCTTCAGGTATCGGCGTTTTTCGCTAACAGCTCTCAATTCTTGTTTGAGTGTGATCAGCTTATATTGGAAAGTTCTGGTTCTACTGTTACCAAACATCGTCTCTATTTTATTTTTCACTCTTTGTTGGTGAGGAGTGAGGTTTTTTTGTCTTTGTTTGCATGTAAGGAGCATTATCACATGTCCTATGTTTTTTCGTAGGTCAGCACTCTTTTTTTCTATTTTAGTTATATATGATGGTATTTTTGGTGGTGTTTTGTTCTTGTTAATATCTCTGCTATCACCAAGATAATGCTTCACTGTCATTGCTAAGGCATATAAACAGGCGTTGATTTGCCAAAATGTTGGGGTTTTTATCCGTCGTAAATATTCATCCCCTATTTCGTCAATAACACGTAGTATTTTATTATTTGGTTTTTTATTCACCATTGTCATTTTAACACGTTCAGCCAGAGAGATATTTATACATGAGTTAATTTCTCTCTGGAAGATTTCGTTGAGGGAAATTTTCAATTGTTAATGTATGTATGTATGTATGTATGTATGTATGTTTTCTCTTTCTCTTAATTTCGAGTATATTTTTTTGACCGGCCACCTTCCTGGTGGCAAGGTTGTAAAAGAAAAGAAATTGTCATCCCTTGAATCGCAAGAATGTTTTGCATATTTTGAAGGTGCCAGCTATCGCAGCCATTTGTAGACTATGAATTAGGGAGCTGCGCTTTTTGTCCGCAAATCCAAGTTCGGTCATACTTTGGTCCAAGCGGGTTGGTATATAACCCGTAGCACCAATAATGATGGGTATGAAGCTAAAGGTGTATCTTGGATACTGGATTTGTAAGCTCCTCATCAATGGTCCGTAGATGTCCTCCTTCTCCTGTATTTTTCTGACAACGTTTACATCAAGTGGGCAGCTGATCTCCACAACAGAACACGTTTTCAATGTGTGGTCCCAAACTACAATATCAGGCCGGTTGTGCTTTAATTTGGTGGCAGTTTTTATTTTCAGGTTCCACCAGTATTCCTTAGTGCCATCTGTCTCAATATATTCTTCCTCGTTTGTTGTTAATTTTGTTTTCCGAAGTGCGTTCCAGATAGTTCTAGCTATCCCATCGTGTCTCATGGGGAGGTAGTAGCGAGATGACATTCTTTCGCAGCTGGCAACAATGTGGCTTACATCCTCGATCTTTGTTTTACATAGCCTACATTTATTGTCAGCTGCTGGCCCTCCTCTTTTGTGCAGCAGATATTTGGTAGGGAGTTCTTGTTCCTGTATTGCACAGAGATATCCCTCAAGGTGTGATGTCATAAACTTGTCGGAACTCCATGCCAGGCTTTTTGAGTGGTTTATCCCCTCTATGGTCTGTGTTTTACGCCTCAAGTATCCATGCACAACTTTCTCTGTAAATTGGTCAATTTTTTTTTCTTGTTTGAACATTGAATAGGATCTTCCGATTTCTCTGGGTGAGAGATTTATATCAGGCTTTATTCCATATCTCTCCTCCAGATCAGTCGCTATTCTAATGATATTTCTTTTTTCATGCTCATAAACCTGAGCAAGATGGTCGCCAACCTTTTTCCTCTGTTGAAGGTGTTGCTTCAGTGTTACTATCCGGGTCTCATATGTTGTTAATATTGATTTTAGACCCGGCCACCTTCCTTGCGTGAGAAGTATAGCCTATTCACATCACCATTGATGTTAAAGTTCCCAGTAACACTGAGAAGTTTTCGAGTTCTAACATCCATCTCACTTAGTTCTTGCAATGACCAGTTCAGTAGGCCAAATGTTGGCGTTAGAATTGGCACAGCATAGGTATTGTGGGCAATGTATTTGTTGTATGCTGACAGTTCTGATGACCATATTTTTTTTACTCTTCTGAGGTATTCAGTTCTGGTTCTCTCCTTATTTATGGGTCCATCATATCTGACATTCTCATCCTGTCCAAGATATCTGTAGTTGTCACCTGACTGCAGAGGTTGTATTGTCAGGCCGTTCATATCTAGATTTCTAGAGGAGGGCACAGCTCTTCCACGTTTTACTGCCAAATATGCACACTTGGACTCACCAAATTTCATTTTGATGTCAGTTGAAAATTGTGTAATGAGGTCCAATTGTTTCTTGATGTCATTGATATTTGGCCCATACAATTTCAGGTAATCAACAAAGAAAAGATGGGAGATACTTCTGGGCCCACTTCTTTTTTCCACCTTGTTTCCTGAGTAGGTAAGATAGTGGATTCAGTGAGAGAACGAAGAGTAGTACTGACAAGCTATCACCCTGAAAGATGCCCTTCTGGTAATGTATCCTATCAGTCTTAACCTGCTCCTTCTCACCTCTAAGGATCAAATTGGTGTACCAGTTCTTGGTCAGGCGTTCAACAGCAGCTACTAATGGTTGTGGGACTTTAGCTAACTGTAAAGCCTTAATAATCCACCCATGAGGTACACTATCAAATGCTTTTTGATAGTCCAGCCACACGACAGTCATGTTTCTGCGATTCTTTGTTGTTTTTTCCTGAATCATTTTGTTAGTTAGTAGGTGATCTATGCAACCCCACACCTCCCTCTTTCCACCAGCTTGCTCAGGTGTTATGATGTTGTTGGTAGCACAGTGAACAGTGATCCTGTAAGAACAGGTTAAGGCACCCAGTATATAATTTATACATGATGTTTTGGCAGGCAATTGGGCGGTAATTTTTAGCAAGGGTGGTTTGGCTATTTTTGGGAATGAGGAGAGTAGTGGCAGTTGATAACCATCTGGGCAGTTCTTGTGTGCCCTTAATGGTTTCTGTAAACAGCCGTATGAGATCTTGCCGATAGAAAGTGAAATTCTTCAACCAGTATCCTGTAATGAGGTCTGGGCCTGGCGATTTCCTATTCGACATTTTCTGTAGAGCTGTTTCCAGTATTGACCCATCTATGTCATATTGTTTTGTCTGGACATGTTGGCAGTAGTCCTGTTCCAGTTGTTTTAGCCAATTAGCTTGTCTGTTGAATCCGTCATCCGTTTCCCATACAGATCTCCAGTAGTTCTCAACCTGTTCTTTTGAAGGGGTGTCGTTTACAGGGATTGAGCTTTTGCCACCGAAGCTGCGATAAACTGATTTAGGATCTCTGGCAAACAATCTATTTAGCACTTGTCGTTTATGGGCTGTTGACTTATATTTTAGTCTTTCTGTTGTAGCTGTGAGTTGTTGTTTCAACTGGTGTAATTTGGAGTTCAAAGTTTTAAATTTGGTATCTCCAAATCGTCTCTCTAACTTTTTCTTTAGGTCTTCCTGGTGTCGTGTGAAGTTTCTCTCTATGTTGCATTTCATAACGACTGCGATGTGTGAGATACTTCGTCTCAGGGACAAAATTTTGGTTTTTAAATTTCGCATCCACGCTGGTTCAGGATTTCTGTTTGTATCTTGATTGCGTGGTTTTAGATGTGTGTTATATGATAGCAATGTGACAGCTGAAACATATAACAAAACATTGAGCGTTTCAAATGTCGTTTCTACACCTTTAGATCGTATAGCCTTCAGATAATTGCCAGCTATTTCGTTCACCGCTTCCAATTCCAATTTAGTGGGTTCTTTACTGACTCTAGTGTTGTATGGTCTGTCACTCACATTAAGGCTGTGTATCTCTTGAAACATATCGTTCCATATCACTTGTAGGGTGCCCACAAGTTTTTGGTGCTCTGTTTGTTCAGTAGAGTCATGAATTGCAGCCTCGTTGTTGATGTGGTGACAATTACTACTAGAGTCAGCTGACCTTTCTCGCTGTTCTTCAGTGGAAGTGGGATGGATTTCAGCAAAATTGTTGGTGAGCTGTTCACTGTTAGATTTAGCTGGCCATTCTCTTTGTCTGTCAGTGGAGGTGGGGTGGTTGTCTACAAGGGCTGTATTTGTAGTATCACTCGATTCCGTTAGATGTATCAATTTACATCTAATGATACGTTTTGCCTGTTCATTTAGATGCTTTGGAGAAAAGTCTAATTCTGGGTGTTTGGAGTTCCATAAAGTTTTTAGCCTTTGCATAAAACCGAACTTTGTATGTATGTATGTATGTATGTATGTATGTATGTATGTATGTATGTATGTATGTATGTATGTATGTATGCATGCATGCATGTATGCATGCATTCCACCTATGTATAAACGAATGTTGCCTATGATGGATCTGATCCTCCGTCGGTTTCAACGATAAATATAAAACTCTCCAATCAACTGAATGTCCAGCTCGTAACTAAATGTGTAAGTGTCTGGGTAGTCTACTGAAGTGTATACTGGCAACCTAATTCTCAAGCGAAAGCAGCATAGCATAATATGTGACAAGCTGGACCTTTGAATTACAGAAACAATCCAACCAACAAGTTTACACACAGTTTCTGTCTATCTAATTTCAAGGCTTGAGATATTTACAAGGCTTGAGATATTTGTCCGAGATGTCTCTCAGTGGGACCAAACCCATGCCTTCATGAGCGAACAACTTAATCACTAAATCATGTCTGCCTTCATGAAAGTTGCGTATATATCAGTAGAGACCGTATATGAAACAAGAAAGCCACCTCTTGCCTGTTCTTTCACACACTACGCCATCGCAATATGGACTTTTGCTGCTGTATTTGAATTATTCTCTTTGTGAAGGAAATGAGGCATAACGAATTTTCTTTAATTGGCGCAAACATTTCAATGTGTTTTTTTTTCAAATAATTTTCGCAGAATCTAAAAGAAGATGAAATATATTATTCATCAAGACATTGGCATAAATGAGTTATAGAATGGATTTAATTAAATCTTGTTCAATATCTCCCGTCGAGTAATCAAACAAAACTTTCGTTACAACATTCTCAAGTTAATGGTTGTATATATATATATATATATATATATATATATATATATATATATATATATAGGAACGAGTAGGACCCCGACGGCTGAGCTCAAGCCGTTTCGACG
Source organism: Eledone cirrhosa (assembly GCA_964016885.1). Taxonomy (NCBI): domain Eukaryota; kingdom Metazoa; phylum Mollusca; class Cephalopoda; order Octopoda; family Eledonidae; genus Eledone; species Eledone cirrhosa. The sequence continues at coordinate 336,233,933 of OZ024740.1, read as the reverse complement.
GCTAATTTTGGACTGAAATAGTCCAGAATTAGCCGTCGAAACGGCTTGAGCTCAGCCGTCGGGGTCCTACTCGTTCCTATTACCCACTCTACTACCCTACGTATTGAGTACTTTGGTGCGTTATGGTCCATCTGGTTCCTTACCACATTTCCTCCGTTATATATATATATATATATATATATATATATATATATAGGCTAGTCTGTGTGAAAATAAGGGATTTGGTTGACAGAATTAAAAAAAGCTGCTTTGAGAACAGTATGTGCGTATGTGTGTTGGAGTGGTGTATATTTTGTTTGTTAGTGGTGGTGGTGGCATGTGTATGTGTGCATGTGCGTGCGTATGTTTGTTTGTGTGTGTGTGTTTGAGTATGTATGTGTGTTTGTGCGTGTATGTGTGTATGTATGTGTCTGTGTGTGTGATTCAATTCATGTCTGTGCTTGTGTATTGCTAATGTCTATTTGTATATGTGATCCAGTTCGTACATGTGCTGGTGCCGATTGCCAATGTGTGTTTCAAAATCACGTAAAATATCTGGTTTCCATCCACATTATGGCTACCAGATAAATTAGTACCACTTACTCTGCAAATGATAGCTACCAAACAATATACACACAGCTGTCATACTCAATGGTTGTCGTCCAAGCATCCCATACAAATCTGATTCAATCCACTATCCACTATCCATGAAGAAAATAAATATTTAGACTAAAAATTAAACAAAATCTGAAATAATAACTCCATAAACATAACAAAGAAAACAAAATTTAGAATAAATAATTTGATTCAGAATTTGCCGTAAAATAAACAAATAGAACCAAATCAGTGCTAGAATTCAGAATACACTGTGCAAAACACGTTAAAATTCACCATTCAACACAGCAGTTTAAAATTAGATTTAACAATTATATTAGAACTGAAAACTAAATTGTAAAAATAGAAATGAAAGTTACTATTAAAAATGAATACCCAAACTCGACTCCAATCTAATCCCCACGCTGCCCAAAAGCAGTAGCCAAAAGCAAGGGTAAAGAACTACCACAATTTCCGCTATTTCACTTGGTCCTAAAATCTTCATCCATTACATACTTCACACACCCAAACATACTACTCCTCCGTCAATTAAAACCTTAGTTATATTAACACTATTGCAACTAATACGACAAAGAGAGAAATCTTTCACTGGGGATTTTAGCTCACACAGTATCAGAGCCATGGCATTATAATACATGTAAATTGTTTCCTCTCAACATCAAAATAAAATATAAATAAATGAAACAAGCCCAAACAAAACACGACACACCACACAAAATACAATCAATCAAGTACAAAATCACAACATTTAATATTAATTCAATAAAAAATGTGCAACCAAGAAATAAATCTAATCCCCAAATCAAACCCAATGGGAGACAATAACGCAATAAAATTAAAATCAAAACCAACCCACTTTAGTAGTTCTAAGAAGACGAGCTTCGTCAGCCAATACTCGCCCTTTATATCTGGTTTTCTTCGAAATTGTGTCTACCAGATAAATTAGCATGATATACTCTATACAATCATAATAACTACCATATGCTATATGCGCTCACATACTCATATATTTTTGTGTCTCTACATTTAAATCTCTATAAATTGACCAAAACTAATTAATATGTATATGCTAATGTATATAGAAACCTGCCAACCTCTAAAAATTCCAAACGGGGAGTACCATGAAAAAAAGTGCCACAAAACGGGGAGAAATGAAACAAAATGGGTGGATTATACATAATGAAATCTATACCCCTTTCCACAAGAAAAAACATCTATCACCCTCGTCAAAGTGGGTGGGAGATCTCCCCGACCGACGGGGAGAGTTGATAGGTCTGGTATATAAACTGTAACTAACTGCTGATGAGTACATCTCTTTTTGAGGAAGATGGTAAAACAAAAGAAGCCATGAAGGCGTCAGTTTTATTAAACTCTAATTCATCATGTTCTCTCGTAAACAAGCTTGAATATGCATCAGCAATCGTAGAATTATTGATGAAGGAATTGGAGACTTCCGAAGAAGTAATTCCGGTGGTGTCAATGAACTTTTTCCGGTACCACTAGAGTCATATATAACACATGAACTTTGATATATATTCTACATATGTCAAAATTACAGCTGTTTGTTGAATTATCTATATTCTTTAACATACCTAACTAATGCGACAGCTAACAGTTCCGCAACAGAACAGTTAACGTATAAACGGCTAGAATCATATCAAAGGGAAAATATTGAAGCCTTATGAATCTGTATTTCAAAGTAAATTCAGTAAGTGCTTTCTCCGTTGACACACTGCGGACGGAATTCTTATAAAGTCATATTTAAAATTACAAATATTTTAAAGGTGGAAAACTGATTTTACTGATTTTACAAAATACCCAGCAGTAAAAAAAACCCCCCAAAAAACCCAACAAAAACTGGATAACATGACAAAAGAAAGGCGAAAAATAATAATAAAAAAAGAAGAGAATTAAGCAGCGAAAAAGGAAGAGGGGAGGGGGTGACAGACTCTACATTCCACTCTGAACGCTGTTTCAGCTGTGTTCCGTGGATGGAATGGCTAATGGATTACCGCGGAGAATAGCCAGCGACACCCACTTCCGGAGCTTCTTTCCCAGGCAAGCTGCTGTTGGTGTTGATATTCAAGTATATCTTCCCCTTGCCTTCATTATGTAGCGATGTAGTATCGATGAATTTGATATCACTCTAAAGAGATATTTCTTAAGAAAAGATTGGATTATTTTTCTCGAAATTAATAATTTACATTGGTTAGTGCTTACTTTGATGTTTCGGTGAAGCTGGCAATTCAGGCGAAATTTCGCAGTAAACAATTCCAATATACATACATATACATACACACGCACGCGCACACACACACACACACACACACACACACACACACACACACACACACACACACACACACACACACACACACACACACACACACACACACACACACACACACACACACACACACACACACACACACACACACACACATATATTGCCATTAAAGATAACACAAACGTCGTCGTCGTTGTTGTTCTTGCTTAACCCCAAGTCAGTCATATGGTGTGAAAGGCCTTCCAGCAGTCACCAACGTCAAGCCATATATTAATCAGAGCTTGTATATCTAGAATTTCGTTATCTAAGGAGTATGCTTTAAAGAGTAAGGCAGTGTGTGATTTGAGAGAGATTTGGCTACTATTTCTAGCAAAGCAGGCGTCAACGCAGAGAATTTTCGCATTTGTTAAAAGTAATAAATGTATGTAAATAGTGAAAATCAAATATGAACATTGCCCTTTAAATTATTCATCCTTTACAGCAAGACCAGCGTAATATAGTATCGTATATATAGTTCTTTTTTAAATTCATATTTTTTTTTAATACACAGAAACACTTCTTTCTTGTACTCAGCATAACACTCAATGTTAGAAATTCGATTAATATTTAATGTGTACTACATTCATCTTGAATCTACCAAACTATTCAAAACAATATTCTTATTTTAATACGTGTAGATGTCGCTCTGTAAGTTTTGATCTCTTTCTCATCGCTTCTTGTAAGTAATAAGAAGAGCTTCTATCAGAACTATCGATTTAAATAAATAAATGAATAAATGAATAAATAAATGATAGAAATGTGTGTTGTTCTTTATGCAAGAATCGGTGTAATAATCAATTGTAGTTTATGAGTTATATTCGATTTAGACGAGTCTACTGATGTCAATAAAAATACACACTGCCAACAACAAATAACAATGATATCAGAGAAAATTACTTACATGTAAAAGCATTATTATATTAGAATTGTAAAATAAAATAAAAAATTCATCAAATTAGATTACTGTTGTTTCATTATAAAACGTCATTGTTAGTAAGCCTCCATTTTACAATTGGTCATGCTCCATGTCTAGTTGTATTGCACTTGGACAGTTTTTAATAAATGTAGCGAAAAGAAACTAGATTGCTTACTTTTAATGTTGTTTATCAGTGTTTATCATTTCGAGGGTGACTGGTTTCATTATTGAACGGGGAACAACAAAGAGAGGAATCGATAAAATTGCTTTTCTAAAATGAATAGATACCACTAATTCATCTTTGAACCAAAAGTAACATCTATCTCACCGTTGTAACACACCAGCGCTGCCATATTGTCACCGAATTATTTCCCTTCATCATCTTAATGGTTAAAAGATGTAGTGTAGTAAATAACATCTTTTGTCAAAAGAGCAATTGCCAGTTGAATATTATTGTTGATCATTAATTCAACTAGTTGTTATTAATGTTAACCCTCACTATCATTTTCAGTTTATGTTTATTTCACTTTTGGTGTCGCTGTTCCTATTGACAATGTCTTCGTTTTATTAAAAATGTATGAACCCTTCAATAAACCCAATATCAGCAAAATTACCAAGCACTGCCGCATTACCGAAGATTGGGTTGTTGGGTTTGCTTGTGCTACTGTCCAAAGAATTAGGAAAACATTGCAAGTGAGAGATGGGAAGTCTACCCAAGAAAAGAAAAACTAGGAGTGAGGTAAAGAGAAATGGTTTAGTTCAAAAACGAAACTGAAATTGTATCCTAAATAGAGCTTTCCGGGAACATTATAAAATTCTGCACTGTAAAATCCCAACCTAGCAACATCACGGAACACACGTCCTGTTAACCACATTTATCTTTAGTGAGAGTGATGAACTACTCACGTGTAGTTCTCTGTAATATTTTATCAACACTTTCATACTTTAATGAGAATTATTGGAAGTTAATGTTAATCTAATACTAATTCATAACTGAAACTCCTCCAATTATCTTTATATAATACATTCCCATTTTCTATCAGATTTTTGCACCATCTAATTAACGTGAACATTAATTATGTTACGCATTAAAAAATGAAGGTACGTTGATAGAGCTAAGCTTTGATTCAAGATATCATATCCAATTCTTGCATAAACATTTAATCTGAATAAGAATTAGCCAAAAAGAATGAAAGTGGGATTGTTTAGGACAGTATTCATACTAGTTTACTTTCGAAAGCACTGCAAACTTCAGATTATAACACGAATTTTCTCAAATGGTTTACTAAGTAGACAAGCGTCGTTTTAACACTAGCCATGCCCAAGCCACTACAGCAAATGTTTTAAAGTCCTACATATTCTACCAGTAAAACACTACTATATAAATGTTTTATAACAGTGTTTTGTCTCATAGAATGTATTCTATAGTGGTTTATAACACAAACGTAGTGTCTCAAGGATAGTGAACTAGATATTTATGACACTGTTATAATGTGCAATGCAGATATAACTGAGTGGTTAAGAATTTCGCTTCGCAATCGTTCGATCCTTACTGCGGGGTATCTTAGCAAACGTCTTTAACATAGACATGAGTCGGTCCTAGGCTCGTGAATGAAACTGAATAAACGGGATCTGTTTGAAAGCCCAACGCATGGGTTGTACCTGTAATATAATCTTGTCGCATATTGCCCTTTGAATCGGCTTGTGAATTATTTTAAAGGTACAGTTGGCTATGGAATACAGAAACACTTACAGGTTAATTCACAAGCTGGACGTTCAGTTGATCGAACAACTTAATGCTCATCAATAAAACCAACAAAGGACCCAATATAATATCTGAAAGAGCATGTAATTGAGTAGTTTACGACACAGCCGTAATATTTAAAGGAGTATTTCCTAAAAGGTCTTATAACACTTCTGCGCTAGAGGAATGATTTATGAGGCTATTATAATGTGTGAACGCTATTATAATTTGAAGGCATATATAGCACTGATGTGTCGTTGGAATCCCCAAACATACTAGATCATCGACCTTTTCATAGAATCCTTGATGACTGGTTCATCGGCCCCTGGCATATACAAAAATAGAAAGTAAATAAATAAACCAGTTATATAAAATAGACAATACAGACTATATATAATTAAGAAATCTGTATAAGCAAATTGTATTTCATTTCTTATACAAATGTATACAAATGTCGGATTTCGGCCCCAACGTTCAATCGACTTCCTGCATAGTCTCATCAACTACTATGGGAATCACATCACAAGAGGGATTTATGACAATGTCTGGAAACATAGTGTATTTGAAGGTGTCTAAATCATTGTTGTATTGTCTTAGCAAGTATACACACTTGTTCAGGTATTTATATATATTTTCTACGCTGTCAAAATTTCTGAAACAATGTACATTATCTTAAACCCAGATAAAAAATCAAAGCCCAAACTTCTCTATGTATATTTAACAGCACACCTCTTTGTACAGTTTGTCTATTCTATCTCCCTAAAACCTGATTTACTGAGGTGTAGGCTCGAATATCGAATACTAGAGATCTATGTGGTTTTGTGCTATTTAGTCAGAGTGGGAAGATCATTGTCCATGAAACTTCTCAGAGTCTCTAGCATTAGTAAGAAGGAAGGCGAGATGAATCCTGAAACCAGAGATCCGCTCTGAATACTTACAACAGAGTGAACACTGATAAAGGCACCGAAACGGCAGGTAGTAGTGTTAAACTTGGTGACAGCTATCTACCACCTTAGATTAGTGTTTTGATTTCTAAGAGCTAAAGATGGAACAAGCCAGAAAAGTATTAGATGTCTAGTTGGTTAAATTAGTTATTTTGTTTTCGGAAAAAAGAATTAATCTCTCCAATGCATATATTATAAAGTAGTTCTTTGGTGTACAGTGTCCTACGATAGTTTAAGGCTTCAAAATACTGATGTCTGCATTTTCATTTTAGCTTCAGGAGAATACTTCATAAATCTAGACAAATCATTGTCTATATATGCTATACTTCCCATCCTCCACTCACTCACTCCCAAACACAGCCAAACACACCCATTAGTAACGCACAACAAACAAAATAAAACCGATCATATATTTCAAAAGTATTAAGTTTTTATCTTTTCAGACTTAGCTTTATCCAAAAGTTTTATATAATTTAAGAGGTTCTTCAAATGGCCTTTTCTGATTGAATATTCATATCTGTTTTCCATACATACACATTATATATGCACACCCACTACACACATATATTTATTATTGTGTTCATACGAACACACACATGTATATATATATATATATATATGTTTGTATATATATATATATATATATATATATATATATATATATATATGTTTGTATATATATATATATATATATATATATATATATATATAGTGTGTGTGTACTAATGTATATTAATATGAGCATGCGCATACATATTTGTATACATATTTATATACTAGGGGAGAGAGAAAGAGATAGATAGGCAAGCAGACAGAGATCGACATATTGATGTGCTTTTAAATATGAGGCTATATACACTTAGACACATGCACATTCATAAATCCACAAACACACACACACACATATATAAATGTATATATACATGCATACCCCATATATATGTATATAAGTATATATGTATGTAAATAATATGTATGTATGTATGTATGTATGTATGTATGTATGTATGTATGTATGTATGTATGTATGTATGTATGTATGTATGTATGTATGTATGTATGTAGGTATGAATGTATATATATATATATATATATATATATATATATATATATATATATATGTGCGTGTGTATTAATTTTTAATTTATCACCGTTTAAGTTGCAATAGAGTTAAATTCGAGAATTTTACATTTAAAATTTACGGTTGTAATCTATAAGAGGGAATGACAAGATAGAAATTGAAGATAAAAAAATTACGCTTCAAGAAAGACCAATTTATATTCTATACATCAGTGAACAATTTTTTTGTTTCTTTTCTCCGAACCTATTAGTTATAAGATATAATCGTTCCAGTGAAGCTATGTAGATAGAAAATATTGATATGCATTATTCTATGCTAAGTTATGTGCTATTAATACAAGATATGAAGGAAACAGGATTCGGTTGAGATATCAAAGATAAAACTTCTTTATCATATACCATTCCACCTTTTTATTTGCATCTTATGTTTCATAAATGCTAATACTTGAAATTTAGCATAATATCCACGTAGTGAAATTACTATAAGGGAAAGTCAGATGTAAATCCGAGGTCGTAACAACAGCTTGTGCTGTGAAAAGTCATATGCTTTGTATAGAGTCAATGACGTCACAGGACTTCACTATATTATTTCTGGCTATAGTTTGCTTTGATACAATCAGTCGTAGTGTCTCAGTTAGGATGCGATGTTGCTTTCTCCGGGTACCAACGAAACGAAGATTAAGTACTCTAGAGAAGAGAGTGATATGTGTTTTAACACTTAATGTGGATTTTAACACGCCATAACGACATTAACCAACATAAATGATATTGATGATATTAATGAAGTAGACTCTGCTTTCGTCAATTTGACTGCGGCCATGATAGGATTTAGTCAATCAGATCAACCTCAGTACTTATTCTACTTATTTTATGGATTTTGTTAAAGCAATCGACTGTGTCTTGAACCACAACGTTCTAACTATCTTGTCTGTTTTGGTTTAAACTCGGCTACCATTTCTTGGATTAATCGCTTATTTTCAGACCACACGGTTGCAGCATATACTGACGGGGATATTTGTGGCATATTCTATCAAGTCTGGTGTCTTCATGGTTCGGTAATATTTTCCATGCTCTTCCTTCTGTGATTTATCGACCTACTTACTGTTATATCTAACCACACATATACATTCATGTAGATATCATCTTTCACTATCCCTTAACGTTCTGCACAGAAACACCACCCACAGATAGTTTACATCCCACATAACAGACCTGTAGTGCCTTCACACACACACACACACACACACACACACACACACACACACACACACATATATATATATATATATGCATATAAGTAGGATCGAAGTCACTGTTGGAATACTGGAATACAACCGAACACGAGGCGGAACTTGTAACAGCATATCGAGTGTTTGGAACGGCAAAACCGCCTGTAACTGTAGTTACATACTTACCTAACACACACACACACACACACACGCATACGCGCGCACACACACACACACATACACACATACACACACACACACACATACGCACACACACACAAATATATTACAATATTGCTAAAACTACATTACAATATATGAGCTTCATCATTAGAACCAGAAAATGATTCATCTCTGATTAGACAGTGGTTCTAGACAAATGTATGTGTAAGTGTGTATGTGAGTGGTGGGTTGAGGGGTTAGCGCACGTTTGTGTTTGTATCTTTGTGTGTATGTGTTCGTGCGCACGTGTGCGCGGATGTCTTTATACTAGTGCGTATTTGTGTGAGTATGTAGATTCCGCAAATATTTGATATTTTTAAAAAGCTGGCCTTTCATGAAATTAAAGCAGGTTACTTTCTCCTGGCGACAAATAAATTTCCGACAGTCTATCAACAAGCTACATCTTTTTTTGTTTTCTTCTAGCAACAAATAAACCACCTGTTGTTTACACAAGGGCAAAGCCATGTGGTAGAATATTTGACGAATGCAGAATTCCTTTGGATGATAGAGTCTGTAATATGAACACCACACAATAGACATTTCATTCAATTTCATTTTATATAACGTTGTTACAGCACAATTCCTTTCCTCATGACTCCTATCAGAAATATGTTCCAATTTGTGTTAAATAATTTTCACTTTTCTAAATTTACCCCAATATTTAAAAAGTAATGGAAATATTGAATATGGACATGATATGAAAAAACCACACTCTCTTCTCCAAAGTAGACGGACTAAAAGATTTCCTAGTTTAGCTTCATATTGCTTTGTCTCACCAATTGTATTACAGCATATAGCTCAGACTGGAGTTTCATCCGGTCACCTACTTCACTGATAAGGTTCTGAAGCTTAGAATTTCCCGCGAAAATCTTTAACGAGCTGTGTTTGAAGACATTTGTGATGTATTTGACATAAATTATGAAGCGAAGTGGACCCGAAACAGCACCAAGGGAGATGCTACAGATAAAGTTTGTTAGGTTTAAGTTGAATTCCGTCGATCACATGCTAGGTTCTGCTTATCAGGAAACCCTTATTCCGACGCTGTGTTTTTCACAGACTTCAATGCAGGTTAGTTTTGTCAACAAAAAGCTGTTGTCAACGCTGTCTAAGTATATGACATATGTGTTTGAGATCGCCCCTGTTATGTGAAATAGGTATAGAATCTGTGTTTAGCAGCTTTTGCTAATTCAAAATTTATGCTAGTTGGGATTTAGAAGATATTTAGCGAAATCGATCTGTAACTTAGTGTAGGAGACATATTTCCATATTCGAAGACAGGAATAGAAAATTTTCGAGTATATAGGCTGCATTTATCGATTTTCTTCAGACATTAGCAAAAAGAACTGGAAGCCGCTGTCGGCACCTTCAGAACAAACGTAAGATATATATTGGGGTCTGCTGCAAAAAAGTATTTAATAAATATATTATCATGAATTAACAGTACTGTTATACAGTTTAATGCTGCACCGTTCATATTCTATAACGCTGCGTTTTGTTATTATAGGAAAGAAGGGCAATATTTTTCCTATACTAAAGTAAATGTAATGGTCTTCACGCGCTCACACACTGTATATATTTCTCGTTTGCTTTCAAATATACTTAAATTACACACATAAACACACACACACATACACACGCACATACACATATTGTATTATCTGCGATATATTTCCTTCTTTTCCGCCATTATCTCCCTGGAAAGTAGTTTTGACAAACATTATCTGAAGACAACGTTGCATCTTCCAAAAGCTATACAAGTAAAAGATAAGCATTATCATTTAGAGAAGTTCTTAAACCGCTTTATATTCCCATTCTAAGACATAGCTTTATATCTAAACCAGTGCTGGGTTGATTTTCCATAAAGTCTCCATTGTTTCTGCATAGAAGTCTGCCTGATGCAAGATATAATCAGAATCGAATATAAAAGGGTGAAATAATTGGTTTAATGCCAAATCCTTATTTGAAAGGGTCGAAGGTTCGTGTACCGGTTTATCTCTGTGAAGAGAAATGCTGTCTTTCGTTAAATATTGGTAACTGAATGAAAGCCAACTATCTAGTAGGGTGACAGGATTCTTTGGAAATGTTACAGTTGAGAAATAGATCTTAATAGATCTAAACCTTTACAACATCTGAAAGTCATCCAATCTATCGTCAGGTTTACGTAATTAAATGAATAATACACATAGCTGTAGGAATATCTTGCAGCTGCTACTTTACTTACAAATTGTAAAGTTTGGAATGAGCTATGTCTAGCATTGTTGTTGTTGTTTTGCTGTTATTATTATGTTGTTGTTGTTGTTGGTGGTGGTGGTGATGTTATCGTTGTTGTTTTTGTTGGTGCTGGTGGTGGGGGTGGTGGTGATGTTATCGCTGTTGTTGTTGTTGTTGTTGTTGGTGGTGGTGGTGGTGGTGTTGTTGTTGTTGTTGTTGTTGTTGTTGTTGTTGTTATTGGTGATGTTGTCGTTGTTGTTGTTGTTGTTGTTGTTGTTGGTGGTGATGGTATTATCGTTGTTGCTGTTGTTGCCGTTGTTGTTATTGTCGTCGTTGCTGCTGCTGTTGATGTTGTTGATGTTGATGTTGTTGTTGTTGTTGCTGTTGTTGTTGTTGATGTTGTTGATGTTGTTGTTGCTGCTGTTGATGTTGATGTTGATGTTGATGTTGTTGTTGTTGTTGCTGTTGTTGTTGTTGATGTTGTTGTTGCTGCTGTTGATGTTGATGTTGATGTTGTTGTTGTTGCTGCTGCTGCTGTTGTATCTTCTATAAAGGAGGAAATTGTGAAGAGTTCACGTGGAATCTTTCTTCTATCAGGTCTTAAAATAAGTCAAACCCAGCCCCTACAAATGTTGATCTGTTTGTAAGATATCTCACCTGAGAAGGGGAGGGGTGGGGTAGGGGGTGGTGGTGGTGGTGGTGGTGGTAATAATACACAGGTAGACATGTAGGTTCGTTGTATATTCTGTGATGTCGGATGGTTGTTAAAGAATTATAAATCAACAGTGCTTCATATTACTTTTATAAAAAAAATTTAGTTATTCATTCATAACGAATACCACACACACACACACATACAATACACACAGACACACACACAGACACACATAAACACACACACACATACACACAAACACAAACACACATACACACACACACACATACACACATACACACGCGCGCGCACACACACACACACACACACACACACACACACACACACACACACACACACACACACACACACACACACACACACACACACACACACACACACACATAAACACACACACACACACAGACATTAAACAGATGGGTGATCAGGGACAGACGAGACAAAATACATATGGATATGACTTCTTATAATCATTATTCATAACCCACGCTGTATTGGTACAATGGTAATTATTGCCGTGTCATAAACCTTGTAACACTATGTAAATGAGTTATGTCTGGCACGATTTTGTTTACATTTCAGTAAGTAGCCTTCAGCTATTTTATCTCAGCATTGCGAGAGAAAGAGAGAAGTAAGCGAACCTTAATGGGTTGAGTAGACAGAGAAACCAGCCGGTTCAATGCTCATCCAAATCAACTGTAAAGATGAAACTAATTTGACATACAGATATTACACCGTTTATTTATTTATAACTCACGCTGTATTGGTACTCTACTAATTAAATAGAAGCCCCAGATTATTATCAATAATTATTATTTCTAATATAGGCACACTTGATTGGCGATTTATTTCATCGGCTTTGGAACGATGAAAGGCAAAAGTGACACATGCGAAATTCGAGCTCACGGAAAAATTTATCAAAAGACATTTTGTTCGTCACTTTTCTGATTTTGCCAATCCAGCGCTTTTACTAATAATTGTTTCTACTTTTTGGCACAAGGCCAGCAATTTTCCAGTGCATTACTGGTACTTTATTTTATCGACCCCGTAAGGATGAAAGGCAAAGTCAACCTCGGCGGGATTTGAACTCAGATTGTTAAGGGACGTAACTATGCTGGAAAGCATGGCATCCGACCCCCTACCGATACTGCCAATCCGCCTTTTACTAATAATGGTTTCTGATTTAGCCACAATGCCAACAGTTTTGGGGGACGAGAAAGTCGATTAAATAGACCCCAGTGCATTACTGGATGAAAGGCAAAGTTGATATCGGCAGGATTTGAATTCAATATATACGAAGAGGGGGAACAAATACTGCAAAGCATTTTGACTGACGCTCTAACAGTTCTCCCAACCTATCGCTTCACCCTTAATAACGATTTCTAGTATAGGCACAAGGCCAGCAATTTTTTGGGAGGGGAAAGTCGATTGAATCGACCCCAGTACTTTACTGGTGCTTTATTTTATCGACCCTTAAGGATGAAAGGCAAAGTTAGACTAGGCGGGATTTGAACTCAGACCGTGTAAAGGGCTGTAATTCTATGCCGCAAAGCATGGTGTCTGACTCTCTTCTGATACTGCCAATCCACCGCCCTCTTCCCCCTTAATAATAATTATAAAACACCAACATACCTTAATACTCAATAATTACCATGGCGGCAAATTGATAGACTCGTTAAGGCGGATGATTAAGAATGTTTCGGCATTTATTCCCGCTCACTGCATTCAGAGTTCAAATTTCGTGGAGGTCAACTTTGCCTTTCATCCTTTCGATTTCGATAATTAAAGTACCAGTCCAGAACTGGGATCGATTCTCTTTGTTTTTCTGGAAGATATCGATTCCACCAAGTCCCAAAATATCCAGACACGCCATGTATCATAACAGTGCCCTTGTAACTACACCGAGAGTTACGGAGCCTCTATCATTATTTTTACCCTAATTACTCATCTCTATCTATGTATGTGTGCAACATAAATTGGTTTAATCTACTGTGGAGAATATGTCATATATTGTATTAATCTAAACCCATGGCTTTATGGGTTGCTCTTGGGATATGAAAGCCAAATTGACACTGGCGGCATTTGAACTACGAATGCAGAACGAAGTAATTAAGCATTGGAAGCATTTATTCGCGTGTAGTATATTTCCTTCCACTTCACTACCTTAATTTTTCTTCCGTGTATTCAGATAAAATCTGAATATATGGGGATAAATCAGAGCACTGAAGTGAAAGGAACAACATCTATCGGAATATATTTCGTCTCAATTGTGTATGAATGTACGTGTTTAAACTACAACTTCCTGTACATCAAGAATCTATCTGTCTATCTATCTATCTATCTATCTATCTATCTATCAATCTATCTATCCATGTTTTATATGACTATATTAGGTATTTCATTATATACACATATATCTATCTACCGAGTGATCTAATCTGAATAAAACAAATTAACGATTACACACACACATACATATATATGTGTGTGTGTATGTATATGTGTGGTTGTATACGCGCACACACACACACTCACATATATATATATATTTTTGAAATTGTGTGTGTATATATATTGTGTATGTGTATATATATATATATATAAATCTGTATATATATATCTATAAATATGTATATATATATATATATATATATATATATATATATATATATATAAATATATATATATATATATATATATATATATATATATATATATATATATATATAAATCTGCATATATATAATTTCAAATCCATAATTTAAATGATATTTTTGTTTGTTTCGCTAAATCCAGAATTATTTATGAATTATGATTTATAAATTAGCATATTTCTGTCGTATTTATATTTTATCTTTTGGGTAGGAATATAGATTAGCTGTTATCTATAAGTAATTCAGTCAGATCTGTTCAGTATTAATTTCGCTATTGAGAAAATACACATTCACAAATTTAAATTGGATGAATTTTGCACGCGCTGCTGCAAATGTCGCTGCTGATATAAATATTACTGCTACTGTTAATGCAGTTGCTGGTGATTGACTCCAATTAACCCCAACGAGTAAGGTAGTCTATCGAACGATCCACATATACATTGTCTCAATGTTGTCCATCATGGTTTTGTTGTTGGTCTGTTAGAATATCATTGGTAAAAGGCGGCGAATTGGCAGAGTCGTTAGAACGTCGGATAGAATGCTCTATGGAATTCGTTACGGCTCTCAGCTCTTTGAGTTCAAATCCCGCTTAGGTCAACTTTGCCTTTCATCCTTTCGAGGTCGATAAAAAAAAAGTACCAGTCTAGTACTGGGGTCGATTCTTCCTCTATATCTCTTTCTCATTTCCTCTCACTCACTTTCTATCTTTCTCTGGAAGGAATCTGCTGTACTCAGGCCTGGAGAGGGATGGGCTCTGCCAGGCTTAAAATGCCCAACAATACTGTATGTCAATACAGCACCCTATGACTCTATCAGCAGTTACGGGACCAACATACATACAATATCATTGGTGTTTTAGCCATATCACTCGCATCTTTTATTAAGATGTAACGTATCTATGATTATATTATTCATTATCCGCTGTGCCCGATGCTTTTTTTATTAAAGGCTTCATTTAATGTATGTTTTGCTACTATTCTCAGCAAATCATGAGATTACGTGAAGACTACTTCGTTGGCCCGTAGCAATCATCTCAATAACTCAGTTCATGCTGCTCAATGCTCTGATAACTCCGTCTTTGACTTTTACTGTATTTCATCGACCCTTAAAGAACAAAAGAATAAATTAGCATTGGCGGGATTTAAAACCTGAATGTAAAAGGCTGGAACAAATACCACAAGGGATTTTATCCAACGCTCTAACGATTCTGTCAATACGCCTCCACCCTATTGATTTTCACTAGTTCAGTATTAAACTTAAATAGATATTTCTATAGTTTAGAAATAAATACAAACAGTATGGCTACCGCCCTTCATCTTCATATTAACTATTGAACAAAGAATCACCAATCATAACTTATGGATAATCGATATTTAAAGGTTGTTAACATCTACTGTCATTATTGACAGACATTAACAAAATGTGTCTATTCAGTCAACATCTGTAGACTGTCTGTTTAGCTGGATATCCTCGAGATATAAATAAGTAATCTACATTAATACACAGTATGTATAGTCTGACATAGCTTTGTGGTTAAGCAGTTCTTTTATTTTCAACGTAGTTTCGTGTTAGATCCTACTATAGTCTCGGATCGATTAAACACTTTTAAAACTTGGATGATACAAAATGTGTGAAAGCTCTTCGGAAGAATCATCGTTGTCTTTGAACCATACACCAAATCTGTTGACTGGTCTACCTCACCACGTTTTCCTTTGGTGCCTGTAGTGGAGTGTACAATATTGGAAGCCTACTTGGGCCGGATTCTCCGTCTGACGATAAATTCTTCTCTTTTACTCACCAGTAATGGATGCTTTATGAAGAGTCATGGCCATTGCTCTTTCTATTCTAAATAAGCGATAAAAAAACCCCACACTACAACTATTAGTCAATATAACTACACATTTTTTTCGGTTCAATGAACACCTAGTGAAGCAGCGTGGCTTAGGGATTAGAGAATTTTGTTTGCAATTATTGGGTTGCGAGTTCGATTCCTGGACCGGGTGATGCGTATGTCTTTGTGCAAGATATTTTATTTTATGTTGCTCCTTCTGCCAGGAGTTGCTAGCGGTAGAGGGAAAGACCCATGGAAAGATTGTTTCATTGGTCGGATTTGACGATTTCTACCTCACTCGGTAAGCAAATGTCGATAAAAAAAAAAAATGTGAACACCTATATATTGTATGTATTCAGCCGATATTTTACAAACTCTATTCAGGTGAAAAAAATACTAATGAAATTTCTTCGATAATTTCTTTATTTCCAACAACAATATATAATAAATAACATGATTTTGCTGACAAAATTATAAATTATTGACGTTATAGAAGTTACGAAATCACGATTATCGACTTTAAGAAGTTGATTATTTACGAACGTCAAAGTTTTCATTAACTTTGTATCTAAATATGATTTATTAGAATTCTTCTCTGATTAATGAAGACATTCAACAATTTCTCTTATCTTCCTCTGTAGTGTCACAGTCCGGATTATCCATTGTTACAAAAAAACAAAAAAAAATAATATCCTTATTATATTTAGAAAACAAAAAATGTGATTTACGAATATAAAAATCGAAAACAGGTATATTCGTAAAACAGAATAAAAAAGAAGAAAGTACATAAATATTCAACAACGATAAGACCATAATTTATTATACGATCCATTATATAGAACTGTATAATAATAACATTGTAAAAGACACACATTCATATATAAATACGTACATATATGTATATATCTGTATATATATATATATATATATATACACACACACATATATATATATATATATATATAGAGAGAGATACATACATATACACACAAATACACACACACACTCTCTCTCTGTCGTACACACACACACGCACACTTTATATATATATATATATATATATGTATATATACAAGAGAAGGGAGAGAATATACGAAGAAAGACATCATATAGATGATCAAACAAATAAGCGAAGAAATGGCAAATATTGTATAAAGCAGGCCAAATTATGAATTTTCAGTGATATCATAGCAACAGAGATTTTGATTAAATCTTGTTTGCTTTCGCTCACCGCCCATCGACAAGTTTAACTTGGTATGTTTACAATGAAAAAAACTATGGTCCAGACAACTAGGTTCAAACAGACGCCAGCTATTTGGATAAGATGGTGATGGCGATCAGTTTTAGTCATCTGTTACCATAGACTATATGGCGGTCTGACCGGTTCCAGAATGATATTTAGTTAACCGAACACGTTTGTATGGTGTTGCAGACATCAGATACTTAGATATGTCTTAACTACATTAGATGCTGCAGAATTGGCAGAGAGAAGTTTAAGTTCTGGTATAGATTAGGAGATATTTTTAAAGGTGAGGGTTGAAGGTTCTCTTCTTTCCTATCCCATCTACTTCCCCATCTAATTAATACAGAAACATATTCATTCACACGCACATATACGTATATTATATATTATATCTTTATACGCACACACACACGCACATATACATACGCCCCCCCCCCCCCCGACACACACGTATATATATCTATAACATCAAGGATGTTTTTCCGCTATTAAAGAAGTTACTCAATGAATGAAACAGATCTAGTCCTGTCAAAGTCATTTATATAAATATCTGGAGATAGATAGATAGATAATTATGTAGATAGCTATAGATAACTGTTGTTATATAACTAACCTTCTGGAAGGTGGATATATCTTGAGGAGGAAGATGTGAAAGCAGGTACAATCTGAAAGTACCACTTCTTAAACAATTTTAGCACAAAGTTGTTGCCACATGATCATGCGTTATATATTTATAATGTTCCACTTTACTACGCCAATCCTTTTCATTTCCTGTCATTATATTTCGCTTCACATGCAGGATACCTTACATGCAGGATACCTTCACATGCAGGATACCTTACATGAATATCAAATTGCACCCCAGTACTTGACTGGTAGTTTATTCTATAGACGCCAAAAACATGAAAGGCGATTTTTTACCTCACAGCGTTTTAAACGTAAAGAGCTGTAACTAATTTCCGCAGGGATATTATCCGAGATTTTAACAATTTTGCCAATTCTGTTTCTAATCTCTTGTTTTCGCTGTTTTTAATATTCTATATCAATTATGCCCTTCCGTTTAAAGATGCTTGTCTGTCATTCAATGTCAGGTCTCTCTCAAGTGTTGGAGGTAATAAGTAACCCAGTACAGCATGTGGCGTCGCTGGAGCATCGGCGACTAAATCGTCAACTCAACAAAGCTTGCTAGATAAAAAGGAGGGTTTTTGGACACCCTGCTGAATGAAAAACAAAACCCACCAACGGACATAGAAACTCAGGAGAATCAACGCCCATCCGATAGTGTGTCAAAGAACCCGAGTAGACAGGGGTCGTTAGGCATGGTTGGTAGTCTGTCTAGGAGAAAGATCACTGATTTCAAAATAAGAGTTGATGACAACTTTTCAACTGGCCATGGGTTTCATCCATGTGGTGAAGTCGGATGAGCTGTGTCTCGGTAGCAGTTTCACAGTATTGTTCTAAGGTGGATTCGGGACCCACCGACGTCATTTTTCTCGATAAAAAATTATGAACATACAGAATCATATAGATAAGTATAGATAGTATTGTCTATGGTTCCGGACCTCAGAAACGAGGATAGTAGGAGACCAGGTTAGTGTGTCATTCAAAGAAGATTTGGCTGCCATTTCTAGCAATTTGAGCGACCACGTAGCAGCTCATTTGTTGATTCATGTCTAACATTATTTCATTAAGTTGTCGTTTGTAAAAGATTTTAATTGTTTCCTATTGATCTTTTAAGATTATTCCTGATTTCTACTACTTTCTTTACTTTCAGGTATTCTAACGTTCCGATCTATTTCCGCTTGTACGTCGTTATTCACACTGCGGTGCTAAGATTTTTGCTATTACTTGGCCAAAACGAACATTGGCACTCGCGTGGAACAGTCTTAATGTTCCTTTCTAGCTTCTAATTGAATGTATCTACTCCCAGAAGTCATATTATTCTTTCTCTCATTACCATTAAATTGTAATTCGATGTCCCATTGTGTACTCCCGTACGCATACTGAATACCATTTTTTAAATAAACACTCACACACTACACTAACACAGTCAAACACAAAAACTACGCTCACACATCTTTACTCGCATACACATAGAGGCAGACAAACACGCAAAACTACACGTACACACATACACACATACACACACACGCACACACAAACACACGCGCACACAAACTTCTATATGTAGAACTTTTGAAAGGGCTCAGTTTTCGTATCTCAAATTGTTCGTTGCGTGTCTATATTTTCCATGTATTGAGAAGTTAGGCGCTAGCTCTAGCCCCATTTTAAATGTTGTGTACTTTCAACTATCACATATATCGATATTGCCACCAGATATTTCGATTTGTGTATTAAGAGTTAACCTTTTATCATCATCATCATCATCGTCATTATTATTATTATTATTATTATTATTATTATATATGAGGGTGGTGGATTGGCAGTATCGGTAGAGGGTCGGACGCCATTCTTTGCATAATAAAGTTACGGCCCTTTATGATCTGAGTTCAAATCCCGCCGAGGTTAACTTTGCCTTTCATCCTTACGGGGTCGATAAAATAAAGTACCAGTCACGTACTGGGGTCGGTTTAATCGACTTTCCACGTCCCAAAATTGCTGGCATTGTGCCTATATAAGAAACCAATATTATTAATGCTTTCTTTATTAAACACAAGGGTTGACATAAAGTATAACAATAAAGACAGCACAGGACGGTACAGGACGGTACAGGACGGTACAAATGGGCATTTCTGCGTTTAAAGAAAAAACAAAGGAAATGACAAAAAAAGAAACAAGGGAAAATTCTCCAATAGGGGGAAGACTTCCAAGGGACACTCGTGGAGAAAGACCATTAAAAAAGCCACGGTGACCCTGACCACCAGGGCAAGTGCCCTCTCCCAGTTTTCCACCTCCAATTTACAGGCGCATACTCAGAGTAGGTCCATTCACTCGGGCCATGCTTGCCTCTCTCACTCATCTTTCAACAAATTGCTGGGAAGAGAGCACTTCCTTTTCAAATGAAATTTGAAAAAGTTAATCAGGGCATCACCGAAGAGGTAAGTGCTCGTCTTCAGCCCTTTCAAACGTGTTCACCACACATTATTATTATGATTTAAACTTCCTTTGAGTTCTTCTTCTTTCCAAATCATGCCGAGTGTCAACCTGGCACCTGAGGTAAAATATGATAATTGGTTCTACTTTTGGCGCAAGGCCAGCAATTACTCAGTGTATTACGGGTACTTTATTTTATCGACTCTGTAAGGATGAAAGGCAAAGTTAACCTCAGCGGGATTTGAACTCAGATCGTAAAAGGACGTAACTATGCTGGAAAACATGTCCGTCTCCCTACCGATACTGCCAATTCAAGGCCCTATGATAATACACACATTTTACAATCAATTATCAAACATATGAT
Organism: Eledone cirrhosa; assembly: GCA_964016885.1. Taxonomy (NCBI): domain Eukaryota; kingdom Metazoa; phylum Mollusca; class Cephalopoda; order Octopoda; family Eledonidae; genus Eledone; species Eledone cirrhosa. Next base: position 336,212,845 of record OZ024740.1, on the reverse strand, counting down.
GCCACAAGGACACAAACAACAGTAAATGTCATTGCGAAGTTTTAAAATTAATAATGCCCTTCTTAGGACATGGGCAGTACGAGTCAGCACTATTTTCTGTATCTCTTCCAGGTATCCGGTCCAAATATTCTTCAGTACCCTTTTATTAGCATTCCAAGTGCGTCGACTATCACTGGTATTGTGCAGGCATTTTCGCATAACAGATTGGAGAATCGCTCTGTTGGTAAGATGCATGTTAGACAATAAAAGACAAACAAAGGATGAGCTGCAAAATTTACGGGTGTCTTTCGACAAAAACAGAGGTAAATATATAACAAAATATACACACACACACACACTCTCTCTCTCTCACCACACACACACACACACACACACACACACACACACACACACACACACACACACAAACAAACACACACATATAAATATATATATGTATATATATATATATATATATATATATATATATATATATATATATATATATATATATATACACTAATATTTTACCTAATTAAGTTAGCACTAAAAGTACTGTTTTCATTCAATGTAGTGTTGATAAGAATATATCATCGTAATAAGCTGAAATCGGTTGTTGTGGAATGGTATCTTATATGTTATTGGGCATTGAAAAAACTACAAAGACATATAGGTTGAAAAATGAAAACAAGCAAGACGAGGTTCAAGTAGTGTACCTCGTCTTGTTTTGTTTTCATTGCCCCCCCCCCCTCTCTCTCTATGTATATATATATATATATATATATATATATATATATATAGATGAGATTATACAGGACTAGAACTGTTTCATTCTTTAGAAATCATCAGGAATCTTTGATGATTTCTAAAGAATGAAACAGTTCTAGTCCTGTAGAATCTCATCTACATTAAAACTTTTATACTCTGCTATGTATTGAGTACCTTACTTACTGTGGTTACCTCCGATTCAACCCGGAATAACGTATATATATATATATATATATATATATATAAAAACAAATAACGAAACGAAATTAAATTTCGTTTCGTTTGTAACTCACTTTTGTATGACTGACGCTTAAACAATTAAGTTAAAAATGTACATCTACATATGTATACTGAAATACTAGTATGCATATGAATACACACACGTATACATATGTAGATGTACCGAGTTTTTCACTGGTCACTTTACTGTGAGTGTCCAGCTATTCTGTATGTAAACACACAGACAAACCGGTTTTTAGAGTCATACTGGTTTTTGAGGAAACACGTTTCCTCAATTTTCCAGAAGCCAGACAAGGAATATTGAACTAGTTTCGTTGTTGTTACAACTCATCAGCAATATTTACCTATCTTCCGGCCTTTCTAGAGAATCGTAAAAGCACATATCGTTATATGCTTTTTCTATGAAAATTAGTAGTGGGCAGACTAATTTGCATAGAGCGTGAGTACGTACTTCTGGAAAATTGAGGAAACGTGTTTCCTCAAAAACCAGTATGACTCTAAAAACCGGTTTGTCTGTGTGTTTACATACAGAATAGCTGGACACTCACAGTAAAGTGACCAGTGAAAAACTCGGTACATCTACATATGTATACGTGTGTGTATTCATATGCATACTAGTATTTCAGTATACATATGTAGATGTACATTTTTAACTTAATTGTTTAAGCGTCAGTCATACAAAAGTGAGTTACAAACGAAACGAAATTTAATTTCGTTTCGTTATTTGTTTTTATCGTCTCCGTTGAACCGGTACGTACTCACGCTCTATGCAAATTAGTCTGCCCACTACTAATTTTCATAGAAAAAGCATATAACGATATGTGCTTTTACGATTCCCTAGAAAGGCCGGAAGATAGGTAAATATTGCTGATGAGTTGTAACAACAACGAAACTAGTTCAATATTCCTTGTCTGGCTTCTGGAAAATTGAGGAAACGTGTTTCCTCAAAAACCAGTAACACTCTAAAAACCGGTTTGTCTGTGTGTTTACATACAGAATAGCTGGACACTCACAGTAAAGTGACCAGTGAAAAACTCGGTACATCTACATATGTATACGTGTGTGTATTCATATGCATACTAGTATTTCAGTATACATATGTAGATGTACATTTTTAACTTAATTGTTTAAGCGTCAGTCATACAAAAGTGAGTTACAAACGAAACGAAATTTAATTTCGTTTCGTTATTTGTTTTTATCGTCTCCGTTGAACCGGTACGTACTCACGCTCTATGCAAATTAGTCTGCCCACTACTAATTTTCATAGAAAAAGCATATAACGATATGTGCTTTTACGATTCTCTAGAAAGGCCGGAAGATAGGTAAATATTGCTGATGAGTTGTAACAACAACGAAACTAGTTCAATATTCCTTGTCTGGCTTCTGGAAAATTGAGGAAACGTGTTTCCTCAAAAACCAGTATGACTCTAAAAACCGGTTTGTCTGTGTGTTTACATACAGAATAGCTGGACACTCACAGTAAAGTGACCAGTGAAAAACTCGGTACATCTACATATGTATACGTGTGTGTATTCATATGCATACTAGTATTTCAGTATACATATGTAGATGTACATTTTTAACTTAATTGTTTATATATATATATATATATATATATATATATATATATATATATATATAGAGAGAGAGAGAGAGAGAATAGAAAACGAAAAATCAGTGATGCATCTGAACTCAATTTATTGTGTGTTACACTTGTTCAGATACCTCAGTGAGAGAATATACTCCGAAATCATTAGACGTGTCCGTCGACACTGCGGGACCAGAATCAGACAGATCCACACAATGATCGCGTCTCGAGCAGTCCGCTGGGGAAACAATTGTAACACAATAAATTGAGTTCAGATGCATCAATGATTTTTCGTTTTCTATTCTATCATACTCTGATCTGTAAGAGCATAGTGTGCTCAACCGGCATACCGCCTATGGAAGCATCTTAGCTACCATCAGAAATACACACACACACACACACACACACACACACACACACACACACACACACACACACACACACACACACACACACACACACACACACACACATATATATAAATGGAAAAAAATGAAATTTAATTTCTCACTCTTAGTACGGCTGATACTTAAATATAAGTATATAGACGTACATACATATATGTATACAGACGTACAGTAGTATGTATATATACATACATACATGCACATATATATATATGTACGTATGGGTTTACCGAACATTTAATATATTCAGCAACCATCGTTGCCCTTTTGTTCAACACTGACAAAGGAACGATGAACTAGTTTCAAGCTTATTATCTATCGTCAGCACCGTATACATACTTATATTTAAGTATCAGCCGTACTAAGAGTGAGAAATGAAATTATATTTTTTTCCATTTATCGTTTTCGGTACGCCCGGCCGACTAACTCACTCGATATGCAAATTAGGCTGCTCAGCCGTTAATATGCATAAGGAAAGTATATACTTTCAGACGTTCAAATATCTGACAGGAAGGTATACGGTGCTGACGATAGCTAATAAGCTTGAAACTAGTTCATCGTTCCTTTGTCAGTGTTGAACAAAAAGGGCAACGATGTACGGCTTAATTCGGGCTGTTTGTTTACAAACAAACCGAACATTATAATAAATGTTCGGTAAACCCATACGTACATATATGTATGTGTCCATGTATGTATATATATATATATACTACTGTACGTCTGTATACATATATGTATGTACGTATACATACTTATATATATATATATATATATATATAAATATGTGCATATATATATATGTGTACATATATATATATATATGTGTGTGTGTGTGTGTGTGAGTGTTTGTGTGTTTATACAGACTCATATAAATAAATATATATATATATATATATATATATATATATATATTTATTAAAATAACAGATTAAAGTTTAAGCAAAGAATCGCTGCTTTCACCCTTAACGGGATCTTATCGAGCCCTCTTTGGATTTTAGTCTTCAATTTTATTATTATTACTATATATATATATATATATATATATATATATATATATATATATATATATTTCGTTTATAAATTTGTGTTGCAAGATTTTGCATCTGAAAACGAGTGTTGAAACAGATATTGTTATATATTATAATTTATTTGAAATTTATAATAAATTGAGGTGAAAACCAACAGGTGTGTGTGTTTTTATTGGCAGCATGACGCTCCCAAAGTATAACAATATATATATATATATATATATATATATATATATATATATTCATTAGTTAAGCAAAACAAGACCACAAATTTCACAAGGAAGACATTATTAAAAGATTGTCAACATAGTTTTAGTTTAATGCAAGGCGGAATATATAGGGACGACGCCCTATTTGCAGTCCACAATTGCACTAATCGAGGCATTGACTTTCTCAAAAAACAATTACATAGATTCTTTAAAAATAACGGCCTCTCTATCACCATCGAGCCGAACCATAAAGTAGTAAACTTCCTGGACGTTACCCTAGATCTTAACAATAACCTATATTACCCTTATCATAAACCAGGTGAAATATTTACATATATTAGCCCACACTCTAACCACCCACCGGCAGTCATCAGAGCAGTAATCAAATCTATCTCGTGTAGGATCTCCATGCTATCAGCAAATGAGGAAATATTTATAAACCATGAGGCATATTATAATAAGGCTCTTTCTGAATCTGGTTATGAACAGTCCATTTACTACATAGCTAAATGCCATAACACAACACTTCACCACAACCATAATAAACTTAAAACTAGAACTAGAAATACCTTAGAATATAGCCAGATTTGCCGGAATTTTAGCAGTAACACCACCTATACAGGGAACCTTAATGGTGGCAGTGGCCTACTTCCTACTCCAAGTAGCAAACTAAAAATCAACCCTAGAATAGGAATGAGCAATGGGATGACAAATAACAAATGCCCAGGTAATAATAACCCTATGAAGGCCCCTACCAACTCCACTAGAACCCCTAGAAGGAATAGGCCTAGAAATATCACCTGGCTTAATCCCCCATTCTCATCTAATCTAGCCACTAATATCCCTAAACGTTTCTTCTCTATCCATCTAAACATTTCCCCCCCAACCATATATTACAAACAACATTAAAATCTCATTCTCCACAACACCCAACCTAGCTAGTCACATCGCATTCAGTAACCATCATAAACTAAGACAGTATAACTCCCACACCGCGGTACCACCACCCGCATCAAATACACCACGCCACTACACCAATACTTACTCTAGTAGCACACCTCCCCCCATCTAATCCTAGCACGCACCAACCGCATAGTTTAAACAACCCTACTCTCACTAACCGCAGAAGTAAGTGCAACTGCCGTTACCCTAATGCAATCCCACTAAATGGACATTCTCTGACACCCAATATAGTTTATAGGTGCACAGTTAAAACTTCTTCGCATACCAGCTCCTATATTGGCTCTACCTCTAACCCTTTTAAGGTACGCTATAACGCGCACTATTTTTCCTTCTGAGACCCTAACAACAGATGTTCAACATCTCTAGCTAGGCTCATTAAAAACCTTAAATTAACCAACATTGAACACTCACTAACATGGGATATCTTGGCTGGGGCCCAACCGTTCAATGGACGAAGAAAATATTGTGACCTCTGTCGTACTGAAGCATATTACATAACTCTATCACGACCTCTACCGATTAACGATAGAACGGAGGTAACTATTAGCTGTCAACATCGAAGGGCTAATTCCTTCGCCAACAGAATATTTGACCCAACATAGTCATCTAGCTCCATTTTTACTTATAGCTAATAAGTTAAATAGTTATAGCTAACTTAGATAATTATAAGTTACCTCCCTTACATTGTCTCTCAATTAAAAAATTAACACTTCTTAACTATAAACTACCCACAATTTCTAATTTCTCGAGGAGTTACTTCCCCTGAAAGCACCCTCTAATTAGGCAGATCTCGACAGAAGAATACTGCTCGACTATGACAGACAACAGATACACCCAGGACACCATAGTGAAATACCAATATATGGAACATTACATTCATCAAACATTCTTTATTTTAATTTATATTCCTTTTGAAGTTCCGATGAGCTGCTATAATTGTACCTAAGTTAATTATCTTCAACTGAACCAGATCAATAATGATGTATAATCATTTGATCCAGAAACATTATAGGGAGTAGCGAAACAATTGTAAACGGACATTATTATTATTAATATTATTATTATTGTTGTTATTCCTTGAATCTCAGTCATTGATGTTGGTTAACTGGAAAGTCCGTTGGATTGAATATCAAGCCACTACCTGCAGCCTCAGATATTCAGGACGTATCGGAGGGTTCTTGCTGTTCCAAGCAAGCATGCCTTTTGAAGCGTTCCAAAAAGCGTGAAGGGGCCGATTTTCTTTAACCATCCCTGGAAACTTTTGGAGATAGTCCCCAGTGCGCCTATGACAATCGGGATCACTTTGACTTCATGGCAGTTCCAAATCCTTTTCACCTCCCACTTTAGGTCCTGGTATCGGTTAATTTTCTCCCTCTCCTTCTCTTGCACTCTCGTGTCGAACGGGCAGGCCACATCCACAATCAGTTATTATTATTATTATTATTATTATTATTGTTATTGTTATTCCTTGAATCTCAGTCATTGATGTTGGTTAACTGGAAAGTCCGTTGGATTGAATATCAAGCCACTACCTGCAGCCTCAGATATTCAGGACGTATCGGAGGGTTCTTGCTGTTCCAAGCAAGCATGCCTTTTGAAGCGTTCCAAAAAGCGTGAAGGGGCCGATTTTCTTCAACCATCCCTGGAAACCTTTGGAGATAGTCCCCAGTGCGCCTATGACAATCGGGATCACTTTGACTTCATGGCAGTTCCAAATCCTTTTCACCTCCCACTTAAGGTCCTGGTATCGGTTAATTTTCTCCCTCTCCTTCTCTTGCACTCTCGTGTCGAACGGGCAGGCCACATCCACAATCAGGCACGATCTTTTTTCTTTGTCCACAACCACCAGGTCAGGTCTATTGTGTTCCAGTTTTTTGTCCGTCTGTATCCTAAAATCCCACAGCACCTTCACCTGACTGTTCTCCATCACCGCCTCTGGCCTATGCTCATACCATTTCTCAGAATGTGGTAGATTGTTTACTTTGCACAGGTGCCAGTGGATCACCCTGCCCATCACATCGTGTCTCCAGCCCTTATAGTGGGTCTGGGCTAGGTGTTTACACTCGGACACAATGTGAGCCACAGTCTCCTCTCTCTCTCCACAGATCCTGCACAGTGGGCTAGCCTCCTCCTTGTAGATATGGTGCTTCAACCACTTCGTTTTGAGGGCCTGCTCCTGCGCAGCCATTAGCATTCCTTCTGTAGCCTTTTTGAGGTCTCCTCTTCTCAACCAGTTCCATGTCTGTGGATCTCTAAATTCAGTTTTCTCAAAGAAGGTACTATGAAGGGATTTTCCCTTAAGGCTGCTCTTCCTCCTTGATGTTATTTCCTCCTTGGATATCCCCTGGCCTACTGTCCCCTCCTTCAGTACAGCTCTGAGCATTGGCTCCTTACTATAGGTCACGTATTTGTATAGGTTGTTTTTCTCCATCTGAACACAGTCCTCTATGCTGATAAGACCTCTTCCACCCTCAGATCTCCTTAGGTAGAGTCTATCGACATCACTCCTCTTGTGGAACATGTTGTAGATAGTCAATAGCTTCCTAGTCTTCCTATCCATTTCTTTTTGTTCAGCAACATTCCATCTCAGAATTCCCGCACTGTACCTAATAATAGACACAGCTCGGGAATTTACTGCGCTTATGGCATTTCTGCTGTTCAGATGTGACTTCAGTACGCTCCTTACTCTCCGAATGTATTCAGTTCTTAACAATTCCTTCATTTTTTTGTTCTTTATGCCACCAGCCTCCAGAACGCCCAAATACTTGTATCCTTCCTCAGAGTCAATTTCCTTTATCATCTCACCTGTTGGTATCTGGATCCCGTTACTTCTGCTCAACCTACCCCTCTTCATCACAATGACTCCACATTTACCAATACCAAACTGCATACATATATCAATGCTGAAAATACGGACAGTGTCAACAAGCACATCCAACTCCTTCTCACTTTTCCCGAAGAGCTTAAGATCGTCCATGAAGAGGAGGTGATTGATGGTAAGCTCTCCCCTTCCCAACTTGTATCCTGCTCTCACTTTTCGCAGCATAATGGTCAAGGGCATCAGGGCAAGGACAAACAACAGAGGGGACAGGCTATCTCCCTGGAAGATACCTCTCTTGATCTTCACGCTTCCCAAGGATACTCCAGTTGATGTCAACTCTGTCTCCCAGGACCCCATACTCCTGCCCAGCAACTGTCTGATGTTATCTGCCACCCTGAAGATCTCCAGGCTTTTGGTGATCCAGGAATGAGGCACCATGTCAAATGCCTTTCTGTAGTCTATCCATCCCATGGCAAGATCAGTGTGTCTCCTCCTGCAATTCCCCATTACCATCTTATCAATAAGCAACTGGTCCTTTGTACCACGTGACTTCTTTCGGCATCCTTTCTGTTCGTCCGGTAACAAGTTGTTTGTGTGGAGGTGATGATAGATTTCCTCAGACACAATGCTCGTCAACAGTTTCCACATTACGGGCAGACATGTGATAGGTCTATAGTTGGTAACATCATTACCCTTGATTCGGTCTTTCATTATCAGAACTGTGGTACCTTTTGTCAACCACTCTGGCACCTCACCCGACACCAAGCAGTCATTGAACATGGCCGTCAGCTTCGGGTGGAGGGATGTTAAATGTTTAATCCAATACCCCTGCACACCATCTGGGCCTGGTGATTTCCAGTTGGTTAGTTTTTTGGCTTGCCCCTTAAGAGTTTCAACTGTGATACTCAAATCAGTCTGTTGCTGTGCCTGCTCACCGATCTCCCTCTGTACTGTCTCAATCCACCCTGCCTGGGCATTGTGTCTAACATCCTGCTCCCATATTCCTCTCCAGAATGTTTTAGCTTGTTCCGCCCCAGGGATCAAGTCGTTGCCTCTTTCTTTCCCCTCAAGCTGTCCAAACAGCATCTTCTGGTTGTTTTCGAACATGCGGTTCTGTTTATACTGACTGACTCTGTTCTCGTATCGCCTGATTTTGGCACTCTTTGCTACAATGCGTTGCTTCAATTCCTCTATGATAATATTTAGCTTTTTACTCCTAGTTTTGTATTTTATTTCCAGTCTATTTTTAGTGCCTATGTTTTTTAGTGTCCCATTCAGTAGTGACTCAAGCTTTCCTATGTCATTTCTCATTTCCCCGATTTGCCCACTCAGTCGCTTCTTCCACCACGGCTCTGCTCTTTCTTGTCTGTTGTTTCCTCTCGCTTTTATACCAAGTAGTTTCCTCACCGTATTTGCTGTTGCTTTGAGGATATTGTTGCACTGGTGAAGACTCCTCGCCTCAAGGTATGGGATGACTTTGTTTACCTTAGCTGTTGTTTCTTTTAACTTTTTCCTGTCTACAAATCTTAGGTTCATAGGTCTCCCACTATCATTGTTCAACTCATCTACCACTAAATTTAGGATGTCAACCGAATCTTGTCCTAGCCCGCCAGCATTCATCTCCTCAGTGGCCGTATCTCTGTTCCAGGTATTATTTATCTCAGTATTCAGATCATTGTCTGCTTCGGGTGGTTCCTCCGTTCTCAGGACCTCCTCACCTTCATTTCCCGCCGGCTCGCTTGTCTGGCATACTACACCCGCCATCTCCAAGCCATTCTCTCTGCTCAGTTCCTCCAGTTCCAGCTCGCTTATCCACCCATTAGTTCTTATTACCCGAGCCTGCCCGGCCAATTTTTGTTCATCTAATTTAAATAAACCAATCTCGTTCCAGATGTTATGCATCCGTCTCCTGTAGCCCCTCTCCTTGGGGTTACTTTTCAGGTAGCATTGCATAACAGTTCTATTCAATTCTTTCGTCCAGTTGGTTCTGGCCCCTTTCCTTCTTCTTCTTCCTCCAACATCAGCAGTATTTGGTTGACAGTCAGGTTCCTGCTGCTGAGCCAGGGGGCACCTGTTGGGTGAGAGTCTGTCACATGATGTTCTAGTCTCCATTTCACCGTTATTCGAACTGTTTATGTTCGATATTTAAACACTCTTATCGAGGATTGGCGAATGTATGTTTACATAGCCATCTGTGGATCCGCCATCCCACTTGGCCCTTGTGTGGCATTATCACCACGCTGTATACGAACACACATAAACAAACAAACACACGGGCAGAAAGGGCCCCAAAAATGAATAAGCATAAGTTTCATTGTAATGTAGTATTCGAATGTCTGACTTAGTTTTTGTTTTTTAAGTTTTACTTTTTCCCCCCCTCTTCTCTGTCCGTCCTCCTGCTTCTCTCTTCATTCTTATTTTCTTTACGTTTTTGGGGTTTCTTTTTTTGTTTTTGTTTTTCTCTGTTTGTTTTTCTCGTTTTTTGCTGTTGTTGCTGTGCTGCTTTGGTTTTGTTGTTTGTTTTTTCTTTTTTCTTTTGAGTCTATCTATATATTTTGATGCCTTCCTCTTTGTTAGTAGTAGGAATTCTATAATGTGGAAGTGGCAGCCAGCAGAGACTGGCGGCGTTGGCGATACTGAGACAGTGGTGGTGGTGATGTCGATACCGAGGCAGTGGTGGCGGTGATGCGACCGTATTACTGTAGTGATGGTGCTGTAGCGGTGGCAGCAGCAGTGAAGGAGTCAAGGGGTGGTGGCGGCGGTGATGGGATAGTGGTGGTAATGATGGCCGTAGTGAGCGGTGGCGGTGAAGGTGAAAATGCTGTTGTGTTTAGTGTACACAGATGATGGGGTGGGTGGTGTATCTAGTTTCTGGTGTTGGTGAGTTTAGCTGTCCTATATAGTGTAGCCAGAGGAGAGGAGGGGGGGGTTCTTCTTCTTCCATTTATAGCCATTTTTTTATTTTTTATTATTATTATTATTATTATTATTATTATTATTATTATTATTATTATTATTATTATTATTATTATTATTATTCTCTACATTCCTTACATTAAACAAAAACTATGTTGACAATCTTTTAATAATGTCTTCCTTGGGAAATTTGTGGTCTTGTTTTGCTTAACTAATGAATATTTTCAGCTCTGTGCACCCAACCTCTGCATGAACCCAGCCACCTCGCTGCCTTCCACTGCATATTGCACATTGAGCACATGCCTTTACACTTCGGCTTCTAACTAATTCACCAATCTCTCTTCTCCTCTCCTATCTCCTCTCCTATCTCCATCTCTCTCTTTAAGATTGGTTACTCTTGAACTATATATATATATATATATATATATATATATATATAGATAGATAATGAATGATATTCCGTATATCTGGCAGAAAAGGTACTTTATTTCATTTCAATGAGCAGTATCCTTTACAGAACTAGTTCTCTTTCATTTCACCGAAAGAAACGGTAGTCCCCATATATATCCTGTAAAGGATACTGCTCATTGAAATGAAATAAAGTACCTTTTCTGCCAGATATACGGAATATCATTCATTATCTTCCCTCTTCTTTCCTCAACAGAAATCTATTCTAATATATATATATATATATATATATATATATATATTAGAATAGATTTGTTAAGCCTTCATTACGCTTATTGATTGGTGACGCGCGTTTCGCTATTGACCAAAAGCTCGTCGGACCCCTTCTGTTGTAATAACAGAATGAACATATGTTCATTCCGTTATTACAACAGCAGAGGTCCGACGAGCTTTTGATTCCAGAGTCGGGCTAGATCGATACAGATCGAACCTTGAGCTGATCAGTAGCGAAACGTGCGTCACCAACCAATAAACGTAATGAAGGCTTAACAAATCGTTCTTGTATTATTATATTACACTCTGTTTAGCTCTACGCCTCGCCACTGACGTGAACCTAAACACCGAGTGCTCACCTGGGTGAACCTACAGTAACTTCACGTTACACTCCATGGGTATATATATATATATATATAATATATATATAAATATTATAATAATTGTTTCTACTTTTGACACAAGGCCATCAATTACCCAGTACATTACTGGTACTTTATTTTATCGACCCCGTAAGGATGAAAGGCAAAGTTAACCTTAGAGGAATTTGAATTCAGATCATAAAGAGACGTAACTATGCTGGAAAGCATGTCCGACCCTCTACCGTTACTGCTAATTCACCTCCCTTATATATATTATAATAATAATATATATATATTATTACTCTTGTAAACGCTTTCCATTCATAGAATGCAGACAGAATAACTGAATAGATATAATATATATATATACGTTTAAACTCATTATTCTGAATCTCTATACAGACACTGATATACTCACATAATCATTGACTAATATCTTCATAAGTTCGACCTGTCTTTCACATCTTTCTGTCTCTCTATCATCTAACGTCCCTTGTCACCTCACATTGACATATTCTGGCTCACTGATTACTTTAATACATTCCTTGCTCCGGTAACTATGTGTGATCGCACTATTTCTTCAGTACTTTTCTTAATTATATGATTACGTTTATTTTTTTCATTCCTGTTTTCCATTCCTTCATTCCTATATTTATTTCTATTTATTTGAATAGGGACTAACGGTCAACCACTGTATATTCCTATACGTGTATTTAGTGATTCTTCCATCACTAATTCGTTAAGTACGGTTAAGTCTATGCTTGATTGAAGAAGTCACCACCATCATGACTACTAACATACTCCTTCCCCTATTACCATCATCATTATCATCATCATCAAGTGCACCATCATCGTTATTAATGCTATTTCTAAATGGCTGAGAGTTATTGATTATGTCTAAATCACTGATGCGAATATGTTCCCTATAGGACATTTCTAGTGTTATTAATTTAAATGTATTATTGTTATTGCTCATAGAGTTACGGCCCTTTACGGCCTGAGTTTAAATACGCCGAGGTTAACTTTACCTTTCATCCTTACGGGGTCAATAAAATAAGTTACAGTCACGCACTGGGGCCGATTTAATCGACTTTCCCCTCCCCCAAAATTGCTGGCCTTGTGCCTATATCAGAAACCATTAATTTAAATGTATTATTGTTATTGCTCATAGAATTATGGCCCTTTACGTTCTGAGTTCAAATGCTGCTGAGGTTAGCTTTACCTTTCACCTTTAGGGGGTCGATAAAATAAAGCACCAGTAATGCACTGGCGTCGATTTAATCGACTTTCTCCTCCCCAAATTGCCTATAGTAGAAGGATTGGCAGTATCGGTAGAGGGTCGGACGCCATGCTTTCCAGCATAGTTACGTCCCTTTACAGTCTGAGTTCAAATCCCGCCGAGGTTGACTTTGCCTTTCATCCTTACGGGGTCGATAAAATAAAGTACCAGTAATGTACTGGGTAATTGCTGGCCTTGTGCCTAAAGTAGAAACAATTATTGTTATTTCTCATATTATTTTGTGCGGGGCTCATTACACCATTCACGAATTGATCATATATAATGTATTGAACTAGATCTCTCTCCTATACAATTTAGACGAACGCTATAGGTTGTAAGTTCAAATTTCATGTAGGCTTTTATTATGTTTCACATCTTACATTATTTCAGTTGACCAAGCTGTTTTTCGTGTATATGTACCAAATAATTTGGGAATATTGTCGGTGTCTTAGTTGTTATTGTTGTTGTTGTTGCTGTTTTCGTCGTCGTCGTCGTCGTCGTTGTTGTTGTTGTTGTTGTTGTTGTTGTTCTTCTTCTTCTTCTTCTTCTTCTTCTTCTTCTTCTTCTTCTTCTTCTTCTTCTTCTACTTCTTCTTCTTCTTCTTCTTCTTCTTCTTCTTCTTTGTCGCAATCATCATCCTCATCGTTATCATCACCCTCATCGTCAGTATCATCATCATCATCATCATCATCCTGTTATCTAGGGACAGATTTAGTCAGGTTATATAACCGAAGCTAAACATGGGTCCTGTAAAAGTAATAAGGAATACTGTGGAGGAGTGGCGACTTTTCTTTTATTGCTTTTGCTGTCTGGTTAAAGGAATTGTTTGGAAGTTTTGAACTTCAACAGTGTCTGAAACTCAATGTTTGACTACAATGTATTCTTCTGTAATGATCACTTCCCTTTCTCTTTCTCTCCTTGTCTCCTCCACTTTCTCCTTTTCTTTCTCTCTCCACCACTTTCTCTTTCTCTTTGTCTCTTCACTACTTTCTTATTCTCTTTCTTTCTCCACTACTTTCTCTTTCTTTATCTTTGTTTCTTTTCTTTATTAAGCTGCAGATAAATTAAGCTGCGTAGGATTTTATTTCTCCTCTTAAAAGTTTTACATACATTTCCTTTTATCTCTCTAGAAAATAGCAAACATTGCACTACTTAAATCGTCGTCGTTCCTGATAAAAATCGCTATTACTCTTTGTTGGAAATCTCTCATTTGTTCTATAACTAATAAAATGTCCTGCTCTCTAGATTCTCTAGCCAAGTGTTGTGGTCTATAACTAAAAATTAAATTATCTTTATCATTCGCTAATCTTCGTGTGATAATCTTATCTTGCGCTGCCAAGCTATGAACTTAACGTTAAACAATGCCATTCAGCTATAACAACTTAGTCAAACAATTCCGACCTTATCATCTTTGAAAGTTGATGTAGCATAAACATTGTGGTTTCATTAGCAATGTTGAATACGAGAGAGCGGCAAGTAATGT